>CM061130.1:58592258-59192258 GCA_030789695.1 Scilla litardierei | reverse complement strand
ATCTGTGTTAAGTCCCAGATAGTAATGCCTAGGTTCTTAATAAGGTTATGTGAGGACCTTATCAATGTGATATTCCTCAAATTAATGGTTAGGAAGTTAAAAGGATTACTCAAGTTTCGTGAGACGAAAAGTCAAGTAAGACATCATAGTTGATGATGTCCTAGATAACTTCCAAGATGCCATTCAAAGTAATGACTTTAAGAAATGGCTTGATGCCATCCGAAAAGGTCCCTGCACGTAAGTAAAGTATAGACTTTAGTTTACGTGCCTAAGGAAAGTGTTCTTTTGGTTGCAGTGAATCTTCAAGATAGAAGATTAGTGCAGATGGAAAAGAGTGAAGTACAAGTTGACGTGCGTTTATATTTTATATATTCACGTACGTCTTCTTCGTGATTTTTCATTGTTTTCTGTTGTTTTGTATCTATTCTTTTGTGGTTTTTAGTATCTTTTCATTTTCTTTGTGTTTTTGTGCTGTTGCAGGAGATTGCCAGCGCTGGGGACATATAAAGCAGATATCATGAGTCTCTGGAGCAATGGGAGGCGTCGTGCGAGAACCTGAGGGCCAAACGTCAAAGAATACCACATATCAGTCCTCAACCGATCGGGGGAACAGACCCACCCGATCGGTTCGTGCACGTGTATCTGACCCGGTCAGAAGCAACAGTGAAAAAGAGCCTACCTGATCGGTTCAGCGATTGGGTGGTGGTGACAATGTTCTCTGTCTTTTGGAGCTGAATTCCAACCGATCGGGTGAAAACTCACCTGATCGGCTCATCTGTAGCCAAAGTTTCCCAGCTCATGACCCGATGACTCACCCGATCGGTTCAGTGATCGGGTGAAGTATCCCAAAGGTTGATGACTGTTTCGATGTTTGTCTCAACCAATCGGTTGATGCTTCAACCGATCGGTTGGACATGTATTCTATATATAGCCCTAGGTTTTTTCCGAAATGACATCCCTTTTTCTAAAATTGTCTTTTTGGGATTTTGGCGGCTGCGAATTTATTTTGTTTTGTAAGTTTTCTGATTGTCTTGATACTTTGATATTGCACTAATACTATTATTGGCTTCTCCATTCTATTGCTTGATCTTGATTTTAATGGCTATAATTTGTTGTGTTGCTCTTTTTACAATGAATTGTGAGTAGTTTCCTAATCTGGGGTATTGGTGGAAACCCCTTCGTGGGTTCTCCCTAGAACGACCATAGCATTAGGGTTTTGATAGGATATAGGAATTTAGATGGTTACACGGGGAGTTTCATTGTCATTGGTGGGAGAAAGACCACCTCTGACCATCGGGCCAATGGGAAATAAAACGGGAGTTTGATCCCCTAGCCACAGCTCACACCCATAGCGTAGACATTGAGTCCTCGCGCGTGGGAACGGCAGGATGAAATGTCGGGAGCAATCGTTGCAAGCTTAGTGCTCCCGGAGTCGGTCGGTGTTAATGATCATGGGAATGCCCACCGTTCGAAGTCAGGTAGACCTAGCCTATCATCCTGGGCATCGACCGGAATATCTGGCCTATGGGACGCTAGGTATCACGTTTAGAGGCAACGTCTCACCACTAAACCCTAGAATCCAATCATATCCCTATCTGTCGGTCGTAACAGAGAGAGCACATGATAGGGTGGAAACCAAAGTCCTAGGTTCCTTTTTTATAATTTACATCTTTCGTAATCCCATTTCGTGACAACCCACCGAGCGATAGGGCTAGCTCACCCACCGGGTGATCCGGATCTTGTCTGATAACAAGTACACCACACGCCTCCCCATGTTCGACCCCCAAGCCACACTACAACACAGTGCACTTGCGGTTATAAAAATTTAAATTAGGTATCCCCGTTCCGACTACACATTGCAAAATCTAGGGGACGTCAAGCTTTATGGCGCCGTTGCCGGGGAGGCAACGTGCTTGTTTCAGTTAGGACCCTGTGAACCCTCGAGACTAGTTCACATCATTACCATGTGATAATTGTCCCATTCTATTTTTTATTATTTTTATTCTCTATTCTTTACTAATTGTTTTTGTCTGGCATTATACCATACGCGCTTCACGGGTGTTTCTTGATTTTTCATGCACAGGAACTCAAGAAGTCTTGATGACTTAGTTCCTCTAGATCCAGAGATCAATGCCACCGTGAGGCGTTTGAACGCTGAGAGAAGAAGAAGGGAAGAGATTGCCGCCAACATGGGAGAAAATACCACTCCCCAGAAGTCCTTGCTTGAGTACTCGATGCCGTCCATCGGGTCCACGTCCAGCATCCGACCTCCAGCCATTACGACTGGAAATTTCGAGTTGAAGCCGTCATTGGTGACTTGGATCCAACAGGACCAGTTTTCAGGAGCCCCATGGAGAGCCCGATCGAGCACTTGGATTCTTTTCTGGAGAAGTGCGATACCTTCAGGATCAATGGCGTGTCAACTGAAGCCATTCGGTTGAGATTGTTCCCCTTCTCTCTGCGGGACAAAGCAAAACAATGGCTGAAGGGGAAGGACCCCAATACATTTACAACTTGGGAGAAGCTATCAAATGCGTTCCTGAACAATTTCTTTCCCCCGGGGAAGACAATGAAGCTGAGGAGCGAGATCTCCTCCTTCTCCCAAGCCAGCCACGAATCCTTGCATGAGGCATGGATGAGGTTTAAAGAGATGCAAAGAAAATGCCCTCACCATGAGCTCCCCAGATGGCAAATTATCAACTTGTTATACAATGGGCTGAGGGATGACCTAAAGTCCTCGATGGATGCCGTGACTGGAGGGTCCTTCATGTCAAGGAATGAAGTAGATGCCGGAGACATTCTGGAAAATATGGCATCGAACAACGAAAGATGGAGCGACGAATGCGCCACACCAAAATCTGGAGGAATGCACCGAGTAGACAAGGTTGACAAACTGTCTAGCAAATTTGATTTGCTTTCTACCCAAATCCGGCATTCATGGTAGGAGCAGGTGGCTCCAACACTCAACATGTGGAAACGGTAGAGACTGAAGTTATGGGAGAATTTGATGGGAGAGATATCTCGGTGCCGGTGGACCAAGCTAGTGCACTCTTTTACAATCCGACGGGTAATGCACCCTATCCACCGAGGACAAGCTCGAATCCGGCATATTATCCTAACAACCGGAACCACCTAAACTTCAACTACAGGGCACCATACCAGCAGCCCCAACAACCTCAGCAGCAGTTATATCAGCCCCCTCGGCAGCAGCAGCAGTTATATCAGCAGCCCCAACCGCCTCAGCAGTAGAGTTATCAGCAGTAGCCCCTAGAAATCAGCAACCCCCGCCCCAGCAGCAACAATTCCATCAGCAACGGGTGGTCTCTCTGGTCGAGAGTCTCTTGACTCAATATATATCAAATCAGGAGAAGATCAACTTACAGCTGCAGATTGGGCAGAAGACTTTGGCCGATCAGGTGACCCAGCTGGGGTTGCAAGTTGCCAATCTTCAGAAAGCTCAAGGGCAACTACCGGGCCAACCAGAGGTGAACCCAAGGGGGCCCAACCAGACATTAGCCTTGATGCATGGTCAAGCAAATGTGTCTGCGATAGTCTTGAGAAGTGGCACGCAGATTCCGGCGCGAGAAGCCGTGAAAGAACCCGAAGCACCATTGGTCGATGAGAGACCAAATCTGAAGGTAAATGACGATAGAGCTTTGGCTTCGAACCCCATAACTCCGGAGGGAGTTTTTGGATAGAAGAAGAAAAACGAGGAGGACAACTCAAGGGTATTCAAGCCTACAGTGTCATTACCACAAAGGCTTGCCAAAGCAAAGATCGATGAGAAATACGGCAAGTTTTTCGAGATGGTGAAGGACTTGAGTCTACAAATCCCATTTCTGGAGGCGATAGAGACCATCCCCTCATATGCAAAATTTCTGAAGGACTTAGTTACAAAGTGGACGAGGAAAGAAAAAGTTGTCCTTACAGCAGAGTGCAGCGCTCTAATTCAACGAGCAAATCCCCCAAAACTGAAGGACCTCGGGAGTTTTTCTATCACGTGCTCAATAAGGGATGTGAAAATCAATCGAGCACTTGTTGACTTGGGTGCGAGCGTGAGTCTGATGCCTCTATCATTATACAAGAGGATAAATATGGGTGACTTAGAACCCACAGGGATGACTATGCAGCTGGTAGACAGATCAGTTAAGTACCATGTGGGGGTAGTGGATGACTTACCCGTCAACATCAGCGGTGTGCATGTGCCAGTTGATTTCATAGTTATGGACATGCCTGAGGATAATCATACCCCAATCATCCTCGGGAGGCCCTTCATGGCAACCGCGGGTGTACTCATTGACATGAAGAAGGGGAAGCTGTCCCTGAATGTCGGGGATCAGAAAGTAGAGTTTGATCTGGCATTGTCAATGAAGTCTCCACCGGAGGAACAAAGATGCAATCTGCTAGAGGTAGAAGAAGAAAGAATTGTTGAGGCTGGATCTTGGGAAGTTCTCTCAAGGAACCCCCCCGATAGCTTGGAGGGCCTTGAGAAGCACATTGGGTTGGAAAGAGAAGAAGTAGCTGAAGAAGTGTGTGTCTCCCGAACGACTCCCCGGATTTGGGAAAGTTGCTCAGGCAAAGAACAAGGGAAAAGAGCCTCTGGAGCTCACAGTTGATGAAGTCCGGATCCTTAGAAGAGTGTCGGTTGACGCCAACATGAGGGAAAAGCCCCCAGACATCATCAGTAGGAGAATCGTTGAGACAATTCACCTTTCACCTCTGTCAACACCAAAGGCCACTGCTCCAAAAGCTGAAAGGATGCCGATCATTGGGCATCACCAGCACTAACCCCCCTGAAGATCATATTTCGGGAGTCGAGCAAACGACTTTAAACAACGGCGCTTCATGGGAGGCAACCCATGTTCTGAACTTTTTTCGTTATTTATAGGATTGGTTTACTAGTTTTAGTGAATAAATTTTACTATGTGGATTTTTATTGGGAGACTTAGATAATTTTTTGAATCTGTGCAGGAAATTACCCCCATCCGATCGGTTCATACATCAACCGATTGGGTGGCCAGTATCTGAAGATGGCCAGCATCAGCACATAAGCCAACCGATCGGGTGACACTTGTTGTGATCGGGTGGCAGATCGGGTGATGATTACAGAGCTCTCGGGAATTTTGGTGAAAAATCAACCGATCGGTTGATAGAGGCTGTGATCGGGTGGCAGACCGGGTGGAGAGTGCAGAGCTCTTGGGAAATTTGTGAAGTGGTCAACCGATCGGGTGAAAATTCACCCGATCGGTTCACCTGTAGCTGCTTTCCAACAAGAAATTTTCGAAATCAACCCACCCGATCGGGTGAAATCTCACCCGATCGGTTCGCCTAACCCTATAAATACCCCCCTCACCTGATTTCATTTCACCCGATCTCTTTTTTTCCTCTGAGCGGTTCATCTTCCCCTCTCAAACGATCTCCTCTCTCACTTTCACCACTCATAAATTCAGTCCCACACTTCCTCGATTTCTATCCCACCATCAATCCCCTCCCATCTACCACACTTCATCCCCAAATTCGCCCAAACTCTAGCCCTAGCCCCGTGATTTTCGAAAATTCTCATCTTGTTGGATTGAAGTGCGGCGGCTTCACATACTCCTCCATTGCACGGTGTAGGACCTTTTGCGAGCAAGGAATTTCCTCGATAGTGGGTACACTCGCTCCTCAGCTCTATTTTTACCTTGCCCAAGTATTAGCATTTTGCTCCATTGTCGTTGATTGTGTGCACTCATATAATCTTGCATATCACATTACATCGCTGCATAATCATGGCTAAAGATAAAGACAAGGGTAAGCGCATCATGCAGGAAGAGGAGCCGTCTCGCAAGAGACACAAATCCACACGTTCACCGCGTGCACGTGCTCCTCCTACTCCGCCTACCCGACCACCATCCCAACCCATCATTCCTATGGCAGACCCACTGATGGGGCCGCAGGGAATCTATTTCATGAGTCTAGAACATAAAGATTTTTATACTCGACTCGACCAACAATCCCACTTAGCCACTAAGTTTGCCCATAGTCAAACCCTAATCGATCTCGGAGTTTTCTCCGGGGTCGAGTCCTTATTTGCAAACTTAGGTTGGCTAGGTTTCTTAAGCTCCCATGCAACATCGTACACCGCCCTCACACTCGAATTTCTCTCGGCTCTCAAAACTGAGGCGGTGTCAATTATTGATTTCCGCCTCCGAAACCAAAACTTCTGCACCCACGTGAACACCATAAACAACATTTTCAGTTTCCCTATTCTCGAGGACCCTATTCCCCCTATGAAATGCATCGCGACTTCGATATCAATCATTTTTGGGGACGCCTCACTCTTCATGACCATTATCCTCGAGGCAAGGCCAATGCCTCCTCCATCATCCACCCCGTATTCTGTCTCACGCACCGCATCATATCGAGCGTTTTCTTTCCTAGGGATGAGTCCGGTACTGTGACCATCCCTGATTTATTCATTTTGTGGGCGATGACCTTCCCATTCATTCCTGGTGTTGATGGGATCTCTTTTGACGCCCCGCGCATACGCATTAATGCCGGTGCGTGGCTAATACAAAAACTCATTGATATTAGCCGCGCATGCAAGGGTAAATATTGCTGCTGCGGCCTCATTACCCTCATTGCCTTACATCCCCCGTTCAACATCGTTATCCCCCACGATCTGCCGCGTGCCCCAGGATCTACATATATAGATCTTAATGTCCTGAGGCACAACCACATGATCTGACCGCAAGGAATCGGTCGGTATGTTATTTTACTATGGCCACCCCCGCCCCATATAGCACTCTGCCTAATCCTGGCTGCATGGCTATTCATCTTGAGGCAGACTGGTCATTTCCTCCTGATCCAGAGTTTGTAAGGGGTTACATCTTCTGTTTCCACTCCCTGACGCACCTCGACCACCGTCTCATGCCGCCCACTTAGGCGAGCATGATATCCCTACGTTCAGAGGAGACCCCGGGCCTAGACCTAGCATCACGACCCTGGCTTCTACCGATGTTTCTTCTGAGGCACTTACTACGGCCCTCTTAGGCCTAGCCTAGCCTCTGGTGCCGACACGACCACTACCACCGGCACCACTTCTACTGTTCGACAAGCCACCTCCGCTCGCCTCGCTCTTGAGGCTGAGCTGACTGCTCTACGCACTGGCACATCTTCTTCTACCTCCTCGGACCCTTCCACTTCTTCCTTTTCACATCCACGTTTCCTCACACTCGAGTGAAATGTGGCCACCATTCTCCGCATTCTTACACACATTCACGGTCCTCCTCCCCCTACTCCACCACCATCACCTCCTCCATCACCACCTAGGCGATCATCACCCCCTCCTTTGTCTCCTTGACGATCATCCCCTTCTCCCTCCACTTCCTCTCCACCCACGACCACTACTTTCGATCCTACACCCCCACCACCTTTCACATCTATCATCACCGCGTACTCGCGTCGCAAGAAATTAGTTATGCGCTTGAAATCATTACCCACCCACACCTCATCGATCGCCGCTTCTTTACCATCCCCCGTCACCACCGACACACCATCCAACATTCACACCACCACATCTCCCATCCATCCTCCATCTCCTCCTCCTTCCCCACTTCTCCGCACACCCGTTACCTCTCCCGTCCACACCCCTCAGGTCTCTTTTGAGGAGGATGAGGAGCCCACCCCTCCTGCATCTTGATTTTCGCATTTTTTCTGATTCTCCCCCCTAGCTATTTATTCTGCATCACCATGATCACACATTTTTGCTAGCACTGTCATGATCAGCTTGGGGGAAATTTATTTTTTGTGTGCATGTTGTCGTGTCATGTCGTTCGTGTGTGCTTGCTTATATGTGTTCATACGTATGTGTTTTTGGTGTATTGGGTTTGAGTGTCTATTTTCTTTATTTTTCTATTTCGTCTTGTGTGTCTTTCATATTTTTCATCTTTTTGTGCCGGTGCGTACTTCCCTCCTATTTACGTTGCCCTCCCATATTTACTATTATTGCATTGAGGGCAATGCAAGGTTCAGCTTGGGGGAGTCACACTTTGTGAGTCAGTTTTATCTTTTTCACCGTTCTTGAGTCGTTTTCATCGTATTTTCTTTTTTTCCTTTCTTTTTTATCTCCCTCTCCTAGAGATGACCCCACATAATGAACTGCCACGGAACCACACACACACTTAGCTTAGCTACGATAATCACTTTCACTAACCCTAGGAAGCCATGTCCTATTGCATTTCATGCTTCGTGGGTACACTTTGCTTTTGTGTGAGTTGTTTGTCGTGGCAAGCTAGTTGGTGTGCTTCTACCTTGTGATTTTGTTTTTATATACCTGTCCTTGGTTGACCCCTAGACTATCATGCTTCAATTTCGAATATGCGGTATTTTGCCTCCACTGTCTGCTTCTCTATGCATGATTATATATATATATATATATAGGGATTAATGTAGAGCAGGTGGCACCTGATCCATTGGATCAGGTGCCACCTTTTCTACATTAAATCCATATATATATATATATATATACTAGTCATAACCCGTGCCCGCGGGCACGGTTCATTTAAGATTTTCTCCGCGAAATCTTTGTTCCACGAAAAATTATTTTCACAGCCAAAATTTAACAGAACAATAAATTAGCGTAAAAATATTTAGCGGCACGGGTACCTTCGGCACGAGCGTCTTCGACATGGAACAACAAATTCGGTGCAGGCGCCTTCGGTGCGTAACAACAAATTCGACGTCGAACAACAAATTTGGTACCCATGCCTTCGGCGCGGAACAAATTATCGTAAAAAATTTAGGGTCGCCTTCGGCGCATAGAACAACAAACCTCAGGGTATTTTTACGCTAATCTGTTGCACCATCGACACGGGCACGGAACAACAAACCTAAGGGTATTTTTACGCTAATTCGTTGTTCCGCTAAATTGTTTTGTGCTAAATTTTTTATTTTGGTTAATTTAATGTATCATGCTTCTTCATAATCTTTTCCAATGCACTTTTAATTTCAAAATTTATGTTCCCAAGGCAATTTTCACCCCAAATTTAATCTCCACAATCTTTTCCAAAGCACTTCTAATTTCAAAGTTTAGGTTCCCAATGCACTTCTCCCCTAAATTTAATCTCCACAATCTTTCCTAGGACACTTCTAATTTCAAAGTTTTGGTTCCCAACACACTTTTCCCACCAAAATTTAAGTTTTACCACTAAAATTTTCACAAAATCTAATCTTAAACATTGATTTACCAAGATCAAATCTCAGCCACTCTCTATCTTGTCCTAGTCAGCCCTATAATTCAAAAAACACTGTCAAATGTATAATAGCTATATATCAATAAAAAATTTAGATAGTTAAATCAATTGAAAAAATATTTTTTTCGACCAATTCAGATCTTAAATTATATGAATATAGTCCGACGTTGAATGATTGCATATGATGTTATTAATATTACGGATGTTATAAGAAAAAAAATTTTGCTGATGTTGTTGCGGGTTGTGTGTGTTTAGATGTTTCTAAAGCATGTATCATCTATACTTTGATAATTATCAAAAGCATGTATCATCCACACTTTGTTCTTTAATATTATATATGCAAAGGATGATTGTATAAAATGCTATATTGCTTCGCTATCTAAGTGGCACTAAAAATGTTATATTGCTTTGATATCTAAGTGGAATTAAAGGTTATATTCTTTTGCATTGTTATATTTCTTTGCAGGTTTAAACATTTGGCAAGGTTTTATGATACACTGGCATGTATACATGATAAGTGACACATGGATCTTTTTTGGTCAGGTTAAATTTTTTTGTAGTGAAAAACTTCTCTATGTATATATATTGAAGGGAAGCAATGATGAATGGTGACATATATGAGCTTGGAGAGGTAATGCTGGAGAACTGAATGTGCTGAAGAGCCAAGTGAACAATCAAGAAAATTACAAATATTGATGTTAGCGTATACAATTGGAGCATTTGTTCTTATTATTTGGTGTAAAAAAGACAGGGCTGAAGGACTTATGTACATGTATGTATTTGTTAATGTCCTCATATTTGTAAGGAACACACATCAAAGATGTTAAATTAACAAAACACCAAACCTGTTAAATTAAAAGAACACCAAACATATTAAATTCTAATCGCGTGTGATTTTGCATAAAGTACTTAGGAATTCAAAAAAAGTGTGTCGACATTTTTTTCAAAAAATAGGATAGGGTCTCAAACTCGAGCCCACTTCCTGCTTTGCATTCATAGGATAAATTGTTACAAAATCACCCATTACTCACATTCCCCCAACTAAAAGGTGTAATCATAAGCTCAGAATCATACACATATTACATATGAAGCTACCAAAACCCCAGACCCACATATTTAGTTCACACAAAAATAATATGCCACACACGTCACACAACCAAAAAAGATAGCACAGTTGTTGGACAGAACAACACATTCAGTAGAAAATGAGGATGATCAGCTCAAAATCATTCGAAGTCTGCGCATGAAATGGCTGAATCTGCACAACCTACTTGAAACCTCCTCCTGGGCTCCTATCAATAATGTTGCTGATGTTGCCAATGGTATCTCGTTGTTAGGATCAGTTGATTCTGCTCCATCCTCTTCGATAACATCTTATGTAGCAGCAAGAGTAGAAAGTGTCTTCCTCCCTACAGTACCCCAAGGTCATCGTCCACGACAAAGCTTCAGCCAGGGGTGCAAGTTACCTAAGCCAATCAAAGATGTGGATTTGAACCCCCTACATAAACCAATCAAAGATGGCAATTATTGATTTCAAATAATATGGCAATCAGTTATTTCAAATAATATGGCAATAATGAGACAAATAATATGGCAATTAGTGATTTCAAATAATATTGCAACAATGGAAATAGTGATATGGATTTGAACCCCCTACATATACCAATCAAAGATGGCAATCAATGATTTCAAATAATATGAAATCAGTGATTTCAAATAATGTCAATAATGAGACAAATAATAGGCAATTAGTGATTTCAAATAATATGGCAACAATGGAAATTAGTGATGTGGATTTGAACCCCCTACATAAACCAATCAAAGATGTCAATCAATGATTTCAAATAATATGGCAATCAGTGATTTCAAAAATGGCAATAATGAGACAAATAATATGGCAATTAATGATTTCAAATAATATGGCAATCAGTGATGTCGATGTGGACTTGCCATAGCAAGATTTCAAAATTTTCTGTAGCATGTGGCTACATATTTCAAAGTTTTCATAAATTAAAGGATTTAAGGCTAGATATTTGATACTCGAGTGGTTTCAAAATTTGCCACAATTCCAAATTTTGTCATATACTATTATTGTGCACGACCTTCTCATTCTAGCGAGGGATGTTCCAAATGTCACTTGTTGCATGCCAATAAATGCATCTTTAAATCATTTGATAAGTTTGTTCTGGTAATTATACATTGACACTGAGACATAATGTACATAATGTGAAAGATTTTCAAAAGTTCAACTAAAAGCAATCAGCATGCGGAGTATGTTTGCCTAACTATAAGCAATCAGCCATCATCCTTGGAAGCTAACACGGCAATTTGTAAAGGTATAACACACTTTCAAAAGATCAACTAAAAAATTCTGCTTATCTTCTTGCAATCCCAGCAGCACCATAGGAACCAATTTGGAGGAGACCAAGGCATAATATCAACTAAAAGCAACCAAGACAGCATTGCGAAAATGTTAAGCAAAATGACAGTAATCAGAGAAAAAAATGAAGCAATGGAAGCCAAGCTGAAGGAAATGCAAGAGAGATACACTGAGATAAGCATCAAATTTACAGAAGTAGAGGGTGAAAGGCAGCAGCTTGTAATGACAGTTCGCTCTCTTAAAAACTCCTCAAAGAATTAAATTAGTTCTTCTCTTATTAGAAGTTTGCAGACTCGGGTTTTTGTATAGGAGGCATCTGGTGATGTGGTAGAAGATGTAAGGTCATTATACACTTCAGTAGCAACACATATCATCTATGTCTTTGCATATCTCCTGTTAATACCATAGAGGTTAAGTTTATCTGTATATGAACGAATCTGAATGATAAAAGTTGTAATATCAATATGAAATCTCAGGAAGAAGTTTCATCGGTATCCTTGCATTGTTGCCATGTAACGTTCAAGTGAATGCAATCCATATTCCCATCTATGGAAATTTGGATGGATACTACTTGCTGCATATGTTAAGCTTCAGGCTGGAAGCATGTACATAGAATAATGACAACATGGATTTGCCAAAATGATAAGAAAAAAGAAAGATAGCAAGAAAAAAGTGGTTTTGGGATTTTGGGGGAAGGGTGAGCGTAGGGGTTAATATGAATGATGAATTCAAGGCTAACATAAAATTTCACAAAGAACTATTAGGCTTTGAATATTTAGGCAAATTCAACCTGAGAGACATAAACCTTACTTGATGTATGCTGACTTACAGGGAAGCTCGTGTGGACAGCCTTCTCTAATTAATTGCAGTGTAAAAAGATTTTCAGCATGATATTGAACAACCACTCCTAATTGAAGCATAAACTATTGCAGCATAAAAGAACCATATTTGCTATGTTTGATATTCGAATGGCAATGGTCTTACTTCTAGCAAACTTTTCCTGCTATTCATATATGAAACACAACCTTCTTGTTGAATATTGGACTCACCGGATTTGGTTTTGATGATGAGCAAACATAAATAATCCATGAACTAACAATTTGTGAGCGCAATATTGGAGATCGTCGCCAAATTCACGAGAACATTCAAAGCGACATCTCAACACTTCACAAAACTCGTATTCATGCCTAAAGCTTCGTTGAAGCTCTTGCGCCGTTTAAGAAGTTATGAAGAATCAATCGAAGCTCTCGAAGACCGTTTATTAAGGTTTTATTTATAGTCTTTTTAGCTTCGATATATAGAATGTTAAGCCTTGAGTATATCTTACCATTCTAACTTCATAACGCTCATATCGTAGCTCTAGGATCTTAGTACACGTTCATTCTAACTTCCTCGAAGCGTCGCGCTTCGATTCGGACTTGTTTGTGCATGTTAGTTGGTACAAGAAGAAGTACTGACCGACTAGATGGTGATCTAGTCGGTCAGCAACTCTTCTTGGACCGACTAGTTTGATTCCTTAATTTCTTGGACTTTACTGTTTACAGTTAGTCGGTCTACGTTGACTCACCGACCGACTAGTTTGTGAACTAGTCGGTCAGTGATGCTTCTTTGACCGACTAGTTGTGACTTACTGTTCATGCTAAATTTCTCCTAAGCTACTGTTTATCGTTAGTCGGTCTAAGAACGTTTGGTGACCGACTAGTTAACAATCTAGTCGGTCAACTTTTGTTCTTGGACCGACTAAGTCAACTTGTATTCAGACTATTTCATTTTGCCTCTTAGTCGGTCTACGTTCATTGACTGACCGACTAGTTGTGAAACTAGTCGGTCAGAAAGTCTTCTTGGACCGACTAGATTTCTAGGTCTGAAATTCTCTTTCTTCTCAGTTCCTCTCTTAGTCGGTCCATGCTGTTTGTCTGACCGACTAGTTGATGAACTAGTCGGTCAGTGATTGTTCTTTGACCGACTAATTCTCCCAGATTTCTATCCGTTGTAGAATGACCTAAGTTGTTTTTATGGGACCCTATAAATACGAATCTAGGTCATTTCTATCTAGGTTAGAGCTTCCATTCAGAGATTCATTGAGATCAAAAGAGATAGCTATTCTCACTCAAATCAAAACCTCTCTTCCTCACAAGAAACCCTTTCTCTCACTATTCTAGATCTAGAATCCCTTTTGAGAGAAGCTTGTTCTTGGTGAGCTCTTCAAGCTATAGCTTGATCCAAGTCTCCAAATCATCCCTAGGCACCTATTGCTGGTCATTTCCTTGGTGCTAGGTCTTGGTGACTTCATCTTCCTCAAATCCTCCATTTCACCTATTGGGTAAGAAAAACTCAAGGTATAGGATTTTGTGGTAAGTTTGCTTATTTCAATATAACTCATTTATATTGCTTGTTGATTCTCTCGGTTGTGAGAGAAGGTTGTGATCCCGGGTTGTGGGATTCACTATTGCCGTTGTTGTATGATTTGATCTTGTGAAGGTTTTTCACAAGATATTCATAGTGGAAATCTTGAGTTAGGGTTTCTAACTCAAGTATCCGGAGGGGATCCGGGTGGTTGGGACGTAGGATCACCGGGAACAAGTCGGGGAGACTTGGGTGGATCCGAACCCATTAACATCATTTGTTTTCATTGTTAATTTTGTTGTTGTCTTTCAATTTAAGCTTCCGCAAATTGATTTGGTAGTTGTTTGCAATTTAATTTGGAATTATACTCCTTATTATTTTAAAGTACTATTCACCCCCCCTCTAGTACTTGTGCAGTAGCTTGTAGGGCATTACATTTGGTATCAGAGCCAGATACTTAGCTATGTCTGCCAACGACAACAAGACCGTGCGTCCACCTTCCAATTATGACACCTTCAGGAACCGTGAAGGAGCATCTTCGGTGATGGAAGGACATTCCTCTACGAGGCCTCCATTCTTCAACGGTACCAACTACGGGTACTGGAAATGCCGGATGGAAACCTTCCTCCGGAGTGCATCCTTATGGAGGACCACAATGAAGGAATACATTGAACCCGAAGAAGAAGACTTTGAGAAATGGACTACCGCGGAGATCGCCGCGGAGGTAAGCAATGCCAAGGCAATGAACGCCTTGCAATGCGCATTGGAGCCCGAGGACTTCAATAAGATATGCACATGTAAGAGTGCATATCAAATTTGGAACTCCCTCCCCATTCTTCATGAAGGGACGAGTAGGGTAAGAGACTCTAAACTCGTAGTCGTAAACAAAGATTACGAAATGTTTCATATGCAACAGGGCGAGAAGATGAAAGAATATTACGCTCGCTTTGTTGACATAATAAACGAGTTAGAGGCCCTCGGCAAGTCCTACATTCAAAAGGAGAAGTGCTCAAAGCTTATTGAAGGACTTCCCTCTTCTTGGGAAAAACGTACCTTCGCCATCGAGGAAGGTAATGACATGAACAAATATACCGTAGTTCAACTAATGGGAACTTTGATGTCATACGAGGTACGCAAAGATAGCAAGGTGAAGCTACAAGAAAAGATGAAGTCCTATTTGAACCAAGATGCGCCTAAGAAAAAGGCGATTGCATTCAAGGCGGCTTCATCCACCTCTACCGATGATGAGGACTCGGAAGAAGAAATGGACATGTAATCCATTGCACTCATGGCAAAGAAGTTCAATCGCTTCTTCCGAAAGGGTAACTTCAAACAAAAATCTAAATTTCCTTCTACTAACACCTCTCCACCTTTGTGCTTTAAATGCAATAAGCCAGGACACATCAAAGCGGATTGTCCTCAAAACAAGCAAAAGGAGAAGTGGAAGGCGCTGAAGTTTGACAAGTCAAAGAAGTACAAAAAGGGGTACAAAAAGGGACTTGTCGGAGCTACATTCACCGACTCCGAGGATTCCTCAAGCGGAGAGTCGGACGATGAGAAAGTGGAGCAAGCGCACATGTGCTTCATGGCAAGAGAGGAGCATGATCAAGGATCTTCCTCCTCCGATGATAGCGACGACGAAGGCGATGAGGTAACTATGGATGATCTTAGGGATGCTAACTCTCATTTATGGTCTAAATACACAAAATTAGTAAATCGATATACTAAAGTAAAAGATGACCTAGCTAGCATTCAAACCTCGCCTAAGACTATCATCACCAACAACGACACCGTTGTTGAAGAGTTAAGAAATGAGATTGTTAATCTCAAATCTAAACTTGAACATGTTAGCATTGATGATCCGGAAGAACATATGATAGCGGATTTAACTTCTCAAAACTCGACTTTGAGTATTGAGAACGAGAATCTTAAATCTCGTGTTTATGTGCTCACATCGCAAGTATCCACATTAGATACTTCTATGCGTTCTCTCAAAGAGAAATATGAGAACACATTAGGCCGAATCAATAGATTCAATAAGGGTAAGGACCATTTGGATAAAATCCTAAGTGACTTACTTCCGACCAATCACCACATTGGTTTGGGGTATACGATGGGATGTCCATCCAAAGCGGCCACTACTTTTGTTAGGCCAACTTTCGGTGACTCTACGAGTGGTAGCAAACACTCTATTGGTAGTTTATCTACCAATGGTGCTTCCACCTTGTCCACACCCTCTTTTGGAAAGAAACCCACTTTGGGTGGACCTCCAAAGAAGGGGCATGCTTATATGTACACAAATACCATGCCACGTAGGAACACACGTCCTACTCCACCATCTCACACATATGATGATTTCTATGCTACACGTTCACGGGCACGTGCACACCATGTGAGACACCCTCACGCACGTGTTTCCACACATGCATATGTTCACCCACCTCATCATATGAATAATTCTCGTCGTGCACCATTCCATCATGTTCCGTATGCCTATCCACAACATGCATCACGTAGAAACCAACAACGCATGCATGCACCCAATAGGATGATGGCTTCCAAAATTTTCACTATTTGGAGCCCAAAGGACACAAGCATGGATGAAAAACAAGTATATATGAATGCTTATTTTTCGGATGTTGTGCATAGTAGAAATTATGTGGGGAAGTCTAAGTCCAATTGGACTTGGCTTCCAAAGGTCTAACTTTTGAGGACCCAATGACCTTGGGTACCATGATATGAATGTTTCTATCGTTAGGTACCTAAGGAAAAGAAAAAGAAGAGGAGCAACAAATTTAAATTTAGCTCCAAAGGGAATTGGATACTCGATAGCGGGTGTTCAAAACACATGACGGGTGACGCTCAATTGCTCTCCAGAGTGGTTCCCATTGCAAATGGAAATCACGTCGTATTTGGAGGCAACGAGAGCGGAACCATCGTCGGTGTTGGTAAAGTGGGTAACCCTTCTAAACCCTTAATTAGTGATGTTTATCTAGTTGATGGTTTAAATCATAATCTTATTTCAATAAGCCAACTTTGTGACAAAGGTTACAAAGTTAGCTTTGCGAAAGGATTGTGTCATATTTCAAATGATAATAATCAATTATTATTTTCCGGCACACGCCATAAAGATATTTATATTTTGGATCTTCCTAAGTCATATGAACAATGTCGCGTTGCCAACACAAGTGAACAACACTTATGGCATCGACGCTTTGGACATGTGAACTTTGGAACACTTTATAAGCTTTCAAAATTAAATTCCATTAAAGGTTTTCCGAAGCTCGGTTTTGAAAAGAAAGGTTTTTGTGATTCTTGTCAACGTGGCAAGCTTCCTAAATCTTCATTTAAACCTAAGAAAAGCATTTCTACGAAACTGCCACTAGAGCTATTACATCTAGATTTATTTGGGCCAACTAGAGTTGCTTCCTTAGGAAATGCAAGATATGGACTAGTCATCGTTGATGATTATTCAAGATTTACATGGGTATTTTTCTTATGTAATAAAAATGAAGCTTTTGAAAACTTCACAATATTTGTGAAGAAAGTACAAAATCTCATCGGAACCACCATTGTCACTATTCGTAGTGATCATGGGGGTGAATTTGAGAATGAGACTTTCTCAAATTTTTGTGATGATCTTGGAATTACTCACACGTTTTCTTTCCCTCGCGCACCTCCTCAAAATGGTGTTGTTGAGAGGAAGAATAGAACGCTTGTGGAGTGTGCTCGCACTATGCTCGAAGATAGTCAACTTGGTTATCAATTTTGGGCGGAAGCGGTACACACCGCTTGTTATGTGTTTAATAGAATACTTTTGAGGCCCGGCACCAAACAAACTTGCTATGAATTGTTGTTTGGTAGATTGCCTCAAGTTAAACATTTTCGTGTTTTCGGCGCAAAATGTTTTATTAAAAACACATATGATAATTTGGACAAGTTTGATCCGAGATCGGATGAGGGGATATTTGTTGGGTATTCCTCACATAGCAAAGCCTACCGGATATACAACAAAAGATCCTCTACGATCAAGGAATCACTTCATGTCTCTTTTAATGAGAATTTTACTATTTCTAGAATTTCAAATGATAATGATTCTATGGATGTTTTATGTGATTCGTTTGAAAATTCTAAGTCTATTGATTCAATTGATTCTATTGAGACTAACCCGACTAATGAAGTTGTTGAGAATGTGCCTAGTGATCAAGGTATTCCTAAGCGGCTTCATACCGTTCGCGACCATCCCCATGAGCAAGTCATTGGCAATATTAATGATAGTGTCAAGACGAGATCTCAAGTCCACCACTTCGCCAATTGTGCCTTTGCCTCATCGATAGAGCCAAAGAATATCGTTGAAGCGTGCGAAGATAGTGCTTGGATCCTTGCCATGGAGGAGGAACTCATTCAATTCGAGAGGAATGAGGTATGGGAGCTTGTTCCTTTGCCATCGAAGAACCACACCGTTATAGGGACAAAGTGGATCTTCAAGAACAAAACCGACGAAAATCAAGTCGTCGTCCGGAACAAAGCTCGGTTAGTTGCTCAAGGCTATCGCCAAGAGGAAGGTATCGATTTCGAAGAATCCTTCGCTCCGGTAGCTAGATTAGAATCAATTAGACTTTTATTGTCTTATGCATGCCATAAAAATTTTAAGTTCTTTCAAATGGATGTTAAAAGTGCATTTTTAAACGGAGATGTTGTTGAGGAAGTTTACGTTTCTCAACCTCCGGGCTTCATAAATGAAAAATTTCCAAATCATGTTTTTAAACTAAATAAAGCTCTTTATGGTTTGAGACAAGCTCCTCGAGCTTGGTATGATCGCCTAAAGAATTTTCTTTTGGATTTGAATTTTAAAATGGGCGAAGCCGATTCTACACTTTTTGTTAAGCATGCGAATAATGATATTTTATTAGTTCAAATTTATGTTGATGATATCATTTTCGGTGATACTAACTTCACTCTTTGCGAAGAGTTTTCTAATGTTATGAAGGACCAATTTGAGATGAGCCACATGGGCGAACTCAAATATTTCTTAGGTCTCCAAATTCGCCAATTGAACGATGCAATCTTCATCCACCAAACGAAGTATACGGTGGAGTTGCTTAAGCGATTTGGAATGGAAAGTGCTTCCGGGAAAAAGACTCCAATGAGCACGACTACGCATCTTGACAAGGATACGGGCGGTAAGGATGTAGACATTCATCTATATCGAGGTATGATAGGTAGTTTACTTTATCTTACCGCAAGTAGGCCCGATATTATGTTTGCCGTATGCATATGTGCTCGTTATCAGTCTCAACCTAAGGAGTCTCACTTAGTAGCGGTAAAGCGTATTTTCTGTTATCTAAGTTATACACTTGATTTTGGATTACTTTATCTGAAATCTAGCACGTATGAGTTAGTCTCATACAGTGATGCCGATTATGCGGGATGCAAATCCGACAGGAAAAGTACTAGTGGCACTTGCCATTTTCTAGGAAATTCTCTTGTCTCTTGGTTTTCCAAGAAGCAAAATTCCGCATCACTTTCAACCACCGAGGCGGAATATATTGCCACCGGTGCCGCTTGTGCCCAGGTTCTTTGGATGAGACACACTTTGAAGGATTTTGGTATTCACTGTGATACTAGCCCTATCATGGTCGATAACCAAAGTGCTATCTATCTTTCAAAGAATCCGGTGCACCATTCCCGATCAAAACACATAGATGTCCGACACCATTTTTTAGATGATCATGTTGCTAAAAAGGACATCATTTTAGTGTACGTTGAAACCCAAAAGCAAATCGCCGATATTTTCACGAAACCCCTAAAGGAGGACTCCTTTGTGCGGTTGCGTCGAGAATTGGGGATTATGGGTGAATCCGAGATATAGGATTCATATTTCATTCAATTATCTTGCATGCTATTATATTTTGCGATATTTCGTTCATGATAGATTTATTGAATTTTTGGGAATTTTATGTGATATGTTTGAATTTATGATCAAATTCGTATTTCAATGTCGTATTTAAGATTTCGACGTTTTATGGGGTAATTTAGATGACTAATGAGAGTGTTAAGATGTTTCATCCAAGTGGTTTGTGAAGAGAAATCAATTATCAATTTTTGGACTCTGCTAGTCGGTCTCAGTTCATTTGCCAACCGACTAGATGCTCATCTAGTCGGTCAGCAAGTGAACTCAGACCGACTAGATCAAGCTTTTATCTAACTCTTTTCATTTTCTTTCTTTAGTCGGTCACAGTACACTTACCGACCGACTAGATTGAAAACTAGTCGGTCAGTGTGTATACTGCGACCGACTAAATCTAGCCCTAAAAATCCCTGTCTGCCTCTGTTTCGACTTAGTCGGTTCAAGCTCATTGACCGACCGACTAGATCGTAATCTAGTCGGTCAGTGCTTGAACTGTGACCGACTAAGTGGGTTAGGGCAAATGCGTCTTTTCGATTTCCAGACCGACTTAAACTCATTTCGTCCGACTAAAAATCATTTTAGTCGGTATTCATCTCCTCTCCAGCCCGCAAAAACCCCAAACCCTCTCGAGACTCTTCCTATTCCCATCGACTCCGACCAGATCTCCGGCCATCCCCGCCGTCTGCCGCCGTCGACTCCTCCTCCAAGGTAAAACCCCCTCTCCTAGGTCTCGATTCATACTCTAGGGTTTGTTTTATATCTCATCTAGCTCCTAGGGTTTCAAAGTTCTTCTAGGGCTTGTTTATTTCGAGTTTGCTGTAGGAATCTAGGGAATCTAGGGTTTCAGCTAGGGTATTTGATCTTCCGTCATCATTAGCTTGTACTCATCGTGCCACGACCATGGCAAAGACGAGGATTCCTATCGCCTCATCTGGGGCTTCTCCTATGTCTATAGAGCCTTCAGACCCTAGGAATCCACCTAAGCCTAAGCGTCGTGCCAAATCAACCCAAGCTTCTCCGTCTTCGCCTCCTCTGAAGAAGCAGAGGACGGCGACCGTCAAACCCAGAAAATCTAAGACCAAAAAGGCCATACTCCACTCACCCTCTACTCCTCCCGATTCCGACATTGAGTTTATCCCTGAGGATGAGCCTAGCCATAGGGAACCCACTCCTCCACTTCGTCCTAGGACTCGCCAGCCAAAGGGAAAGGGCCCAATGCCAGCGGGTGGTGTTGACATATCGTTGTGTCGCGACGACCCTATGTGTCTCGCGGCCTACAACCGTATTGAACACTGCCCGATGCTATTGGAGCACTACGTTCAGTTTTCGGATTTCCTTGGCCTAGCTCATCTCCTCTCCTATAGTGGTCTCCTTGATTATCTCCGCTATGATCTTAAGGCCAATCCTAAACCATATCCTCGCCTTGTGAAATAGTTCTATGCCAATCGTGTCCGAGGCCAGTACGACGCGAGTCACTCCATCGAGACTACTGTCTTGGGAACTCCTATAGTTCTCACGGCAGAAATCTTGGGGGAGATACTTGGTTGTTCGTCGTCCGGTCTCCTTCCTTCTGACATTTCCGTCGACGATATATCTTCCTTGGATCAGTCCGTTCTTTCTGACATCTTCCATGTGATCCCTCCTGCCTTTATTGGAGTTCCTTCAAAGTCTTTCAAGCCAAATGCATGGGTATTGAATCTTATTCTGAAGTCGTGCTTGCTTCCCAAGTACGGCTCATCTTCACTTCCATCCCAGCCATTTTTGAAGCTCATTTACGCTCTTTTCTTGGGTTGCGAGATTAATTGGGCTCGCGTAATACTCGATAAGATGGACTCTTTCGAGTGTATACGCAAGACCAATAAATCTGCGTATATTCCATATCCGTGTCTGCTGACCCTTGTCTTTCGTCATTTCCGAGTCCCTCTCCCTCCTGACGATGAGTGTCCCTTGGGTACTCCTCTGAACGCGACGGCCGTTAAGAAATCTCTAGCGGCGCTTCGTCACGTGCAGAGGTCTACCGCATCTGCTTCCCAGTCTACTCCCTCAGCTGCTGCAGCCCCCACTCCTCCTGCCACATTAGACGATGTCGTACGCCTTCTTCGTCAGCACGACTCACGTTTGGCTCGTACTGAGGAGGTCGTTTGTCGTATGGCTCGTATGATGGGGATTGATCTTCCTCCTTCAGTTTCTGAGGCCGAGGAGATGGACGATGAGGAGCTTGACGAGCTTGTCACTTCCTTAGCCCGTGGCGATGAGGCCACTGCTGCTGCTGCTGCTACCACTTCAGCTCCTGGAGTTGGCACCACTTCTGGTGCTCCAGAGACTTCTGCTTCAGCACTTCAGACTTCTGAGCCTGCTGCTGACCCTGCTGTCGAGCCTGCACATCTATCACCTGCTGCTGTTGAGACCCCTGCTGTTGAGACCCCTGCTGTTGAGCCAGTTGTTTCCACACCTACCCCGACGATCCCGTCTATTGAGACGCCTCTTCTCCCTGCAGAGCCTGAGTCCACTCCGTCGACTGGACCCACGGAGACTGCAGATCCATCCACTTCCTCGTGATCGTTTGTTCCGAGGACTCTCCACTACTCTTTGGATGACCTATCTTTTTTTAGAGTATTTTGGGTTAGGATGGAGATTGATGGTTGATTTGATGTATTTTTGCGTTTTTTGGATGTCGGTGTTGGATATTTTGATATGTTGTATTTTTTGTTGTTGGACGTTGATGATGTTGATGATGATGTTCTCATGATGATGTTGTATCAATGCTATATGATGTATTTCTTTTTGATGGGTATGTTGCATTTGTTGTATCGATCTCTTTTTGGGATGTACTCTTGATGTTTCTATCTATATATTCATCATTGTTCATGTTGTGATATTTACTTCCTCGTACACATTAATTCTCATTCAATGTCCATGCTATGTAAAATCGTCGCTCGACGATTGAAAAACTTGGTTAAATAGATTGATATTCTATAATTGTATAGAATTGTTTTCCATGCACAAATTTAACCAAGAATATTGAATATTGGAGAGTATGTTTCATTATTCAATAAATGAAAAATTACCAAATATTTTTGATGATTTTGATTATCGTTTATTTTTGATAATGGACAATTTGGCACACCTTGATTTGATTTCATCATTTTTCCCTTGGTGTCAATTAGTTCCATCGTCATTGTCTACGACTCCCGATGTTGGATTTTCCATTTCCTAGTTGTTGTCGTTGTATGCCCCCCATTTTTGGGATAATGCCAAAGGGGGAGAGATAATGATAATAAATAGCGCAAATGAAAATTTAACTCAATTTTCAAGAATCTAGTTTGATATGTTAGATTCAGGGGGAGTTAAGATATATATAAGGATTTTCAAAATCCGATATTTCGAAAATCGATTCTCTTTATTTATCTTACTCGTCTGATTGATGCAATTCATATATATTCATTTTGGAATTAACGTGTCATCAATGCAGGGGGAGTAAGTATTTTACATTTGAATCATTATTTTTGATTATTATTTATGTTGGTTTGTCATCACCAAAAAGGGGGAGAATGTTGAATATTGGACTCCCCGGATTTGGTTTTGATGATGAGCAAACATAAATAATCCATGAACTAACAATTTGTGAGCGCAGTATTGGAGATCGTCGCCAAATTCACGAGATCATTCAAAGCGACATCTCAACACTTCACAAAACTCGTATTCATGCCTAAAGCTTCGTTGAAGCTCTTGCGCCGTTTTGGAAGTTATGAAGAATCAATCGAAGCTCTCGAAGACCGTTTATTAAGGTTTTATTTATAGTCTTTTTAGCTTCGATATATAGAATGTTAAGCCTTGAGTATATCTTACCATTCTAACTTCATAACGCTCATATCGTAGCTCTAGGATCTTAGTACAAGTTCATTCTAACTTCCTCGAAGCGTCGCGCTTCGATTCGGACTTGTTTGTGCATGTTAGTTGGTACAAGAAGAAGTACTGACCGACTAGATGGTGATCTAGTCGGTCAGCAACTCTTCTTGGACCGACTAGTTTGATTCCTTAATTTCTTGGACTTTACTGTTTACAGTTAGTCGGTCTACGTTGACTCACCGACCGACTAGTTTGTGAACTAGTCGGTCAGTGATGCTTCTTTGACCGACTAGTTGTGACTTACTGTTCATGCTAAATTTCTCCTAAGCTACTGTTTATCGTTAGTCGGTCTAAGAACGTTTGGTGACCGACTAGTTAACAATCTAGTCGGTCAACTTTTGTTCTTGGACCGACTAAGTCAACTTGTATTCAGACTATTTCATTTTGCCTCTTAGTCGGTCTACGTTCATTGACTGACCGACTAGTTGTGAAACTAGTCGGTCAGAAAGTCTTCTTGGACCGACTAGATTTCTAGGTCTGAAATTCTCTTTCTTCTCAGTTCCTCTCTTAGTCGGTCCATGCTGTTTGTCTGACCGACTAGTTGATGAACTAGTCGGTCAGTGATTGTTCTTTGACCGACTAATTCTCCCAGATTTCTATCCGTTGTAGAATGACCTAAGTTGTTTTTATGGGACCCTATAAATACGAACCTAGGTCATTTCTATCTAGGTTAGAGCTTCCATTCAGAGATTCATTGAGATCAAAAGAGATAGCTATTCTCACTCAAATCAAAAGCTCTCTTCCTCACAAGAAACCCTTTCTCTCACTATTCTAGATCTAGAATCCCTTTTGAGAGAAGCTTGTTCTTGGTGAGCTCTTCAAGCTATAGCTTGATCCAAGTCTCCAAATCATCCCTAGGCACCTATTGCTGGTCATTTCCTTGGTGCTAGGTCTTGGTGACTTCATCTTCCTCAAATCCTCCATTTCACCTATTGGGTAAGAAAAACTCAAGGTATAGGATTTTGTGGTAAGTTTGCTTATTTCAATATAACTCATTTATATTGCTTGTTGATTCTCTCGGTTGTGAGAGAAGGTTGTGATCCCGGGTTGTGGGATTCACTATTGCCGTTGTTGTATGATTTGATCTTGTGAAGGTTTTTCACAAGATATTCATAGTGGAAATCTTGAGTTAGGGTTTCTAACTCAAGTATCCGGAGGGGATCCGGGTGGTTGGGACGTAGGATCACCGGGAACAAGTCGGGGAGACTTGGGTGGATCCGAACCCATTAACATCATTTGGTTTCATTGTTAATTTTGTTGTTGTCTTTCAATTTAAGCTTCCGCAAATTGATTTGGTAGTTGTTTGCAATTTAATTTGGAATTATACTCCTTATTATTTTAAAGTACTATTCACCCCCCCTCTAGTACTTGTGCAGTAGCTTGTAGGGCATTACACTTCTCAACTTAAATCATGTTTCCAAAACTACTAAACTAATAAATGTACTCTATTTCTCAAGAAGTTGACTAAAGAAAATAATAAGCAAAAGTATGCCTTTGACATTCTAGGAAGAAAACCGTGGTCAGTCAAGGTGTCCAATTCATTGAACCCCTCAAGCATTTCGATCTGCTGCTGATAATACTCTGCCACAACATCTCCAGTACATATAATCAAGAAGTTTATAAATGCTTCATATGATATTTGACGGATCACTTCTCTCATAAGTTTCACAATCATATTTAGATTCAGAAATTATTCAGATTCAATTACATTCTTCTATTTTAATAATTTAACCTGTAGGCTGAAGTACTTATTCAGATTCATATTCAGATTCCTAATTTGAATAATTCATGTACTCCCAGATTCAGCAACATTTAACATGTAGGCTGAAGTACTTATTCAAACTACATACAATTAAAGTACATGAGAGCTTCATGTTCATATCATTGTAGTTCTTAAGAATTATTAACCTGTAGCCTGCATTATTCAGATTTTGTCAAATGATAATGAGTTTGACCTGAGAGCTTTTTAACATGCAAAAATCTGAATTATACAAATCTGAATTATACAAAATTTTCACCAAAGAATTATTAACATGTAGGATGTGCTTTTTTCTTGATGCGTAAAGGCACATCCTGTAGGTACAAATTTGTCAAACCTGGGGATGATTTTGATGAAACGAAATTATTGTGGGGTATGTGCAGAATTATTAACCTGAGAGCTTCATTCCCATTTGATAAAAACTGAATTCTCAATGAAGCTTCATGTCAAATTATCATTCTCAAATGTTAAATGTTGCCTGGGAGGAAACTTCAGTCTACAGGTTAAATGTTAATCAGCCTACATGTTAACATTTTCATCCCAGCAATTATGTTAGTTTCAAGTTTCAAGTTAAATGTTGATAATGATTAACAGTTTCAAGTTAAATATTGATAATAATCAACATTGTCATTCCAGATTCATAAGAAACTGCAGATAATGATTAACATTTAGCAATTATTTCAGTTTCAAGTTAACATGATTAACATTTAACCTGGGGTGTCACTGTAACATGCAACATTTAACATTTAAACATGTAAAGAAAGGACCAAAAAAACTACACAAAAAAATGAAGAACTACACATCTTAAAAACTACAATGGTCAATGACACAAAAAAATGTCAAAGCTAACCACAACCTGTATTTAAAGCATCAAAAATTCAATGAAGCAAATTGTCAAACACCTATGGGATGACACAAAAAAGACAGGGATCAGAAGAGGTTGAGGTTAGAAGCACTTACTAAGAGGTTGAGGTTTCAGATGAGGTTGAGGCAAGGCTAAAAAAACCACAAAAAAAATGCAAACAGAGCTCTCAGGATCTCTCGGACCCGGCAAACACAGAGTTTAGAGTTAGAAGCTCTCACCGAGGGTTGAGGTTGAGGTTGAGGTTGATCACCAATCAGATGAGGGTGAGTTTGCTCTGCAAAGTTCAAGCTCTCAACTGCAGCCAACCTTCTTATGGCTGCAAGTTCAATATGGCTGCGGTTGGTGTCTAAGAAGGTTGAACTCGTATATGGCTGTAGTTTCCCATTGATTTCCTCTATGGTTGCAAGTTCACCTTGTATATGGCTGCAAGTTAAACCTTTGTATGGCTACAGTTGGCGTCAAGGTCAGAGTTCCATCCCCCCTTATGGCTGCAAGTTCAATGAAACAAATTAAAAAAGCAAACAGAGTATATAATAAAGATGAAGACAGAGTATATAATAAAGTGATATGAAGATAATCAAAAGATTTAGTAAAACACAACATAAATGGTATTTCTTAAACAAAAACTACGAATGAATGAAATGAACAATATTTTCCATATGAAGAAATATGCGAAAAAAAGACCACGAACATAAGTTTAATAAACACCGAGTATGTGTAAATTACATACGGTGGGGACTGCATCATGCATACAGAACAAAAGAATAGTGGAACAGAAGATAGACTATAACCAAACCAATATGATAAATATCAATTAGAATTTGTAAGAATAATACATGCAAACTTGGGGTTTTCTCAAAATTAATGTAATTCAACAAATAAACCATAATTTCAATGATATAAAAAATAAAAAATAGATGAAATACTCAAAATTAATGTAATACAACAAATAAACCATAATTTACTTACCAAACATAAAAAGATTAAATTATGAAAACTAATGCAGATTTGAGTTGTTTATGAAAACTAATGAAGATTCAACTCCCATGCAAATCAAAACTAATGATATTGTATTGAGCAAACTAAAGCCCAGATAAACCTGAGAAACTCTGACCAAACTCCATTTACCATGATGGTACAAAGCAAACCTGTCAGACTGAGATGAGGCACCTTGCTTTCTGGGAGGTCGTAGTCTAAAATCATTGTTTTCCCATTTACAGCAGTAAGGATTTCAGATCACACTATTGCAAGCTTATCATGCAAAAACATTGTAGACGAAAAAACAAACACCAATAGCCAGTGAAATGAGGCATGTTCTGGTAAGAGTCTAACGGTTGGTATAAGCCAAAAAATACTAAGACTATAATGATTGTTATAGGCCTATTCTGATAAGAGTCCTGCTACTCAAACTATAGAATTACACGATAACCAGACTCACATAGATATGAGGCTCTGACAAAAAAGACATGTGCAATACATGTAGGTATAGATGTATACATTATTTTTGCTTTGAATTTAGTAGTAGTCCAAAAAATAGTCCACTCAGTCATTCTTTTCTGATAATTCCCAGAATACATGCTAAGAGAATCAAGAGCATTAACCACTCAATGAAGCCTGCTGCAATAGAACAGTTGTTCAATGGGAAAAATGGAACAGTTTAAAAATATTATTATTGCATTGATTAGATAAAATGAGAAAGAAAGTCCATCTTACATGCAGAATTACATGCAGAATGAGAACTTACATCCTGTTAACCTCAACCCCATTTGGAAACTCATGTGATCTCTGGCTGGATATTGCACTGGATATTGGCTGAAGTGCATACATGTCAATTTAACTTAAACAGAAATCTGCTGACTGGATATTGCAATATGAAAATATGCTACTTATCTACTTAAGTATGCTACTAATTATAGGATACTTAAATATGTTGCCTACTTAATTGCAATCTGAAAATAAGACTTTATTTTTGCTTGTGTATGTAAAATAAATCATCATTCAAACCATAACAAATTATTCAAAAAAACCTTCTTTAAAACTTGGGATGAACCGATCTTAAAAACACATGCATTAGAAAAACTCTAGATGGTCAACGAACATCAACTGTCCATGAATTAATTGATTCTACCGTTAAAAACATATGGTGAAGAAACATCACCCTAATAAAAATTAAATTACTATTGATGATAACAGCAGACTGAATTTATCAACTTACTGCATATCCCATCTTTTCAATCATTTCTTTCACTACATGGTATATTAAGTAGGCCTAGCCTGAAAATGCAAAAAAGATCCATATTAAAAAAATTAGAGGTCTGTGAACAAATTTTAAACATACAATGCTGTTGTTTAAAGGCTTATATTTTAAAATAAGAATACAAAAACTTACAATTTGAACATTGCAAACTTCAGCCATTAGCAGCACGCTCGGTTATGTGTTCATTCTGTCTCATGGAAAAGTATACATATCTCCACATCTCCCTTGAGCAGGTAGCATGTCTCTCGAGCATCAAACTTGAGGGATAATTTCCCTGGATGGCAGCCCCTCCTACAAAAGAAATTGAGAAAAATAAGAACTCCATGGAAACAGAAATCTAAGCTGTACTCTAGTTTTTGTCTTTCAACACATAAAATTTTTTTGCTCCTCCTAATAATGCTGGGTCTTTTTATGACTGGGCCAGTGTGATAGTTTGGTCACAAAATATCAATTAGCAAGCAGCAACCTGGGGGATTCTTTGTACCGATAACCAACAATGAATGATGCACGCATACATGATTTGTTCGTAATCAGAAAGATTATAGGAACCAAGCTGCTTGGAAGAATAATTGATCGAATATTATGCACCTGAGGCTAAAATCACACAAAAACATAAAATTCAAACATGGATCTCATATATTAATTGCCCCATAAAATTCGGATCATCCTAACACATACAAATATACAATGCACATATGAACTGTACACACTTAGAGAAACATGACTGCATCTACACTCTAAGCAGTGATATGCTGAATTTCGTGAGCAACCTGCAAATCTGCAGTCCATCGATCACACGAATCACAAACAATCCCAACCAGCAAAGAATACATATGAACCATACCATGCATATCTCAACCGTTATGTGTTCATTCTGTCTCAGGGAAAAGCATATGTATCTCCATGTTTGCTCATATTGCCCTCAAATGAAAAAAAACCCAATAAAAATAAATTCAAAAAACAACTGAAATAGATCCTTACTTGGGCCATATTCGAATGCCGAGTTAAGCGTGCTTGGACTCCGGTGGATTCCTTTCGAATTTGATGCCAAGATTCATATTCAAAACTGTAATCATATAAATTGATACATGATATATATATCATTATTTTACTTTTCAACTCATTTCAAAGTGTAGAAATAAGCTGAGCTATATAGCTACATAGATTAAATTTAGAAAATAATCAGTCTTAATCTTATACCACTGAATCTGGGGCATCATCTTCCTTGCACATCACCGAGGGGACGCCGATGTACATTCCGGCCGCCATCTTAGCAGCCCAATTCACATAAGAATGGCCGGCAACCCTGAATTCTCTACCTACGGCCCGTACTCATTCTCAATCTGCATCCAAGCTCAACCCAATTATCAATCAATCTTCCATAAACAAACAATTAAAAAAATTTCCCATTAAGATTTATATTCCTCGAGTTTTTGGTCATAATCTGATGCTTACTTTTGAATCAAGTATTTTATTGCGACCAGTGATATGAAACATCAGCTACCAACGTTAAAATGAAAAAAAACATGTCCACAGTAAAATGTTAATACTACCGGGAGAAGTCAGACCACATGAAATTAAACTCAAACAAATGAAAGATTATTATATCATATTTATCAATATCTCATTGCAAACATGAACTACCAATTGAAACCGGTGTTGGCATATCAGATATCATACCGACATGATCCCTACCTGATGTAAATCTTTATCCATAAAATATATTCCAGTTCCAAAAAGACCAAAAAAAGAACATAGAGCATGTTGTGTATTTGAAACTTGTAAATTCTATCCTGCTATTTGTTATATTCAACTCTAGATAAGTGTTACTATGATATGGCCTGCACACGACCGAACACACTCCTTAAAACAATGTCAGTTGTGCCTAGTTCAGCATTTAGATGCATTCTTGTTGGCAATTAGCATTTATTTGAATACCTTCATGATTGAGAGCATTGTGCCATTAATTAGAAGCTTAAGATGTTTCTTAGAGGTGTATGCCTGGAGTTTTCATTTTTCCTATCATCACTAACATGATTTATGCTTGACAGTTTAATGAAGAAGCAAGTGACAAAGTTTTGGAGGTGGAGCCAAAATATAATGAGATACGCATGCCTATCTATAATAGACGGAATGCGATTATACAATCAATGTGGAGTATCCTAGAGTTCATCATGAGTTCATTACATTCTTTTTAACAGAGCTTGTAATCAGTTCTTTAGTTTAAATTTCATGTTGAGTGTTGATTTTCTTACTTATTCACTTTTTACGCCATACAGTGCCTTCTTTTGTATAAATTGAATCATTTCAATTCAAAAACTCACTCTTTTTTTTCTAGAGTATAAATACAAAAGGTTTTGAACAAAATAATAATGAGAAATACAGCAATGAGTACCTCTCTCTTTTTCAGCGGAAAACGGTAAAATGCACGTGTGAGGGCGCGGGGAGAGACACCAATGGAGCAATTGCTCCTCGGCAATAAGTACATCTCTTTACCTAGAAGTAGGCCTTGTTATTTCAGGTTTTTTTAACAAATTCCTGAAGTTCACACCACAAATATGAGTCAGTGTTTATCTAGAAAAACCTTAAAATCTAGAGTAATATATTCGTAATAAGCTTTTGATAATCCAATTAAAAAAAGATTTAGCAAAGCTCGCTGCATGAACAATAGAATAGTGGACCCCAAGATTGGAGATTCAATCATTTTTTGTCAACCTTACATATACTGATTGCTCATCATAAAGGTAAATAATCAACCCTAGGACTACACTTATGCTGTGTAAAGCAAGATCCTGAAAAGGGTAACATTAGCAAAAACATAATACTTGTAATGCACATGATCATAACAATAATCTTTTAGGTTCTAGAATCACACAAACACACAGATTATAGTGCTCTTGGTGCTAGTATGCCAAGTCCAGATCATATAAGATTCTGTACAAATCAAGAACAACCAAACACACATGGTGGTAGGGAGAAGATAAGTTTGTTAGGAAATAAGCAAGAAATAGATATTCAACCATCGTAGACAGATAGCGGTATTCTACTAATCAAATAGCATGCACATAAAACAAAAATCCGACCATATATACTTGAAAACATTCATTTCAAGCATAAATTACATATAACAGCTAATAAGTGAGTGTTTTCTTTCATCTACACCATTTTGCTATGAAATGGGAGCACATGAAGTCTGATGCAATATCAAACTCAGTTGATAGAAATTTAAGATATCTTTTTGCACATGTTCTACAACATTATCAATTGGAAGAACACGAATAAAAAACATCAACAAAGTATCACAAAGCATCCTCTCACTCATTTCCTACTGAAGACATGTTAGTGAAGTTGACATAATGTAGAATTTCAGAATTCAGAGTGCTAACTGAAAATTCGCCAACCCGGGAAAAAAAACCTAACAACAAAAGATAGCATTGCTCAAGCCTAGAATAGAATAATGCTTCTGTATTTCATTATGTTTTCAAAATGTGTAGGTTTGACTAATTCCTAAATAAAACTATTGATGAATATCATTAATTAGAGACCGTCACATGAGCACTCACATGAGCACTTACAGGCAAGAATGTTCTGAAGAATGCAAAAAAAAATTAAAATCCTCAGAACAATAAACAATTACATTTATGCATAATGGATATGAGGTTTTGAACTACAAATGCACTATGCATATGAGGTTAAAGTTCATCCTGTATTAGAACTAATGCATATGAGATTAAAGTTCAGAGGTTGAGAACTACTGCATATGAGGTTAAATTTTCAATCCAAAATGCATATGAGGTAACTAATGCATATGAGGTTAAATTTAACATAATTTTGGACAGAAAATTTAAACTCATATGCATTAGTTCTCAACCTCTGAACTTTAATCTCATATGTTAAATTTTCATTTGGGAATTGGCTGGAACATGATGGAACCTAAATTTTCATTTGGTAATTTGCATGTAAGCATTATCCTTTAAGCATTATCCTGTAAGTGTGGATTTCGTTTCCAAGTAAGCATTATCCTTTAAGCATTTTGGTACTTAATGGCGTATCACCCGTAAATCAAGTATATAATCTGGGCATTTGGATAATCTGGGCTAATTTAGGTTCCAAGTAAGCATCATCCTGTAAGCATTTTGATAATAAGTTGCTTATCACCTGTAAATAAAGTATATAAGTAACGTATATAAATTAGCCCAGTTATATAAGTAACTGAAATCAATTTTTATATAAGTAAATCTCACTAATTTATAAAAGTGACATATAAATTAACCCAATTATATAAGTAACATTAAAATCAATTAGCCCACATTATATAAGTAACATATATAATTTCTTATCCTAGTCATTTTTGCTAAGTGATTGCAATAAGAAAAGGGAAAATGGGAAGTTGCAAAAAGGTTCGCTGTTTGGCAGCTAAAGTGAAGATTGCGACATATTTAAAATGGTGAAACTAATAATTCATTGACAATATGATCCTGTGATAATATTCAGTTTTAGCAAAAGGGGTTGTGAATTCTTATCCTAGTCATTTTTGCTAAGTGATTGCAATAAGAAAAGGGAAAATGGGAAGTTGCAAAAAGGTTCGCTGTTTGGCAGCTAAAGTGAAGATTGCGACATATTTAAAATGGTGAAAGTTGGTGACCTTATGCTAAGCACTACAGAACATGATCAAAGCCATCAAATTATATATTGTTCACTGTTATCATGGGGGAGAATACTGAAATAGTTTACATCCATTCAAGTGGACAAATAATATATTGTTCACTGTTATCATGCAGCAAACATATTTGTAGTTTACATCCAGAAAACTACCTTTATGTTTCAGCTTTTTTCCCACAATACTACCTTTAAGTTCCAAAATAACAAAATGATACCATGATACCAATGAAATTTAAGGTATTTTTCTCATAGGATAGCATTTTGATATTATTTGATAATTAACCCAAAAAAATTAACCCAAAAAGCTGAAACATATTTGTAGTTTTGATAATTAACCCAAAAAATGCTGTTAGAGAATGTAAATTTTCAAGGAAACGCAATGTAAATTTCATGACCTGCTGAAACATAAATTTTATGAAAATTGTGATCAATAAGTTCTATTTCTTTTAGGCATTACAACAAACTGGTTATGAACAACCTGTGTTGCTGCTGAATAATAAGTTTTCAGTTTAATAACCAACCAAGAAGAATCCGTAGGCCGCTTGCCTCTTGCTCCAAGGGCTCAGGCGAGAAGAATCCGTAGGCGAGAAGCTCAGGCGAGAAGCTCAGGCGAGAAGCTAAGGGAATGAAAGAAGTTAGCTCAGGGGATGAGTTGAAGCTCTTCAAAAATGGTGAAATGAGGTTTGAAATGAAAACAACTCAGATCCTTGCCTGCGGATGAACTGGAGTGAAGCTCTTCCATGCGAGATGCCCCTCTTCCTCAGCAACCGACCCCAAATCCCCATCAGAGCCTGAGATCCTTGCTTCTTCTAGAGCCTGAGCGATCCCGAGCCTCGACATCCAAGAAGTGAGTACGAAAAAAAGTCAGAGCTGCTAAGGTGTTGGGCTTTGGGGTTTTCTCGAGCGCGAAGGGGGAGGCGTAATAGCGTGCTGCTAGGGCTTGGGGGAGATCCCGTGAAGAGAGTAGCAATGGGTGGTCGATCGTTGAAGAGAGAAGCTCACAAAGGGGGAGGCACGCGATCGTGCTGCTAGGGCTTGGGGGTTTTAGATCCCGTGAAGAGAGGAGATATGGGCCACGAAGAGAGAAGCCAGGGTTTTTTTTTGCGCTGGGTTGTTTTCTTCCCCCCAAAAATTTTGTTTCTCCCCAAAAATTTTGTCCCCCCCCCAAAATTCAAACTCAATTTCTCTTAACTTATCCAATTTCTCTTATCTTATCCAATTTCTCTTAACAACATCCCTCATTTATACCCAATTTCTCATCTCTTATACAATAACTCTTATCCAATAACCCATGATAACATCCTTGTTTTATTATATATATATATATATATATATATATATATATATATATATATATATATATATAATATGAAAGGTAAATGAAAATCTATATATCACAAGAAATTGTACAATAGATGCATCCGGCAAAAGCAAAGAGGATCTTGGATCTTATAGAGGGGGGATAGGGCACAAGCGCCGTCATCCTCTACAGTAAGCACCAGGACCCAGTAAGCTAGTACCATCAAAATCTAAAAATATCAAAAGCTCTCCTAGCCGTTGTCTAGTAGATCCCAATTTGACATCGCCTCCGCCGCCTCCTCATCATCTTTGTCCAGTTCTCTTAGTGCGATTCGAAGGTCAGTTGCTATATCCTCAAAGAGTGTCGTCTTGCCTTTAATTTTGTTTTCGAAGATTCTCCTGTTTCTTTCCCTCCAGATATGCCAAACAATGCCTGCTAGCGCAGTTTTTGCAAGTAGGCGTAGCACAAATTTATTCCCAAAACACTGCAGATATAGATTGCCCATACCCTCCATTGACGCTTGGAAAGAATCTTGAATTCCTAGTTTGAGGAGACTTCATTTTAAGATGTACTTTGAGTACTCACATTCGAAGAAGATATGAGGCACTGTCTCCTCCGCCTGACAATCACATAGCACGCAATTGCTGGGCAAGTTGATACCCCATCTGATTAATTTATCCCTAGTCAGTAATCTCCCTTTGAAAGCATGCAAAAGAGCTAAGGAGAATTTCGGTACATGGCCGGCATACCATACTAGTTTATATTAGATGAATTTAATTCCATGTTCCCTAGTTTTTTCCCAAGCAACTTTGAAGTTGAAATCGTTCCCAGGGATCCAGCGCCACTTGTCCGCACCTGGGGTCAGTTTGTGCTTGTTGATCAGCTGTCGGATTTGATGGATATCAGCGTCCTCTCTCCAAGATGAGCCGGCCCAGTATTCTGACACCAACCTACGCTCTTGGCCAGGAGGGATGCTGTGAGAGTGCGAAAGGGGCCCATCATCCAACCAGTGGTGTGTGTATATATATATAACTCTTCAAATCGCATGTGTCGGGACTCTACCAATAGGACTAGATAACCCATTTTGCTTATGCTCTGAATCGCGAGAAAGATTTTCTTTTACCCAAGTGTTTAGAATTTGATTTCTTTTTTATTTTACTTGGTGCAAATCCCCTCGTCGTGCACCGTTCTCCCACTTGGGAGAGTACACAAATATATAGCCAAAAATCCAAAAAGGAAAAAAAAGAGAAGAAAATTTCAAAAACAAAAAACAGAGAAAAAATATGTATAGCCAAAAATCCAAAAAAAATATACAAATACCCAAATCCCAAAAAAAAATTCCCGTTGTGAATATTATTCCTATCCACCGTGAATAACGGGAAGGTGAGAATTTGCACCAAGTGTTCTACTCCACACCTTCTCATCCTCCTTCGTTTTCGAACACACTTGGCATAAGAATTTTCTAGCGATTATCTAGGCAATAGTGCAGTGATCTTCTAGTTCCTAGCAGTGGAGTCCCTGACACATGATACGCTTTGATTCTTATTCTACTCTCATGCATGCTTGAGCTATTATTCACCGCTTATTCGAATTGAATCGATATTTGGGTCATTCCTTGGGTATGTGTATATGGAGCTTTATTGCATAATTTAGATAGTTACATCGTCTGCTAGCTCACGACCTCACTCACTCGCGCTTCACCGCGTGGACCCACGACACTTGTATGGACTCATATTCCTGGGTTTGGTGATGTGTTTACCGCATGCTTGCTTAGTCCGGTGAGTTAGTTTTTGTTGGCTCTAATCGTCGGACCCCCCTCTCTCATCCCCGATTTCCCCCGTCGTCCTTAGCGCCGCAGCCTGCCGGAATAAGCACCCGTAGCTGCTGTCATCGGTGGCAGCTCGTAGCAGCCGCTACAACGGTCGCCGCTACCACTGCGGCAACCGCGCGGCCCGAACCCTGTGACGGCGGCAGCATCCGACCCGACACCCTCCAGGCAACCATCGGCCTCCTCCACCGATGAAGCCCCCTCCAGCTCGAGCCATCAACCGCTTGCTGCTACCTCTTCTCCGGCAGCAAACCCCACGACGCCGGCCGCTTTCCCTTGCAGCCACGAAGGGCTGCTCTCCACCTTCTCCTTCCGTCGCCACTCCCCGACGGCAACCGTAGCTCCACTTGCATCCATGGCAACAATCGACGTAGAAGGTGAGTCTTTTGTTTGAGAAGTTAGGTAGTTTATTTATTAAGCATACTTGTTTGTTACCACATTAGTTATATTATTATAATATAGTAAACTATTTTACCTTGTCCCTTGATACTCATGAGTTCATTCCTGAGCAGTAGCTTAAGAAAAGAGGCGACCGTGACTTTTCCCAATGCATGTACGGTGCTCCAAGTCTAAATTTCTAGGGTTGTACTGATGGCTGTATATTAGTAAACTATATTAAGGGTACAACGCAGTACTAACTTATAGATATGATTAGTGTAGTATAATTAGATTACTACTTTAATTAAACATGTGATGTTATTTGTCAATGTATAGGGATCATCACATGATGTGGTATTTTATAATCTCCTTTATAATGATAGTCAATAGATGTTTTTGCCATTGGATTAATAATAGCAGTAAGTTATTTGTTTGGTGTAAGAGAACTATTTTTTTTGTTGTACATTATATAATTTCTTATATAATTCCTTTGGCATAGCAACAATGACTCTTTTATATTATGTTTCATATACTTTATATGGCATGTATGGGTAGGGGTTATAAGATGATTGTTACCTTATAAGTATATTATATGAGAACCTAATGTTATTATATGCGGATAACTTTTAACTTAATATCCCCAAATCGTATGACGCAGAGATAGCCACGCTTTTCGTTCGACCACGTGAACACTAAAGAAAAGTGACGAGACGTTCCGAAATTGGAGTCACGACGCGATTCGTTACCGTTTTCCAGACCCGACGTTGGATCCACGCACGATCGTCATACAGGTTGGTTCCCCGAACTAGTAGCAACCCACACCGTAGCTAAAATCAGACCCTATACTAAAAGTCGACAAATTGAATTAAATTTACTTTTCGCTCTTTTAAAATGTTATCCAAATGTAGAAATCGACGAATGGACTTGTTGACTGTGCACATAGGATATATCGTCGATTAGGCTGAAACATCAAAAATGTGACTTTTGACGAATAGGATAGTCCCGATAACCTAGAAATGAACCTAAATAGGAGTTATTGAAAAACGTGACCTGACATCGTCGACGTGGTGATATTTCAGACGGACTCCTGCGGACGAGACGCTTGGACGAGATGCTTCGAGAGGACGACACACTCGCCATCGCAGGCAAGTGTATCCACTTGCACTTTTGGCCGTGCTTAGGCCCTAGTTGGTTAGAATTGTTAGTTGTGAACAAAAAGAACCGGACGTGAAAGGATAGCGTCTGGGACGACCCTGACGGCTCAGACTTGACGACGAAGTCTGAGCCTGACAACAACAACTTTTGATATCGTAGGGCTATCATGTGTGTGCGTGTGTGTGGACACCCTAGAATAACCCTTCCTGTCTTGTCATGTCCCGTCCCGTCCCGTCTTGCACAGCCCGCTGGGCAATAGGGCACTCTCCGAGTGATCCCTTGTACTGATTCACAGCCTGCGGGCAATAGGGCACTCTCCAAGTTAGAGAGAGTGATCCCTTGTACTGATACACAGCCTGCGGGCAATAGGGCACTCTCCAAGTTAGAGAGAGTGATCCCTTGTACTGATACATAGCCCGAGGGCAATAGGTGTTGGATATTGGACTCCCCGGATTTGGTTTTGGATGATGAACAAACATAAATATAACGTGAACTAACACTTTGTGAGCGCAGTTATGGAGATCGTCGCCAAATTCATATGAATATCAATTACGACGTCTCAAGACTTCTCAAAGCACGTGATCGTATGCCTAAAGCTTCGTTGAAGCTTATGGACCTATTTAGAAGTCATGAAGATTCGATTGAAGCTATTGAAGACGGTTTCATCAAGTTTTATTTATAGTCTTTAAGCTTCTTTCGTAGAATGTTAAGCCTTGAGTAGGTCTTACGGTTTAAATCTTCATAACGCTCATATCTTAGCTCTAGGATCTTAGTAGAAGTCCATACAATTCTTCCCGAAGCTTCGCGCTTCGATTCGCGACTTCTTGTGCATGTTAGTTGGTTCAAGAAGAAGAACTGACTGACTAGATGGTGATCTAGTCGGTCGGCAAAGCTTCTTGGACCGACTAGTTCTTCTCAGTTAATTCTAAGCTCTTTACTGTTTATAGTTAGTCGGTCTAAGTTGACTCACCGACCGACTAGTTTGTGAACTAGTCGGTCAGTGATGCTTCTGTGACCGACTAGTTGAGCTTTCCCTGTACATGCACGTTTGAGCTTGAGCTACTGTTTATCATTAGTCGGTCTGTGTTCATTGATCGACCGACTAGTTGATGAACTAGTCGGTCAACTTTCCTTCTTGGACCGACTAGTTTAGTTTTACTGTACATACCATTTTTCACCTAACTTACTGTTTATCGTTAGTCGGTCTATGCTCATTTGGCGACCGACTAGTTGGTGAATTAGTCGGTCAACATTTGTTCTTGGACTGACTAAGTCTATTTCTGCTCAGACTTCAGTTTTATCTGTTAGTCGGTCTCAGTTGAGTAACCGACCGACTAGTTGTGAAACTAGTCGGTCAGCTACTCTTCTTAGACCGACTAGTTCCTTATGTCTGTGCTTTGATCTTTTCTCTGTTCACTCATTAGTCGGTATACGTTAATTGACCGATCGACTAGTTGATGAACTAGTCGGTCGGTGGTTGTTCTTTGACCGACTAGTTGGGTTCAGAAAAGAGCCGTTGGAGCTTTAATTGAAACGTTTTTCTCTCTCTCTCTCTCCTCTATCCTATAAATAGTTGTTGGGCTGCATTCATTGCTGCCAAGGCTGATATTATTGCAAGTTTAGAGATCAAGAGAAATCATTCCAAGCTCATTCAAAGCTCATTCATTCCATTCAATAATCTCTCCTCACACTTACTTCCAAAGAGAGATTCATTGAGTGTGAAGCCTTCCAAGCCAAGTGCTTGATTCTAGGTCACCAACTTCCCCATAGCTCTCCATCGCTGATCTACATCTTGGAGCTAGGGTTTGGTGCCACTTCTTCTTCCTCAAAATCATCCTTGCCCTAATTCGTAAGCATTACTCAAGGCATAGGTATTTTTGTCGGTAAGAAGTTTCTTATTTCATTTCAATTTCATATTGTAAGTTTCACTCTCGGTTGTGAGAGTGTGGTTGTGATCTCGGGTTGTGGGAGTCACAAATTACTTTGTGTATGATTTGACTTGTGGAGGTTTTTCACAAGTATTTCATAGTGGAAATCTTGAGTTAGGGTTTCTAACTCAAGTATCCGGAGGGGATCCGGGTGGTTGGGACGTAGGATCACCGGGAACAAGTCGGGGAGACTTGGGTGGATCCGAACCCAGTAATATTCTGTGTTAGCATTGTTAATTTTGTTGTTGTCTTCAATTTAAGCTTCCGCAAATTGATTTGGTAGTTGTTTGCACTATAATTAGGAATTATACTCCTCGTTATTTTTAAAGTACTATTCACCCCCCCTCTAGTACTTGTGCAGTAGCTTGTAGGGCATTACAATAGGGCACTCTCCAAGCTAGAGAGAGTGATCCCTTGTACTGATTCTCAGCCTGCGGGCAATAGGGCACTCGTGAAGCTAGAGCGAGTGATCCCTTGTACTGGTGTTTTGTCTTGTCTTGTCTTCCTTAAGGTTTGGGGTTGGGTTGAGCGTGCGCACGGCAAGATGGTCTGATCCCCCTCGAACCGTAAGGCGTGAACCCTTTCGTGTCTCACTTGTCATGTCTTGCCTTGTTTCCGTCACGTCCCGACTTGTCATGACACCTGTAGGTTAGTCCCGTAGTTGGTAGCACACGCTACGACTACTACTTGTTGTGCTTTACTTTCCTGCTGCGTTACTTCTGTTTGTTACTCAGTTATAACCCCAGCATGCTAATCAACCAGTAAAACGTTGTCTAAAAGTTGATACACTTGCAGTTTGGTCTAACCCTTTTTGTAGACCTGACCTGACGTACAGTTCCTTCTTTTGGTGCTGTACGTCAGGTGTTGAGCCAGAGTACGTCGACGAGGCAGACTTACTGGATTACGTGGAGCCGAGGACGTCGTCACCAGAGTACGTACCTGACAAGGACCAGACCTTGAGGTCTTTTAGTCGCCACTTTCAGAGGTTACTACTTTCAGTTTTCTTTTAGATAGTTTGTTGCCATGCTTAGGCTTCTTTTTAGAATTTGTACTTGTTGGATATCATATCTCTAATTTAATGAATGCAACTTCCTTTCCGTACTTTCTGTTGTTTCGAACTATACTAATGCAAGAACCTGAAAATCGTTTAAAATGGTACCTCCACAGACGCTTATTGGGTCCGAGCTTCTCAGCTCTGGCCTAAGCGGGCCTTGTCACGCTTCGCCTCCGTCCATTTTGGGAAGCGGGGCGTGACAGGTGATCTAGGACTTTGCTTTCTCTTTCTGTTTATTCCTTACTATCTTTTCCCTCCGAGCTCCTACTCTCACTCGTCTTCCTCGAGGACGAGGAAGGGTTCAGCTTGGGGGATTTTGACATGCGTTTATATTTTATATATTCACACACGTTTTCTTCGTGATTTTCCGTTGTTTTCCAGTGTTTTGTATCTATTCTTTTGTGGTTTTAGTATCTTTTCACTTTCTTTGTGTTTTTGTGCCGTTGCAGGAGATTGTCAGCACTGGGGACATATAAAGCAGATATCATGAGTCCCCAAGCAACGGGAGGCATCGCGCGAGAACCTAAGGGCCAAACGTCAAAGAATACCACAAATCAGTCCTCAACCGATCGGGTGGACAGACCCACCCGATTGGTTCGTGCACGTGTATCCGACCCGGTCAGAAGCAGTAGTGAAGAAGAGCCCACCTGATCGGTTTAGCGATCGGGTGGTGGCGACAGTGTTCTCTGTCTTTTGGAGCTGAATTCCAACCGATCGGGTGAAAAATCACCCGATCGGTTCATCTGTAGCCAAAGTTTCCCAGCTCACGACCCGATGACTCACCCAATCGGTTCAGCGATCAGGTGAAGTATCCCAAAGGCTAAAGACCGTTTCGACGTTTGTCTCAACCGATCGGTTGATGCTTCAACCGATCGGTTGGATGTGTATTCTATATATAGCCCTAGGTTTTTTCCCAAAACGAGATCCCTTTTTCTAAAACCGTCTTTTTGGGATTTTGGCGGCTGCGAATTTATTTTGTTTTGTAAGTTTTCTGATTGTCTTGATACTTTGATATTGCACTAATACTATTGTTGGCTTCTCCATTCTATTGCTTGATCTTGATTTTAATGGCTATAATTTGTTGTATTGCTCTTTTTGCAATGAATTGTGAGTAGTTTCCTAATCTGGGGCATTGGTGGAAACCCCTTCGTGGGTTCTCCCTAGAACGACAATATGATTAGGGTTTCGATATGATATAGGAATTTAGATGGTTACGCGGGGCGTTTCATTGTCATTGGCGGGAGAAAGACCGCCTCTGACCGTCGGGCCAAGGGGAAATAAAACGGGAGTTTGATCCCCTAGCCATAGCTCACACCCCTAGCGTAGACATTGAGTCGTCACGCGTGGGAATAGTAGGATGAAATGTCGGGAGCAATAGTTGCAAGCTTAGTGCTCCCAAAGTCGATCGGTGTTAATGGTCATGTGAATGCCCACCGTCTGAAGCCGGGTAGACCTAGCGTATCATCTTGGGCATCGACTAGAATATTTGGCCCATGGGACGCCAGGTATCACTTTTAGAGGCAATGTCTCACTACTAAACCCTAGAATCCAATCATATCCCTATCCGTCGATCGTAACAGAGAGAGCACACGATAGGGTGGAAACCAAAGTCCAAGGTTCCTTTTTATAATTTACATCTTTCATAATCCCATTTCGTGACAAACCACCGAGTGATAAGGCTAGCTCACCCACCGGGTGATCCAGATCCTGTCTGATAACAAGTACAACACACGCCTCCCCGTGTTCGACCCCCAAGCCACACTACAACACAGTGCACTTGCGGTTATAAATATTTAAATCTGGTATCCCCGTTCTGACTACACATTGCAAAATCTAGGGGACGTCACAAGTTACGCTGATTAAGAATAGGTATCATCAAAACTCCTATAAACCGATTGTGATGAAACTTTCTTGCCAACAGATGTGTACAGATCTGTTCGGATCAGGCTTGGTGTAAATGCTCATGATGACCATGAAAATTGGTGTATTCATGTATAGTCTATTTTCTAAATATGATTTAGAAGAAGGAACCTATATGAATCAGCCAGAGAGTTTTCACGATCAGTGGGAGGAATTAAAAGCATGCGAGGCATCAAGGAGCTGGAACATATATTTTGACAAAGTGAACAAAGAGTTTGACACTTTATCAGAAATTATTATGAACCGTGCAGTTGATTAGTAACTATGTAGGATTATTCTCGTAAGGTACGATGAGCTGGATGAGATCCCGGAAAATTAAATATTATGGATTCCGAGAGGCCAAGGAAATTAATTGGATGAGATTCAAATATGTCGTCTAACATGAACATAGAAACTCCTTAAGTCTATAAATAAAGACGGTTTAGCAGATTCACTCACGAAGGCTCTGCCACATAAAGTCTAGAGAGACTTATGTGTAAATGCGGTATGAGATACCGGGATAAATGGGCTTGAGTGCAAGTGAAAGATGATAGGAGATTGGTATGCCCTCAAACTCGAGTCAATTTTATCTCTAAGTACGTATACAAACATCTTGTTCAAAATTACAGTAAGCTGTATGGTAAGAATTTTTCTAAGTTAATAAAAATGTAGTCGACATTAGAACTTAGGTAAAGTCCTTAGACTTAATGCGAGGTTAAACAAGTATCGAAATGAGGATCTCGATCATGGAGAATTGTTTAACATTTAGTAGCATAAATCTGAAATCGTTTGTGGTCATAGATGTTTCGAGAAAAGGATATCGAAACATCGGATAGACCATTGTGTCTTTGTCTTCACCATGGAGTGGTGACGATGATATCATGGTCGTTCGACTTGGCGAAGAAGGAGACGAGACACAGGTGCTCATTGGAGAATGAGTTCACTGAACAACCCAACGAGAGTTATCACATAGTCAACATAACTTATTTGTCAGTGATAACTCTCTGTGATGATAGGAAAATTGGTCCTTAGACTTGATGTCATTGTACAAACGTGTACGTGAACGGTGTCAGATAGATTTCCGACCTAGATTCAAGGCAAGGCCTGTCGAAAGGTTTTTGGTTGGGTGACACTTAAAGCATATGAGGAGAGTAATGACCAAGAGAGAACTCGTATCTCCCATTATGGGGAGTTAGTGTCGCATGTGTTGGTACGGTCTTTAGTGAAAAACTTTGGCTAAAGATGTTGGAAGAAGTCCAACATTTTTTGACTAAGAACCGATGGAGACTAATCGGCTTCGAACTATTGGGGTTGACAGTTTGACCGTAGCATAGGCTTGAGTAGACGACATAGTTTTGACGAGGTGACAAAAACTACGGTATTCATCACAGGCACAGTAACAGTGGTCCCGACAATACTCATGTCAATGAGTTAACCACATAATTATGATATCAAAACAAGTACGGCACCTACTGCTTGTGGTCACTACTGTCTAGGTTTCGAACCTCATCTGTAGTAGGGTCAAGCTGTAGGGTCTCACACAGAGTGATACCTTCGTCAAGTAATAGGAAGTCTTTTAGGGAGATAATACATTGGATGTATGGGAATTAATTAAGTCACAAAGAATTTGCGATATAAGTCTAAAATATAATGAATTAGGGATAAATGATCCTGAGTGCAAGTGGGAGATGTTGAGGGATGTATGCCCTGAGTTCATTTGTATTTGATGCAAATAGATTAATTGCATTTGATGCAATAATATTTAAATATGTCGCAAATTGTTTACGAGCATATTTTAAAGACATAGAAATGGAGAGGTTTTTTCCACGAATGTCACAGAAAAAACAGCACTCAAATCGGAGATCAGTAGGAGCTTCAAAGCTCCAATAAAGGGACAAATGGCCAGAACTGGGCTTTTGCACAGTTCTGGCCCAGGCTAACCTGCCCCGACTGGACGGGCGGGTTACGCCCTCCTAGATTGGCTGGCTAAGCCCGCCCGCACTTGCAGGTGGGGCGAGCCTGCCAAGCGTGCTAGGCCCGGTCGCTTGTGCGGGCGGGTCTGACCCGCCCGCACGGGCTGATCGGCCCCGGATATACACCCGGAGAACGATTGTAGTTTTATCACAAGCGCACGGTCAAGTGGCGAGCTGGTATCGAACATGAGGAGGTGGTGTTGGTTCCAATCTATCCTAGGTTGGTGTGACTACGAATGTATTATTGGTGGAGATGGTTATGGTGTGATGTAATGGAAATGGTGGTGGTTGTCGGTGTCGGTGATAGAGATGTTGGTTAAATATCGATTCATATACAATATAATAAAAGTGTCTAGAGCTAGGGAATCCCCACTACGGATCATCATTCATCCTTGTAAATTGTGAATCTCAATATGCAAGACTTGTGTCGAGGTGAACTAGTCGTAACTGAATAGAGAACCAAGCTCACGCTCTCGCGCTATTGCCGGTCTATAGCAACCTAGATTAGGGCCCACTCTCGTGCAAACCCTAACCTAAGCCACTAGCATGAAGATCGACATCATCGTCCAATCGCACCTCGAGCCCACTCTCATGCAAACTCGAGTTACGACCTAGATTGTGATAGCTCGTATTCGTCCAATCTCTTGCAAACAAATATGGGTATAGATTTATAATAAAAATCCTAGCTTTGGTCCAATCTCTTGCAAACCAAGTCTAGAGAATCTCGATTATAAACCTAAATCGAATATCTAGGCCTTCCCATCGATCGGAATCAAATCTCTTGCAAACTCCAAATCAATGGAAATTCCTAGCTATCCGTAATAAATCAATCACAATCTAACCTTCTAGCAATTCTAGCAATATAGAAATTCATTCTTCACAATTTAGAAATTAGATCTATAGGGTTCGTCCCTATGCCCTAGAACAACAATCAACCAAGCATAGCAACAACAATATAGAAATCAATATGAGACATTGCTTGCATATGAAAAGATAGCAAATCAAAGATTCAAATAATAAGAACAAAGATACTTAGCTTTGATGAAGAACTTCAATCCAATTACAAGCTTTTAGATCCAAGAGGGGGCCTAGGGCATGGCCTAACCTCTGAAATAATCCCTAAGAAAACATAATGGGACTCCCCTCTAATGACGGATACTAACCTCTTATATAGCCTCCCAAAATCCTAGCAAATAACCCTTCAAAACCATCTCAAATTCATGCCCTAAATCAGCTTGGCCGCAGCTTAAAATCTGGGCCCGTAGTCACTCGGGCCTAGTGGGAATATGACTTGGCCGAGTGGAAATTCCAGCATTGCAGCATCAACTTGCAGAAATTCTCTAGATTTCATCCGACCTCTGATTGGTGCGTTCTTGACGGCGTTGGAACCTTCATGAAGTCTACTATCTATAAAAAATATGAGAAAAATACTTTGATTACTGTAATGATAGCAGATTTCAAAATAGTGGGAGGCTGTCTGGAAATCTGGGCACTCTTGTCATCGGCATCACTCGGCCGAGTGGGATTCTTCACTCGGTCGAGTGGGCTTCTCTACTCGGCCAAGTAGGGTCTTCTTCAGTTCTCCAAAAATTCCAGAGAGTATGCTTAGATCTCAAGAGAAAAACTCTGTAACACTCGAGCGAATGGGCTTCTTCACTCGGTCGAGTGGGCTTTGCCACTCGGCCAAGTGAGGCTTCTCTAAATTCCAGTAAGTTGGCCTCTTCTCTGGACGAAATCTCTGTAGCACTCAGACGAGTGGGCTTTCTCACTCGGCCGAGTGGTCTTCCTTGCTCGGCCGAGTGAACATGGCAAATCTTCAGTGCGTATCCGTTTCACTTGGGCGAGTGCGGTCCTTCACTCGACCAAGTGAGCAGTTTGCTTGGCCGAGTGGGGTACTCTTGAGCTCTTTTCTTCTCCTTTTCGTCTCCTCATCGATTCTATCAAATTCTGTCCTTCTCCACTCATCATCTAGCACAGGTAACTCCTCAATAAGGCCATGAACGATGCTCCATTACGCGTGCAAGTCCTTTAAGCTCATTTTTGCTCCCAATTGCTCCATATTTCCTGAAATCCGACAAAAAATAAGAAATATTGAAAATTAACGTAATATCATCGAATAATCATAAAAATCACAATATGAGCAATCGAAATGGCTGCAAACATACAGAAAAAAGATGTAAAATATGGACCGATCAAAATCCCCCAAGCTTACCTCTTACTCGTCCTCGAGGAAGATGAGTAGAGAGACGAACTGGGAAATGAAAAAAAAGAAAATAAAATGAAAGAAAAGAAAATGAAGTGGAAGGGGTCAGTAGATTATTCTCCAAGATCTCAAGCCATAAACCACACATCACGATAACTCGGAAAATACGAATCACATGCTATAAAGATTTCATATCTTACTTAAACATGGTACTTGCAAGCTTTTAAGAACAACAAAAGGGGCTCTCTAAATTCATACAATCAATTCATATCCACATCAAGCATTTCATAGAATTTAATATACAAATGTTGGCGATGCACTTTTCAATCAAGAGTTATAACAGAAGCATATAAGAATCACACCAAGCATGCAGTAGAGAATAGAATAAGAGACATGTCATTCACATTTTCATATCAATTCATAAGAAATCTCCATAGTTCAAGTAATTCGCTAAGTCTTAGTATTATCAAACTTCCCCATTTGTGCACCTCTCCACTCTAATGTCGTACTCACTCATATGGTCAAATGAATTCACCCCCCAAACTTAGCTTGAGGCATCACATCTAAAGGAATATGCTACTGGAATATGTGATTTTTGCCTTGGGCTTCCCAAGTATTTTGTGGCTCCAATAATGAGATAGAGAAATATATATTTTTTTCTTTTGGACTTTGTTTCTCATTTTTCTTTTTGGATTTTTGTAGGAGATATATGATTTGTATTTTTGGATTTTGGCTCCTTTTTTGGCTTTTCGGACTTTTTGGAGCTAACTTTTTCTTTTGTGGGGATTTTTGGGAAATAGATGCGATATAAGTAGCTTTAGGAGGTGAACTCAAGTGACATGTAGATAATAAAAAGATATATGTCGAGAAGGAAATAATGTAACACTCGGTTCACTCTAAGATGTGCACAAATGGTTCAATAAAATAATACATCAACTAAACTTATATATAAGAATGGATATTCTCAATCATTTCAATAAATAGTGAAGTCAAGCAGTAAAGCGCACAATCATATCAAGCATGCAACAGGAGGCGAATAAGACCATAAGGCAGATGCTTCCGTTATATAATTGATGCGTGAATCTTGGTGCACTTCCAATAAAAGCATACTAAACACTAATCCATACATTCAGTTTCAATGAATACCATGCAATTACTTAGAGGAGTCATCAAAAGAAATAGATTTGCAAGCACATGTGAATAACAAGACTATAGAATACTCTAAGTAGCATGACAAGGAATAATAAGCATCGTGATGGTTTCTAAGGCAATAAGAGATATCATCATACGAAACAAATCTAGCAAAAGGAGGAAAAGAAAATAAAGATATAAAAATAAAAGAGAGGAAAGAAAAGAAAAAACAAGCACACAATATGATGCATGAACACACATAAAAAGAAAATAAGATGGGAAAATCAAAAAGATGATGCAAAGATCATCAAAATTTTTTAAAAACCCTAAAATAAAGTAAAAATGCAACTAATGCATCTAAATGGCATGGAAATGCACTCCCCCAAGCTTAAACTTCACATTGTCCTCAATGTGATCATAGTGGAAGAATATGAGGAACAACGATAATAATAGGGGGTGAATAAAAACTGATGAAATGAATGACATGAAATCCTAATGCAACTACATGCAAATACAATGATGCATGAGAGCGCTTTCCCCCAAGCTTATGCCAAACAATCCTATTCAAATGACTCGATCAAAAATGTCACGGCTTTGCTAAGCGAGATTGAGTCAAATGAATAAGAATGTGAGTATTCACTTGAAAGAAATGCTCGATGGGTGGTGAGAAAAAAGGATGTGACACATCAAAATATGAAGAGGGTAATTAATATATATAATGGGTTTGGGGTGTAAAAAATTTTTGTTGCCGTCATATGAGGTGATATTTATTCAAGCAAATATATATGTTCCTCTCGCTGTCGAGAGGATTCGTGTTTATTGAAAGCATAAAATTTCTACACTACTGGATTGATATCACATATAGCAAAAGGCGGATCATGTATCTTTGCCGGTGAAGGCAACTGCTCCAACTGCTCCTTCCGTGGCTCCGCCAGACGCATGTGTCCACAGACTCCAACGAACTCCAGCAATGCATCCTCCAGCATTCCCACAAGGACTCCACCTGTACCCTGTAGAGAATAGGATGCATCAGTTCGCTGCAAAAAATTCACCCTCGTAATAAAAGTATTCCAAAGAGGATCGTCTATAGAAATATATGAAATAAATAGTGGTGGACGATACTTCCCTGGAAATAATCCAATATCCTCCCGTGCTGTGATAGCTATCTTCGTGGTATCCTCTCTCAGCTGCTCAGGTAACTCTGCTCCAAAATCAATTGAACTACCGCTCTCCTCTCGTTCGCACCTGCCATCAAAGGATAAGTCAGTGTATAAACCAGTGTCACAAAAGGATTCATCAAGTATACTTCCCTGAACGTGGGTATCCCAAGGTAGCTCTTCTCGAGCGTTGATCTCTTCGGTGCATGTTTCAATGAATTCATTCATTGGCGGCTGAGGGACTCCGTCAACTTCCAGATACAGCTTGTCATTTCTAATATCGACCCTAATGTTGCCTTTGATTGTTCCTTCAGGGGAGAGTTGATCAATGATGTAGGTGGCGAATAGTTGTTCAAGGTGGTCCTCTATATTGATGGCAATAGGTCCCGTGGTCTGAACTTCATCCACGAGTTCCTCCAGTAGGGATGCAAAAGTTTCATCGTGTTGTAGGTCAGAGTCAGTACTCATCATTGCGCTTTCCGGATAACCTGATCAACAAAGACAAATACCTGAAGAAAAATATCAGTGGCACACGAGAATATAGAAATGATAATAATGGTGGCGGGGTTAAAATTTCCTTTAATTTTTTTGCGTAGCCTAATCAACCTAATTGTGATAAATTGGCACCCAACGGGAAACACCTCCCCGGCAACGGCGCCAAAAACTTGATCGGCCCTGGATATACACCCGGAGAACGATTGTAGTTTTATCACAAGCACATGGTCAAGTGGCGAGCTGGTATTGAACATGAGGAGGTGGTGTTGGTTCCAATCTATCCTAGGTTGGTGTGACTACGAATGTATTATTGGTGGAGATGGTTATGGTGTGATGTAATGGAAATGGTGGTGGTTGTCGGTGTCGGTGATAGAGATGTTGGTTAAATATCGATTCATATACAATATAATAAAAGTGTCTAGAGCTAGGGAATCCCCACTACGGATCATCATTCATCCTTGTAAATTGTGAATCTCAATATGCAAGACTTGTGTCGAGGTGAACTAGTCGTAACTGAATAGAGAACCAAGCTCACGCTCTCGCGCTATTGCCGGTCTATAGCAACCTAGATTAGGGCCCACTCTCGTGCAAACCCTAACCTAAGCCACTAGCATGAAGATCGACATCATCGTCCAATCGCACCTCGAGCCCACTCTCGTGCAAACTCGAGTTACGACCTAGATTGTGATAGCTCGTATTCGTCCAATCTCTTGCAAACAAATATGGGTATAGATTTATAATAAAAATCCTAGCTTTGGTCCAATCTCTTGCAAAACAAGTCTAGAGAATCTCGATTATAAACCTAAATCGAATATCTAGGCCTTCCCATCGATCGGAATCAAATCTCTTGCAAACTCCAAATCAATGGAAATTCCTAGCTATCCGTAATAAATCAATCACAATCTAACCTTCTAGCAATTCTAGCAATATAGAAATTCATTCTTCACAATTCAGAAATTAGATCTATAGGGTTCATCCCTATGCCCTAGAACAACAATCAACCAAGCATAGCAACAACAATATAGAAATCAATATGAGACATTGCTTGCATATGAAAAGATAGCAAATCAAAGATTCAAATAATAAGAACAAAGATACTTAGCTTTGATGAAGAACTTCAATCCAATTACAAGCTTTTAGATCCAAGAGGGGGCCTAGGGCATGGCCTAACCTCTGAAATAATCTCTAAAAAACATAATGGGACTCCCATCTAATGACGACTATCAACCTCTTATATAGCCTCCCAAAACCCTAGCAAATAAACGTTCAAAACCCTCTCAAATTCATGCCCTAAATCAGCCTGGCCGCAACTTAAAATCTGGGCCCGCAATCACTCGGGCCGAGTGGGAATATGACTCGGCCGAGTGGAAATTTCAGCACTGTCGAATCAACTTACAGAAATTCTCCAGATTTCATCCGACCTCCGATTGGCGCATTCTTGGCGGCGTTGGAACTGTCATGAAGTCTAATATCCATAAAAAACATGAGAAAAATACTTTGATTAATGGAATGATAGCAGATTTCAAAATAGTGGGAGGCTGTCTGGAAATCTCAGCGCTCTTGTCATCGGCATCACTCGGCCGAGTGGGATTCTTCACTCGGTCGAGTGGGCTTCTCTACTCGGTCGAGTAGGGTCTTTTGCGGTTATCCAAAAATTCCAGAGAGTCTGCTTAGATCTCAGGAGAAAAACTCTGTAACACTCGGGCGAGTGGGCTTCTTCACTCGGTCGAGTGGGCTTTGCCACTCGGTCGAGTGAGGCTTCTCTAAATTCCAGTAAGTTGGCCTCTTCTCTAGATGAAATCTTTGTAGCACTTGGACGAGTGGGCTTTCTCACTCGGCCGAGTGGTCTTCCTTGCTCGGCCGAGTGAACATGGCAAATCTTCGGGGCATATCCGTTTCACTCGGGCGAGTGCGGTCCTTCACTCGACCGAGTGAGCAGTCTGCTCGGCCGAGTGGGGTACTCTTGAGCTCTTTTCTTCTCCTTTTCATCTCCTCGTCGATTCTATCAAATTCTGTCCTTCTCCACTCATCCTCTAGCGCTGGTAACTCCTCAATAAGGCCATGAACGATGCTCCGTTACGCGTGCAAGTCTTTTTAGCTCATTTTTGCTCCCAATTGCTCCATATTTCCTGAAATCCGACAAAAACAAGAAATAGTGAAAAGTAACACAATATCATCGAATAATCGTGAAAATCGCAATATGAGCAATCGAAATGGCATGCAAACATGCAGAAAAAAGGTGTAAAATATGGACTGATCACGGGCAGGCTCGCCCAGCAGGTTGGGCACGCCCTTTGGGCACACCGAGCTGGCCCGTGGGCCCCAGTTGTGGGGCCCATAACTAGGTTCTTTGAACCCAAATGTTTTTTTGGCGGTTGTCCTTTTTTGAGCAAAAATCGGTTTTTGCTAAACTTTGGACACACGTTTGAGGGATCAACGAAGTCGAAATGGAGCGTCGTTTATTTCAATGCGTTAACCATTCAGTGCTCTTCTATTTGACAGGTTGTATCAATTACGAAGCTCAACGATGAGGGAGGAAAAATTCACTATAGATTGGCCTTTGTGAAAGGCAAACTTTAATTAATTTTTCCTCCAAAACTTTTAGTCCCACATCGGATATGATGAGAAGGGGAGTGGTCAGCCACCTATATAAGCCAACACTCTCCTTGAAAAATCGCACCAAGTCGCAAAATCTGAGAAGCTCCCAAAAGTTTGGAGCACTTTCGGACTAAGACATAAATTAATTATTCTATGTCTCCCTAAAATTCTTCATTACTCTTGATCGGGCTCTAGCAAAGCCACGAAAGAGTTCGGATCGGATCCGAAGTCTTGACGGAGAATCCACTCAAGGTGAAATCTTCTTTGGCACGTGGTTGGCTCGGCGACAATGGTATTGCTCGCCTCGGCACGCAGTGCGGTTAGGGAAGCGGTTTGGCTCAGAACAAGGTGCGGCTCGGGACGCGGTTCGGCTTGGAAGAAGCGGCGCGGGGCCAAAGAAATTTTGTTGAAAACAACGTTTCATAATCTGCAGAAGCGAAGTGAAAGGTACATAGTTTAAATATTCGTGCATTTATAATTGCAAATGTTAAATAGATCTATCCTTAGGGGTTGGTCGGACACACCCCCGGGATAGTAGAGATCTTGGATAGGGTTGTTCTCTTTGGGGCTGTTCTTAAAATAGGTTTAAGATGTTTTTTCGCTGCTTATTTGATTTCTTCGTCCGATCAAATTGGGCCGTACATTGATTTTATGGTCCTAAGGACCCCAAAACCCCTACAATGCTTACCACCAAGTCCTTCAAATTCTCCACCTTGTTGTTGAGATCTTTGAATCCTTTATCATGGGAAATCTTCAACCTGTTAACCTTTTTCAGGAGCATATCCTGAAGCTCAATGGCGTAGGCAGGAACATCTTCAGAAGGGGCATGCTCTTCTTCTTCAATCTCTTCTTCTTCGTCTTCTATGACTTTCTTACCTTTCCTTCTCTCTGTAGCAAAACTCGATTCACCCACTAGTCTCTCCTCTGGAACATTCTGGTCCAAGTCTCGGTGAAGTCCCATACGAGAAATAGTACGAACATAGAAAACAATGGTAGGTTCCAAGACCTCAGATTCATTGTCCAGGGTGATATCATATTCCCTACAGAGGATGGTAAGGTAGTGGCTGTGGGCTAAAGGAGTGTAAACTCTATTGGATAAGGTAGAATTGATGATGGAGTCCATAATGATTCTAGCCCAGTTCACTTTGACGTTTCCAAGCATAACATAAATGCACTTAGCCTGACGCTCAGAAAGTACAACATGGCTACCAGACTTTTGGGTAATATTGTAGGACATGATGTTCGTTAAGATCCTAGCGGGATATCTAAGATCACTACAAGGCATTTTAGTGAGGAAATATTTTCTAGGCAAGAACATCTTGTTTAAAATATTTTCATCAACCATTTCAATCTCATCAAGATGTTTCCTGGTGTAGGGAATTCCTAGGGCTTGTCCTTAAGCTCGAACAGTAATCTGGAGTTGTGTGTCGATAACTTTGGTACGAAAGCGATATTTATTAAGGTCAGCATCAATGTTGGCATAGAATAAGTGAACCAATCTGGGATATCATAGATATGAATTATCCTTAGAGAATAGATTCAACAGATTTTGATATTCAAGAATGCTATTTATTCCATAGTTCTCAACATATTCTAGGTTGACAAATCTTTCATGAAGAATTTGTCTTTTGAGATGCTTAGAAATTTGGCATAGGAGCTCGAATTGACAAGGTATGGTTGAATTACTTCTATTTCGGTTAATGCATGAGAAGATTCATCTACTTTCATCTTCTTGGAAACAAGCTCTTTCCTAGGCATGGTTTCTAAGACTTGAAATGTATGAAATATTGAGGAGAGAGGGAAGAAGTTACCTTGATCAAGGATGTTTCCTTGAAAGAATGAGGAATCCTAGAGAGATTCAAGATCCAAGGAAGAGATAACCAAGAGAACCAAGAGAAAATCCCAAATGAAGCTCCCAAAGATGGTAGTCGGCTACCTAGGGTTTGAGAGTTGCGGATTTAAAAGAGGGGAGAATCTTGTCCATTGATTCAAAGAGAGAGTTGTTGAGATCTAAAAATCTTATTAGGCATAAGTCATCTAGTAGATATGAACCCAATAAGCCTTGGAAACCCAATGTAGAGTTAGTCAAAATATCACAAAATTTCGACAGAAAAATCTTCGGTAGTCGACTCCCTCTTCGGTAGTCGACTCCCACCTAGGTATGAGAAAATTTCTCATCCCAAGGAGATCCAATTTTGCTAGTTGAGTGATTTGCCAAAATTTTGAAAAGTGAGTTATATGAACATAAAAACATACATATATGAAGCCACTAAAAATCATAATCATACTTTTAAGCACTTATATAATTCTTACACAATTGCGAAGAGACGAAATTTAGACGTTTTTCTACAATGTGTTGATTTTTGCTCCAAGTGTTAAACAAATGTCTTTTGTCATCCTCTTTCGTTTAGAGTACCCGAAAAGATGTAAACGTTGTGGTACTATCATATTCTTGAGTCCAGAGGATTGGTTTACAGGAAGCCAACCCCAATATGGTTTAGCTCCTTCAAGACAAAAATATTTATAGTTCTTACACTACAACAGAAAGGGTGATTTGTTGTGGTTACATTAGCAGCGGTTTCAAAAACCAGTACTAATTTTATGTTTTTAGCGGTTACGACCTGCCGATAAAAAAATCATCCACTCAGAACAAGCGGGAAGAACCAGGGTTAATTATTTTGCCTTGTAGCGGGTCAGAACCGCTACAATTGATGACCGGGTAATTAATTAAAACAATAAATCTAATTATAGGAATAAAACGAAATTAATATTGGTAATTTTGCGTTGTAGCGGGTTCGGACCGCTGATATTAAAAAGAAAGGGCGGGAGGAAGGCGCGGCTTGGGAAATTTTTTTAGCAAAAACGAAATAATTTAGTACTATTCCCACCTAGTTTTCATCCTCACAAACTCACATAGAAAATTTCGTTCTCATAAATCCCACCAAGTTTCGTTCTCACAAATCCCAAATTTTGTTCTCAGCACTCCGTAGCATTCCTCAAAAAAATTTAGGTCGCAAAACTTCGTTCAAATCGAAACTTCGTTCTCCCTTCGTTCAAATCGAAACTTTATTCTCACGAAACTTCGTTCTCACAAATCGAAACTTCGTTGTCCCTTCGTTCAAATCGAAACTTCGTTCTCACAAATCGAAACTTCGTTCTCCCTTCGTTCTCACAAATCAAAACTTCGTTCTCCCTTCGTTCTCACAAATCGAAACTTCGTTCTCCCTTCGTTCAAATCGAAACGAACGGCATCGAGGAAGTTTCGATCGACAACTAACGAAGAACCACCGACCTTCACTGGTTCTTTGCGATCATTGACGTTCTTTGCGATCAAGGCGCAGGTGAGAGGAGGGTTATCAGATCTCAGTGCTTGGCCATCAAGAATATGATCTCTGTTATAGATTACTCAGAAAGATCATACTTTGTTGTTTTAGGTCGCAAAAAATTTCCGTTCGGCATCGACGAAGTTTCGATCGACAACCAGCGAAGAACCATCGGCCTTCGCTGGTTCTTTGTGATCATCGACGTTCTTTGCGATCGAGGCACATGTGAGAGGAGGGTTATCAGGTCTCATTGATTGGCCATCAAGAATCTGATCTCTGGTATGGATTACTCAAAAAGATCATACTTTGTTGTTTTAGGTCGCAAAAAATTTCTGTTCGGCATCGACGAAGTTTCAATCGACAACCAACGACGAACCACCGAGCTTCGCTGGTTCTTTACGATCATCGACGTTCTTTGCGATCAAGGTGCAGGTGAGAGGAGGGTTATCAGGTCTCAGTGCTTGGCCATCAAGAATCTGATCTCTGGTATGGATTACTCAAAAAGATCATACTTTGTTGTTTTCAGCGAGGATTTTAATTGATTTTGATCCGTGATCTGTTTTGGTGATATCTAGATAAAAAGGACGATATTATTAGTGGGAAATCCGATAAGTTTCACTCCGACATCTTTGAAGTGGAAAGATTGTATCCGTTTGGTAAGCTATTTTTACAGTTTTCCCCCAAAAGTTCATGTATTTGGTAAATTTTACCGATTTAAATAATACTTTTTGGTAGCGTAGGGTTATATACGAGTGTTGATGCTGTTGATAGTCGACGTTTCCATCTTCTATTATTTGCTTTTAGAAATTGTACAGTTAGTGGTTTCGAACTTGCTTGTAGATTCCAATTATAGACTCTGCATGAGAATAACTCCTTCAGTTGTCAAAGCATCTAAGATTACTAAATGATTGCATTTATTTTTATTAGATTTTTGACTAGTATTGTGGCATCTCAATTTACATTGTGGCATTGACATTGACATTGTGGCATTGACATTGACATTGTCAATGTCATTGTGGCATCTCAATTTCCAGGACTCTAATCCTTTAGATTTTTGGTATCCAAGCATGCCATGAGAATTGCCAAAGAAAAGGGATGAATTCATGTGATTTAAAAACAGAAAGTTCAGATTCAATATTTTCAATTAACTTGGCATCTGCAGCAGACCCCTCCCCTCACCGAACCTTTTTTTCATTTGCCATCTTTTTCTCATCTGCCTTCTTTTGTTACATTGGCATGATCAGCAAGACATCAGCTAGGACGTAAAAATTGAATGTATCAGACATGCAACATCTACTAACAAAAAAACTGAGATATCCAGAGATTGTGAACATAAAATCCAGAGAAGTTAAATCAAACAATAAGGTTAGAATTACTTAAATCTAACAAAATAACAGCAAATTTGACAAGTCACAATTGGTGTCATAACCTTGCATAAGGCTTAAGGAAAAAAAGCTTAAAGCATCACAGATTATTTAGTAAGAGATTTTCTTAACAATGCATTCAAAAAGAGAAAAATGTGGCTATAACATTTGCAATAAATGGTGATGCACTTCTTGGTATGAAAACTTGGCTTTTTTGGGGGGGAGCACAGAAAAAGAAAGAATGAAAGCAAAAGGGAAGGAAATAAAGATGACAGGAAATTCAAGCTTCAGTTTAAAATTCAGACTAAGAAAAAATAAGGATCATGTCTGGTTGAAAAGGGATGGTTAATGTTCCCTTATGTTGCAGCTCTCTTGTCATCCTCAAACATATTAAGTTAGGAATTACAAGTGAGAACTGTAGTGTCACACAGTTCCAAGAAAGTAATTTGAAGCACGTCATGCTTCATTGTTCCGATAGCCAATTTAGAATACAATTATTTTCAACTAACAGAAAAATTCAAATTTTGCTAGGCATCCATGTCCAACTCTGGGAGAATTGGGACATGAAAGGATCAAAAGAGTACCTGAACTTCAGTGCATTTGTAAATAGGATGTCTTTTCGCGATAGAATTTTCACATGAAAGTCTAGCATGGATAGGACCCAATTCGGACACAAGTTTCCCATGTCGAGGAAGTTGAGGCAGTGGACAAGCTTTCACCTGAAAATTTAACAAGTCAAGTTAGAAGTACAATATTGCAAGATATCATGTTCAAGTATCAAACTGAGTGACCAAAATATCAGTCTTATGCAATTCTTTCATATCATCACCCGATACTCCAGTCGCTGCGAAATTATAATTTTAAGCAAAAGCTGTATGGCCCCAGCAATTTGGTAATTTATTGCAGGTCCAAAGTAGCAACTATAAAGATGACCAGGGAAGATACACCATTGGATAGTAATCAATTAGAGAGAACCTTAAATTATGGCTATAAATCATAGGGGACAACTTAATTTGAAACTCACACTTGAGTACAATCTACGTAGTATGAATCAAGATTCGACATGTTTAGAAGCTTCAAAACCAATAAATATTATTAAATATATCTTGTATACTTTAGCTTTTGCCAATATGGTTAATGGAGACGATATATAATTTAGACAGAACTTCACTTTCACATAACGCAATTTGAACTCATATCCTATTTCACTTAGTGTGTGTACGTGCATATGCAGCCAATGCTAGTGTGCATGGAGAGACAGAAAATATCCCCTTCGAGCATAAAGTGGACAATCGGACAACAAATTGAGATGCCACAATGCTAGTTTCACCTTTTTCCAAGAATGCCACAATTTGCATTGACATTGACATTGACATTGTGGCATCGGACAGCCAATGCTAGTTTCCTAGTAATTTTTTGGGATTAAGCATCAACATTGACATTGATGATTATATGAATCAAAATGTGTGTGTTGTTGCTAAATATTTTTATGCGAAATTTGGTAATGCTTCAAATCTGATTATATGATTGACTGCTGACAACTGGTATTCAGTGTAAGTTGCAGTATATGATTCTTCTGGAAATGTTTCCTTGAGAAATATAACTTTCATACACTACATCTCTTCTGAAGCAATTCATGTATAGACCGAGGATGCTATTCATGTAAGCCTTCAGGGAATGCTATAGATTGTGATGTAGAAGTCCATAAAACATCAAGCTACTAGGTACGTTGACATGAATATGGTGTGGTGTAAAGGTTTGCTTGTATGAAGAGGCCAAGAACCAAAAGATGATAAAAATCTAACAATCGATCTTCCATTGCACTGGAAAAAGAGCAAAGTTTGGATAAGAACTCTTGGGTTCTCTTACTCCAGCTTATATTTATGACATGGTAAAAAGATCAATTGTGTAACGGTCACTTTCCGACCGTGCGTGTTTTCGTGCGTAGCTGTGTTTCGTGTGCGTTTTTGGGTATTTGATTTTTTATTACTATTGTCCGTAGTTCAGACGTTTGACCGAACCCCGTATTCAAGGTCCACTCGGAGGCGCGATCACCCCTATATTTTCCTTTTAATTTTTGGATGTATGTGGACCTTTCCGCATTACTCATTATTGTTAAAAACATTTTCTTATTATAAAAATTTTTGAAATTTAAATGGTCTGTGCGTTTCCTTTTGAAATTGATTTAATATTATTAAGTATCTTTAAACCCTAATCTAAATTACCTAATAAATCCAAGTGCTGTAGGTGGGTTTCAAAGTTAAAAAAAATCAAATATTTGTTTACTAACTTTATTAGTAAAATCTACATCTTATTGATTTCCCCACACACAAAAAAAAATCCTAACCATTCTCCTTTGAGATCCCAACTGCCAGTCGTATGCCCCCACGTTCTCAATCTCCCTCTTTCTAAACTACTCTAAAAGCAATCCTAGAGGAGGACTTTTTCTCCCTACAACTAACCCAGGCCTAACTCCTAGCCTAGCATTCAAAAGAAAGAAAAAAAAAAACACAAACAAGACCCCCATCCTCACCTACGAGAACCCTGGGAACCTAGCCTCTCTTCTACAAGAACCCGCAGCCAACATGGCTCTTCCCTGTTATTCACGCAAAGGGCATAGCCCTAGACTGTTTCTCCTTCTCCAAGCCGCACGCAATCTCATCCCCAGGCGCCGACCCTTTTCTCTCCCCCTCAAGCTCCGAACACCGTCTCCACCTCCCTCCACGTGTGCTCCATCTCCCCCTCACCTGTCCGGAGGCCCCTCGCAGCCACCCTCGACCGCCGGGAGCAGCCGCCGGCCTTCTCTTCACGTGAGCAAGTGGCAGCAACAACAGAACCGCCGCCACTACTATTTTCTGGTGCCACCCCATCGCAGGGCGGCCCCACGGCCCTCCACGGCGACACCCCCCCACCGGCGGTCCCCGGAGCCCCTGCCACCGCCTTTCCTGCGTGCAGCCGCCTGCGTCGACTATAGCAGCAGCGGATGCTGCTGTTTTCCTTCCGGCGCGCGACAGCCACCCACACGAAGCAACCCGACGCCGTGGCCCTCTTGCAACCCAAACTCAGCAGCGAAGTAACGCAGAGGTGAGTCACATGTGAATGATTCCATATTGATTATACAAGGTTGCAGATGGGGATATAAGTATTATAATATAGTTAACTTGTGCTTTAAATATTAAAAGTTGGTACCTAGGGGTTGTCAGTGCATACATGTTTGGAGCAGTAGCTTAAAAAATTGATATATAGGTTGTATGTTCTATCATATAAATAGCAGCTTATAAACTTTAATATAGTTATAAAATATGGGTAACCTAATTTAGATTTTTAAGAACACGTGTATGAATCTATGTGTACACAAGTTAGATCAATAATACTATTTTGTTCAGTTTTAGCTTAATATCGATAGCCGATTTCACAGATAGATCCGCGCTACCGCAGTCGGGTAACTAGAACCACGACGGGATCCGAAACAGCTTCCAGGTCCGACGCCAGATTCACGATTAATCATCTTTCAGGTTGGTACCCGAAATTCGTAGCACAACCCACCCGTAGCAAAACTAAAAACCTAACTAAAATCGGACAACTGCAACTAAATTTATTTTCTGCTTCCTTAAAACGTTGTGAAACAGTGGATTCGACGACTGGACTTTTGAACTGTGCACATAGGATAGAAACATCGAATAAGACTGAACATCAAAATTGTGACTTTGACAATTAGGGTAGTCCCGACAACCTAGAAACGAACCTAAATAGGATTTATTGAAAACGAGGCCGGACACCATCGTCGTGACACTGTTTCAGACGGACTACCACGGACGAGACGCCTGGACGAGACGCCCCGGACGGACGACACCCTCGCCACCACAGGCAAGTGTACCTACTTGCGTTTTGACCGCGTCTTGGTCTTAAATCGTTAGAACTGTTAGACTGTGAGTGTTTAGATTCCGGACGTGAAATGATAGGTCTGGGTCACCCTGACGACTTAGACTTGACGACGAAGTCTAAGTTTGACGAACAACAACTTGTGACACTTTAGGATTATCTTGTGTGTGCGTGCGTGTGGACACCCTAGAATAACTCTCCCGTACACTGGTCGTGTCTTGTCACCGTTATACACACTGGTCGTGTCTTGTCACTGTGTTACAAAAAGCCTTCGGGCGTTTCAGATGCTTCCCGAGCGGAGGTGATCTCCATGTTACAAAAAGCCTTCGGGTGTTTCAGATGCTTCCCGAGCGGAGGTGATCTCCGTGTTACAAAAAGCCTTCGGGCGTTTCAGGTGCTTTCCTTGCGAAAGTGATCTCCGTGTTACAAAAAGCCTTCGGGCGTTCAGGTGCTCTCCTTGCGGGAGTGATCTCCGTGTTACAAAAAGCCTTCGGGTGTTTTAGGTGCTCTCCTTGCGGGAGTGATCTCCGTGTTACAAAAAGCCTACGGGCGTTTCAGGTGCTTTCCTTACGAAAGTGATCTCCGTGCTTCCTGTCCTGAGTTCTGGGGTTTGGGGTAGGGTTGAGCGTGCGCACGGTGAGAGGGTCTGACCCCCCTCGAACCGTAAGGCGTGAACCCTTCGTGTTTTACTAGTCCTGTCAGTCGTGTCGTGTCGTGTCTTGTCTTGTCTAGTTCCGTCTTGTCCTGACACCTTTAGGTTAGTCCCGTAGTCGGTAGCACACGCTACGACTACTACTTGTCCCGTTTTACTTCCTGCTACGTTACTTCCTGTCGTGTTACTCAGTTATAACCACATCATGCTAATCAACCAGTAAACTGTTGTGTAATAGAACCTCAGCATGCTAATCAACCAGTAAACTGTTGTTTAAAGTTCGGTGCACTTGCAGTAAAGTCTAACCCTTCTTGTAGACTTTACTTGACGTACAGTTCCTTTCTCTTGTGTGCTGTACGTCAGGTGTTCAGCCAGAGATCGTGGATGAGGCAGACTCACTGGAGTACGAGGAGCCGAGAACGTCGACCCAGAGTACGTGCCCGACGAGGACCAGACCTAGAGGTCTATTTAGTCGTCACTTTCAGAGGTTGCTGCTTTTAGGTTTGCTTTTAAATCTTTTGTTGCCATGCTTAGGCTTCTGTTTAGACTTGGTACTCGTTGGAAATTATATCTCTAATTTAATGAATGCAACTTCCTTCTGTATTTTCTGTTGTTTCAAACTTTATTAATGCAAGAACCTGAAGTTTTTAAAATGGTATCCCTACAGACGCTTATTGGGTCCGAGCTTCTCAGCTCCGGCCTAAGCGGGCCTTAGTCACGCTTCGCCTCCGTCGTTTTGGGAAGCGGGGCGTGACAAATTGATTGCACATAAGAGCAAGGAGACCCTCCTTTGTACATAGCCTTAAAAAGATCAATGTATTAATGACTGAATGAAGCCAGTTTATTTAAGTTTATGTGTTAATACATTTTCTTATGTGAATAGTCTGTGGGTTGTTTATGTGTTAATATGTTTGCGTAATTTAAGTTTTTCGTGGTAGACCAGCTGTGTGGACTGTTTTTGTTGGTTTTAAGCCATCCATGATTTCTGCCTTTCAAAATTCCATTATCATGCAAATTTATCAGCGGTTACTAGCTAGTATTGAAGATCAACCTATAAATTTTAACTATTTCCCTCGACACTCCATCTATTAATGATTAGTTTTACATATAAAAGGCTTGGAGTATTAAAGGATGTTCTTTTTGTACTATATATGACATGTATCATAGTGTAAAAATTATAAGAGAAACATAGTTCCACTGGTATTATCTTTTGGTACTTTATATGACATGTTTGGTTTTTTCCTTTGAACAATCCCATTTGTACATGTCTGTTGGGTGTGATGATATTGATAAAAAAGAATGATCTCACGAAGTTATGATTCATGCCTACATGGTTATTTATAAATGATATTTAAGATTTGGTTAATTTCAGTGATAATGCTTCTCTTTGTTTGATGTTATTGCTGGCCTTTCAAAGAGGTTGGCAAATCCCTACATAATTTTACTAAATTTTGACTCCTATGGATTATGAAGAATAGCACGAATGTCGCAACGTGATAGGTGTTCACCTAAAAAATGATATTCACATTTTCTATGCATGTTTTCAAGTTATGATTCTAATTGTTCTTATACTTCTTTGTATTGTATCCCTTGTTGATTATTAGTAACTAGCTAAGGCTGTCAATTTATCCAAAGAAAGGGATCATTACATCCTTGATCAATATGGTCACAGTTGTATTTGACTAGGGTGTGCTAAATGCATATTACCTATAAAGTCACAGTCTTGTTTGTATTCTTATACATATATATATAGTGTTTTTGTTCGTGATTGAGAAAAAAAGATTTTTGTTAATTAATGGACATATCCCTAATAACACTAATTAGTGTTTTCTTGTATGAAGGATGGATAAGTCTTGGATTCAACTACCAAAAGGTTCTCATGAATACGTAGCAGGAGTGAATGCATTCTTGGATTTTGCTTTTGAGCACAAGGCTATTCGTGGAAAAAATTTGTGTCCATGTGAACATTGCAAATTTTAAAGTCTGGCACAAGGGACGAATGTTTTGAACATTTACTCCTCACCCATTTTCCTAGAAATTACACCTTCTGGGATTCACATTGAGAGGTGGAAACACCTTGTAATGTCGAACGAGTGGCTCCAGGCTCGCATCTCAGAAGGGATACAACTCCCCCAGCAACGGATTCAATACAAGAAATGGTATACGATGCCTTTAGACGGGGATTGAATAGTCAGGGGATGACTGAATCGGTCGTTGATGGAGACACAGAGGTGTCAAATACTAACAGAGAGTCAAGTGGTGGTAATGCCAGAGAGTTTTATGACTTGCTGAAAGATAACGAACAACCATTATACGATGGATGCACCAAGTTCTCGAAACTCTCATTTCTAATCAGGTTATATCACATCAAGTGTTTGTGTGGTGTTAGTGACAAGGCTATGGATATGGTTTTTAAATTGTTGCATGATGCATTCTCATTTGCAAATATCCCTCCATCTAATTACGATGCGAAGAAGATCATTAACAAACTTGGTCTTAAGTATGAAAAAATACATGTATGTCCTAATGATTGCATGATATATTGGGGGCCGGATGCGGATAGTGAGGTGTCTAGGTGGAATAGAAACTCTAAGAAGAAGAAACAACCCGCAAAGGTATTGTGCTACTTTCCCCTAAAATCTAGATTACAAAGATTGTTTATGTCTTCTAAAACTACTGAGAGTATGCGGTGGCACTCAAGTGAACTGAGTGTTGATGATATGATGAGACATCCAAGGGACTCTCAAGCTTGGAAACATTTTGATTCCATGCATACTGAATTTGCTTCTGAGGAACATATTGTTCGACTTGCATTAGCTACTGACGGTTTCAATCCATTTGGGAATTTAAGCACAAGTTATAGTATTTGGCCAGTTATTTTGATCTCATACAATATTCCCCCGTGGATGTGCATGAGGTCAACTGAATTTATTGTTTCTATGTTGATTCCTGGAAAGAAAATGCCCGGAAACAATATTGATATCTATTTGCAACCTTTAATTGCTGAGTTGAAAGAATTGTGGGAAAAAGGGGTTGAGACATATGATGCATATAAAAATGAGGTGTTTGTGCTAAAGGCGGGCTCTATTGTGGACTATTAGTGACTTCCCAGGGCTTGGAAATATTTCGGGTTGGAATACACATACTGGTTATGCTTGTCCCTCATGCAATTTTGATCACATTCCTCTTTATTTGGGTTGTAGTATGAAGTGGTGTTTCATGGGTCATCGTCGATTTTTGAGGCAAGGCCACAAGTTCCGGTTGAATCGTCTTCGTTTTGATGGACGTATAGAAATAGGGATCCGCCTACATTATTATCTGGGTCAGAGATTTTGAATCAAACGAAGAATATAGAGTTTTCCTTTGGAAAACGTTCATCAACTAGTAGTACTACTGAAAGCAGAACGCGGAAGAAAGCAAATGTTGATCAAGCTTCAAAGCAATGGAAAAAGAGTAGTATATTTTTCCAACTTCCATATTGTGAGTCTAATTTATTGCGTCACAATCTTGATGTGATGCATATTGAGAAGAATGTATGTGATAATGTGTTGTTCACATTGATAAATGACAGAGGAAAAAGGAAAGATCATTTAGAGGCTCGAAAAGACTTGCAAAAATTGAATATTAAAAATGAGCTCTAGCCAAAAGAGGATGGAAAATCTTGTCCAACAGTGTTGTTCACAATGAAAAGGCAAGAGATTGACACATTCCTTGATACTTTGAAATATGTCATTGTGCCAGATGGCTACTCAAGTGATTTTTCTAGATGCATTGACCTTGTGCAACGTAGAGTATTTGTACTGAAGAGCCATGATTCACACATCCTTATGCAGGAGTTGTTGCCTCTGGCTATTAGGAACATTTTACCTCGTGCGATGTCTTCTGTGTTGGGTTGATTTAGGTTACTTCTTCAAACAATTGTGTTCTAAGGTTGTTAATCCTGCTGAATTGAGCAAACATCAAGAACGAATTGCGCTGACCTTGTGCCATATGTAGAAGTTGTTTCCACCGTTATTCTTCACAGTTATGGTGCATCTAACAATTCATTTGATTGATGAAGTTAGACTTGGAGGTCCTGTACATTATCGATGGATGTATCCTATTGAAAGGTACGTTTCATATGCAAACAAATGATTTTTTTTGGTTTAATTACTTGATCAGACACTTATCCATAGATGTGAATGTAGGTTTTTAGGAAAATTGAAACAATTTGTTTGCAATAGAGCCCAACCTGAAGGCTTGATTGCTGAGGGATGGCTTTCTGAAGAATGTATGACCTTTTGTTCGAGGTGCTTGGAGGATGATATTGAGACTAGATTCAATCGTAGGGAGCGCGTGGATGATGACCCTATGCTGCCTGAAGCAAGTTTAACCATGTTTCCTCCATCAAGTAAACCAGTTGGAGACGGTACACTTGTTAGATTAAGTGACATAGAACTCCTGCAAGCACATCGCCACTTATTGATTAATTGTCCTCAAGTAGAATATTTGATCTATTTTAATTTTATTATAGTAGATTGTGACAAATCATTTTGATGTTTTCGTCTCTGAATGTATAGTCGGTTTCGATGCAACATGACGACGAAAATGAGGAATCGTAAAAGGAATGTTAGTTCCAATGAAATAGAGAAGGAAGTCCATCGCAATGTTGTACTTGCATCTAAGATCCACGTGAGTACAACTTTCTGTCTACTGCAAGGTTATTATCGGAATTTTTTGCAAGCTATTGATGTTGTCTGTAGTGTTTTTATAGATTAATGATAATACCAGAGATCAAACTTCAAAGGAACTTCTTGCACTTGCGCAAGGACCATTGAGACAAGCAAGAAAATTTACTGCTTATAATGTGAATGGGTTCAAGTTTCGAACGATCGAGCGAGAGAAGAACTTGAAAACTCAAAATAGTGGTGTGTTTTGTAACTTTGGAACTAAGAGCTATGCAAGCACACGTGATAATAGGCAAAGAGAAGGTACAATACCACATTACGGTAAACTGGTTGATATTATTGAGCTTAATTACCATGATATTTTTCATGTAACTGTATTTAAGTGTGCATGGGCCAATACCATGAACCAAAGGTTTATGAGAGTAGATGATTTTGGGTTCACATCAGTAAACTTCTCTCACTTGATTCACTCTAGCGATCACGAGGATGATGAACCATTCATTCAAGCTATCGAGGCTCAATTAGTATTTTATGTAGAAGAAAAAGCTGATAAAGGGTGGAGTATTCCTATTCATGTAAAACCAAGAGACTTATACGATATGGGTGAAGAGGATGCTAGCTCGCCTTATGATAATGATGTAGGAGAATGATGCCCTCCAGGCTATTTATCTCTGTGTGAATAGCACAAACGTCTTGTTCGAAATAACAGTAAGCTGTTTGGTAATGATTTATCTAAGTTATTTTATAATGTAGTTAACATTAGATATCAACTTAGGTAAAGTCCTGAGACTTTATGCAAGGTCAAACAGGTATCGAAATGAGTATCTCGATCATGGAGAAATGTTTGACCGTCTGTAACATAAGTCTAAAAGGGTTCGTGGTCGTAGATGTTTCGAGACAAGGATATCGAAACATCGGATAGACCATTGTGTCTTAGTCTTCACCGTTAAGCGGTGGCGATGATCTCATGATCGTTCGACTTGGCGAAGTCGGAGACGAGACACAGGTGCTCATTAGAGAATGAGTTCACTGAACGATCCACAAGAGTTATCATATGGTTACATTGACCAATCTGTCAATGATATCTCTTAGTGATGATAGGCTAGTTGGTCTTTTGACTTGAGGTCATTTTGACGAACCTATGCGTGAACGGTGCCACTTAGATCACTGACCTAACTTCGAGGCTAGGCCTGTTGAAAGGTCTTTGATTGGGTGTCACTTGAAGCGTACGAGAAGAGTAATGACCAAGAGAGGATTCGTCTCTCCCGGTCAATGGGAGTTAGTGTCGTAGAGTAAGTTCGGTCTTTAGTAAAAACTCTGCGCAGAGTATGTTGGAAGAAGTCCAAACATTAGTTGACTAAAGATCGATAAAAACTAACCGGAGTCAAGTTATTGGGGTTGACAGTTTGACCGTACCCCAGACTTGATCTACACGACATAGTTAAGACGAAAAGACTATAACTGCGGAATTCATCACAGACACAGTCAGAGTGGTCCCGACAAGACTCATGTCAATGAGTCAACCACATAATGATGATTCCTGAAGCAGGGACGGCAACCACTGCTCGTGGTCACTGCCGTATAGGGCTTCGAGCCCAACCTGTTGTAAGGGTCAGGCTGTAGGGTCTCACACAGAGTGCGATTCTTCGTCTAGTAATAGGTAGAAATTAGTTAGGAGAATATTTTGCATTTTGATGCAAGGGATGGAATAATTGCGTTTGATGCAATATGGTAATTTAAGCTTAGATAGGGACTATTTTGCATTTGATGCAAAAGAAATTAAAAGTGTTTTAAATTGTTTAAAACAATATTTAATAAAAGAAACGCAAGGAAAAGTTCACGGGTAAGACGGGAATGTCCCGGTCTAGACCCAGGTTCGAACGGCGTCCAAATCGGACGCCAGATGATCAAGTTGCCCAAAACAGCCCAAAGGGTCAGATCAGGCCAGGCCAGGCAGACCAGCCCAGTCTGGACCTGGTCTGGCCTGCTGGCCAGACCCAGTAAAGCGCAGGCCGGCCTGGGCCTGTGCACCCAGACCCGCCTAGGCCTGGGCGCCCGACCCAGGCCTAGGCACGGGCGCCTGGGCGCAGGCCCAGGCGCCTGGGCCTGGGCCCAGGCGGCCCAGGATGCCTGGGCGCTGGGCGCCCAGGCGTTCTGGGCCGGGCGCCTGGCCCCGCCCAGGCGCCTGGGCGCCCGCGCCCAGACTTGGGCGCCCGTGCCCAGGTCTAGGCCTGGGCGCCCAGTCAGTAGATTTTGAATTTGTGGGGCCCACTTGTTGGGCCCCACCAATGGGTGCAGAACCCTAGGTTTACTGGGCAGTTTTGACGGCTGATTTTAGTCGAAAATCAAGCCTTAGGCTGATCTTTGGACGGTCAATTGGATGGTCAAACGAACTCTGATTGACGAACGGTTTTTTCCTATGCGTTCACCGTTGAACACCCTTTGAATTGATAGGTTGTATCAATCCTGAAGTTCAACGGTGAGTGAGTTAAAATTCACGGAAGTTTGCACTTTGTGAAGTGCAAAGTAACTTGATTTTAATCAACTCAAATTAATAGTCCCACATCGGATTTTGAGAAAAGGGGAGAGTCCGCCGCCTATATAAATAGGGGTCTGCTCTCCTCCTCAAAACTCGTCCCAAGCTCTAGATCTGAGCAGCTCTCGTAAATGTTGGAGCACGCTCGGATCTAAGCTTAAATTAATATTTCTTCTATCTCCTTAAATTTCTGCCTTACTCTTGAGGGCTCTAGCAAAGCCGCAAAGGAGTTCGGATTCAGATCCGAAATCTAGGCGGAGGTTTCACTCGCGTGAAACTTTCTTCGGCGCGTGGTTGGCTCGGCGGCACGAGGATTGCTCGCCTCGGGATGCGGAGCGGTTCAAGGAGCGGTTCGAGGAGCGGTTCGGGGAGCGGTTCGAGGAGCAGCTCGGCGTGGGACGGGGAGCGGCTCGGAAGACGGTGCGGAACATCTCGCCTGCTCCAGGGTTGAGATTCTAGGTATGTGTTTAATTAAGCGTTAGTTTAATTTAATCGCAGTAGGTTAGATCCTTCTTGGGATGGTCAGATCCATCCCAAGTTGGCATAGATCTTGGCTAAGGGTCTTGGACCTTAGGGCTAAGTTAAAATTGTTTTAACTGCATGTTAATTAGATAAACAAGTTTTTCTTCCGCTGCAATTGTTTTTCTGTCTATGTTCCGTCCGACTTAGGACGGGACTAGAGTTTTTGTGCCATAAGGGTACCGCCAATTCCCTACAGTGGTATCAGAGCCTTGGTTTGCGTAGTCGATCTAGCACTGCGATTTTATTAAACTTTAAAATGCTTTTTAAATACTTTGAAAAATGATTTTAAAGTTATGAGATAATTTTAAAATATTTTTTTTCCGAATCTTTTAAAATGTTTTAAAATTTATGAGATAATTTTTAAAAAATGATTTTAAAGGATTTTAGATGTTTAAATGTTTTATATGATAAAGTTTTAAACATTGAATTTTAAAATGGTGTTTTTAAACTTATGTGATAAATTTAAAATTGATTTTAAGGCTTTAAATTTATGCGATAAGTTTAAAATGTTTTAGATGTTTAAAAATTGTATGTGATAAATTTTTGAACATAGAAAATTTTTAAAGGTGATGTTTTAAATTTATAAGATAATTTTAAAACTGATTCTAAAAGTTTAAAATTTTTATGCGATAAATATTTTAAAGTAACATGCAATTTTGTGATTTTAAAACCAATTTTTTATGAGAAAAAATAAAATGTTTTTAAAATCATATTTTAAATTTAAATTAAGTATGCATGCTAAACTTGTTTATTTGATAAACATTAGTTTATTTAATTGTTAAATAGTTGTACACATTTATTTTATGCGATAAATTAGCGTAGCTTTATTTTAATGGCTATTTCTTTTTGTCCCTTATTTGATAACACAAGACAACCCTTTAGGTTAGCCATTAAGAAATCATTAAAATTTATTAATTGAATTTTAATGACATGCTATGTTTTAATAAAACATTAACAACAATATAAGACCTAATTCCTGATTAGGGTAGTCCTTTTAATGATTTTTAATTATAAATGTTATGATATTAATTCTCATTAAAGGACTTCGCTTTTAGCGTTGGTTAATAAATTTATTAAAATCCTAATAACGATTAGGATAGCACGTGAACCTTATAGTTGATAAGGACTTAATAATAGTTATTAAACAAATCCTAAAATTTTGAATTTAAGGATGCAACTAGTTGATAGGATTAATTAGTTGTTAATAAAAGCTGTTTAGTCTATGGCACACATACAAAAATGACAAGCTTCATTCAATGGACCATGATCCAGTCAATGTGCTTGGCTAAGAGTTCTGGATCACCCTTTAAGGGATAGTGATCCTGGCTTAGTCAATTCCCTGGCTGTGTTCCGCTGGACCGCAATGTCGCGAATCATGATTGTATGAAACCCTGGACTATATCTAAGTCAAATACGTTAATGATCTTTTTCAAGATTAGCCATAGCCCTCCTTGTTTTAGGGGTTAGCAACTATAGGGCCAGTGTCTCAGTTGTTGAGATACACTCAAGCTGTGACATGGCAACCCTGTAGAAACCAACTCCTTAAATACATAAGTTGAAATCTTGACTTGACCCAAACCGATGTTGTCGTGAATACACCGAGCGCCGGCGTAAGTTAAGTCAACGATGTAGTCTGACTTGATGTAGTCTAAGACCTGACCCAAACCAACGTGTCGTGAATACACCGAGCGAAGGGGCAAGTCAGGCTAGACATGAAAACAAGGGTCCGACTTGACTAGACATTGTGATTTGGATGAGCACACTCATGATCACAAATGGCTAGGGGCAAAAACCGAATAAGAGAGTCATATCTGATGTGATCGATGAAGAGTCATCTTCCGATCGCAGAGTCAAGCAACTTGTTAAGCTACACTCAAGGTTGTTAGGCTCAGGGCGATTGGACCTCTTACCCATTAATTTTAATTCGATTAAATCGTTCGTTATTAAGCTTTGAAACGATCGTAAAAATAGTGGGAGGATATAGATAGATAAAAGCCAATCTACCTATATTTAATATTGAACGTATGCTAAACTAGGGCAAGACTATGTTTACCGAAGGAATCAAATATTTTAATCAATTAATTGGTCAAATAGGTTGATAAATTGAATATCAAAGTTAAATTCTAGTTGATAGAATTAAACTATATTCTCGTTGACAAATTAAATGACCTTCTAAAGAACAGACTTGAGAAATATGATTTCATTAAGTTCTGGGTCCAACAAATAAATTCACGCTACATGTCACTCGTCTCTATATGGGATAGCTTGAACATATAGGATATTCGAAGTATGTTTCTCCCTACAACTTGTCGAGCTACCCTCAAGGTTGTATGTACAAACAATTTTGATCCGCAAAGTTCGAAAATTCGATCAAACCGTTTGAGTCAAATACGAGTGCATGAGCGGTGCAAGAACATGTATCCCAACCGGATCTTGAGACAAGCAACTTCTTGAGCTACACTCGAGATTGCAACTCTCAGGCGTTTGGATACATGCGATTCTTGCATGGCTATTTATTTATGTTGGGTTATATAATATCTAAATAAGATTTAGAAAAGGAAGAAGGCACTCCAGAAAGTCAATTGAGAAAGTTAATTTAATTTATCATTAGTAAAAGCATAAGCAGGAGGAAATGAAAATGTGACATATTTTGATGTCACGATTTCATAATAATTGTTATACAAAAACGTCTAACACACTTTGACGAATGTCGTCACCTTGCTTCTGAAACAATGTTTTGTGTTAAGTAATTTGTGATAACTATAATATATTAAATGTTAGTATATATAAATACACAAGATAGTAGCAAACTTACATGGTAAAATTAGACTAGGCCGTATCGAGAGATTAAGCTTCACAAGTCACATAAAGAGGGGTCTGACCTCTCGTATTATGAAGTCTACGGACATTTGTGAGTCTTAGACTCTTAGATATAATGGCCGAAATCCATCTGTAAGACAGTAGGAGAATGAGTTGTTGAACTCAGTCTCGTACATACTGATGTACCCAAGTCTATATTAACCAAAATAAGTTATTCGTATATTTTATTAAGACACGTGTTCTTGATAAAACACAAGTCTGATAAAATAAAGAACGAAATGACTAAAGTATTTAAACTGATTCGATTAGATCGAATGGTCGAATACTTGGCTACATAAAATCTTGCGTAATTAAAAGAAAATGTGATTTTCTCTCAGGTCAAGTCTGTTAACACATCAGTGTGTTAAAAGGTATGAATCACACTTAGTTAGACTTGGTACGATCCATAACAAGTGGCTCTGAGTTAATTCCTCCCTCTGGGTTAAGTCCCAGATAGTAATGCCTAGGTTTTGATAATGTTCTATGAGAACATTATCAATAAGATATTCATTAAATCAATCTTTAAGAAGTTGTATAATTACTCGAATCTCGTGAGACGAAGATTCGAGTTAGACATCATAACTGATGATGACATAGTCAACTTCCGGGATAAAATTCGGAATAGTAACTCCGATTTAAAACTTGATGCGGGTCCGTGTACGTAAATAAATTTGAGAATTTAGTTTACGTGCCCAAGGAAAATGTTTTCCTCACTTTCTGCAAGTAAATCTTTAAGTTGAAAGATTGGTGTAGAAAGAAAGTAGTGAAGTACAATCATGTTGGTCGAAAACGGTTTTCATCCTAATTCCTATAAAACAGATTATGTTGAAACCGTCTCGCCAGCAGATGTGTACAGATCTACTCAGACCAAACTCGATGTAAAACGCTCATGTTGACCATGAAAATTGGAGCATTCACTTATAAGTTCGTTTTTCTAAATATGATTTAGACGGACCAACTTGTATGAATTAGCCAGAGAGTTTTCAAGGTCAGTGGGAGCATATAAATCACATGCGAGGCATCAAAGAAATGGAACATATATTTTGACAAAGTAATCAAAAAGTTTGATACTTTATCAGAAATAAATATGAGCCATTTGTAATGACCAATTACTAATTTAAAATTATTATCGTAAGGTACGATGAATTGGATAAGATCGAAGTAAATAAAAATATTATAGATTTCGAAAGACCAAGTGAATTATTTGAATGATATTTAAATGGTTGGTCTAACATGAACATAGAAACCCCTTAAGTCTATAGTGTAGACGGTTTTCGCAGATCCACTCACGAAGGCTCTACCACATGAAGTCGGGAAAACTTAGGTGTAAAAACGGTATAAGATACCGAGATAAATGGGCCTGAGTGCAAGTGGGAGATGTAGGAGAATGATGCCCTCCAGGCTATTTATCTCTGTGTGAATAGCACAAACGTCTTGTTCGAAATAACAGTAAGCTGTTTGGTAATGATTTATCTAAGTTATTTTATAATGTAGTTAACATTAGATATCAACTTAGGTAAAGTCCTGAGAATTTATGCAAGGTCAAACATGTATCGAAATGAGTATCTCGATCATGGAGAAATGTTTGACCGTCTGTAACATAAGTCTAAAAGGGTTCGTGGTCGTAGATGTTTCGAGACAAGGATATCGAAACATCGGATAGACCATTGTGTCTTAGTCTTCACCGTTAAGCGGTGGCGATGATCTCATGATCGTTCGACTTGGCGAAGTCGGAGACGAGACACAGGTGCTCATTAGAGAATGAGTTCACTGAACGATCCACAAGAGTTATCATATGGTTACATTGACCAATCTGTCAATGATATCTCTTAGTGATGATAGGCTAGTTGGTCTTTTGACTTGAGGTCATTTTGACGAACCTGTGCGTGAACGGTGCCACTTAGATCACTGACCTAACTTCGAGGCTAGGCCTGTTGAAAGGTCTTTGATTGGGTGTCACTTGAAGCGTACGAGAAGAGTAATGACCAAGAGAGGATTCGTCTCTCCCGGTCAATGGGAGTTAGTGTCGTAGAGTTAGTTCGGTCTTTAGTAAAAACTCTGCGCAGAGTATGTTGGAAGAAGTCCAAACATTAGTTTACTAAAGATCGATAAAAACTAACCGGAGTCAAGTTAGTGGGCTTGACAGTTTGACCGTACCCCAGACTTGATCTACACGACATAGTTAAGACGAAAAGACTATAACTGCGGAATTCATCACGGACACAGTCAGAGTGGTCCCGACAAGACTCATGTCAATGAGTCAACCACATAATGATGATTCCTGAAGCAGGGACGGCAACCACTGCTCGTGGTCACTGCCGTATAGGGCTTCGAGCCCAACCTGTTGTAAGGGTCAGGCTGTAGGGTCTCACACAGAGTGCGATTCTTTGTCTAGTAATAGGTAGAAATTAGTTAGGAGAATATTTTGCATTTTGATGCAAGGGATGGAATAATTGCATTTGATGCAATATGGTAATTTAAGCTTAGATATGGACTATTTTGCATTTGATGTAAAAGAAATTAAAAGTGTTTTAAATTGTTTTAAACAATATTTAATAAAAGAAACGCAAGGAAAAGTTCACGGGTAAGACGGGAATGTCCCGGTCTAGACCCAGGTTCGAACGGCGTCCAAATCGGACGCCAGATGATCAAGTTATGCCCAAAACAGCCCAAAGGGTCAGATCAGGCCAGACCAGGCAGACCAGCCGAGTCTGGACCTGGTCTGGCCTGCTGGCCAGACCCAGTAAAGCTCAGGCCGGCCTGTGCTTGGGCACCCAGGCCCGCCTGGGCCTGGGCGCCCGGCCCAGGCCTAGGCCCGGGCGCCTGGGCGCAGGCCCAGGCGCCTGGGCATGGGCCCAGGCGGGCCAGGACGCCTGGGCGCTGGGCGCCCAGGCGTTCTGGGCCGGGTGCCTGGCCCGGCCCAGGCGCCCGCCTGGGCGCCTGGGCGCCCGTGCCCAGACTTGGGCGCCCGTACCCAGGTCTGGGCCTGGGTGCCCAGTCAGCAGATTTTGAATTTGTGGGGCCCACTTGTTGGGCCCCACCAATGGGTGCAGAACCCTAGGTTTACTGGGCAGTTTTGACGGCTGATTTTAGTCGAAAATCAAGCCTTGGGCTGATCTTTGGACGGTCAATTGGAGGGTCAAACGAACTCCGATTGACGAACGGTTTTTTCCTATGCGTTCACCGTTGAACACCCTTCGAATTGATAGGTTGTATCAATCCTGAAGTTCAACGGTGAGTGAGTTAAAATTTACGGAAGTTTGCACTTTGTGAAGTACAAACTAACTTGATTTTAATCAACTCAAATTAATAGTCCCACATCGGATTTTGAGAAAAGGGGAGAGTCTGCCACCTATATAAATAGGGGTCTGCTCTCCTCCTCAAAACTCGTCCCAAGCTCTAGATCTGAGCGGCTCTCGTAAATGTTGGAGCACGCTCAGATCTAAGCTTAAATTAATATTTCTTCTATCTCCCTAAATTTCTGCCTTACTCTTGAGGGCTCTAGCAAAGCCGCAAAGGAGTTCGGATTCAGATCCGAAATCTAGGCGGAGGTTTCACTCGCGTGAAACTTTCTTCGACGCGTGGTTGGCTCGGCGGCACGAGGATTGCTCGCCTCGGGATGCGGAGCGGTTCAAGGAGCGGTTCGAGGAGCGGTTCAGGGAGCGGTTCGAGGAGCGGCTCGGCGTGGGACGAGGATCGTCTCGGAAGACGGTGCGGAACATCTCGCCTGCTCCAGGGTTGAGATTCCGGGTATGTGTTTAATTAAGCGTTAGTTTAATTTAATCGCAGTAGGTTAGATCCTTCTTGGGATGGTCAGATCCATCCCAAGTTGGCATAGATCTTGGCTAAGGGGCTTGGACCTTAGGGCTAAGTTAAAATTGTTTTAACTACATGTTAATTAGATAAACAAGTTTTTCTTCCGCTGCAATTGTTTTTCTGTCTATGTTTCGTCCGACTTAGGACGGGACTAGAGTTTTTGTGCCATAAGGGTACCGCCAATTCCCTACAAATGATATTAATCAAGCTCAAATTTCAGATGTGGTATTTGCAGATGATGATTCACTGTTTGTTGCGAGGGCCGTTGTTACTGCAGAGTTTGAGTAGGGGCGATGATATTTGTATGCCTTTGCATTAATTTTGTAATGATAGTTGTAATGATCTTGTAATTTACATGCAATGGAAGAAGGTATTTTTCTAATCGATTCTACCTCATGATATATGATCCTAATTGATTCTATCTTGTAATTACCATGTGTACAAGTTTTACATTTTAATGATCATGCTCTTAAGAATCTAACAATATGAAGTGCCATGATTGTAATTTACACCTTCATGGTAATAGTTGCTCTCTTAATTCAAGATTCATGGTAATAGTGACATGCATGTAGTTTCTTATATACTACAGATTTGTTATAGATACATGCATGGGTTTAAAGGAGAAGAAGTCATACTTAGTTTGGAATGCTATAGGTTGTCTTGGTGTGTCGTCCTTTAGTGATCTGGTCAAAGAGGTATGCTTAATTATTGAGTAACAAAGCTAATTTCATGCAATCATGTGCATCTCCTCAAAGAATCCTTTGGTATCTAAAATGATGTGTGCAGCAAAAGCATGCTAGTAGGCATGCCTTGTATATTACTATGAGTGTATTTTCTTCTGTTAAATTGTTGGGCACTACTTCACAATTCACAATATATAAGAATTGACCTTTTGGGAAAGGGTTGCCTATATTTATCATAAGTATGAGTAGTTTCCTAGGTTTGAACCTGGAAAGAGACATCCCTCCCACATTCTCCATACATGATGTGTTTCAAATGAAGGTTGAGGGGTTGTCTAGTGTCTTCATACGAGCTAATAACACAAAAAAACTACGCCCCGAAAAATAGCTTTTTTGACCTCTCTTATATGATAGACTGACTTGCATGCCTTTCTAGAAAACTGGTTTCTTTTTATCTAAAAGAGTAATCATATCTTCGAATTGAAGTAACCTCTTTTATTTTTGTGTTAAATATATATGAAAAAGGGAACCTTGAATTTGTGTTAGAACCTTGAATTTCTGTTTAATGAACCATACATTGTGTGGGTGCTTAAAAAATAGGATTACTTCATGAAATATTGGAATATTGGAATAAGTAACATACGATTTCTATCTGACTTGACTGGGTTAGTCAGATTGTGTGTACATTAGTTTCGATGTCTATATCTATTTGACCAATTCAGGAGCATATTTCTCGATTCTAGTTAATTTGAAATTTTCTGCTGAAATTGTAAGATGAAACAGTATAGCATGATTGTATTTATGTGGAATATTTATTCTATTCTTTTAATTGTGACACTGTACATTCTTCAAAATGAATGAGATATATTTGTGAGAACTTGATTCATGGGAAATTAATTTTCGAGAGTAGAATCTTTTCTTTACATTCATTTAAAAGTTTGTTTATTAGCTCGTTTAAAAGTGAATAAAATATGCTTGATTTTCAAATCATATTTATGTTCTTACTGAAATATGCATACAAAACCTGCGCCACTAGAATTTTTACACCAATAAAATGACTCATCTTACAGTATTTTTAACAATGTAATATCAAGTGACTCATATTCAAACCTGAAATGACTCATATTCAAAACCTGAACATGCACGGTTTCCTTTTTTTTACTTTTTTTTAGTTTTGCACATGTTTTCAGCCAAATCATTCTGTCCATTACTTTTAGGTTTATGTTTGAATTATGCTGCCTCCTGTTGCTTAGTGGTGGTCCCAACTCGAGTCAAGACTGCAACAATGAGTTTTGCTTTAATCAAGCTTGATATTACTTCGGGCTTTTATATGATCTTGCAGTATGTAGCTCTTTGCAAGCTGATATTTTCCTTGAATTAGAATTATAAAGTGTATTAACAAGTATTATCATTTCTGCAGGCTGGGCCACGTGATCCAATTACCGCAAGTTAGGTTAGTATTTGTTGGAAACCGATAGATTTTCATAAATAATTTTAGTTACCAATTGTTACTTCAACTACTGAAAAAAACATAATACAATGATTTGCTTACTTACAAGTTTGCCATTCAAAATTTACACATCTTCAATGATAACTGAAGCTCATTGGCTGAGAGCTTAAATTTGTTTTTTAGTGTTGGCTTTTGTATAATGGATCTTGTGTCTTTTCTTGGATGATCTTGTTATTAAGTGTGTTATAGGAGTTATCACTTGTAACTTGTTTAATTTTTGAATTTAACACAGATACATATGGCATCAGAAGGTAGCAGTTCAGTACGCAAGCACAAGAGAGGAGCTTCGTCTGTGTATAAGTCCACGGGATTTGTGAGCTGATAGGTCTGGTTTAAATTCATGTCATGATTATAAAAGTTTTGCATCTTGAATATAATTAATGATCTTAATTATGCAGATGTTTCTAATCCTGAAAATCCACAAAAGTGTGGCTCAATGGCTTTGAAAAATGCGAGAGACGTTCATGATAAGGTCCCCTTCCACAAGAGGGTAGTGCTCACTTTTAAACCAAGTGGCCCTGGTATTGTAGGAGAGTGTGTTAAGCACTCCACTCTATTTTGAGGGAGGTGAACATTATCCTGTGGGCGTAAATGATTGGACAGTAATACCCAAGGAGATCAAAGATAATGCGATCCAAAATCATGTTCTGGTATGATTTCGTGAGATAATTGGGTTTTTTAACATTTTAAATCTTACTATCAATCTAACTTGTTTTTCATTTATTTACAGACTAAGTTTTACATTGAACCTCCAGAGCACAAAGCAGTTGCTTGCCACGAAATGAAGATAGCAATGGGTCTTCAATGGAAAACTAGGAGGACCAAGTTATGGAACCGGTATTATGATTACACGAAAAGTCAGAAAGATAATGAGGAAACACCCCCTGATTGCATTACTAATGATGATTGTGCATGTTTCATTGCTCTAAGATTTTCAGCAAAGTGGCTGGTAAGTTTATAAATTATTATACTTTAAGTAATACATTTCAGTAAAAATATATTTTCGAATATTATAACATTGTGTCAATTCTTTATCTGTATTGAAGTATAACCGTGAGAAGAATAGGGAGAATGCTCTTATGCAAGACTGTCATCCAACTACCGGGTCACGTCCAGTGGCTCAACTTTATGGAATAATGGTAACAAAAACTTATCATAATATATATTGAACTACATAAAATTAAGATATTTTGGATATTTTTTTTTGATTTCATGTTATTTAGATATTGCCCTAATTAATGAAGTGGATTCATTAGGCTGAACAAAATGGAGCGGACCCCACCCGGACAAAGATAGTGTTGTTGACGTTCCAGAGATGACGGGTCTTATCCAAACGATGCCACAAGAGATAACATTGTAATATCTAGTTTGTTGCTGTGACGAGCTAATCTTTCTTTTAGCTTTCATGAAGTATTTCAGATTTTGAACATTTTGAACAGAAGATTGCAATGATCCAAAATTTGCCGGTTGTCTAATAGTTAGGTTTGAAATTCTGTGCGTCATCAACACCCCATGATTGTTGTTTTCAGTTGTAGTCAATGCCATCTATACATGTCTCCAAGCACTGCAAAATTTGTGCTGAATAATAAAATTTTAGTTAAGTTAGTTTTTTATAAACATTTTAGGACTTATTCAGCGGTCTCAGTATCTCAGTTCCAATAATCAACAGTTATGTGAGCTCTGCTCACGCGGCCCTCTCTCATTCCCTTTGGGCACGTGCAAGTTCTAGTTAATCTATATTCGAAGAATGAACAACTTTTACTTTAAGTAAATTTGCAGCAGGTAATTTAAAAGAAATGAAAATTTGTAACAAGATATTCAACTTTCAAGAGTCAAACCTAAGTCTCAATGAAGAGAGATAATACTTTTACCTATGCACTGTGATAGCACTTCTGCTGTATGAATATCTCCTCTTGATACATCCTAGATCTCTTTGCATGTGAAGAAGCACTCACGTTCAAAAAATGCATATAAATTATGCATAATGCATGTATCTTTTCAGCAATAGTTGGAAAGATATATGATTGAACTTTCTAATTATTTGTAATTTATTAAACGTGTGCAATTTTATTATTTAGGCCAAAAGAAAATAAAAAGCAAAGATTGAGAACGTTCATGATACAATCAAATTAGTGTCAAATTGAACAACTCCTTATACTTGCATTAAATTTATTTGGGTCATATCAGGTCAGGGGGTGACGTGCGTTTATATTTTATATATTCACGCACGTTTTCTTTTGTGTTTTTCCGTTGTTTTCCACCGTCTTGTATTCGTTTTCTCGTGTTTTCTTGTTTTCTTTCACTTTTTCGTGTTTTTCGTGTTTTGCAGGAGTTTACCGGTGTAGGGGACATATAACGATGATATCATGAGTCCCCGGAGCAACGGGAGGAGTCACGCGTGATCCAGGGGGTCAAACGACGAAGATAGCATCTTTCAGCCCCTCACCCGACCAGTTGGTCACTTCCAATCAATCAGGTGATGCATGCGTGTACCACCCGGACACAAGCTGGAGCGGTCAAGAAGTCACCCAGTCGGTTCAGAGGCCGGTTCAAACGCCCCAACTCTCTGGATTTTTGATGCTGAATGCCAACCGATCGGGTGACCTTCACCCGATCGGTTCACCTGTAGCCGATTCTCCGAAGTCGAGACACGGACAGCTCAACCGACCGGTTCACCCGACGGCACGATGATCCAACCGATCAGCCTCATCCCTCAACCGACCGTTCCACGAGACCGGGTGAAGTCCCGTGCTGAACTGCCGAAGAAACGAAGCAGGTCACCCGATCGGTTCACTTTTCAACCAATCGGGTGATATCATATTCTATACATAGGACCCCTAGGTTTTCCAGAAACGGGAGTTGTTAAGCTTACGCGCCAGAAAAAAGGCCTCCTTCCCGGCCGGAATTTTTTGCTGTTTTTTCTCTCTCTTGACGGCTGTAATTTTTCAGATATTTGTAAGTTTTTCGATCTTTGTTAAACTAAAATATAGTGTTATTAGTATTGCTCTTACTGCTTTTCAATCGCCTGATCATGTTTCTAATGGTCGATTTCTATTTAGATCGCTTTTTAGTAAATATGTGTGAGTAGTTCCCAAATCTGAGATTTTGGTGGAAACCCCTTCGCGGGTTCTTCCCGGTGCGTCCATAGGACTAGGAAATCGATAGGGATTAGGAATCTAACGGTTACGCGGGGTGTTTTATTGTCATCAGCGGGAAAAAGACCGTCTTTGACCGTTGGGCCAAGGGGGAATAAACTTGGTGGTTGACTCCCTAGCCATAGCTCACGCCCTTAGCGTAGACGTCGAATCCTAGCGCGCGGGAGTGGCCGGATGAGACGTTGGGAGTTATCATTGCGAGCTTAGTGCTCCCGGAGTCGGTCAGTGTTAATGGACATGGGAATGCCCACTGACCGAACCCGGGAAGTCCGACGTATCATCCTGGGCACCGACCGGAATATCGGGCCCATGGGACGCTGGTATCACTCTTAGAGGCAACGTCTCACCATTAGACCCCAATTCCGATCGCTATCCTACTCGTAGGCCGTATCGGCGAGAATCGCACGATAGGGTGGAAACCGAAATCCCAGGTTTTCCCTTTATATTGTTTATCCCTTCCATTCTATTTTTCGTGACACCCCATCATTCGATTCGGGCTAGCTCGCCCATGGGGTGAATTTGGTCCTTCTTGACACAAGCACAACCATGCCTCCCTGTGTTCGACCCCCAAGCCACACTACAACACCATGCGCTTGCGGTTACAAATATTTAAATCTCACGCCCCCAACTATACATTGCACACATCTGACGCACAAAGCCCGAGGGACGTCAAGCTTTATGGCGCTGTTGCCGGGGAGGCAACATGCTTGTTATTTTAGGATTTCACGAACCCTTGAGTCTAGCTCACATCCCTGTCTCGCGATAATTTTCACATTCTTATTTTTCTATTTCCATTTTATTCTTTAATTTTTAATTTTTATTTTTTATTTCATCTGTTTCATTCCCACTTTTCGCTTCACGGGTGTTTGTTATTTTTAATGCGCAGGAGTTCAAGAAGTCTTGACGACTTGATTCCCGTTGACCCTGAGATAAACGCCACCCTAAGGCGTCTGGCCGCCGAGAAGCGAAGAAGAGAGGATCCTGAAACCATGGGGGAGAACACCCCACCTCACAAGTTCCTGCTGGAGTACTTGATGCCATCCATCGAGTCCACCTCCGCCAGCCGTCCTCCTGCAATTACGGCGCAAAGCTTCGAGCTTAAACCATCTTTGGTGACGTGGATCCAGCAGGATCAATTCTCGGGGCACCCATGGAGAGCCACATTGAACATTTGGACTCCTTCTTGGAGAAATGTGACACCTTCCGGATAAATGGTGTCACAACTGAGGCGATCCGTCTGAAGCTATTTCCCTTCTCTCTGCGAGATAAGGCCAAGCTGTGGCTTAGGGGGAAGGACCCGAATACATTCAACACATGGGAGAAGCTTTCAAATGCTTTTCTGACGAAGTTCTTTCCTCCGGGGAAGACCATGAAGCTGAGGAGTGAGATCTCCTCCTTCTCCCAGGCCAGCCACGAGTCCTTGCATGAAGCTTGGACGAGATATAAGGAAATGCAGCGAAGATGTCCCCACCATGAGCTCTCCAAGCGGCAGATCATAAATCTGTTCTATAATGGGTTGAGGGACGATTTAAAATCTTCCATGGACGCCGCGGCTGGAGGGTCCTTTATGTCAAGAAGCGAAGAAGATGCCGGACAGATTCTGGAGAATATGACATCAAACAATGAGCGATGGTGTGACGAGAGAGCCACACCTAGATCTGGGGGTATCCACAGGGTCAAGGATGTCGACAAATTATCCAGCAAGTTTGACTTGTTGTCGACCCAGATCTCCGCTTTGATGGTAGGCGCCGGTGGAGCCGGAGCGCAACAGATTGCTGCGGTGGAATCCGAAGTCTTTGGAGAATTCGACGGTGGTGACATCTCACCACCGTTGGACCAGGCGAGCGCATTATTTTACAACCCTACGGGGAATGCGCCTTTTCCACCACGAACCAACTCCAACCCGGCCTACTCTCCAAACAACCGAAATCATCCCAACCTTAGTTACCGTGCACCGTATCAACAGCCGCTGCCTCAGCAGCAACAACAACAGATATATCAGCCGGCTAGGCCTCAGCAGCAGCAGTTTCAGCAGCAGCAATTTCAGCAGCAGCAACCTCCACAACATATCAGCAATATGCTCCCAGGAATCAGCAACCAGTTCAGCAGCAGCAGCAATATGGCCAACAGAGGGCCATCTCTCCGGTTGAGTCCCTATTGACTTAGTATATATCCAACCTGGAGAAGATAAATCTGAAGCTGGAAATGGGACACCGGGCTCTCACGGACCAAGTAACCCAGCTGGGGTTACAAGTGGCGAACCTTTCAAGGTCACAAAACTTATTGCCGCCACAACCGGAGGTGAACCTGAGGGGAGAAAATCAGACCTTGGCACTCACGCACGAGCATGCGAACGTGTCCGCTATCGTCTTGAGGAGCGAAACACAAATCTCCACTAGAGTGCCCCCAAAGGAACCGGAAGCACCATTGGTTGTGGAGCGACCGATTGAAAAGTTGAATGACGCCGGTGCTTCGTCGCCAAAGCCAACTACTTCGGAGGAAATCCATAATGAGGAGAAGAAAAAGGATGAGGAAGGGAGCCTCAGGGTATTCAAGCCCGTTGTACCTTTTCCACAACGGTTAGCCCAAGCCAAAATAGACGAGAAGTATGGCAAATTTTTTGCCATGGTCAAAGATCTAAGCTTGCAAATCTTCTTCCTTGAAGCTATAGAGACCATACCATCCTACGCAAAATTCCTCAAGGATTTGGTGACAAAGGGTTTGATCGGTCCATATTTTACACCTTTTTTCTGCATATTTGCATGCCATTTCGATCGCCCATATCACGCATTTCACGATTATTCGACGATATTGCGTTACTTTTCACTATTTCTTGTTTTTGTCGGATTTCAGGAAATATGGAGCGATTGGGAGCAAAAATAAGCTTAAAGGGTTTGCACCCACTCCGGAGTGTCAACCATGGCTCTTTTGAGGGTTATTCTACAATGGAAGACGAGTGGAAGAAGAAAGAACGTCGTAGGAGCGACAAGGAAGCGAAAAGATGAAGATTGGGTATTTTCAGCATGCCACTCGGCCGAGTGAAGGACTCACTCGGCCGAGCAAGGAAGCCCACTCGGCCGGCCAGACCAGACACGTAAACCGCTTGAAGATCAGCGTGCACTCGGCCGAGTGACGACATCCCACTCGGCCGAGCACGGAGACACCTCTCGCCCGAGTGGCACACGAACGACGGCAGGAGAAAAGATGCAACTTACTGTAATCCATCAGAGAAACTCCGAGGTCCGACTCGGCCGAGTACCAAAAGCCCCTCGGTCGAGTGATCAAAGTCACTCGGCCGAGTGACTTCCGAATGATGCCGAGGACACACAGCGCCCAGATTTTCAGACCGCCTCCCACTCTTTTGAAATCTGCTATCAAAGTATTTTTCTCATATTTTTTTATGATAGTAGACTTCATGACGATTCCAACGCCGCCAAGAACATGTCAATCGGAGGTCGGATGAAATCTGGGGAATTTGTGCAAGTCGATGCTGCAGTGCTGGAATTTGCATGCCAGTGTCACTCGGCCGAGTGACATTTCCACTCGACCGGGTGAGTTTTCCACTCGGTCGAGTGACCAGTTTTTGACAGTTTTTGACAGTTTTGACAGAGTGCTGTTTTCTGGAGTTTTTGCAGGAAAGGTCACTCGACCGAGTGAGATTTCCACTCGACCGAGTGAGATGTCCACTCAATCGAGTGAGATGTCCACTCGACCGAGTGAGATTTCCACTCGGCCGAGTCGTAACTGGCGCAGATTTCTGGGCACGCGCAGATTCAGTTTTGGGCCCGAATTTCAGGGGCTTTTTAGGCAGTTTTGCTAGGGTTTTTGGGGGCTATTTAAGAGGGTTTGTAGCCGTCATTGAGGGAGGTTCCCATTATGTTTTCTTAGGGATTCTTTTGGAGGTTAGGCCATGCCCTAGGCCTCCTCTTGGATCTAAAAGCTTGTATTTTGGATTGAAGATCTTCATCAAGCTAAGTATTTTGTTCTTATTATTTGAATCTTTGTTTTTCTATCTTTTTGTATGCAAGCAATGATTTTTTATTGATTCTCATATCATTATTGCTATGCTAGAGTAGATTTGTTGTTCTAGGGCATGGGGATGAACCCTATGGATCTAATTTCAGATTTGTGATGAATGAATTTCTAAATTGCTAGAATTGCTAGGAGGTTAGGTTGTGATTGATTTATTACAGATAGCTAGGGATTTCCATCGATCTAGGGTTTGCAAGAGATTGGATTCTAATCGATGGGAAGGCCTAGATATTTGATTTAGGTTTATAATCGAGATTCTCTAGACTTGGTTTGCAAGAGATTGGACCAAAGCTAGGATTTTTATTATAAATCTATACCCATATTCGTTTGCAAGAGATTGGACGAATACGAACTATCAAAACCTAGATCGTAACTCGAGTTTGCACGAGAGTGGGCTTGAGGGACGATTGAACGATGATGTCGATCCTAATGCTAGCGGCTTAGGATAGGGTTTGCAAGAGATTGGGCCCTATCCTAGGGTTGCTATAGACCGGCAATAGCGCGAGAGCGTGAGCTTGGTTCTCTATTCAGTTACGACTAGTTCACCTCAACGCAAGTCTAGTAATATTGAGATTCACTATTTACAATGATGTATAAGGATGCGTAGTGGTAATTCCCTAGCCCTAGACACTTTTATTTTTATTATATTATATTTGAATCGATATTTGACCGATTTCTCTATCTCCGACACCGACATCCATCACCATTTCCATTACATCATACCATAACCATCTCCACTAATAAAACATTCGTAGTCAAACCAACCTAGGATAGATTGGAGCTCAACACCACCTCATCGTGTTCGATACCCGCTCGCCACTTGACCGTGCGCTTGCGGTAAAACTACAATCGTTGTCCCAGGTGTACGCACGGGCGCGATCAAGTTTTTGGCGCCGTTGCTGGGGAACGGCGTTTTGACAGAGTTTGATTTGGATCACCCAGTTATTTCTCTCCAATCTCTTTCTCTATTGCTTCAATCTTTTCTAACTCTGTTTATAGCCCCATTCTGCAATCCTTCCCGAAATTCTCCACGAAATCTTAACAGGCAAAATGGGGGATGCAACTCCAATGACCGAGTCTGACCAGGGAGATGATGAATCTTTTGCGGAGCTCCTCAAGGAACTTATTGATGAGGTCTACGCTACCGGAGCTTTTGCTATTAATATCGAGGACCCCGTCGAACAACTGTTTGCTAGCTTCGTGATGGATCAAATCTCCCCGGATGGGACTATTGGGGGCGATATCAGAGTTGATGTGAGGGACGACAAGCTATATTTTGAAGGCGATAGAACATGTGTCGAAGAGTACTACACTCCCGAGGAACACTTCGAACAAACAGATACTCAGGGAGATACACTCTATGACCCTCACTCTTGCATTGATGAATCTGCTGACGTGTATCTTGATCTCAGGAATGAACCGGAGCAAGGTGGTGGCCCTATCGATGCAGGTGCAGAATCGGAGAGCGTCTATTCCGATGCACCTTCCTCACTAGGAAGCGAATCTGAGCCTCCATTCGAGAGTGAGCTAAATTCAGATGTTGAAGGAGAAGTGAAATTCACACAAGGTGACAAAGCAGAGGGTGCGGCACCCTTTGAGGTAGAGCTTAAACAACTACCGCCGAATCTAAGGTATGCTTTCTTGGGTAGTAAATTGACCTTCCCGGTGATTGTAAATGCCCACCTCAGCCAAGACCAACTTGAAAAATTATTAGAAGTCCTTAGGGATCACAAGGATGTCCTTGGTTACACAATCTCTGACCTTAAGGGAATAAGCCCTAGGCTATGCACGCACAGGATCCACTTGGAAAACACTGAAGCCTCTTCTATTGAGCCTTAAAGGCGGTGCCGAATATGAAAGAGGTAGTGAAAAAGGAAATCCTAAAATTGCTTGATGCTGGAATTATCTATCCGATCTCTGATAGTAGATGGGTTAGCCCCGTTCACGTCGTCCCTAAGAAAGGGGGATGACTGTTATAAAAAATGATAAAGGAGAGCCCATTTCTACGCGCACTGTCACGGGATGGCGAATGTGCATTGATTATAGGAAACTAAATAAAGCCACCCGAAAGGACCATTACCCATTGCCCTTTATTGATCAAATGCTTGAACGCCTAGCTAAACATAAATACTTTTGCTATTTAGATGGGTATTCGGGGTTCTTCCAAATCCCTTTGCACAAAGACGACCAAGAAAAGACCACTTTTACTTGTCCCTATGGTACCTATGCCTACCGTAGGATGCCCTTTGGTCTTTGTAATGCTCCCGCCACCTTCCAGAGATGTATGACGTCCATATTTTCCGATTACATTGAAAATATTATGGAAGTTTTTATGGATAATTTTTTGGTTTATGGAAGTGAATTTGACTCTTGTTTGGCCAATCTTACTAAAGTCCTTAAAAGGTGCCAACAAAATAATCTCACTCTAAATTGGGAGAAATGTCACTTCATGGTCACGGAAGGTATAGTTCTTGGGCACCTTGTCTCCTCGAGAGGAATTGAGGTAGATAAAGTAAAGATTGAGGTAATCGAGAAACTCCCTCCTCCTATTAATGTCAAAGGCATTAGAGGCTTCTTGGTCATGCGGGGTTTTACCGCCGCTTTATCAAGGATTTCGCCTCGATTGCCCGACCACTTACTTCCTTGCTTGCTAAAGATACTCCTTTTATTTTTTCAGGCGAATGCTTGCAAGCCTTCAATACCTTGAAGGAAGCACTAGTTTCCGCACCCATCATACAACCACCGGATTGGAGCCTTCCCTTTGAGCTAATGTGTGATGCTAGCGACCAAGCCATTGGAGCGGTATTGGGACAAAGGAAAGATATGAAGCTTCATGCAATATTCTATGCGAGCAAGACGTTGGATGATGCGCAGAAAAACTATACAACTACCAAAAAAGAGCTTCTAGCGGTCGTCTATTCCATCGAGAAGTTTCGCTCCTACCTCCTTGGTTCCAAGGTGATTGTCCACACCGACCATGCGGCATTGAAATATCTTTTAAACAAGAAGGAGGCCAAACCTCGGTTAATTAGGTGGATACTCTTGTTGCAAGAATTCGATTTGGAGATCAGAGACAAGAAAGGTACGGACAATGTTATGGCGGATCATTTGTCTAGGCTTATTCGTGACAAGGAGGATGAGAGTTTACCTATTGACGACACATTCGTGGATGAGAGGCTATACGCCATAAAGCCCGGGGAAGTGCCTTGGTACGCGGACTTCGTCAATTACTTGGCTTGTGGAATTAAACCGCATGGGATGCCCACGCATCAAAAGAGGAGATTTTTGCATGAGGTCCGTAGCTATTTTTGGGAAGATCCATACCTCTTCAAGATATGCAAAGATAATGTTATTCGGAGGTGTGTTTTTAAAGAGGAGGCAACGTCTATCATTTTGCATTGCCATGGTATGCCATGCGGGGGACATCATGCCGCCTCTAAGACAACCGCTAAGATTTTGCAGAGCGGATTCTTCTGGCTAACAATGTTCAGAGACACCCACGACTTTGTGAAGGGGTGTGACAGGTGCCAACGGACCGGGAATATTTCCAAACGCAATGAGATGCCGATGAGGCCCATCCAAGAAATTGAGCTTTTTGATTGTTGGGGAGTGGACTTCATGGGACCTTTTCCGTCAAGCAACGGCAACAAGTATATCCTATTGGCCGTTGACTACGTCTCCAAATGGGTGGAAGCAATCGCTACCCCTACCAATGATGCAATGGTCGTCTCTAAGTTCTTCAAGCAGAATATCTTCCCACGCTTCGGAGTGCCTCGTACTTTGATAAGCGACGGGGGAGCCATTTCATAGAAAACAAGTTTGAAGCCATGCTGAAGAAGTACGGGGTAAACCATAGAGTTGGCATGGCGTATCACCCCCAGACAAGCGGCCAAGTGGAGGTATCAAATAGAGAGATCAAGCAAATTCTTGAGAAGACCGTGGATCGATCTAGAAAGGATTGGTTAATGAAGTTAAATGATGCTCTATGGGCATATCGCACGACCTTTCGCACTCCCATCGGCACCACACCGTTCCGACTTGTTTATGGGAAAGCTTGCCACTTGCCGGTAGAGTTGGAACACCGCGCATATTGGGCCATCAAGACCCTTAATTATGATTACAAGAGTGCGGCGGTGAGGCGACTCTTGGACATCAACGAGCTTGATGAGATAAGGAGAGACGCCTACGAGAGGTCAAGAATTTACAAAGAAAGGACCAAGATTCTCCACGATGCGCGCATAACCGTTACAGAGTTCAAAGTAGGAGACAAGGTCTTGCTATATAATTCCCGGCTCCGACTATTTCCCGGTAAGTTGAGGTCACGTTGGTCCGGACCTTTCACCATCAAGCACATACAACCGGGAGGGGCTTTCGAGGTGGAAAGCAAGAACGGAGCCACATTCAAAGTAAATGGTCAGAGGCTCAAGCATTATTCCGAGGGAGTCCCAATGGGAGAAATCAATAGAATATATCTGCTTAAGGGACGGTCGGATGATCTTTCATACCTCCTTGATGAGGTTATTGAGGAGGCGATCCCCCATTCCATCGGCGCACTATTCAAGGAAGATTTTGAGGAAGGGCCGGACTTGGGCCAAGAAGAAAGGATGGAGTGTTCCCCCGACCTCTCTGTAGAAATTGATGAAGGCGACGCTGATGTCACGAGGATACGAGAGCTCTCCAAGCTCTCAAAGATGAAGACTCCAAAGAAGGCCCCACCGATACGAAAATCGGTGTCACCGGTGAAGCCGAGGCCCGGAGCAAGCACTAGCTTGGGGGAGTCACCCCCCAATACTACCCGAGGTGAAGGAGCACCGAGAAAGAACATGCCGCCATAACATCCAAATTTAAACGTTCTTCCCAATAAATTCAACGGGTGCATCTCATATGCACCCAATATCCCGCATTAAATTGAAAATCAAAGGGGGTCGAGCTCAAGACCTTAAACGAGCGCTTGTCGGGAGGCAACCCGACGGTTATCGCTTTATTTTAACTTTTTCCTTTATTTTTGTTTTAGAAATTATTAGTGTTTCGAGTCGTTTGCCTAAAAATTTCGTGATAACGGGTCCTATTTTTCTTTGAAAGGAGAGGAGAAAGGGGTACCTATCATTAGGAGGATGAACAAGGCAACGAGGAGCGCTCCAGGAATGCGCTCGATGCTTAGGAGGAGGATGAAATCGACTGGAGGAAGAAAAACAGAGTTTAGAGCCCAAACGAAGCCAAACAGCAGAAAACAGGGTTCACTCGGCCGAGTATACTAGTCACTCGGCCGAGCACATAAGCTCGTCTGCCCGAGCGGCACACGAACGAGGGAAGTCTGCTGTACCCAACTCTCTGTTTTTGTTCTTGATTTCAGTATAATTGCCACTCGGCCGAGTATAAATCTTCACTCGGCCGAGTGAAACTGATACGCTCCTAGGGCGAGTATTGCCGAGTAGTTTGAGCCACTCGGCCGAATGGACTTTTTCCACTCGGCCGAGGGTGGCAAGGCCACTCGGCCGAGTCGTAAGCGGGGAGGAATTTTCAAAAGTATTTCAGTTACTATCACTCGACCGAGTGATACTTCCACTCGGCCGAGTCGTAACTTTTCCTTTATAAGAGGCGCGGGCTCGGCGCGGAATTCGATGCGACACAACTTCTCGTTCGCCCGAACCCGCGCCCCCTCTTCTCTCCCGAACACTTCCACTCGCCCGATCCGAGTCGCCCGCCGCCGCGCTCGGCCGACCACCTCCGGCCGACGCCGCCACTCCTCCGCCCGAGTCGCCGCCGGCGATCCCACCGCCGGCCGAGCTCCGGTAACGCAATTTCGCCCTATTTTCTCCTATTTTGTGTATTTTTCGACGATCCGTGTGTTTAACGAACCCCTAAACCAAATTAAATTCGATTTCTATCTATTATACCCCTAACCCCCATGCGTTTTGAATATTACACGCTAATATCTCTATTTGATGTGCAGGGTATATTGGGGAGCTTAGGGGAGCCCAGGGGAGCTTCCGGGGAGTGTTTTTGGCTTTGTGGAGGCGGCGTCTTCGCACGCATCCACCATTTTGCTCTCACGGCGTGTTCTGATATATTCGTTCCACTCATTTGCGCATGCCGCATTTATTACGTTTTTGGTGAGCACCCGGGGGCCACATGCCGTCCCGGACACGGCCACGCTCCAGGAGAGCTTCCGCCAAGCGGAAGCGGCCGGATGAGCCCGGCCCCTCCCACGAGGTGGAAGACTTTCCTCCGCCTACACCGCCACACCCCGTTCACCCCGCACATCCTACAGACCCCACACACCCCGCACAGCCTACAGAGCCCGTTCACCCCGCTCAACCACTCCCTGCCGACCCACTACCACCACCGGCTCCACTTGTCAGGCCGCTGGGGATTACGTTCCGTGACGACGCACACCGCGTCGTTTTCGAGCGCATTTCCCAGCGCTCGATTGTACCCTCCAGGTTCGCACACCTTGCAGACCTAGGATGCCTGGGGGTACTTGAGGGGATGCTCATGTTGTATGACAACGTGGGTTGGCGAGATTTTCTCCAAGTGTCGACGGACACCTTCGTCCGTCCGACACTTGAGGTGCTTAGTTCTATAGCCCGGACCGACGAGGAATGCTCGTTTAGGTTTATGGACCGAGAGTGCCAGGTCACTCTCGGTATGATTATAGCCCGGACCTCCAGGTTTGTGGCCCGATGTCCCCGGGGCCGACCGTGGTTACGCCCCCACTCACATTCCCCCACCTTCCTTCGATTCCCACGCTTTCTGGGCCCGGATCACGGGTTTACACACTGCCTTTGACCCTAGTAGGGCCAAGGCCTCGGCCATCGTCCACCCCTGCCTCCGCATAGCTCAGCGCCTTATGGCGACTACCTTTTTGGCAAGGTATGAGCTTGGGACGATGTCCACGCCGGAGCTTTATATGCTCTATGTGATGACGCGCCCCAGAGCTCTTGCTAGGGATAGTGACGAGTTGGTCCCCGCCGTTGTGATTGATATCGCGAGCTGGTTTTTGGACCGCATCATCGTATCGGTATGCGCTCGCTCACCGATATGTTGCGGCGGTCTGATCACCCTGCTCGCCTTGATGACCGGCGAGGACCTTCCAGATGACCTACGACGAGCCACGGGCCCCACTTCACTGTCCATAGACGTCATGGCCCGGATGAAGATGCTTCGTCCGTACGGTCAGCGGCACTGGGTTTGGTTGCACGGTCCCTACGGTGCTAATTACATGATCCTTCCGAGCCCAGCTCAGACACAGATAGCACCAGCACAGGTGGACTGGCTTCCGGCAATGGATCTCCTGATCCCCGTCGCCTACGTGCTTGAGGCCAAGGAGGCCGCGCCGGTTGAGCAGGCCCACGCTGCACACACTGCACCCGTTGACCCCGTGGCCCCTCAGCCTATCCCTGATATTTCTGCTGCTCCCGCCACCACTGTCCACACTTCTGACGGTGTCGGGAGTACACTTGCTGAGACCGCCTCCACTACCACCGCTCCCTCCACAACTGGTCCTCTGTCCGTTGAGCCCCTTTGCTCCGCGCTACCCGAGCGCCCACCTACTTTTGTTGAGACAGGAGAGCCTTCTTTCGCTGTGGTCGTGGAGACCATGGCTAGTATGATCTCCGCTGGGATTTCACCTCTTGGACCCCACGCTGCCTCCCCAGCGGTTGTCGCTTCTGTCCCCACCGTAGCCGTACTTTCTGAGAGTGTCGTGACGTCTGTTCCCACGTCTGTGTCACTGACCTCTCTGGCCGCCTCGTCGCCACTTTTATACTCCACTTCCGCTGCTGCTGCTTCCACCTCACACCAGCCTGTGCCCCAGCCTCGCACTGAGGCTAGGCCCCCACTTGTGAGCACAGCACCCTTCCTCCACATGCCTGCTGAGCCCATACACTACACCACCCGAGTCTGCCAGCCCCGTCCTGTACAGCACAGACCCATCCGTCCCTCTGCACCACCGCCCCCCGACACTGTACTTCAGAGCATTCGTGCTCTTGAGGGGGCGGTGAGTGGCCTTAGAGGTGACCTCAGGTCCATGTCCCCCACCGTCACAGCTATGGCCAGCCGCTTCGACCTACTTCCGGGCATTCACTATTGCCTTACCCAGATTCTCGATCGGCTTCCTCGCGCACCCACACCCACCCAGCAGGTATGCACCCCCACTCCTACACACACCCAGCCTGCTTCCACACCCACACCCACACCCACCCAGCAGACTGTTCCCCATCCACCACCACCACCACCTCCGCCTCAGGACGGAGACGGCGCAGCCCCCCCCTCTTAGGCACCCTTGATGCCATTGATCCTTTTTGCCGGCATGCTGCCCGTCTCTGCTTGGTCCTCATGATTTCCCCCCCTCCCCTCACTGTTTTTGGGTCCACATTTTGATCATATCTTTCTATATCATTTTTGGGAGAGAGAGAGAGATTTTTGGTGTCACACTCTTATATCTGATTCACTCCTATATCTGCATGCATCATGTCCGCATCATATTTTTCATTTTGTTATTTGTATTTCTTTTTCCCCATGCATGCATCCTCACTTACCCCTCACATTACACGTCTCTCGGTGTGCCATACTTCGCACATTGAGGACACTGTGCACTTCAGCTTGGGGGAGTGAGTTCTCACACTTTTCGATTTACCACCTTTATTTTTAGTTTTTTCACGCCATTTTCCGCTTTTGCACTCACTTTCATCACTTTTTCCTTTTTTTTACCATGCATCACGTTTTTATTATTTTCTTCGTGTGCTGCATTGTAAATAGTTTTATTTTCCCTCTTTATCTTTATTTCTTTTCATCTCATGCTAGAGATGATTTTTCTGTGATGATGATGACGTGGAGTTAGCTTTCTCTATATGCATGCTTTATTTGTCATGTCTTAGCTTTTATTCCTGATGTCATATGCTGTGATCTACCTTGCATTTAGAGATAATAACCCACACTTTTTCCGTATGAAAATGGATGAAATTTTATTATTAGCTGAGTCTGAATATTCATATGTATGCTATCGCAGAAAACACACCAAGATTCACGCATTGAATGCTTATATCTGGAGTACCGTTTTCTTTTCCTATATCACTTCTATTTGCATGACTTGTACACTTCACTTCAGGATGATTGAATGATGTTAGCTATGATAAATCTGGATTAGTTAGCTTTTTTGTGATCGAAACCGAGTAGATTAGATTACCCTGCTGAAGTTGTCGTGCACGTCTTATAGAGTGAACTAAGAGACATATTTATTTCTTTCTCCACATATCTTGAACATTAATTCTCTATTTTAAAATCATTGGTGAATCTCCCCTTAGCGATTCTAGTATTTGGCATTTCCCCCGTTATTAAATTCCTAGCTCCAAACTCCCCAAAACCAAAAAGGAAAGAAAAATTCTTGTATATCCTTCTTTCTCTTTGATTTGGGATCATTGTGTATATATGCTATTAAAAAAAGAGAAAAGAAAAAGAAAAGAAAAGAGAAAAGAATCTCAATAAACGATCCCATCTCATACGCTTTCTCTCTTTCTTCCCCATCTTTTTGTTTTTATTTTTATTACTTTTGGAGCTTCATAAAAATGGGGATGTAAATATTGTTTTTGTGCCACCACGCTTATAGATAAGCTTGGGGGAGAGAATCCAATGATGTGTGAGAGAGTGACCACTTGACGGTGCATGACAACCTAGGCTAAGTAATATTCTATACTCGGTGAGATTGTTTTAGCTTCACGAAATCCAGAAATCTACGCCTAGCATTCATTTCATGAAATCCACGCTTTTCGATTCTTTCTATTATATTGCGTGATATTCCTATATTCCTCATAGAAAGCATTCAATTGAAAAGTGTGTGATCTGCGATATTGTATACCGCTTTAGATGATTCAGACAATGTTAATTTTAGAATTATTCCGTTTTTCATGCTATTTCGATATTCTTGGGTTTTCTATCTCTATTTGCACCATTATACTATGATATCAAAATAAAAGTCTTTGACATGTGTTTTACATTCGGTGCATGCTATATGAGTAAGCAAAACCCACGTCCTGAGAAAAATGATCTAGCAGCTTCCCTCTTCGCTTTCTTCTTTCTTCTTCGTTTTTCGTTTTCCGTTTTTTCCATCGTTTTCATTTTCTAAATTCACCGGGTTCACCTTTTACTTATCTTCCTCGAGGACGAGTAAGAGGTAAGCTTGGGGGATTTTGATCACTCCATATTTTACACCTTTTTTCCGCATGTTTGCATGCCATTTAGATCGCTCAAATCACGTTTTTCACGATTTATCGACGATATTGCGATACTTTTCACGATTTGTTGTTTTTGTTGTATTCCAGGAGATTTGGAGCGATTTGGAGTGATTCCGAGATACACCTACTCCGGAGTGTCACCAAAGACTTCCCTGAGGGGTATTTTGAGATTGGAGAGGAGCGGAAGAAGAAAGAACGTCGTAGGAGCGACGAGGAGGCAAAAACACTCAGAATGGGCATTTACAGTGTCTCACTCGACCGAGTGAAGGAGTCACTCGGCCGACCAGCGAGACCCCGCTCGGCCGGCCAGATCGGACACACTCCAAGTGTGCACTCGGCCGAGCATCAGAAGCCGCATCAGCCGAGTGACGAAACACCGTCCGCCCGAGTGGCACTCAGACGACGCCCCTCAAAAAGAGCCAACTTACTGTTTTTCGTCAGTCTGAGCATCAGAAGACCCACTCGGCCGAGTGGCAATTACCGACCGCCCGAGTGAAGATAAGGCCATCGGCCGAGTGACGACAACTCACTCGGCCGAGTGACGCCCGAAGTGAAGACCCCCAAGACCCCAGGCTTACTGTAAATTCTCAGGGTCTCTAACTCGGCCGAGCGACTTTTGTCACTCGGCCGAGTGAGCAGCGCTGCCTGTAGCGGAAATCATGATTTTTGAGCTACGCAGGGGCAGTTTGGTCACGAATTTTTGGGCAGTTTTGGGGGGTATTTAACCCCAGATTCTAACCTAGTTTAGGGAGCTTTTTCCTTGCTTTTTGCAGTCTTTTAGATTAGACTTTTTAGTTTTTGATTCTTGTGATTGGAGAGGAGAGAAAAGGGTTATTTTGTTGGATTCTTGGAGAACTATATTGGTTTGTCTCCCTGTTCATTAAAAATCCTATTTTTATTGTTATTTTCAATATTGCCATGAATTCTATTGCTATTTCAATTGATTATTCTTCCATTTGTGATATGAATTGTGAGTAGTCTTAACATCTTAGGGCGTGGGGATGAACCCTACGAGCCCAATTTCCGATTTGTGATGATTTGGTAGAACTATTGCTAGAATTGCTATTAGGGTTAGTTTGGGATTGATATAATACGGATAGCTAGGTGTTCATATCGATTGGGATTTGCAAGAGATTGGATCCCAATTCGATAGGAAACCCTAGAAATCCGATTTGGGTTGCAATTGAGTTTCTGAAGTATCGGTTTCAAGAGATTGGGCCGATACTAGGATCCTCGGTTGAAATTCTATACCGATACCCGTTTGGAAGAGATTTGACGGGTAGGAACTATCCCAACCTAGGTCGTAGCCCGAGTTTGCACGAGAGTGGGCTCGGGGTGCGATTGAACAATGATGTTGATCCTAATGCTAGCTTGCCTAGGCTAGGGTTTGCAAGAGATTGGACCCGAACCTAGGTTTGCTATAGACCGGCAATAGCGCGAGAGCGTGAGCTAGGTTTTACATTCAGTTGCAACTAGTTCACCTGACATTCTACCCTAGCAATTGTGATACCGATGAATCATATTGACGAGATACGATTAGTAGCGGGGATTCCCTATTCCCTAGGCGTCTTTATTTGATTTTATATCTCCATACTTTGTTTGACGACTGTGACAACATCGCCGAAAGGCACTTTCCTACTCTTCTGCCCATATAGCCAGGTTGTTCGGAGAAGGCACTGTCAGACGTCCTCCCTGTGTTCGATACCCGCTCGTCGCTACACCGTGCGCTTGCGGTAAAACTACACGGTCGCTCTTTAGGGTGTACGCCCGGGCGCGATCACTACTCACGTTTTAAAACCCCACCAACGCTTTATAATACCAAAACCCTAGACTACCCAAACTGCCATCACGTGAGCCGTGTCTACAGAAACCCTAGGGGTTAATTTTTCCCTCAGCCATCAATATTAGCCGCCGCCCCCTCATGTTATTCACGCGACAAACCCAGTGACCACACATATTTTCTATCCGGCGTACACGCAGTGCCGCAAGCTTCTTTCGTGCATCACCCACCTCAGGCCTCCATGGGTTTTGCTCAGCCCGACCTGCTCTTGGAACCCACGCATTCGCCTGCAACCCTACGTAGCGCCTCCTCCCCCTCGAAAACCACTCCGGCCACCGTACACTGCCGCCCTTGCCTGTGCACTGCCGTAACACCCTACCGCCGGCCTTCTCTACACTTCTCAAGCCGTAACCACCGCCGTGAGTCTTCTCTCCGGCCACCCCCCCAACGATTGCCCACTGTTCTCCGTCGCAGCAGTCGCTGGAAGCCGTGGCAGCCGCCCCAACCTTCTTCCCTCCGGCCTACATCGTCGGAAGACACTAAGATCCGGCCACCTCCCCTCCTGTACGCCGGCCACCCTCCCCTTGCATACCTCCTTGCTTTTTGATGATGGAATGACAGTAGAGGAAGGAGACTGAGGTTTAAAGATAGGGTGAGAATCTTTGGTTCACCTTTTTCATTCATATATATATATATATAATATTAATGAGCTTTTTAAATAACATAGTACTGTTAGTGTTATACCTTAATAATAATTGTTATTAGCAATTCTGTCAATGTGTGCATTAAATAAAAGTTTAGTAATGTGATAGTTATTACATAACATTAGTAAGTAAGGCAGTATAATATAAGTGTATGATATTTATATTATTATCTCATAACTTTTCGACTTACGTGCATGCTAACTTATTATGGCATTGAGGCTATCAGAGGTTATGTCATATAGGTTATAATTTAGAGTTAGAATAAGTACTCATTTCCTTAGCTTGATGTATTAGCTATCTAATGATGCAGATGACCGCGTCTCCCACCGCGATCCATCGCTGTTTTCAGATCCGACGCCAGATCCACGCGCGATTGTTATACTAGGTTGGTATCACCCTACTTGTAGTAACCCACACATTAAGTCATCGAAAACCTAATTAAAACTGGCAACCTAATCACTAAATTTACTTTCTGCTCCTTTAAAACGATGTAGAACCATAGATCGACGATCGGACTTTTTGACTGTGCACATAGGATAGAATCGTCGGATAGGCTGAACGGACATCTTGACATGTGACTGTTAGGGTAGCCACGTTTAACCTAGAAATGAACATTAATAGGATTAACGATGAGCGTGAACTGACATCATCGTCGTGATACTGTTTCAGACGGACTATCGTCGACGTGACGCCTGGACGAGACGCTCTAGACGGACGACACACTCGCCATCACATGCAAGTGTATCCCACTTGCACTTTTGGCCATGCTTAGGCCTTAGTTGATTAGAACTGATAACTGTGAACAAAGAGAACCGGACGTGAAATGACAGCGTCCGGGACGACCCTTGACGGCTCAGACTTGACGACGAAGTCTGAGCCTGACAACAACAACTTTTGACATCGTAGGGCTATCATGTGTGTGCGTGTGTGTCGACACCCTTGAATAACCTTTCCCGTCCTGTCACGTCCCATCTCATCTTGCACAACCTGCGGGCAATAGGGCACTCTCCAAGCTAGAGAGAGTGATCCCTTGTACTGATTCACAGCCTGCGGGCAATAGGGCACTCACCAAGCTAGAGTGAGTGATCCCTTGTACTGTTACACAGCCCAAAGGGCAATAGGGCACTCGCCAAGTTAGAGCAAGTGATCCCTTGTCGTGATTTTCTTGTCTTGTCATCCTTGGGGTTTGGGTTGGGTTGAGCGTGCGCACGACAAGAGGGTCTGATCCCCCTCGAATCGTAAGGCATGAACCCTTTCGTGTCTCACTTGTCTTGTCTTGTCTCGTCTTATCCCGTCACGTCCCGACTTGTCTTGACACCTGTAGGTTAGTCCCGTAATTAGTAGCACACGCTACGACTACTACTTGCTACGCTTTACTTTCCTGCTGCGTTACTTTCTTTTGTTCCCCTGTTATAACCTCAGCATGCTAATCAACTAGTAAACCGTTGTTAAATAGTTGATACACTTGTAGTATGGTCTAACCCTTTTTGTAGACCTTACCTGACGTACAGTTCCTTCTTTTGGGTGCTGTATGTCAGGTGCTCAGCCAGAGTTCGTGGACGAGGCAGATTCACTGGAGTACGAGGAGTCGAGGACGTCGACCCAGAGTACGTGCCCGACGAGGACCAGACCTTGAGGTCTTTTTAGTCGTCACTTTCAGAGGTTACTGTTTTTAGTTTGCTTTTAGATAGTTTGTTGCCATGCTTAGGCCTCTTTTTAGACTTTGTACTCGCTGGATATTATTTCTCTATTTTAATGAATGCCTTTTCCTTTCTGTACTTCCTATTGTTTCGAATCTTATTAAATGCAAGAACCTGAAAGCTTTAAAATGGTACCCCTATAGACGCTTATTGAGTCCGAGCTTCACAGCTCCGACCTAAGCGGGCCTTAGTCACGCTTCGCCTCTGTATTTTTGGGAAGCGGGGCGTGACAAGAATCGTAGGGTTCATCCCTAATCCTAGCAATAGATCTACTCAATCATAGCACAAGACAAGGAAATAATAGGAATCAACATCACAAGCAAAAAAAAGAAGAGCAATAAAAGATTCAACAACAAAAACATATAAGGAAGACAATAAAGAGGGATTCAACAAGAAAATACTTAGCTAATGAAGATACATTACACAAATTAGCGAGGAGTGGGCCTAGGGCGTGGCCTAGCCTCCGAAAATAGTCTCCTAGCACAAAAACGATCTCCTCCCCACAATGGCTGCTCAATACATATATATATATCCCCAAGAAAACCCTAAAAACAGTCCTAACTTGTTATGGACCCGGTCTGGCAACCTAGGTAGCTCGGTCGAGCTGTGCACAGGCGCTCGGTCGAGCACAGATTACAGCATGTCCAAGCACAGTTTCCACCACAGATTTTCCAACTTGCAAAAATTTCATAGGGCTCATCCGACCTCCGTTTGGCACATTCTTGTTGGAGTTGGAATCATTATGAAGTTTACTATCTGGATAAAATATGAGAAAAATATTGTAAAATCCCTGGTGATAGAATATCTTCAAAGAGTGAAGGGCTATCCAGTTTTCATCAGATTTGGCCATTTCTATTCCGCTCGGCCGAGCGACTTGGGTCGCTCGGTCGAGCACACCCTATCACTCAGTCGAGCACCTCTGGGGGGCTTCAGCTCTTTGCCTTGGTGGAATCAATGTTTCTACATCAAAAGAAGGGCCGCTCGACCAAGCGTAAGAATGCCAAACTTTCCAGAGAGTTTGAAGGCAATTCTTGGAGCTCTCTGACGACTGGCTCAGGCGAGAAACTTGGTCACTTGGTCGAGCGAATTGGTTCGCTCGACCGTGCGGCCCCTTGAAGCTTTACTCCTCCTTCATGGCGTCCTAGCTCGGTCGAGCGCATGGAGAGCTCGACCGAGCGACCTGGAACTCAACTCCAAGACTCTCTTTTATCTCCTCTCCTTCCTTCTTTGCTTTCTTCTTTCTCTATTCTCTTCCTTTCTTCTCTCCTTCATTGCTCTCCAGCTGCTTTGAGTCGTCAAATGAGGTGCCGCTGGTGCTTCAGCATCAGTGTTCGTGCCTTCCTCTCCAATATGCTCCGAATTACACGATATTCCCTGAAATGCAACCAAACGCTCTTAAAGTCAAATAGTTCCAGTTATTAGCATAAAAGCGTATAAAATCAGGATTTAAGCTATCATTTTGACGTGTAAACATATAGATGAAATGTGGAATATTATGACACATCAAAATCCCCCAAGCTTACCTCTTACTCGTCCTCGAGGAAGACTAGTAAGAAGTGAACCCAGGAGAGGAATATAAGGAGAGGTGAGGTGATGGCGTGTGATGGACACAAGGGGCTCATTCTTAAAACTCAGTAAAACATGAACCCAAGGAATAGAAGATTACGTGAACACACATCAATATGTAATAAGAATACACATACATACAAAATACTTAATTTTCACTCAAATGAACATATTGTAGATTTCAATAAATGCAATGAACATGATAAATAATGAAATGAGAGTAGAGATACATCCTATCATATTTTATCATGAAATATGCTAAGTTCACAGAAATGAATCCTACGTCCACAAATCATTCTCTAAGACGTATAAATATGTCTTGATCAAACATTTTCAAGCATGTGTGGTGTTGTGTTAAGCTTCACGGAATAAGTTAGTGAATTCAATTAAGGTAAGGCGTCACCACACTATGCCAATTTCCTGACTCCTAGAATGCATCAACTTTGCCAAGTTTCTATTCTATATAGAAAGTGGGGGTAAGGATATGGAATTTTTGTGTTTTTATATTGTTTTTGGCTATACAATTTTTATACACTTATTTTTCTTTCTTTATATACATGGGATAACTCAATATATACAAGAGGCGGCCTATGCATCCCAGACTAGACGGTCTTAGGGCATCGGGTTACGAAGAACCCCTTGGGCCTTTTATTCAGGATATTTGTTTGATTTTTGTATTATTGGGATTTTTGCAAACTCACGTAAACTCGATGAAATTTAAAGATGATCAAGGATCATTTATTTGGCTATAAAAAGGAAAAATAAAAAGCATAGAATATAGACCTTCTCCCTTTGTAGAATGGCGCTACACTCCATAGAAAGCATAACTTTCTCCCTTTTACTCATCCTATTAACTAAGTCCTTGAGGAATTTCACGTATGAGGGTATTTTCAAGATGGTGTCAAGGAAAGGAATGCTGACGTGGAGTTGCTTCAACAAATCGAAAAACTCTCCATACTTGTAACGGCCTGTTTCCATCGTACCTTCTTCGTGCACGTGCTTTTGACCGTGCACGTAATTATTTCAGACTTTATTTGTTTTTAAACGTTTTTGTGTGATATGTCGTCGTAATCGTCTCTGAATGTATTAGATTGTGGAGCAACTTTGGAACGACATATCTCGAATCGTTCTTCCGCGATACTAACTTATTTGGGGTAACGTCGCGACTTTCTGTTTTGACGCGAGACGTTATGAATTTTAGTTTCGTCTCTCGACGTCAAAATTTAGATCAGTCTTCTCCGCTCTCTTTCTTTAGTCGTCTCGAACACCCCATAATTATTTTACAATTTTTGGACTTAATTTGACCTATTTTCCATTTTTTTGAAAGATTTAAATAATTTTAAAACCTATTTTTATAAGAGTTTTAATTACAATAAAATTCCTATATTATAATAACGTAATAAAGAATTTTTAGACCAAATTTCAAAATTTTTGGCCGCACCCATCTTGCGTGAGGGAGAGGAGAGCAATTTTAAATTATATTAATTATATTAATTATTTTAATTACGTTTTTCTTAACCCAAACCCAAACCCTAACTCTTTTCTATTTAAATAAACCCTAGGCTAGGTTATTTTCGCAGCCACACAAACCCTAGCCGTCAAAAACACCTTCCCGACGTTCGTCGCAACGTTGCGACGATCGCCCAGTGCACGACCGGAGCCAACCCCCGCAAATTCTAGTGCACGACCGGCGCTCCGCTCCGCATCGCCGCTGCATCGCCCCCCCGCTGTCGCCCCGCTCCGACCGAGAGCATCGCTCGGTCAGACCGAGCGCCCGCTCCGCTGCACCATCGCTGCACCCGCTAGCGTCCGACCGGTGGCTTCGCCCGCTGCGACCGAGAGGCCGCCCCGCACCCGCACTCCGCTCCGCCTCGTTGCAAGTTGCAACGTTGCAACTTGGCCGCTCCGCTGCGACCGACGGGATCCCTCGGTCTGACCGAGGAAATTCCTCGCACCGCACCACGCCCCCGGCCCCGCTGCATTGCAACGCGTCCGACCGAGAGCCCCTCTCGGTCTGACCGAGAGGAACCCCCGCACCGACCAAGCCCGACCGACAAAATTCGTCGCAAGTTGGTTTCTCCCACACCAACTCCTGTGGTGGGCCCCCAAGTTCTCCTGAGGTGTTGTGGGCCCCCTTGGACCCCTAGCACTGCTGTGGGCCCCACTTGGACGTGCTACTTCGCGGATTTGCCGTCTACGACGTTACGACACGTCGTAGGCCTTCGTCGCAAGTTCCAGCTTTTGGAGAACCGTACGAGGACCAGATCTGAAGCTGAGGAGTCCTCCGATCAGACACGACATCCATTCTACGACAAACTCCGGTTCAGGTTGGTTCCCCGAAACTCGTAGAAACCCCCACAATAGCTGACTGAACCCTAAACTAAAAACCGTCAACTTGAACTAAATTTATTTTTCAGCACCTGTAAAACGTTGTACGAACTTAGAAAATCGACGAATGGACTTTGTTGACTGTGCACGTAGGATAGATCGTCGATTAGGCTGAAACATCAAAAAAGTGACTTTTGACGAATAGGATAGTCCCGATAACCTAGAAACGAACCCTAATAGGATTTGATGAATTTGAGACCTGACATCATCGCCGTGGCGATATTTCAGACGGACTTCTGCGGACGAGACGCTTGGACGAGACGCTTCGAGAGGACGACACACTCGCCATTTCAGGCAAGTGTACCCACTTGCGTTTTTGACCGTGCTTTGGTCTTAGAATTCTAGAACTGTTAGACTGTGAATGTATAGAACCGGACGTGAAATGATAGCGTCCGGGACGCTCCTGACGGCTCAGACTTGACGACGAAGTCTGAGCCTGACAACAACAACTTTAATGCTGTAGGGCTGTCATGTGTGTGCGTGTGTGTGGACACCCTAGAATAACCCTTCATGTCTCGTCACGTCCTGTCCCGTCTTGCACAGCCCGCTGGGCAATAGGGCACTCTTCGAGTGATCCCTTGTACAGATTCACAGCCTGCGGGCAATAGGGCACTCTCCAAGTTGAGAGAGTGATCCCTTGTACGGATACACAGCCCGAGGGAAATAGGGCACTCTCCAAGCTAGAGAGAGTGATCCCTTGTACGGATTCTCAGCCTGCGGGCAATAGGGCACTCGCCAAGCTAGAGCGAGTGATCCCTTGTACGGATATCTTGTCTTGTCTTGTCTTGGGGTTTGGGGTTGGGTTGAGCGTGCGCACGACAAGAGGGTCTGATCCCCCTCAAACCGTAAGGCGTGAACCCTCTCGTGTCTCACTTGTCTTGTCCTGCCTTGTTTCCGTCATGTCCCGTCTTGTCTTGACACCTGTAGGTTAGTCCCGTAGTTGGTAGCACACGCTACGACTACTACTTGTCCCGTTTTACTTTCCTGCTGCGTTACTTCCTGTCGTGTTACTCTGTTATAACCACAGCATGCTAATCAACCAGTAAACTATTGTGTAAAAGAACCTCAGCATGCTAATCAACCAGTAAACCGTTGTTTAAAGTTCGGTGCACTTGCAGTAAAGTCTAACCCTTCTTATAGACTTTACCTGACGTACAGTTCCTTTTTCTTGGGTGTTGTACGTCAGGTGCTCAGCCAGAGTTCATGGACGAGGCAGACTCACTGGAGTACGAGGAGCCGAGGACGTTGATCCAGAGTTCGTGCCTGACAAGGACCAGACCTTGAGGTCTTTTAGTCGCCACTTTCCGAGGGTACTACTTTTAGTTTTCTCTTTAAATCTTTTGTTGCCATGCTTAGGCTTCTTTTAGACTTTGTACCAGTTGGATATTATATCTTTTTAATGAATGCAACTTCCTTTCCGTACTTTTCTGTTGTTTCAAACTATAATAATGCAAGAACCTGAAATTCTTTTAAAATGGTACCTCTACAGACGCTTATTGGGTCCGAGCTTCTCAGCTCTGGCCTAAGCGAGCCTTGTCACGCTTCGCCTCCGTCCATTTTGGGAAGCGGGGCGTGACAGGTTTTAGTGGTGGCCCATGCAAGTCATGCAAAAGTTCGGAACAATAAAAGTACCGCATTCATTTGATATCCACGTACAAGTATGAATTAGTTTTCCAGTCGTAGATAGTAGGAAGACTTAGGTAGACGTCCTAAATTGATAGTCTGACGCCTTAGTTAGGAATTAGTCATCCTCGACCTAGAATACCTTAGTAGCCACTTGACTCTGACCATGTTAGTTTTCCTGGGCCCTTCTTTTAGTCGTTCGTTCGGGCTCATCGACTTCGGGCCCAGCAGAACTAACCTTGATTCTCTTAGGAACCTTCTCTTTAGATCCTGATTATATTCTAGCTCATAGGAAGCCTTGAGCTGAGTTATCCTAATCTTTAGACGACCCGATGATTAGAACCCTTGTCCTCTAGCATTCCTCTGATCCTTACAAATTTTGTGCTATCAACCATAGAGTCCCATCGTAGCTCTTCACGATTCATATCTTACGCGTAATCTTCATGCGATCATTTTTCCTTTCTCTCGATTCTCGTGATCGTTTCCTAATGATCATCATCGATCCTTCGAATCCCTTCCTTGACCAATTCTACCTCCTCCAAAATTATTTTCGACTTTCCTTGTTAAGTTTTCGCTCTAGCTTGATTTCTTTGAAGACCCCTATATTATATATTTAAAATTTGTTGTTTTGGATCGAGTTAAAACTTTTAATTGACTTGGAGCTTTCTTGGACGTAAATGTTTTAAGTCAATATCTCGCATTATTTGCCTTGTTTCCAAAATATATATATTACTTTTATAAACTACACAATTTATTTCTGCTATCTTGTACTTATTTTCAAATTTTTCCCCATTCCCAAAACCTGTTTCCTTTAAAAGTATTTTTGAAATTCATTATTAAATCCTCCGCCCAAATTGACTTCTTTGAAAACTTTTATTAATTATTTAAAATTTCTTACTTTCGGTTGAGTTAAAATTCTTTCGCAAATTTTGAAATCCTTTCGGTCGTGAAAGTTTTAAGTTACGACCTCGTACTTATTTTCGAATCAGTATCCATCGTATTTTAGTTTTAAAGCTTTGTTACCATTTCGGGAATTCAATATATCATTTTTCTAACCTACGAAATTTATTTTAACCATTTACGTACGTACTTTAGAATATTTTTCTAAAACAAAGGGGGGATTTTAAATTTCTTTACATATAAACATCCCTATGTTCATCGTGCTCATACTTCAAGGATCCTTGTTTACACTTACTTTCATCTGCCAAACAATCGCTAACTCATCCTACTCTTATTTCTTTTATTTCTTGTTTTCGAAACTCATTTATTAAACTCTCCGCTCGGTTTAACTCCCTTGAAAACCCGTTATTATATATATATTTAAAATTTCTTGCTTTTCGGATGAAAGTTTCCTTCTGAGATTTTGAAATCTCCTTAGTCGTCAATTTGCAAGTTACTATATGGAAATTATTTCAAATCGGTATCTTTCATATTTTCATTTTTTTAAAACCGTGTTGACATTTTAATAATTCAAATTATATTTTCTGGGCTACAAGATCTATTTCTAAATCACTTACCTTGCATACTTTTAAAATATTTTCTAAACTAGGGGGACTTCAATTATTTTATTATTATTATTATATCTGTTCTATGTTCCTCGTGACCCCATTTCAAAATCTTTGTGTAAACTTATTTTCATTTGCAAAACAATCGTTTTTCACTCTACCCATCCGTCTTTCGTCTTACCTCTTTCCAAAATTTTAAAATTCTACCATCTGCTCACTACCTCCTACATTTTTATATATATATAAGTATATGATACCATATTCTACATGTAATTCTCCTGTCATCAATCTAATTATTTTGAAGAATATTTTTTCTCATCCAACCAACTATCTCCTTACACCCGTCTTATTCGAACTCGTTCTTTCCGATCTTATTTCGTTCCGCTTTTGACCTAGTTTTCCTTCCTTCTTTTACCTAGACATTAGACCTTGTAGTTATCCATGCTATCTTCAGTTTAAGAGTTGGCCCTTTGGTAGGTAATGTCGTTGCAGTGCCTGAGTATAGGTAGAGTGTGTAGACCCGTATGAATGTGTGTTCTTTAGGATTCCGATGATTGCCTTTTGTGTCTTGAATACGTACTCAGTGTTAACCATGGTATGCTGGAAGTTGTCTGAATGACGGTATTCATACTTATATGAATGGCGTCATCGCAGGCAGATCCTTAGACTTAGTTTTAGTTTTAATGAATGGTTTATCTTGGTTGTATGTGACTGTATCAAAACTTTGTTTTCTTTAAATCAACTCTTTAAAGTTTTTTTGAAATTAGCTCACAAGATCACAAATCAATTATCCTTCCTCATCCATTACCACGACTCCACACGTTTTTCCAAATGTTTTAAAAATGTGTCACTGGTTTTAAGTTTCCCTTTTCTCTTCTCTTTCTCTTCATTTAGAAATGAAATGTTATGGTTGTTGTAGTTTTGGGACTAGCCATTAGTGTTGTAGGATTTTGTTTGCAGGTAGGCTAGGAGTGAGATGAGTTTTATTATGTCAATGATTAATTGATTTTGGGAACGCAAGGATGATGGATTAGAATATCTTTTGGATGAAAAGAATGGACTGTCCAAAGACTTGTTTATAAAACTGAAGTGTGGTGGACTCAATGGAGAATTCTGTTTGAATGAGATTAAATGCGAGGAGATGATGACTCATCAGACTTGAGGCTTAGACGGGTGGTAGATAGGAGTAACTGCTGAGAATAGTATGAGTTAGGGTGATCATGAGATTGAGAAGAGCTTATATTAGCATTGAGACTGATTGATGAATTGACGTGAGAAGACTTTGAGGATAACACGACGTGTTGAGATTAATGGATGTTTAGGTAGTCAGACTTAATATTGGTTGGGATTAGTTATAGTGAGTAGGATGAGGGGTAATTCTGCCAGATCAAATTATTTGGTGGATGAATTTATGGAGAGATATGACGAGAATGTATTGAAGACACGACGATTGCTGATTGGTGAAGGTATTATAGGGTAGACTAATGTTTTTGTCTTGGATTGGTGGATGACTAGAATCTCATTTTTTTGGAGATTTATTAATGTTGGGAAAAGATTTAGAAATTTAAAAGATATTAATGAGCGATGATGATGTTTAGTGGAGTGGTACGATATCAGAAGATTGTTATTATTTTTATGAGAACTTGGAGTTGGAAATTGGAACAGTAGTGATGGATCTATAGCTAAGTATTAGGACGTGAGTTTAGTCGTGGCTTTGCCCAGTGAAAAGAAGGGTCATGATGGATTATTGGAGGAACGATATTGAAGTTTTAATGATCAGAGATCATGGAGTGGAGGATAGGAGTTATAAGCTTAGGTATTTATAAATTTTGTAATTAGTCTTAGTGTGAGTGATTCCGAGGGCGGAATCATTTCTAAGGTGGGTAGAATGTAACGGCCTGTTTCCATCGTACCTTCTTCGTGCACGTGCTTTTGACCGTGCACGTAATTATTTCAGACTTTATTTGTTTTTAAACGTTTTTGTGTGATATGTCGTCGTGATCATCTCTGAATGTATTAGATTGTGGAGCAACTTTGGAACGACATATCTCGAGTCGTTCTTCCGCGATACTAACTTATTTGGGGTAACGTCGCGACTTTTTGTTTTGACGCGAGATGTTATGAATTTTAGTTTCGTCTCTCGACGTCGATATTTAGATCCGTCTTCTCCGCTCTCTTTCTTTAGTCGTCCCGAACACCCCATAATTATTTTACAATTTTTGGACTTAATTTGACCTATTTTCCATTTTTCTGAAAGTTTTAAATAATTTTAAAACCTATTTTTATAAGAGTTTTCATTACAATAAAATTCCTATATTATAATAACGTATTAAAGAATTTTTAGACCAAATTTCAGAATTTTTGGCCGCACCCATCTTGCGTGAGGGAGAGGAGAGCAATTTTAAATTATTTTAATTATTTTAATTATTTTAATTACGTTTTTCTTAACCCAAACCCTAACCCTAACTCTTTTCTATTTAAATAAACCCTAGGCTAGGTTATTTTCGCAGCCACACAAACCCTAGCCGTCAAAAACACCTTCCCGACGTTCATCGAAACGTTGCGACGATCGCCCAGTGCACGACCGGAGCCAACCCCCGCAAATTCTAGTGCACGACCGGCGCTCCGCTCTACATCGCCGCTAACATCGCCCCCCCGCTGTCGCCCCGCTCCGACCGAGAGCATCGCTCGGTCAGACCGAGCGCCCGCTCCGCACAGCCGCTTCGCCCGCTCCGCTGCACCATCGCTGCACCCGCTAGCGTCCGACCGGTGGCTTCGCCCGCTGCGACCGAGAGGCCGCCCCGCACCCGCACTCCGCTCCGCCTCGTTGCAAGTTGCAACGTTGCAACTTGGCCGCTCCGCTGCGACCGACGGGATCCCTCGGTCTGACCGAGGAAATTCCTCGCACCGCACCACGCCCCCGGCCCCGCTGCATTGCAACGCGTCCGACCGAGAGCCCCTCTCGGTCTGACCGAGAGGAACCCCCGCACCGACCAAGCCCGACCGACAGAACTTCGTCGCAAGTTGGTTTCTCCCACACCAACTCCTGTGGTGGGCCCCCAAGTTCTTTTGAGGTGTTGTGGGCCCCCTTGGACCCCTAGCACTGCTGTGGGCCCCACTTGGACGTGCTACTTCGCGGATTTGCCGTCTACGACGTTGCGACATGTCGTAGGCCTTCGTCGCAAGTTCCAGCTTTTGGAGAACCGTGCGAGGACCAGATCTGAAGCTGAGGAGTCCTCCGATCAGACACGACATCCATTCTACGACAAACTCCGGTTCAGGTTGGTTCCCCGAAACTCGTAGAAACCCCCACAATAGCTGACTGAACCCTAAACTAAAAACCGTCAACTTGAACTAAATTTATTTTTCAGCACCTGTAAAACGTTGTACGAACTTAGAAAATCGACGAATGGACTTTGTTGACTGTGCACGTAGGATAGATCGTCGATTAGGCTGAAACATCAAAAAAGTGACTTTTGACGAATAGGATAGTCCCGATAACCTAGAAACGAACCCTAATAGGATTTGATGAATTTGAGACCTGACATCATCGCCGTGGCGATATTTCAGACGGACTTCTGCGGACGAGACGCTTGGACGAGACGCTTCGAGAGGACGACACACTCGCCATTTCAGGCAAGTGTACCCACTTGCGTTTTTGACCGTGCTTTGGTCTTAGAATTCTAGAACTGTTAGACTGTGAATGTATAGAACCGGACGTGAAATGATAGCGTCCGGGACGCTCCTGACGGCTCAGACTTGACGACGAAGTCTGAGCCTGACAACAACAACTTTAATGCTGTAGGGCTGTCATGTGTGTGCGTGTGTGTGGACACCCTAGAATAACCCTTCATGTCTCGTCACGTCCTGTCCCGTCTTGCACAGCCCGCTGGGCAATAGGGCACTCTTCGAGTGATCCCTTGTACAGATTCACAGCCTGCGGGCAATAGGGCACTCTCCAAGTTGAGAGAGTGATCCCTTGTACGGATACACAGCCCGAGGGAAATAGGGCACTCTCCAAGCTAGAGAGAGTGATCCCTTGTACGGATTCTCAGCCTGCGGGCAATAGGGCACTCGCCAAGCTAGAGCGAGTGATCCCTTGTACGGATATCTTGTCTTGTCTTGTCTTGGGGTTTGGGGTTGGGTTGAGCATGCGCACGGCAAGAGGGTCTGATCCCCCTCGAACCGTAAGGCGAGAACCCTTTCATGTCTCACTTGTCTTGTCCTGCCTTGTTTCCGTCACGTCCCGTCTTGTCTTGACACCTGTAGGTTAGTCCCGTAGTTGGTAGCACACGCTACGACTACTACTTGTCCCGTTTTACTTTCCTGCTGCGTTACTTCCTGTCGTGTTACTCTGTTATAACCACAGTATGCTAATCAACCAGTAAACTATTGTGTAAAAGAACTTCAGCATGCTAATCAACCAGTAAATCGTTGTTTAAAGTTCGGTGCACTTGCAATAAAGTCTAACCCTTCTTGTAGACTTTACATGACGTACAGTTCCTTTTTCTTGGGTGCTGTACGTCAGGTGCTCAGCCAGAGTTCGTGGACGAGACAGACTCACTGGAGTACGAGGAGCCGAGGACGTTGATCCAGAGTTCGTGCCTGACAAGGACCAGACCTTGAGGTATTTTAGTCGCCACTTTCCGAGGGTACTACTTTTAGTTTTCTCTTTAAATCTTTTGTTGCCATGCTTAGGCTTCTTTTAGACTTTGTACCAGTTGGATATTATATCTTTTTAATGAATGCAACTTCCTTTCCGTACTTTTCTGTTGTTTCGAACTATAATAATGCAAGAACCTGAAATTCTTTTAAAATGGTACCTCTACAGACGCTTATTGGGTCCGAGCTTCTCAGCTCTGGCCTAAGCGGGCCTTGTCACGCTTCGCCTCCGTCCATTTTGGGAAGCGGGGCGTGACAATACTTCTCATCTTCCTTGGCCTTATGCAACCTTGATGGATCAGGCACCTTGGGGATGTATGCTCTCGTCGGCTCAGATGAGATGTCCATACCCTCCTTTTCTATTTCCTTCTCCCCCGATGGTTCCTTTGGTGGTGGTGGTGGGGGGTGGGGGGGGGGGGGGGTGTGTGTGTATGTGTGTGTGGAGGGGGGTTGGCTCAAGCTCCTTCTCTTTTTCAGCGGATATGTGAGGTGCCAACTCAACTCTGACCTCGTCCTCATCAGAATTTGGCCTTGTAGGCCCCTTTGTTTGCCTCTCACTCCTCAACATGATCGCATTCACATGTCCCCTGTGATTGGGCTCAGGGTGCATTGCCCCTTGGGCCCTACAGAGCTGTACAACTTGCTGGGCCAAGTGTGCCAGCTGGGACTCCACCGCTTTATTGCTTGAGCCTCGTTGTTATGTGGTGGAGGTAAGCTGCTGGATGGAGTTCTGGAAGAATTCAATCTTTTGGCCTTGCATCACAATAAATTTCTATATCAGTGTCTCTAAATTTGATTTATAGGGGGAGGGGTGGCCTTTGATTTGTTGGCTTTTGGTTGAATTTTTGCTCTGGAGCGTAAGCCTGCTGGGGTTGCGACAGAAATGGTGGTTGAGGATGTGGTCCCCAACTCCTATGTGAAAAATTGGGGTGATCCCTCCACCCCCAGATTGTAAGTGCTGGAGTACGGGTTATTTGGGGCCTTGCGTTTGTAACTCCCCTAATGTGAATATACGGCATGTTATGTACGTATTTTTGATTGTATTTGTACGCATATATTTTTGCGAATTTCTATGAATTTTTCCTAATTTTTCTAAATTTTTATTACAATAAAACTATTTTTAAATGCCTTAAAACATTTAATACATATGATAATGTGTAAAGTATTTGGTGAAATACATAATACATGGTACTGTATGGGTATTAATGGCTGTATTCTTATTTTCTAAAAATTAAAATTAAAATTTTCATTGAAGGACACATGCTCATAATAGGTGTCACATGCTTAAACATCCTTTAATCCCATCATGCCACACTACCACACTTGGCATTCTCCTAATTAATGAGATGAGGATGATGAGGATGATAAGGGAATTTTAAAAGAGGGAAAATGGAAGAAAAAGGGAAAAGAAAAGAAAAAGAAGAAAGCAAAGAAAAACAAAATTATCGTCTCCGCTCTCCCACTTGTAGGCCGAACCCGAACCCTAGCCCTCTCCATGGCTAGCCACAACCAAGCTACCCCCTCTTCCTCCTCTTGCACCACATAGAACCTCCTCCTCCTCCTCATCCTTGGCTCTCCCCCTCTAGGCCGAAATTTCCCACATTCCCCATAGACCAATTTCATCATTTTAACTTCATCCTTGGAGTTTGGAGCTTGGAGCTTGAAGGGAGGAAGAAGTTGGAGAAGAAGAATCTTGGAGAATGAGGCTAGAGCTTGAAGAAAGAAGGACGTCTAAAGTAGGATTTCTAATCACTCTATATAGGGTGCAAACCTTAGAATTGTGTAGGAAGAAGAGAACCCATTATGTTAATTAGTCCATGGAAATAATGATGCATGCTATAGTTTTATCTTCTTGCTATAAATTAGTGTTCATGTTGTAGTTGAATGTGTGACATATTCATATTGTCATCTTGCAAAAAAAATTAGTGTTCATGTTGTAGTTGAATGTTGTAGCATATTCATATTGTCATCTTGCTAAAATTAGTGTTAATGTTGTAGTTGAATGTTGTGGCATATTCATATTGTCATCTTCCTAAAATTAGTGTTCATGTTATAGTTCAATGTTGTGGCACAATCATGGTGTCCTTGTTATAAAAAAATTGATTCATGTATTAATATGTTCCAAAGGATAATATGAATATGCATGTTCTTAAATTGTTAGTAAGGAAATTGTTAACATGCTAATTTGTAGTGCATGACTGATCGCTCCCGGATATACACCCGGAAAATAATTGTAGTTTTACTACAAGCACACGGTCTAGTGGCGAGCAGGTATCGAACACGAGGAGGTTGTGTTGGCTCCAATCTATCTTAGGTTGGTTCTACTACAAAGGTTTATTGGTGGAGATGGCTATGATGTGATGTAATGACAATGGTGATGGATGTCCGTATCGGTGATAAAGATGTTGGATAAAATTCAATATAATAAAAGAGTCTAGAGCTAGTAAATCCCCACTACGGATTATCATGCATCATTGTGAATCGTGAATCTCAATATTACTAGACTTGGGTTGAGGTGAACTAGTCGTAACTAAATAGAGAACCAAGCTCACGCTCTCACGCTATTGTAGGTCTATAGCAACCTAGATCAGAGCCCACTCTCGTGGAAACTCTAATCTAAGCCACTAGTATTAAGATCGACATCATCATCCCAATCACAACTCAAGCCCACTCTCGTGCAAACTTGAGTTATGATCTAGACTGTGATAGTTCGTATTCGTCCAATCTCTTGCAAACGAATATGTGTATAGACTTATAATAAAAATGCTAGCTTTGGTCCAATCGCTTGCAAACCAAACCTAGTGAATCTCGATTATAAATCTAAATCAAATATCTAGACATCCCATTGATCAGAGCCCAATCTCTTGCAAACTCCAGATCAATGTAAATTCCTAGCTATGCGTAATAAATCAATCACAATCTAACCTTCTAGCAATTCTAGCAACATATAAATTCATTCATCACAAATCTAGCATTAGATCCATAGGGTTCATCCCCTTCCCTAGAACAAAGATCAACCAAGCATAGCAATAACGATATAGGAATCAATAAAAAACATCGCTTGCATTTAAAAAGATATCAAATCAAAGATTCAAATAACAATAACAAAGATACTTAGCTTTCATGAAGAATTCCAATCCAAATACAAGCTTTTAGATCCAAGAGGGGGCCTAGGGCCTGGCCTAACCTCTAAAAAAGTCTCCAAGAAAATAAATGGAACTCCCCTTTAATGACGGCTATAATCCCTATATATAGTCCCCTCAAAACCCGTGAAAATAACCATAGAAAACCTCTGAAATTTGTGCCCAAAGTCAGCTCTGGCCGCAACTTAAGTTCTGGGCCCACGCTGACTCGGCCAAGTAGAACACACCTCTGGTCGAGTAGCGATTTCAGCACTGCAGTGTCAACTTGCAGAAATTTTTCAGATTTCATCCGACCTCCGATTGACGCGTTCTTGGCAGAGTTGGAACCATCATGAAGTCTACTATCCATAAAAAATATGAGAAAAATACTTATGCCTGCTGAAATGATAGCAGATTTCAAAAGAGTGAGAGGCTGTCTGAAAATCTGGACGCTCAAGCCACTTGGGCGAGTAGAGATATTACTCGGCCGAGTGAGAATTCTACTCGGCCGACAGTTTGCAGATCATCCAGAAAAATAAAGAAGTTGGCATGGCTCTCTTTGAAATCTTGGCCTCCACTCGGGCGAGTGGAGTTCTTACTCGGCCGAGTGAAATTCACCCCTCGGCTGAGTACATTGTGGTACTCAGTCTGGCAGATGTTGGCGTACTAGTATTAGTCGGCCGAGTATGCTTCTTCACTTGGGCGAGTGTGTTGCGTTACTCAGCCGAGTGGCCTATTTCTGAATTTTGATCTTCTCTTCCTCGCCTCCTCGTCGATCCTTCTGATCTCCTTCTTCTTCCACTCATCCTCTAGTGCCGTTAGCTCCTTGATATGGTCATGTGCAATGCACCGACATGCGTGCAAGTCCTTTAGGCTCATTTTTGCTCCCGATTGCTCCATATTTCCTGAAATCAGACGAAAACAAGAAATATTGAAAAGTAACGAAATATCGTCGAATAATCATGAAAATCGCAATATGAGCAATCGAAATAGCATGCAAATATGCAGAAAAAAGGTGTAAAATATGATCCGATCAGAATTTTCCAAGCTTACCTCTTACTCGTCCTCGAGGAAGACGAATACGAAGTTCACCGGGAGGTAAAAAATAAGAAAAACGAAAAATAACACGAAGTGGAAGGGGTCACTAGATTATTCTCTCAGATCTCAAGTCATAAGCTATACATCACGATAACTCAGAAATTACAATTCACACACCATAAAGATTTCACATCTTACTTAAACATGGTACTTGCAAGTTTTTAAGAACAACAAAAGGGACTCTCTAAATTCATACAATCAATTCATATCCACATCACGCATTTCATAAAATTTGATATACAAATCATTGGCTACGCACTTTTCAATCAAGAGTTATAACAGAAGCATATCAGAATCACACCAAGCATGCAATGGAGAATGGAATAAATCATGGCATTCACATATTAATATCGATTCATAAGAAATCTCCATAACTAAAGTATTTTGCTAAGTTTCAGCATTATCAAACTTCCCCATTCGTGCACCTCTCCACTCTAATGTCACACTCACTCATATGGTCAAGTGAATTCACCCCCCAAGCTTAGCTTGAGGCATCACATCTAAAGGAATATGATAGTGGAAAATGGGATTTTGCCTTGGTTTTTCCAAGTATTTTGTGGTTCCAATAATGAGATAGATAAATATTTTTTTCTTTTTCTTTTTGAACTTCTTGTTTCTCATTTTTCTTTTTGGATTTTTGTAGGAGCTACATGATTTGTATTTTTGGGGTTTGGCTCCTTTTGTGGCTTTTTGTTCTTTTTGGAGCTAACCTCTTTTGTTTGTAGGGATTTTTTGGAAATAGATGCGATATAAGTAGCTTTAGGAGTTGAACTCAAGTGACATGTAGAGAATAAAAAGATATATGTGCAGAAGAAAATGGTGTAACGCTCGGTTCACTCTAAGATGTGCACAAATGGTTCAATAAGATAATACATCAACTAAACTTACATGTAAGCAAGGATATTCTCAGTCATTTCAATAAATAGTGAAGTCGAGCAGTAAAGAGTACAATCATATCAAGCATGCAACAGAAGGTGAATAAGACAATAAGGCAGATGCTTCTGTTATACAATTGATGCGTGAATCTAGGTGCACTTCCAATAAAAGCATACTAAACACTAATACATACATTCAGCTTCAATTAATATCATGCATTCATGTAGAGGAATCATCAAAAGGATATATAAGCAAGCACATGGATAACAGGATACTGAAATACTCCAAATAGCATGGCAAGAGTAGTAAGCATCATGATGGCGACTAAACCAATAAGAGATATCATCATAAGGAACATATCTAGCAAAAGGAGGAAAAGAAAATAAAGAAATAGAAATAAAAGAGAGGAAAGAAAAGAAAAACAAGCACACAATATGATGCATGAACACACATAAAAGGAAAATAAGATGGAAAAATCAAAAGGATGATGTAAATTTTTTGAAAAATTCTAAAAACCATAAAAATAGAGTAAAAGTGTAACAAATGGCATGTAAATGCACTCTCCCAAGCTTAAAGCTTCACATTGTCCTCAATGTGATCATAATGGAAGAATAAGAGGAACAACAATAAATATGGGGGGTGAATGAAAAATGATGAAATGAATGACATGAAATCCTAATGCAACTACAAGCACATGCAATGATGCATGAGAGCGCCTTCCCCCAAGCTTATACCAAACAATCCTATTCAAATGACTCGATCAAAAATGTCTCGGCTTTGCTAAGCGAGATCGAGTCAAACGAATAAGAATGAGTATTCACTTGAAAGAGATGCTCGATGGGTGGTGAGCAAAAAGGGTGTGACACATCAAAATGTGAAGATGGCAATTAATATAGCATATAAAGGGTAGGGTGTAAATGATTATTGTTGCCGTCATATGAGGTAATATTTATTTTGAACAAACTAATCAAGCAAATTTATACGGTCCTCTCGCTGTCAAGATGATTTGTGTTTATTTAAAGTATGAAATACTACACTACTGGATTGATGTCACCTATAGCAAAAGGCAGATCCAGTATTTGTCGGTGCAGGCAACTGCTCCAACTGCTTCTTCCATGGCTCTGCCAGGTGCATGTGTCCATGGACTTCATCAGATTCCAGCAATGCAGCTCCCAGCATCTCTACAAGGACTCCATTTGTACCCTGCAAGAGATAAGCCGCATCAATCTTATGTGGATAATTCTTCCCCAAAATAAATGTATTCCAAAGCAGGTCATCAAAAGAAATATTTAAAATTAATTATGGATGACAACACTTCCCTGGAAATATATCTCTACTCTCGTGCACCACGTCGACCAACTTCTCGTTGTTCGCTTCAGGTTCTTCAGGTAACTTGGACATATAATCGTGGGTCTCATCAAGAAACTCCTCATCATCGTCAGACATATCCCAATGCACCTCCTGATCATATTCATATGCGTCCATGGGTGCTAACTCCTTGCTATCATCCTCGTATACGTCCCATCGTGCCTCTTGATCATATGTATGTGTATCCTGTAAAATGTGCAACGAGTCGTCAAAATCTGAATCATAGTAAACATCATACATGGGAGGGGAATCAAATGTAAAGGGCGAGGGAGTAAAGATATCTCCTTGAAGGGAAGCCATAAGCTCTGTGGGATAGTCCTCTGCATCAGTGGAAGGGTGGTCCTCTGAGGGATGCTCAGCCTTTATAGAAGGCCGGGATGGCTGCGGTAGCTCGAAAGGAGGGGCACAATTCGGGCTCCATCTGTATGCAGATGTCATCGTCCAAAGTCATGTCCTCCTCGATGGTATGCTCCGCTACTGTAGGCATGACATCTTCAATAATATCCTCTAATGGTATAGGCTGCACTGACTCATGTGGGTGGCAAGGGGAGGCGACGACGTCACAAGGTGGCTCTATGGGCTCATATATCTCGACAGTGGTGTAAAAATGGGTCTTGTGCCCCTCAATTAACAATTCAAATTCAATATTATAAAAGTGTCTAGGGCTAGTGAATCCCCACTATGGATCGTCATGCATCTCTGTGAATTGTGAATCTCAATGTTGCAAGACTTGGATTGAGGTGAATTAGTCGTAACTAAATAGAGAACCAAGCTCATGCTCTGGCGCTAGTGCCGGTCTATAGCAACCTAGATTAGGGCCCACTCTCGTGCAAACCCTAACCTAAGCCACTAGCATTAAAATCGACATCATCGTTCAATCGCCTCCCCCCTCCCCCCCCCGAGCCCACCTTCGTGCAAACTTGAGTAGCAATCTAGATTGTGATAGCTCGTATTCGTCCAATATCTTGCAAATGAATATGTGTATAGATTTATAATAAAAATGCTAGCTTTGGTCTAATCTCTTGTAAACCAAGTCTAGTGAATCTCGATTATAAATCTAAATCGAATATCTAGGCCTTTCCATCGATCAGAATCCAATCTCTTGCAAACTCCATATCGATAGAAATTCCTAGCTATCCGTGATAAATCAATCACAACCTAACCTCCTAGCAATTCTAGCAACATATAAATTCATTCACCACAAATCTGAAATTAGATCCATAAGGTTCATCCCTATGCCCTAGAACAGAGAATCTACTCACAATTCATCAAAGCAATAGCAAAATCAATGATGGAAAACATATTGCAATTCAGATTTAGAAGAGAACAATCCATAAAAATGCAATATTCAAAAGAAATAGAAAAACCCGATCGGAGTTCTTCAATCTCCAATGCTCAATTACAATTAGAATTTACCTAAAATCTATTTTCTGGTCTCTCCCTATGCTAGGATGAAAACTGGGCTTAAATACATGCCCAAAACGTCCAAAAAATCCAGACAGAATTGCCCCGGCACAGCCCAAAACCCTAGTTTTCGATACAGGCTAGCGGCGCTACTCGACCGAGTGGAAATCTCACTCGTCCGAGTGCCAGATCCAAATAAAAACAGAGAAGTTGGGGGTTTGGGCACTCTGACACTCTGCGTCACTCGACCGAGTGGGATTTATCACTCGATCGAGTGGACTTCCTACTCGGCCAAGTGAGTCTTCTGCTGTGCTTCCCAAAATTCCAGAGAGTTGGCTTCGATTCCCTTCAGAAATTCTGACTCACTCGGGCAAGTGGAGTTCTCTACTCGGCTGAGTGGAATTATCCGCTCGGTCGAGTACATTGTGGCACGAGACGTTTTCATATCAGTTGTACTCGGCCGAGTATGCTTCTTCACTTGGCTGAGTGGACTGCGTACTTGACCGAATGGCCTGTTTCTGGAAGCGACTCTCTCCTCCTCGCCTCTTCGTCGATTCTATCGATCTTTTTCTTCTTCCGCTCATCATCCAACGCTGTTAGCTCCTCGATAAGGCCATGGGCGATGCTCCGGTATGCGTGCAAGTCCCTTAATCTCATTTATGCTCCCGATCGCTCCATATTTCCTGAAATCTGACAAAAACAAGAAATAGTGAAAAGCAACGCACTATCGTCGGATAATCGTGAAAAGCGCGTTATAGGCGATCTAAATGATATGCAAATATGCAGGAAAAAGGTGTAAAATATGGACCGATCAATGACATTATTTTAGCATATAAATTGTTAGCATGTTAATTTGTAGCATACCACATTATGTTGGCATGTGCATTGCTAATATGATAATTTGTAGTATGTCATATTATGGTAGCATGTTAATTGTTAGCATTTTATTTTTTAGTATGCCAAATTGTCATATTATATTATAGCTTTTCATATTATGTTAATATCTTCTTAACGAACAAGCTAACGCTATGTTGATATTGATATGCCATGTTCTTTGCTAGTGATTAAAGCTCATATTTCATAGTATTCAACCTTAAGTGATTATTGCAGTGGATGAAATGATGTAGCGAAAAAATCTGGAAAAAATGAAAGTATTGTAATATTCTCTTTTATGAAATGATGAATAAATCCTGTGATGAAATGTTGATGCGATGTTCGTTGTTTAAGCACGACATCGACGAAAATGATGATATAAATGAAATGTGATTCAAAGTGGTAATTGAGACCATGAAATAAATGAAATAATGGATTTGTTCCATAACTGAGAGTGAGGATTTGAGCGTAATAACAACCAGGAAAACTCGGTCTACCTTGAGGTAGTTGAGGATTCCAGACTTGGGTTTGGATGGAACACATGTACAATGTAGGCTTAAGGACTAGATGATATATGTATCTCACTCGCACTTTCAGCAGAGGGGAGTTGGGCATGGTTAGAGAGGCCTTTGGTCTACTCGTGATGCACCATGAGATAGTTGATATCACACCATTCTCACGCTCGACATGGTGAATTATGAGAAGCCCCATTTGTCACAGTGCTCGTGTTCGCTAGCAGGGTAACACCTTTTCACCCATCCTGGGTGAAGTCCAGTTCCTTATGTCCTACGTTTTACCCTAGTTTCCAAATGTGATTATAACCGAAACACTGAAGACTAATGCATTATAAATTTCCTTGAACTATCAATCTGTGGCCGTTCAGTTACTAGTGTCTATTTTCTTTATGGAAATTATCTTTGCAATACTTTTCTCTTATGGTAAGTACATGTTTGTGATGTTCCTACCATATTTTTATGCATTTAATCTGTTACCATGATTATCACTAGTAGCCAGATTCTTAGTTAGGTAGAACTTTTCTGAGACTTGCCCTCTACCTAATGTTGTTGAGCAGGATCCTATCCAGGAGATTACACCGAGCTTCAAACTAGAGTTGGAGCCCTTGGATGGAGACTTCGTGTAGTTGGGTTCCCATGGGTAGTTTAGGGAGTGTGTTGTACCGGAGTGTGGACAGTTATTTTGTTGGTTTGGGAAATTTTGTTTGTTATCCCTTTTTTACACATGTATAGCCGATGTATGTAGATGTACTCTCGTAACTTAATGTATGTAACTGTTTTGTGATCTCTGTGTTATGTCTGTGGAGTATTATGTGTTGAAGCACATTTACAGTTTTTTATCTGTACTATTCAAGTATAATACAGTGGCCTGTATGAAGAATTTCTATAAATCACGATTTACACTTAGCAGTATTTGGAGTTAAGGGGTCAAAGCCATGGGTCCGAATACTACTGCGGCCTTGTCTCACTGCGTTCTCTAAGAATACTGAGGATGTACGTATTTCCATGTATTTGGGAGAATGGGGCATGATAGCGTTGTTGCCATACAACGCATTGACTTGCTCTATTGTCATTCCTTGTGGCGACAGAGAAGTGGATTGACATTCAGTTTATGGGTGTCCCTACACACCACAAACCTCATATAACGCTGCCATGGGTGGGTTAGTAACACCAATTCCAAGCATACACAATTGTTTAGTTAAAGCATCGAATTTAGTGGACAACATTATAACGGCATCAAGTTCAAATTTACCTCCCTTTTTGGAGGTCAATCTCTAATTGCTCCAATGGTAGTTATTGGATGCCATCTTGGAGCTACAACCTTATGGAATCATCAGAGACGTCCTTCAATTTCAGTGCGTCACATTTTTCCAGGAAGGAGTTGAGATGGTCATTTGAATTCTCCATGGGGGATTCTCCAACTTGGTCTTGTTGGATGAAGATGATTGACGACATGTTCATCTCAAAGTTGTTGATGTTTACGGGTGGATAAGCGATGCTTGATGATAATCTATTAAAGGGTAATGAAAAGTCCAAGAGGGACTTGATGGGTGGTGCTTCTTCAGCCATCGCTTATTGTGCTAGTCTCCTCATTCTTTTAGTGTTACGTCAGCGTGCTGTAGCTTTGATCTTAGGAACCAAAGGAAGTAAGTCCTCAGTACTCTGTGATTGCCCTGCACATACCTAGCAGACAAAACTAAAACAAGATGTCAATGAACAAAAATAATAGGAAAAGAAAGTGAAAGAAAAAATAAAAATGCGTAGTCTAAACAACCAGGAACTAAACCAATATCAAGCTGTTTACCTCCATGGAAACGATACCAAAAACTTGTTGCGTGAGAAGAAGTCTCGATATTTGTATCGCAAGCACATAGTGTAGTTGTGTACTTATGGGTTGATCCATTAGTAGGAAAGTGTTGAGTATTGGTTTACTTCACGGATCGATTGCAATGAAATATGAATACTAAGAGGGAATATCAAATATGGAAAAGCTCTAGAGCAGGGTATCCCAACTATCGAGATTAAACTAGGATTGAATTGAATTGATTGGTTATTGAAATCGTGCGAAAGGGTGAGGTTGTCATAACAAAGTATTCACTATCCCACTGACGTGCGTTTATATTTCATATATTTACGCACGTTTTCTTCCGTGTTTTTTCGTATTTTACCACCGTCTTATATTCGTTTTCTCGTGTTTTCTTGTTTTCTTTCACTTTTCCGTGTTCTCCTTATTTTGCAGGAGTTTACTGGCATATGGGGCATAAAACGATGATATCGTAAGTCCCCGGAGCAATAGGAGGAGTCATGCGTGATCCAGGGGGTCATACGACGAAGATTGCATCTTTCAGCCCCTCACCCGATCGGTTGATCATCTTCAACTGATCGGGTGATGCATGCCTGCACCACCCGGACGCAGCTTGGAGCTCACGAGAAGTCAACCGGTCGGTTCGCAGACTGGTTCAAAAGGGCCAAGTCTCTGGATTTCTACTGTAATTGCCAACCGATCGGGTGACCTTCACCCGATCGGTTCATCTGTAGCTGAAGTCCAAAGCCCAAGACACGGTCAGCTCAAGCGGCCTCCTCACCCGACGGCACCAAGATCCAACCGGTCACATTCATATGTCAACCGACTGGGTGAAGATGACCGGGTGAAGTTCCGCATCGCGCTGTAAATCGGTGAAGCGGGTCACCCGATCGGTTGACTTGTCAACCGATCGGGTGATGTCGTTTTCTATATATAGAACCCTAGGTTTCCCAGATTTGGATGCTGATTATTTTTTTGCTGTTTTCTTCATTTTGTGACGGCTGTAATTTCCCAGTTTTTGTAAGTTTTCAGATCTTTGTCAAACTTTAGTATTATCTTAATTGCTTTACTACCATTGCATTTCTACTGTCTGATCATGATTTTTACAGTCGATTTCTGTTTAGATCGCTTTTTACTAAATATGTGTGAGTAGTTCCCAAATCTGGGATTTTGGCGGAAACCCCGTTGTGGGCTCTTCCTGATGCGTCCATAGGGCTAGGAAATCGATAGGGATTAGGAATCTAACGGTTACGCGGGGTGTTTTATTGTCATAAACGGCGGGAAAAAGACCACCTTTGACCGTTGGGCCAAGGGGGAATAAACTTGGCGGTTGACTCCCTAGCCATAGCTTACCCCCTTAGCGTAGACGTCGAATCCTAGCGCGCGGGAGCGGCAGGATGAGACGTTGGGAGTTATCGTTGCGAGCTTAGTGCTCCCGGAGTCGATCAGTGTTAATGGACACGGGAGTGCCCACTGATCGAACCCGGGAAGTCTGGTGTATCATCCTGGGCACCGACCGGAATATCGGGCCCATGGGATGTCGGTACCACTTTCAGAGGCAACGTCTCACCATTAGACCCTAATTCCGATCGCTATCCTACCCGTAGGCCATATCGGTGAGAGCCGCTCGTTGGGGTGGAAACCAAAGTCCCGGGTTTTTCCTTTCTATTGTCTATACCTTGCATTCTATTTACCGTGACTACCCATCATTCGATCCGGGCTAGCTCGCCCATGGGGTGATTTTGATCCTCTTTGACACAAGCACATCCACGCCTCCCTGAGTTTGACCCCCAAGCCACACTACAACACCGTGCGCTTGCGGTTACAAATATTTAAATCTCACGCCCCCGTTCGTATCATTGCACACATCTAGTGCACAGCCGCCGGGGGGTCAAGTTTATGGCGCCGTTGTCGGGGAGGCAACGTGCTTGTTATTTTAGGATTTCATGAACCCTTGTGTCTAGCTCTCATCCCTACCTCGCGATAATTTTCGCATTCTTCTGTTTCCTTTTTATCTTCATATTTTTATTTTTATTTCTTATCTTATCTGTTTCTTTCCCACTTTTCGCTTCACGGGTGTTTATTGTTTTTCATGCGCATGAGTTCAAGAAGTCTCGACGACTTGATCCCCGTTGATCCGAGATAAACGCCACCCTAAGGCGTTTGGCCGTCGAGAAGCGAAGAAGAGAGGATCCTGAAGCCATGGGGGAGAACACCCCGCCTCACAAGTCCCTGTTGGAGTACTCGATGCCTTCCATCGAGTCCACCTCCGCCATCCGTCCTCTAGCTATTACAGCCCAAAGCTTCGAGCTTTAGCCATCTTTGGTGACGTGGATCCAGCAAGATCAATTTTTGGGTGCACCCATGGAGAGCCCGATTGAGCATTTAGACTCCTTCTTGGAGAATTGTGACACCTTCCGGACAAACGGTGTCACAACTGAGGCGATCCGATTGAAGCTGTTCCCCTTCTCCTTGTGAGATAAGGCCAAGCTGTGGCTTAGGGGGAAGGACCTGAATACATTCAACACCTGGGAGAAGCTCTCAAATGCTTTCCTGACGAAGTTCTTTCTCCCGGGGAAGACCATGAAGCTGAGGAGTGAGATCTCCTCCTTCTCCCAGGCCAGCCACGAGTCCTTGCATGAGGCTTGGACAAGATACAAGGAGATGCAGAGAAGATGTCCCCACCATGAGCTCCCCAAGTGGCAGATCATAAATCTATTTTGTAATGGGTTGAGGGACGATTTAAAATCTTCCATGGTGTAACGACCTGTATTTTTACAATACCGTAGTTAACGTAATTTCATTTTAAAAACTATTTTATAATGGTTTGTTAGGAGTTTTAACTGATTTCAAAAATTTCCTATACAAATGTTTTGAAGTACCAGACTAGTTATGGAGTATTTTAGTAAAATCAGATTTCATCGAATACCTCTAAAAATCTGATAAAAATTCATTTTCAGATATTGCTGTTTTGGCTCAATGAATTTATTTTCTATACAAACGTCTTCAAAACGTTTTCAAACTTCTGCAGTAGCATCCTATAATCATTTAGGGCTCCCCACATTAATTTCGTAATTTTCTGATGTCATTTCAATAGAGAACCCGCAAACCCGCTTTCTAAACGTTTTGGCCAAAAACTAGTATCTCCGTAGCTCAAACCCTGGAACGGTCTTCGTATTCGCGACCCTCGCGACGATACGATCCCGTGGGTATGTTTTCGTAATTTTTCGGACACGTTTACTAGTAGGGGCATTTCCGTAATTTCGTTACACTAATGACCTTTCGTTAATTGGGTTTTATCTTGCTAATTACCTACTTAACCCTAATTATTTAACCTACCCGGATTACCTACCTCATCCATGTCTCTCTCAGCTAACCGTAAAACCCCAGCTACCCTTGATTTCTAATCCTATATAATACCCCCATCAGCTCTTCGTTCTCACACAACCCCAGGCACTCTCTTCATTCAAACAAAACCCAAACACACATCTCTCTCCCCTACCCTCTATTTTCGCACACAGGCAACCCATGTTTACGAATTCCTCTCTCCCTCTATCACTCGTTCTCTCTCCCCTCTCCATCGTTGCCGGTAGCAACCCCAACCCCAGGCCACCCACGCCGCACAACATGCCTCCGTGAAGCCCCTCCCACTGCCGGCAAGCCTCCACGTCGACGCTACCCTTTCACCGCTCCGAGATCTGCAGCCCCGACGTGTCGACACCCGCTTCGGAGCAGCGCCGCCCCCCTAAGCACCGGAGTTCGCCCCCGAGCGTCGTACACGTCGCTGTCCTCCCCCGACGCCGCTGCGAGCTCCTCCTCTCGCCGTCAAGGCCGCTTCGCCGTCTCCGTCCGCAGCAGAGCCCGCTGCAGCGACCACCGCCGCCTCAACATCGCCGTCGCCGTCGCCTTCCGCGCCCCGCTGCCGCCACAGACCGCCTCGTCTCGCCGCCGTGCACTCCCGCCGCCTTCGCCGACGCCGCCTCGAGTCACCGTCGCCCTCGCCGGAGCCATCGAACGCCGCCACGAACGCCCCCTCCCTCGATCAACGACGGTGCGTGCGATATATACGCGATGGTAAACTCGTAATTACGAGATTTAAATTCGTATTTTCGTATTTTAGTTAATTATTAATGGGTATTTATGGTTTTAAATTCATAACTAAATATATAGGGCCCAGAAAAATGTGAGACTAGTCCCAGAAAATCAGAAACGTCGAAACGAATCCATTGGCGCTAGTTTCGTCGCGATCAGGCAAGTATATTTCTCACAGTGAATTTTAAAGGAAAAACTTAAATAGGTTAAAATTCTTTTAAAATTCATAGCTTGCAATTTCTACGTACACTGCTATACGATAAAAATATATGTTACAGTACTTGTAAATACGATCGTTTTGACATCTTGTTTGCAGAATTCTGATGTACGGTTTATCCGGAATAAATCCTTGATCGTGGGTATTATTAATAATTTCTTCTTTTATAAATCCTTTTAAAATTCATAACCTGTGATTTTTACGTACACCAATGTACGATAAAAATATATGTCGTAGTACTAGTAAATACGATCATTTTGACACCTTGTTTGAAGAATTCTGATGTACGGTTTGTTCTAAACAATTCCTTGAACATATGTTTTAAAAATCATTTCTTGATTTAAAATTGCTTTTTGGCTATTTAAAATTGTTTAAAAATTGTTTAAAAATCTTAAAAAAATAACTACTAGTCTAAGAAAGTATTTTAAGCTAATTTAAACTCTTTTGCTTGGTTAAAATCACATCTTACTCGTTCTTTTATTTATTTAAGTGATCCTGATGTTTTCATTTAATCGAGTCGTGAAGTTGTGAACTTTCACGAGACTGTTGTACAGACTATTGGAACACCAAGATTGAATTGACTGACTGGAAGATGGAACTTCAACAATATTGAATGGAAGATGGAACTTTAATAATATAGATGGAAGATGGAATTTCAATAATAGACAGATAGTACACATTCTTTTGACCGCCACATGACTCGACCTGGGATTGGGGTAGTCTATGATCACAAGTGTTACAGAATGACTGGATGTGCCATACTAAATTACCTCCAACACATTACGGGGGTTAGAACCTTGACCGTTGCCATATCGGAACGGTGGGTAAGCCTCGGAGTTGCTCCCATCGCAGGCTGCATGTTGGTTATCTCTAGTACTCTTGGACATGGACTTATCACTAGGATAGACTGGTTTTTGACTATTGTTCTAACATCTTTTCTGCAGGTTTCTACAGTGGGTTTATTAAATGCTAAATTGTCACAGGTTGGTGATAGTATTGCAATTTGTTATTGAAATTGCTACAGGTTGCAAATGGTATTGCAAATGTTTAACTGCTTTAACTGTTTTAACTACTTTAACCTGGTTTATCTCTTTTATTGCTTATTTGTGAATTAAGCTTATTGCTTGTCTTTAAAGTTCACCATTATTTAAATTTAAAATGTCCAACATTTTGATTTTGAGATTATCTTGCCGAGTAAACCTCGCTGACGGACATTTCATTTTGTTGTTTTACGAAATGTCCGTCAGGTATCGATAGTGAGTTCTTTGAAGACACTACTGCAGGAGTCGAGCCAGTGCTCGAAGACTACGTGGAGTATCTACCCACGGAAGGCTAGACTTCTACCTTCGCGTCAGCACTTATATATATTTGAATAATGTAATTTGTATACTTTTTTGCATTGGCCATACTAGACCTGAGCTGTATCTTAATTATTGTGCACTGGATATGTAATAATGTTGTTTGAGCTGCTTCTTAAATTTGCAAGCAAGGATCTGCAATTTTTATACAGACGCTTAGTGTGTTTAAGCCAAGGAGGAAGAAAAGAAAAAGATTTCAAAAAAGAGAAGAAAAAAAATTACTCCTCCTTGTTTTAAGCACATCACGAACCTGCTCGCGTCCTCGCTCCCGGTAGAATGGGAAGCGGGGCGTGACAGGTTTTGGTGGCGGCCCATGCAGGTCTTGCTTATGCAAATACTTTAAGATCGGTTTAAATGACATTAATATCCAAGTATACTGCAAGAATAGATTTATTCTAACCTACTTTACATCGTGGTTTGTTTTGAAGTATGGCAGGTCAACCAGATACCCACGTCGCCACCAACAACGATATCTTGGGTATCGTAAAGGAAATACTGGAAATTCAACGCCAAGTTCTCTATGAGGCTGTTGACAAACTCTGTAAAGCATCCCAAAGGAAGCATCCTATGGAACCACTGAGAGACGCTCTCCAACCGACGACGACTACATTCAAGAGGCCCACATCTTCAGTCAACAAGAAATCCCCGATGGTGTGCTTCCATTGCAACCGAAAGGGACATATCAAGAAGAACTGCCGCCTGCTGCTGAATCAATGTTTGGCATGTGGAGCATCTGAGCACTCTCTCAGGAATTGCCCCCGCCGCATTAACAAGAAAGCGACTACGACAACAGGAGTTTCTGGATCAGCACATCTTAAACCACCCCTAGCTCCACAACATCGAGTCATTCATCAGGCCGAGCTAAACCAAGCTAGGTGTCAAGCATCCATCGCATCAACCCGAGATACTGAGGCTACAGAGCCAGTAATCACTGGTATTCCTGAACCTTTTCCCTCTACGTCGATTTGACACCCATCGTCTTTATTATCATTGCTAGCATATGTTATCGTGCTATAGCATGTCCACATCTTGATTTGGAAATTTTCTATTGCTTCTTATCACAAAATTTGCAACGAACTATTTCCATTGAACCTCATTACCTTTTTCGAATTCTTAACCATTGCTTAGGAACTCGTGTTCCATTCTTGGTGATACCCTCCATAGTAGCCACTTTTGCTAACCGTTATAGTTATTTTCATTGGATGAACCATCTACTCATTTCATCACCTTTCCTTCAGTTGATGCTGGCACGCATATAAATGATAATCTTCCTTCAATGGACCATGATACCGGTCAATGTGCTTGGCTAAAGTCTGTTGGATCGACCTAGCTAGACTGGGCATAAGTGATCCTGGCTTAGTCACTTCCCTGGCCGTGTCCGCTGGACCGCAAGGATGTGAATCGTGATTATGTAACACCATCGATCTCCATCATTATCACCCTTTCTTTAGCTAATGATGGCCTCCTGATTCTTTTACTTCTAATTCCTAATCACTTTTAGTTCGTCTGAACTCTAGCTACGTTTATTTTAAGGAGGGTAGCATTCGGTTTTCGATCACCAGAAGTTCGAGTTCGACAACGGAAGAGAATCGAAGGACACTCAGAAGTATTGGAGGATATTGCTGAAGAATTTGAGACGAGCCAAACCTGACGTGTAAGTGTATGTTGTTTGCGTCTTTTGAGCTAGTCTTTCTCTTCTAGCCCTACTTCTATCTTGTACCCAATTTCTTTCCCCCAAGGGTTTGATTCATTTCCCACTGACCGCCTTTCGGCCCCCTCTTTATTGCGTTCTGTCCGTTTCCTCTCCTCGAGACCCGTTCCCGCCTAACACCGACGACTTCGGTGCCCCCCCCCCTCTTCTTTTTGACCCATCTCCTTCCTCCGCAAGCCACCCCGTGGCTTTCCCTTTTCCCTCAGACATCGCCCCCTCCTCCTACCGGCCTCTCCCCCAAGCGAGCTCGATCGGACCCCGCATCGCCACTCCGATCTCCGATCCGCCAGCCTCACCCGAAGATCCGCCAGCTTTCGCTTCGCTCCATCCCGGAGGCCCTCCCCACCATGGATCGACAGCCAGTCGCAGCGCTCGCCGCCGTGGATCGCCAGCCGCCGATGGCCCACCAACGACCTTGGGGTCTGTTGGGCTTAGCAGCAACCCTCGCCGCCACCCATGCTTTGGCCGTGTGGTCGGGATATTGGGAACCCGTCGCCATGGGTATCATTGGGAGCTCCTTTTTCTGGTTCTTCCCCTTGAGCTGCCCAGCTTCGAGTGCTTCTTAGGGGTGCTCCTTAGTGCTTGTAGGTTCCTGAGTTTTTGGTCGTTGAACTGTTTAGGGCTGATGGTGTTTACTGTAGATGTCGACCAGTGGTATTGGGAAGCAGTATCCTTAGGATTGGGTATTGGCATACTTTTGGGCTTAGGCGTTGAAGTTGGATGTCGGTCTTATGCTCGGATTTGGGAGACGGCTAGGATGTTGGTTTCTTGTTGGATGTTATGGAGACTGCTGGGACAAGTGGTAGCGATGATCTTGACCCTCGAGAGTTGGCCTTATACTTGCCTGTATGTGTTGATCTGGGTAATGGCTTGTAATTTGGTAGCATGGCAGATGAAGCCCTTTGTGTTCGGCTGGTTAAGTTGTAACCGTAAGGACGCACTAGGTTTATCCCTTACGTTTTTGTATGTTATGGCGATGATTTACATGATTGAGACCATGTAATCATCGTTTATGTATTCTAGACGTTCCGTTCTTCTCTTTGGTATGCTTGCTTCTGACTTGTCACCTTACGTTCCAAGTTCGAACAGATGTCATCATCTTAATAGCTCTCCTTTTCGTGTAATGACATTATCTTATATTTTGGCTACTTGATAATATATATTAGTCACATCCCTTATTTGCTTATCACATTTCATGTTATTTACAACCTGATTTATAAAGATCTATCTATTCTATCATTTATTTGCTTGAGCTTCTTTATAATATCAATTATTTGTTTCAAAAAATATTTTTAAATTCCGAGGACGGAATTATTTTTGAGGGTAGGATGTAACGACCTGTATTTTTACAATACCGTAGTTAACGTAATTTCATTTTAAAAACTATTTTATAATGGTTTGTTAGGAGTTTTAACTGATTTCAAAAATTTCCTATACAAATGTTTTGAAGTACCAGACTAGTTATGGAGTATTTTAGTAAAATCAGATTTCATCGAATACCTCTAAAAATCTGATAAAAATTCATTTTCAGATATTGCTGTTTTGGCTCAATGAATTTATTTTCTATACAAACGTCTTCAAAACGTTTTCAAACTTCTGCAGTAGCATCCTATGATCATTTAGGGCTCCCCACATTAATTTCGTAATTTTCTGATGTCATTTCAATAGAGAACCCGCAAACCCGCTTTCTAAACGTTTTGGCCAAAAACTAGTATCTCCGTAGCTCAAACCCTGGAACGGTCTTCGTATTCGCGACCCTCGCGACGATACGATCCCGTGGGTATGTTTTCGTAATTTTTTGGACACGTTTACTAGTAGGGGCATTTCCGTAATTTCGTTACACTAATGACCTTTCGTTAATTGGGTTTTATCTTGCTAATTACCTACTTAACCCTAATTATTTAACCTACCCGGATTACCTACCTCATCCACGTCTCTCTCAGCTAACCGTAAAACCCCAGCTACCCTTGATTTCTAATCCTATATAATACCCCCATCAGCTCTTCGTTCTCACACAACCCCAGGCACTCTCTTCGTTCAAACAAAACCCAAACACACATCTCTCTCCCCTACCCTCTATTTTCACACACAGGCAACCCATGCTTACGAATTCCTCTCTCCCTCTATCACTCGTTCTCTCTCCCCTCTCCATCTTTGCCGGTAGCAACCCCGACCCCAGGCCACCCACGCCGCACAACATGCCTCCGTGAAGCCCCTCCCACTGCCGGCAAGCCTCCACGTCGACGCTACCCTTTCACCGCTCCGAGATCTGCAACCCCGACGTGTCGACACCCGCTTCGGAGCAGCGCCGCCCCCCTGAGCACCGGAGTTCGCCCCCGAGCGTCGTACACGTCGCTGTCCTCCCCCGACGCCGCTGCGAGCTCCTCCTCTCGCCGTCAAGGCCGCTTCGCCGTCTCCGTCCGCAGCAGAGCCCGCTGCAGCGACCACCGCCGCCTCGACATCGTCGTCGCCGTCGCCTTCCGCGCCCCGCCGCCGCCACAGACCGCCTCGTCTCGCCGCCGTGCACTCCCGCCGCCTTCGCCGACGCCGTCGCTCCCCGACGCCGCCTCGAGTCACCATCGCCCTCGCCGGAGCCATCGAATGCCGCCACGAACGCCCCCTCCCTCGATCAACGACGGTGCGTGCGTTATATACGCGATGTCAAACTCGTAATTACGAGATTTAAATTCGTATTTTCGTATTTTAGTTAATTATTAATGGGTATTTATGGTTTTAAATTCATAACTAAATATATAGGGCCCAGAAAAATGTGAGACTAGTCCCAGAAATTCAGAAACGTCGAAACGAATCCATTGGCGCTAGTTTCGTCGCGATCAGGCAAGTATATTTCTCACAGTGAATTTTTAAAGGCAAAACTTAAATAGGTTAAAATTCTTTTAAAATTCGTAGCTTGCAATTTCTACGTACACTGCTATACGATAAAAATATATGTTACAGTACTTGTAAATACGATCGTTTTGACATCTTGTTTGCAGAATTCTGATGTACGGTTTATCCGGAATAAATCCTTGATCGTGGGTATTATTAATAATTTCTTGTTTTATAAATCCTTTTAAAATTCATAACCTGTGATTTTTACATACACCAATGTACGATAAAAATATATGTCGTAGTACTAGTAAATACGATCATTTTGACACCTTGTTTGAAGAATTCTGATGTACGGTTTGTTCTAAACAATTCCTTGAACATATGTTTTAAAAATCATTTCTTGATTTAAAATTGCTTTTTGGCTATTTAAAATTGTTTAAAAATTGTTTAAAAATCTTAAAAAAATAACTACTAGTCTTAGAAAGTATTTTAAGCTAATTTAAACTCTTTTGCTTGGTTAAAATCACATCTTACTCGTTCTTTTATTTATTTAAGTGATCCTGATGTTTTCATTTAATCGAGTCGTGAAGTTGTGAACTTTCACGAGACTGTTGTACAGACTATTGGAACACCAAGATTGAATTGACTGACTGGAAGATGGAACTTCAACAATATTGCATGGAAGATGGAACTTTAATAATATAGATGGAAGATGGAATTTCAATAATAGACAGATAGTACACATTCTTTTGACCGCCACATGACTCGACCTGGGATTGGGGTAGTCTATGATCACAAGTGTTACAGAATGACTGGATGCGCCATACTAAATTACCTCCAACACATTACGGGGGTTAGAACCTTGACCGTTGCCATATCGGAACGGTGGGTAAGCCTCGGAGTTGCTCCCGTCGCAGGCTGCATGTTGGTTATCTCTAGTACTCTTGGACATGGACTTATCACTAGGATAGACTGATTTTTGACTATTGTTCTAACATCTTTTCTGCAGGTTGCTACAGTGGGTTTATTAAATGCTAAATTGTCACAGGTTGGTGATAGTATTGCAATTTGTTATTGAAATTGCTACAGGTTGCAAATGGTATTGCAAATGTTTAACTGCTTTAACTGTTTTAACTACTTTAACCTGGTTTATCTCTTTTATTGCTTATTTGTGAATTAAGCTTATTGCTTATCTTTAAAGTTCACCATTGTTTAAATTTAAAATGTCCAACATTTTGATTTTGAGATTATCTTGCCGAGAAAACCTCGCTGACGGACATTTCATTTTGTTGTTTTACGAAATGTCCGTCAGGTATCGATAGTGAGTTCTTTGAAGACACTACTGCAGGAGTCGAGCCAGTGCTCGAAGACTACGTGGAGTATCTACCCACGGAAGGCTAGACTTTTACCTTCGCGTCAGCACTTATATATATTTGAATAATGTAATTTGTATACTTGTTTGCATTGGCCATACTAGACCCGAGCTGTATCTTAATTATTGTGCACTAGATATGTAATAATGTTGTTTGAGCTGCTTCTTAAATTTGCAAGCAAGGATCTGCAATTTTTATACAGACGCTTAGTGTGTTTAAGCCAAGGAGGAAGAAAAGAAAAAGATTTCAAAAAAGAGAAGAAAAAAAAAAGTACTCCTCCTTGTTTTAAGCACATCGCGGACCCGCTCGCGTCCTCGCTCCCGGTAGAATGGGAAGCGGGGCGTGACACATGGACGCCACGGCTGGAGGGTCCTTCATGTCAAGAAGCGAAGAAGATGCCGGACAGATTCTTGAAAATATGGCATCTAACAATGAGCAGTGGTGTGACGAGAGGGCCACACCTAGATCTGGGGGCATCCATAGAGTCGAGGACGTCGACAAATTGTCAAGCAAGTTTGATTTGCTATCGACCCAGATCTCCGCATTGATGGTAGGCACCGGTGGCGCCGGTTCACAACAGATTGCTGCGGTGGAGTCCGAAGTTTTTGGAGAGTTCGACGGTGGTGACATCTCACCACCATTAGATCAGGCGAGCGCATTATTTTACAATCTTACAGGGAATGCGCCTTTTCCACCACGAACCAACTCCAACCCGGCCTACTCTCCCAACAATCAGAATCATCCCAACCTTAGCAACCGAGCGCCTTATCAACAGTCGGCTCAGCAACAACAGCAGATATATCAGCCGGCTAGGCCCCAACAGCAGTTCCAGCAGCAGCAATTTCAGTAGCAATAACCTCCACAACAGTATCAACAGTATGCTCCTAGGAATCAGCAGCCCACCCAGCAGCAATACGGCCAGCAGAGGGCCATTTCTTCGGTTGAGTCCCTCCTGACTCAATACATCGCCAATCAGGAGAAGATAAATCTGAAACTGGAGATGGGACAAAGAGTCCTCACTGATCAGGTGACCCAGCTGGGGTTGCAAGTGGCGAACCTTCAGAGACCACAGAATTTATTACCGCCACAGCCTGAGGTGAACCCGAGGGGGGTAAATCAGACCTTGGTGCTCACGCATGAGCATGAGAACGTGTCCGCCATCGTCTTGAGGAGCGGAACGCAAATACCTACGAGAGAGCCCTCCCAAAGGACTGGAAGCACCGTTGGTCGTGGAACGACCAATTGAGAAATTAAATGACGACGGTGCTTCATCACCAAAGCCAACTACTCCGGAGGGAGTTCATAGAGAGGAGAAGAAGAAGGATGAGGAAGGGAACCTAAGAGTATTCAAGCCCATTGTGCCTTTCCCACAACGGCTTGCCCAAGCCAAAATTGATGAGAAGTATGGCAAATTTTTTGCCATGGTGAAAGATCTGAGCTTACAAATCTCCTTCCTCGAGGCCATCGAGACAATTCCCTCATATGCCAAATTTCTGAAAGACTTGGTGACACGGGGATCTAGAAAAGAGAAGGTCGTGTTAACGGCGGAGTGCAGAGCCCTCATTCAGCGCGCAAATCCGCCCAAGCTCAAGGACCTAGGAAGTTTCTCCATCCCTTGCTCTATTGGGGAAGTGCAAATCCAGAGGGCGCTCGTCGATCTAGGAGCGAGCGTCAGCTTAATGCCCCTATCGATGTACAAGATAATAGGGATGGGAGACTTAGAGCCCACCGGCATGACATTACAACTTGCTGACCGTTCGGTCAAGTACCCGGTGGGAGTAGTGGACGACCTCCCTGTCGATGTGAGAGGAGTACAAGTGCCGGTTGATTTTGTGGTGATGGACATGCCAGAAGACAAGCATACCCCAATTATCCTTGGACGGCCCTTTATGGCAACCGCCAGAGTTTTGATAGACGTGAAGAATAGGAAGCTTTCCCTCAATGTCGGCCAAGAAAGAGTCGAATTTGACTTAGGCTTGTCGATGAAGCATCCAAATTCCCTGGACGATCCTAGTATCAGTACGCTGGAGAACAAAGAAGATAGAGCAGTTGAAACAAGTGCCTGGGAAGTACTCTCGAGGAATCCCCCCGATAGCTTGGGGGACCTTGGAGAGAAAGTTGGCTCCCCAAAGAATGAAGTTGCTAATGAGGCGGTCGCGTGACGTGAGACCCCTCACGGATTTCCTAAGGCTCCTCCTACGAGGAGAAAGGGGAAAGAACCCATGGACCTCACCATTGATGAGGTCCGGATCCTGAAAAAGATGGCGGTAGACGCCAATTTGAGGGAGAAGCCCTCGAATCCTGTCGACAAAGGGAGGGTAGTTGAGCAAATCTTCTTACAGCCGCCAACTACACCAATAGCCACAAGCTCTGGAGTTGAAGAGATGCCGGATTTTGGGCATCACCCGTATCGCCCACCATGAACATCATCAACGGGCGTCGAGCTGACGACGTTAAAAAAAAGAGCTTCATGGGAGGCAACCCATGCTCTGAACTTTTGTTTCAATTTTTAGGATTATTTTTAACTTTATTTTATCTATTTTTATAAATAAATCCAGCCGTAAGAACTTCCGTTGTGGAACTTAGGTGATTTGTGGGTTTTTGCAGAAAACAAGGCCCCAACCGATCGGGTGATAACTCACCTGAACGGTTGGGATGTATCAGCTAACGGCCATGTCTGCCACTGAATGAACCGACCGGGTGAGAAAAGAAGAGACCGGGTGAACAGACCGGGTGATCTGGGGAAACTCTCGGGGATTTTTGAGGAATGATCAACCGACCGGGTGGTACGTAGAGAGATCAGGTGACAGACCGGGTGGTTCTGTGGCAAACTTTCAGGAAAATCTGTGGAGCGGCCAACCGATCGGGTGAATTATCACCCGACCGGTTCACCTGTAGCGTTTCTTCCTGCAACAATTTCGACCTAAAGGCCAACCGATCGGGCGACTTTTCACTCGATCGGTTCGACTTAAAATCCTATATATATCGCCCTCCGCCCTTTCGTTTCGCCCTCGCCAGTTTCGAAATTCCTATTGACGTTTCGCCTTCTCCACTTTCGCCTGGCCTCGTTCTCCCCCTTGATCAACCCAAATCGATCTTCCCCCCCGCTCCCTACCAATCTCTCCATTGATTTCCCCCCATCTCTCTCGACTTCACCCGCACACAAAACCCTAACTTTCACCTATCCCCCCATTATTGAAACTTACTGAAAGAATTCGTCGCGGCTTCACACGTGCTCCGGTCGAGTAGCATTGCGGCGTCTACGAGCAACGATCTACATCCCATTTGGGTAAACTCGCTCCTTAGCTCTATTTTTATTTTTCCCTAAAATATTTCATTTTGCTCGTTGACCGTGTTTGTGTGTATTCGTCGTCTTTTGCATACACTCACACACACATACACGACCCCTGCACAATGCCTCCCCGCCGTGCTAAGCCCACCGACGCCAGCTCTTCCAACCCTAGGCCCACCCGTCGCGCTCGTCGCACACAACCCCCCGCTCAATCCACCACCACCAATTCATCTACCACCCCATACACCACTTCCCCCGCTTACATTGGCGATGCCGAATTCGGGGACGACCAATCCGACCGATTCGTGGCCATGATCCTCCTAGCTGGACATAGTGGTCGGGTAACTCAGGAGTCCGTCGACCGAGACCTGCCTTTTCTTCAAAGCTTCATTCGCCACATTCACACTGACCCACCCGATGTCTCCGAGCTTCACATTCCACCCCCCACCACTACTGATGCCCAGCACAGGCCCCCATCACCACCCCCAGAGGGTGGTGCCCCTGCTTGATATTTTCCCGTCCAGCTTTTGTCCCCCCAATTTTTAGTGCCCATCTGTCTTTGAGGGGCCCTGCTTTAACACTGCTAGGGGGAGGACCCATTCACGAGTCTATTTTGCTGTGTTGTCGTGTTTTGTTTTCTTTGTGTGTGTGTGTGTGTGTGTGTGTGTGTGTGTGTGTGCCTGTTTCATTTGTCATGTCGTATCATTTTCTTTCTTTCTTTTTCTATTTATATGTCGTGTGGTTTGATTTTGATTTTTTTCTTTATTTTCAGTTTCGTATCTATGTTTTCCATGTTTTTCATTTCTTTTTTGTGTCGGTGCGTATTCCCCCCCATTTTCATTGCCCTCCCGTACTCACTCTTATTGCATTGAGGGCAATGCAAGCTTCAGCTTGGGGGAGTCACACTTTGTGCGTCGTTTGAGTCTTTCTTTTTTGTTTTTGTGTCGTTTTCATCGTGTTTTTAATTTTTCTTTTCTTCTTTTTATCTCTTTCTCCTAGAGATGAACCATATGATGAATTGCCACAAAATCACACACACCTAGCATAGCATCGATAATCACACTCACTAACCCTAGGATATCGAGTCCCCCTGCATTTCACGCGTCGTGGGTCCACTTAGCTTTTTGTGAGTCATGTGTCGTGCCTAGCTGTTTGGTGTGCTTCTGCTTTGTGATTTTACTTTATATACCTGTCCAGGAATGACCCCTAGATTATCACGCTTCGATATGAATAATGCGGTATTTGCTTCTCTTGTCTGTTTCTGTATGCACGATTATATATATCGTATGCCTCATTTCGCATGTGTCGGGATTCCACAATTAAGGACTAGGATAACCCATTTAGCCCATGCTCTATTTAGCGAGAATAGTCTCCTTTGCCCAAGTGTTTAGATTCCGACTTCTTTTTTGTTTTACTTGGTGCACATCCCCTCGTCGTGTACCGTTCTCCCACTTGGGAGAGTACACATGTGTATAGCCAAAAAAACCCAAAAATCCAAAAAAAAAAGAGAAAAGAAAAAGAAAAACCCAAAAAGAAGAGAAAAGAAAAGAAAGAAAAAAATTGTATAGCCAAAAATCCAAAAAAATTTACAAATACCCAAAACCCAAAAAAATTCCCGTGTGAATATCTTTTCCTACTTGCCGAGAATAAAGGGAAGGCGAGAATTTGCACCGAGTGTTCTTCTCCACATCATCTCAACCCCCATCGGTTTCGAAAACACTTGGCTTTGGAACTTTTTAGCTAATATCTAGGCTATAGTGGTGTGATTTCCCTAATCCTAGTTGTGGAGTCCCTGACACATGATATGTTTCGATTCTCTCTCTATTCTCATGCATGCTTGAACTATATATTCACCGCTTTATTCAATTCGAATCGATATTTGGGTCATTTCCTGGATTTGTGTATATCGAGCTTTATCGCACATCGTAGATAGTGACACCGTCTGCTAGCGCACGACCACACTCACTCGCGCTTCACCGCGTGGGCCCACAGCACTTGTCTGGACTCGTACACCTTGGTCTAGTGATGTGATTTGGCGTTTGCTTGCTTGGTGTGTCATTTTTGATTTTGTTGGCCCTGACGGGCGATCTAGGATATAGAGTTTTCTTTTTCTCTCTTTCTCTCTATTTTTCCCCTCCGAGCTCCTACTCACTCGTCTTCCTCGAGGACGAGGAAGAGTTCAGCTTGGGGGATTTTGACGTGCGTTTATATTTCATATATTTACGCACGTTTTCTTCCGTGTTTTCCGTATTTTACCGCCGTCTTATATTCGTTTTCTCGTGTTTCTTGTTTTCTTTCACTTTTCCGTGTTTTCCGTATTTTGCAGGAGTTTACTGGCATATGGGGCATAAAACGATGATATCGCAAGTCCCCGGAGCAACGGGAGGAGTCACGCATGATCCAGGGGGTCAAACGACAAAGATTGCATCTTTCAGCCCCTCACCCGATCGGTTGATCATCTTCAACCGATCGGGTGATGCACGCGTGCACCACCCGGACGCAGCTTGGAGCTCACGAGAAGTCAACCGGTCGGTTCGCAGACCGGTTCAAAAGGGCCAAGTCTCTGGATTTCTACTGTAATTGCCAACCGATCGGGTGACCTTCACCCGATCGGTTCATCTGTAGCTGAAGTCCAAAGCCCAAGACACGGTCAGCTCAACCAGCCTCCTGACCCGACGGCACCAAGATCCAACCAGTCACATTCATATGTCAACCGACCGGGTGAAGATGACCGGGTGAAGTTCCGCATCGCGCTGTAAATCGATGAAGCGGGTCACCCGATCGGTTGACTTGTCAACCGATCGGGTGATGTCGTTTTCTATATATAGAACCCTAGGTTTTCCAGATTCGGAGGCTGATTATTTTTTTTCCGTTTTCTTCATTTTGTGACGGCTGTAATTTCCCAGTTTTTGTAAGTTTTCAGATCTTTGTCAAACTTTAGTATTATCTTAATTGCTTTACTACCATTGCATTTCTATTGTCTGATCATGATTTTTACGGTCGATTTCTGTTTAGATCACTTTTTACTAAATATGTGTGAGTAGTTCTCAAATCTAGGATTTTGGCGGAAACCCCTTCATGGGCTCTTCCCGATGCGTCCATAGGGCTAGGAAATCTATAGGGATTAGGAATCTAACGGTTACGCGGGGTGTTTTATTGTCATCGGTTGGAAAAAGACCGCCTTTGACCGTTGGGCCAAGGGGGAATAAACTTGGCGGTTGACTCCCTAGCCATAGCTCATGCCCTTAGTGTAGACGTCGAATCCTAGCGTGCGGGAGCGGCAGGATGAGACGTTGGAGTTATCGTTGCGAGCTTAGTGCTCCCGGAGTCGATCAGTGTTAATGGACACGGGAGTGCCCACTGATCGAACCCGGGAAGTCCGGTGTATCATCCTGGGCACCGACCGGAATATCGGGCCCATGGGATGCCGGTACCACTTTCAGTGGCAACGTCTCACCATTAGACCCTAATTTCGATCGATATCCTACCCGTAGGCCGTATCGGCGAGAGCCGCTCGTTGGGATGGAAACCAAAGTTCCAGGTTTTTCCTTTCTATTGTCTATACCTTGCATTCTATTTACCATGACTACCCATCATTCGATCCGGGCTAGCTCGCCCATGGGGTGATTTTGATCCTCTTTGACACAAGCACATCCATGCCTCCCTGAGTTCGGCCCCCAAGCCACACTACAACACCGTGCGTTTGCGGTTACAAATATTTAAATCTCACGCCCCCGTTAGTATCATTGCACACATCTAGCGCGCAGTCGCCGGGGGGGCGGGTCACCCACACTCTCATGATGCTATGATAGGACTATCTACCCCAGGCCCAAGCCAACTTATGTTGGTCATCAACATGCGTTAGCTGCATTATGCTCGACAAATATCCCCAATCCTCCTTCATGCCACTATCATGAATAGAATTTCTTTCAATTTTAGGGGAGCTCTAATCCATGCCCAACTCTCGTTGGCAACATGGATAATAGGAATTGATATAGGGATTGACAACCCTAGATCAGCACTAGCTATCACTAGTGACTAATCTATTAATCCACAAATGGGGAGATTAATTTACACTAATAATAATCATCCTTACATACCCATAATAATTAATTATTCAAAAACCCATCACAAGCATATCGATCTATTGCAAATTCCAATAGGGTTCAACCCATGGCCCTAGATGGATAACTACTCACAATCCATTAAAGAAAACATGATTAGATTCAATAGATGATGCATAAGAACAGTAATGGAGAGATGAAAATAGATACCTGACTGATCCACAATAATAGAGAATAAGAAAATCCAATTTTGATCCAAATTAAGTGCCAAAATTACAAAGAACAAAAAGGAATAAAAGCTGTAGCAGAGAATGATAGAACAAGAACACCGGAATAGAACTCTGAAAATTCCTTTGAAAAGTCAGGAAAAGTTACCCCCTAAAAGTAAAAATAGAAGAACTATAAATACAATCCAAAAATACCCTTAAAAGACCAAAACTACCCCTTAGCATTGCCCAATTACCTTCCTGAAACCATAGACGAGTCGGCCACATTATCGCAGACTCCAAAAATAGTCTTCTATTTCAATTTTCTTCATCAACAATGTGACCGCGTGGAATTCGACACGGTCGAGTAGAATCCCATTTAAGCTCCGTCAAAAACCACTCCGACATGGTCACATACGTGACCGTTTGGGGCATTCTACTCCTTCATGTGACACGACCGTGTGGAATGACACACGTGGCCACATCACCTTGCGCTTCAGCTCACCATTGGCTTCAAAGTGACAAGTCACGTGGGTGTGACACACGTGACCACGTCGCCCGTGTTTGTTGGATACAACAATATATGATTTCTTGTTAGATGATAACAAACCTTCATGAATAATTTTAATGCAGTTGTTAAGTGTTTTTAGGCTCAAAGAAACAAGAGCACATAGTGGCAAACATGTAATTCATGAGCAATGGAAATAATGAATTATGAGCAAAAGAAGGAGAGATGGCAAACTTGTGATTAATGAGATTTGACTTGGTCAATATTCGCTGCAAATTTCACGGAGGGATAAGGAGATTTGATTCGAAAAATTAAGTCAATTTCTAGAGTCTTAGTGGATCTAGGAGAATCAAATCAAATCAATCTTAATTGTGGATTAAAGGAGCTTTGGTTGGAATACAACTCTTGGAGCCATGCACTATAGAAGTCTCTCCTAGCCCTCATTGGATCCCCCCTCTGAGAGAGAGAGAGAGAGAGAGAGAGAGAGAGAGAGAGAGAGAGAGACCTTGCCATTTCCATACCCAGTTGCCCTAAGCTCTTCATTGGAAAGACCATAGGCAAAGCTCTCATCTCCATGCATCAAGAAGCTCTCGGCCAAGAGACATGATCATCTTCTAGCTCAAGGCAAGGGGCACATCTACATCTCCAAGCAAAGTCCTTCATTATCTAAGCCAATGGAGCCCAGCACCAAGCACATCTTCCTCTCGACAAGGCTAGATTTTCACTCTACAACTCACGGCCTCTGTGCGCATCACTAATTCCATGTGTCTGGTGCGCTGATCCATCGTGCCACTGTCGATTCTGCCCTCTATGCCATTCTGCATTGCTGACCGAGTGCCCATCGAGCCAACAACTTGGTTGGCTCATAGAATTCCCGTGGCACAACTTATGACGCGGTCTGCTCTGCATTGCTCCCAAGTCACGACACTGCATTGCCATACCAAGTCCTGTACCAACTTGCATATAGAACCATTGCTTCATTGAGCCAAAGGCATGATTGACCCAAGGGGAGGACCCACTAGTCATGGCAGGTAGCCCCACCGATCTAATAACCTTGTAGGTACATAGAATTCACGTGCCAAGGCTGTTGCTGACCGAGCTTTCATAGTTCCATCCACACTGAAGGGGCATTGTTTGGCATACATGTAGACAAGCCATCAGAGCCATGCTCCATTGCTGACCCATTGCCTCACTGAGCCAAGGGGGTTATTGACACATAGATTCACATGCCAATGATCGAGCTGATTTGCGTACAGACTTCTTTCAGACAGAATTATGCAGCCAACTTTCGAAGCGTTATATCTTTTGATCCAGGCATCAGATTGAGACACTGGTTGTGCTAGCACGAACCTGACGACATACTGATCGACATGGACTATCCAAACATCACAAGCTGAGCATTCTAAACTCTTCATCTCATTTTTATTTTTGATAGTATTGGTAGATCTTTGTATTAGTATTGTTTTCATGTTTGGGGTTATTCCGGGCCCTTAATAGATGGGGCTAGTCAAGAGAAATTTTTTGCTAGAGTAGTATCATTTGACACTTTGGTAAGTGAGGTACCAACTTGGTGAGCTAAGTATTGGGGCACGATATTTCGTGTGTTTGTATTTTGACATTATTATTCTAGTGATTACTTGGGGGCTGGAGTAGGTCGTTGGGGCGACCGAACCCGGGTAAATATCGTGTGCACTGTGTGTTTGTTTCTACTTTATTTTCTCTGCACCATATTTGCTCTGTGGTTGTTTGATTGAGTAGGCCATAATTTTTATATTCGCGAAAATTTTCCCTAGGCCTTTTCAACCCCACCTCTAGGCTTAGTTCACGATCCAATAAGTGGTATCAGAGCAGGTTAGAGGATCCAGGATAAAGAACCATGAATATCTCTAATTTAGCTGTTGCTGAAGGCATGTCTACAGTTAGACCCCTTAAGTTTAATGGCACATATTTTGCATATTGGAAAAATATGATAAAAATATATATAGTGTTATTTGATTATGATGTTTGGAGTATTGTTGAGAAAGGCTACAAACCTCCCATGACTAAAATTGAAAATTTAGAAATTCCAAAACCTGAAGATAAATGGGATGATGTTGATAGGAAACATTATTCTTTGAATGGTAAAGGTATGAATGCTATCATATGTGCGTTAGATAAAACTGAATTTAATCGTATTTCCCAATGTTTAACTACACATGAAATTTGACATACGTTGGAGGTGACACATGAGGGAACGTTGCAGGTAAAGGAGTCAAGATTGGCCCTTCTAAGCACTAAATATGAAAGCTTTCACATGCTACCCACTGAGTCCGTTAAGGAGATGTATGCAAGGTTTATAGATATTGTGTATAATTCTAACGTCCTTGGAAAACCATATTCGAACTTGGTGAAACTAAGGAAAATCTTGAGAGCACTACCAAGCTCATTTCGCCCTAAAGTTACATCCATCCAAGAAGCTAGAGACCTTGCAAAACTAAATGTGGAGGAATTGATTGGAAACTTGATGTCCCACGAGCTTGAACGGAAGACCATTGAATCAAGGGAGAAATTTGAGACCAAGGCCCCCAAGGCATTAGCGATTATAACTGATGAAGGGTGTGATGATGAGCTTGATGAGGAGCAAGTACTAATGGTTAGAGGATTCAGGAGATACATCAAGTCTTCACAGTGGAGAGTAGATATATCCAAGATGTTCAATCATTTTAATAAATTTAATTTTGCAAATGCTTCATCTGAACAGAATACTACTTAGTCTGTACATTGTTTTCATTACTAGAAATAGGGACATTTCATGAAAAAAGTACCCACTGATGAAGAGAAACACCGCAGAAAAGAAGGGAAAATCATTGGCAGTTACTTGGGATGCGGATGATGAGGATAATGCTTAGGAGGAGATTGCCCACTCATCTTTGTGCTTAATCGAGTGTCTTGAGGAAAAACAATCTGAGGTACTGATAAGCATGTATTTTACACATTTATTCTCGTACATTCATATCATGTTTCACCACCCAAATCCCAATTTTATACGCTTTTCGAAGAATATTTGGAACTATTTCACTTTCGGATCGTTTAGGTTGATTTCAGAGAATTTGGAGCGAATTGGAGCGATACGGTGCAATCTGGAGATGAAGCCATGAATGACGATGAAAGGATAGCAAGAATACCCTTGGATATAAGTTGGAAGCACCAAAATACAAGGTAGAAAGATCTATGAAGGTTGGAGCAAAGAAGAAGAAGAAGAAGAAACAAAGCTAAAACGCATGAAATGCCAAAGATTTACGCATTATATCCACCTTGTTTTGTTTTTTGCTATCATTCAAGAGGCCATATTGACCTGAAGGTATTTTTTACTCATAATAGACTTAATTAAGGTTCCAACGCCATCAAGAACATGTAAAACGGAGGTCAGATGAATTTTCTAGAATTTCTGCAAGATTGGGTAGCAATGCTGAAATTTCCCGGATCAGTGTCACTTGGCCGAGTGACACTTTCACTCGCCGAGTGACATCTCACTCGGCCGAGTGACCAGAAAAAACAGAATGCTGATTTTTGGAGTTTTCGCAGGAAGTTCCACTCGACCGAGTGACATTTCCACTCGACCGAGTGAGCCGACGGCCAGAATTCTGAAATTCTGTTACAACTAGGGGAAATGGTATTTTGGTCAACTTTTTCTTAGGGATTTGGGGTAGCTTTAAATACAACTTTGTAGCTGTCATTTGGGGGGGTTCCTAATATCTTTCTTGGAGACTTTTTTAGAGGTTGGGCCATGCCTTAGGCCCCCTCTTCGATCTAAACGGTTGTATTTGGATTGGATTTCTTCATGCAAGCTAAGTATCTTAGTTATTGTTATTTGAATCATTGATTTGATATCTTTTTTATGCAAGCAATGTTTCTTATTGATTTCTATATCATTATTGCTATGCTTGGTTGATTATTACTCTAGGGACAAGGGTTAAACCCTATGGATCTAGGGTTTGATATGCGAAATTGATTGAAACCCTTGTTGCTAAACTTGTTTTAGGGTTAGATTATATTCGATTGACTACAAATAGATTGGGATTTCTACTTAGATATTGAGAGCTCGAGAGAGAATATTGATCTATATGTAGCCTTAGATATTTGATTTAGATCTATAATTGCGATATCATAGAATTGGTGCATGAGAGCGACCAAAGCTAGCATCTTTATTATATTTCTATGATTATATTCGTCTGTACGACGGTAAGACGAATTCGAACCATCATAATCTAGATTCGAACTCACGTTGCACGAGAGTGAACGTGAGTGAGAATTGAATTATATTGTCGATCTTAATGCTAATAATTCAAAACTAGGCTTTTGCTAGAGCGAGGTTCTAGCTTGAGTTATTATAGACTTGTGTAGCATGAGAGCGTGCACTTGTTCACAACATAGTTGCGACAATTTTACCCTAAACTAAGAGTTAGTAATTAGGAGCTCACATTCACATTGATACTCAAAAATCTATAGCGGGGATTCCCTAGTCCTAGACATTTTTATTGATTGAGTATACAACCGACATCTTTATTATCGACATCGACATCCATCACCAATGCCATTACATCATACCATAACCATCACCCCTAATAAACCTTCGTAGTCAAGCCAACCTAAGATCGATTGGAGCCATCACCACCTCCCTATGGATACGATACCTGCTTGCCACTAAACCGTGAGCTTGCGGTAAAACTACATTGTTTTGGGAGTACATCCCGACGTGGTCAAGTTTTTTGTGCCGTTGCCGGGGAGGTGTTTCCTGTTGGGTGCCAATTTGTCACAATTAGCTTGATTAGACTACGAAAAAAATCAAAAATCAACAAAAAGAAATTTTCACCTCTATCACCATTATAATCATTTCTATATTCTTTTGTGCCACTGATATTTTTTTCCAGGTATTTATCTTTATTGATCAGGTGTTATGAGTGCTATTATCGGGACCACAGATTTTGATCAGAGTTCTCAGACGGGAGACTATTTTCTTGATGGGATTCTTGCACAACAGGTTGAAATGCTAGCTAGGATTGAAAAGAGCAACCTTCAATTGGAATGGGTGAAAAGGGACCTTGAAAAGAGTGCGCTCATACTTAAGGTTGCATGGATTTCCAAAGCTATCAGTTCGGCTTCATCATCCTATGGGCAAGAAGCATCGCCAGTCATATTACCAGAGCTAGCACGACCTATTGATGAAGGGGAACTATAGTACCACCAGGTATCAGAGGAGCAGATCCGATACTTCAAGCAAACCGAAGGTGACATTTTCTGGCAAGTTTGGAGGAGGTTCAACAAGTTACTGGACGGACTGCTGCAGCGTGGATATTTCCGTAATTCTGCTCTCCTTAATTACTTCTGGAAAGGACTGGATGATGATGTGCAAGAGGAGTACATGAGGATAGACTGAGGTATATTAAGTGTGATGCCTCCTTATCCAGCTTGGGAATATTTAGTAGCATCCACCACTCATAATGAAACAACATCACCTGGCATTATTACAGCTACTTTTGATGAGACAAATGTGATGAGACACTCGAAAGGTATCACTGCAGAGCCAGAATGTGCCGTCGTCGACCCCCCGTCCTACGATACAGCTATTGCATATGAAGAGTGGATGGACGAAGAGGCAGAAATTGAGTCATTTGCACTGCTAGAGGAGGACACATTCAGAGCTTATTGGAGGGCATCTTGGAGTCAGCGAGGTTCACTTGTTCAGAGAGCATTTCAGTAGGTGATGCATTCGAGCTATGATTTGTAGATTTTGTTATAAACTATGTTTCGGCTGCAGGAACAATTGAGGAGGACGTCCATGTCAGTCTTGAGGGGGATAGACTATATTTTCGCATTTCTTGCGTGCCTTCTCCTTAAAAAGATACATCCCTACAAGTTGACACACATGAGCAGCCATCATCACCATTCCAGGAGAGCCTACACTGATACTTGATAAGAAGGAAAAAGAGCACCCTGTCGAGCCAGAGCATATTAATGAGGAGGCCTCACAAGTGGAACCAGAGCATACCATTGGGGATGCATCACTTTGGGACGAGATATCTTCGTTCAAATAGATCCTGAGCCTTGCCCACCTGTAGTTGAGCTTCTACAGCCACCTCTACCTTCCATTGAGGCTGAGCATCCACCTGAGGAGCATTCACCAGAGCTTGTTGCTCCCATTCAGGGAGAATCTTTTACCCACTCTTTTCTTTTATCTGAATATATTCCTATTTATGATGATTATGATGATTCGAATATGGAAGACACACCATATTTTTTGCAGGACACTTCCACATATGAGAAATAAGTACATTGGGACGTGTACCCTAATGAGCAGGATGTGCTATGTGATGTGTCCGATGAGGAGAGTGAGGAGCAACCTATCACAGATGCTATTGTATATGATCTGGAGGTATGCTGAGATGAGTATGATATTGAGGAGGTCTAGAACTATGATACTGAGTTACCTGAGCAACTGAGAGAGGACACCAGGGAGATATATGTCACATCACAGGAGGATATTGAATTATTTCCAGGAAAGTATCATCCACCACTATTCATTTCATATATTTCTATAGACGATCTTCTTTGGAATACTTTTATTATAAGGGTAAAAATTTTGCAGCGAACTGACCTATTCTCTGCAGGGCACATGTGGAGTCCTTGTAAGAATGCTGGGGATGCATTACTGCAGTTCGTTGGTGTTCGTGGAGGTACGCATGTGGCGAAGCCACAGAAAGTGCAGTTGGAACAACTACCTGCACACCTAAAGATTCTAGATCCACCGTTTGAATCAGGTGATACCAATCCAGTAGTGTAGCAATAATGTAAAATTTTATGTTTTCAATAATCTCAAATCCTCTAGACAGTAAGAGGACCATATAGTAGTTTTCTTTCCGAGTACATTGGATAAAGATAAATAAAATAAATAAATAAATTCACCCCAATGTTGGCAACAATAAACTTTTACAACCAAACCCATTATATGCTAGTGATGGCCATCTTCTTCACATTTATATATGTTTCACCCTTTTCCTCACCACCAATCGAGCACTTCTTTCATGATAAACTTACTTTCTTATTCATTTGACTTGATCACGCTTAGCAAAGCCGTGATTTTATTGATCGAGTCACTGAACGGGATTGTTTGGTTTAGCTTGGAGAAGGCGCTCTCATGCATCATTGCATGTGCATGTAGTTGCATTAAGATTTCATTTCATTCAAGTCATCATTTTCCATTCACCCCCCTCATATTTATCGTTGTTCCTCTTAATTATCTTTTGTGATCACATTGAGGACAATGTATAGTTTAAGCTTGGAGGAGTACATTTCTATGCCATTTAGTTACATTAGTTGCATTTTTACTTTATTTTTTGGATTTTTTGGATTTTTCAAATTTTTGCATCATATTTTTCAATTTTTCATCTTATTTTCCTTTTGTGTGCGTGTTCATGCATCATATTGTGTGCTTGTTTTTATTTTCTTTCTTTTTTTTTCTCTTTTTAGACTAGAAATGATTTTCATATGATTGCACTTTGTAGCTATGCACACTCTGCTGAGGTTTTCTTTACACACTCACGTATCATTTTTCTTGAGTCTTATTTGCTTCAAGTTTATATTTATATGATAGGTTTTATCTTGAACTCTTAGTTGATTGATATAGAGTTATTTCCTTGAGTAGATTCCCTTTTCAATATGATTTTCCATAGCTGAGTTCATTTTTCCATAATTATATCCTTGAAATAGTCAAAAAGATTGTATGAATTAATTATGAAAATGAATGAATTATTTGCATGATTTGTATGATAACTAAGTATGCTTCATGAATGAGTGTGATTCAATAGAAATATGATAACCAATGAAGTTTTAGTATTGATGAGTAGAAACTCTAATGCCAAGCCCATGTCTAGAATCTATGCTTTTTCCCTTTTCTTTTGTATATAGCCAAATAAATGGTCAAAGACCATCTTTGCATTCCATCGCATTTCGTGAGTTTGCAAAATCCCAAAAACAAAAATACAAAAAAAATTCCTAAATAAAAGGACAATGGGGTTCCTTGTAAGCTGATGCCCTAAGATTTCCTGATCTGGGATGCATAGACCGCTCCTTGCCCTCCATTGCGTTTACGCAAGCTTGCAATACAAAAAGCCAAAAAAATATAGCCAAAAGTATAAACAGACAAAAATTACATATCATTATCTCCATTTCTTTTTAGAATAAAGACATGGGTAGAGTTGAAGTTTTTCTAGGATTCGTGAAAAAGTCTAGTGTGGTGATCTCCTAACTTCAATCGAATTCATTATCTCGTTTCATGAACAACAAATTTATATCTTGCCTGCTTGGTATTTGATCATGATACATTTACGCTAGATAGAGAATCCGTTGTAGAGTTTGAATTTAAATTCTATGGATTAAGTATATTGTATGGTAAGCTATGATAGGATTTCTTCTCCAATTTCATGTTGATGTTGAGTTCTCTATACTTTATTGAAAATCCATGATATATGCATGATGCTAGACTAGAATGCTATGTGTGGATGTGCATGCTTATTTATTTCTCAGTTGATGTTGTGTGTGCTACATGAGATGAGGAAATAATCACGTCAATTCTCTTCTTTGGTTTCTTTTATTTTATTATTTTTGTCTCCTAGTGAACTTCTTGTTTGTCTTCCTCGAGGAAGAGTAAGAGGTATGCTTGGGGGATTTTGATATGCATGGATTTTACACATTTATTCTCATACATTCATATCATGTTTCACCCTCAAAATCCCAATTTTATATGTTTTTCGATGAATATTTGGAACTATTTCACTTTCGGAGCGTTTATGTTGATTTCAGGGAATTTGGAGTGAATTGGAGCGATACGGTGCAATCTAGAGATGAAGCCATGATTGATGATGAAAGAGTAGCAAGAATACCCTTGGATATGAGTTGGAAGCACCAAAAGACATGGAAGAAAGATCTATGAAAGTTGGATCAAAGAAGAAAAAAACAAAGCTAAAACGCTTGAAACGCCAAAGATTTACGCATTACATCCACCGTGTTTAGATTTTTGCTATCATTCAAGAGGCCATCTTGAACTGAGGATATTTGTTAGTCATAATGGACTTAATAACGGTTTCAACACCGCCAAGAACTTGCAAAATGGAGGTCGGATGAATTTTCTAGAATTTTTGCAAGATTGGGTAACAGTGCTGAAATTTCGCGTATCCGTGTCACTCGGCCGAGTGACACTTTCACTCGACCGAGTGAGATATCACTCAGCCAAGTGACCAAAAAAATAGAAGGCTGATTTTTGGAGTTTCTGCCGAAAGTTCCACTCAACCAAGTGACAGTTCCACTCTACCGAGTGAGCCGACAGCCAGAATTCTGAAATTCTTTTATAACGAGGGTAAATGGTATTTTGGTCAAATTTTTCTTAGGGATTTGGGGTAGCTATAAATACAAATTTGTAGCCGTCATCGAGGGGGATTCCTATTATTTTTCTTGGAGACTTTTTCAGAGGTTAGGCCATGCCTTAGGCCCCCTCTTGGATCTAAAAGCTTGTATTTGGATTGGATTTCTTCATGAAAGCTAAGTATTTTTGTTATTGTTATTTGAATCATCGATTTGATATATCATTATTGCTGTGCTTGGTTGATTATTACTCTAGGGCAAAGGGATGAACCCTATGGATATAGGGTTTGATATGTGAAATTGATTGAAACTCTTGTTGCTAAACTTGTTTTAGGGTTAAATTATGTTCGATTGACTACAAATAGCTTGGTGTTGCGGGGGTAAAATCCGCTAACAGTGAATTTATATTAAAATAGGAATCATGGTTATAGTGATCACAAGTTTTTGGGGTGTAGATGATGCTAATCACACCTTCGAGAGAACTTTGAGGAGGAAGATTTCTTGTCGCCCTTCGTTTGGTGGAGGTCGCTCGTCGATTGATGAAGGTCGTCGCAGATCGCTTCGACTGCAGGTGGCTGTGGCGAGCTTCCTACAAGAAAAGCAACTCGTCCGAAAGGCTGGGTTGGCTGCCAACCAAGAGCCTCTCCGATGCTTAAGTTAGTTGATGAATATTTGGATAATGTCGGACACGCAGGGCGATCTCAAAGGTAGATCGGCCCTTGCGTGGCGGACTAGTATGGAAGGCGCAAATACATGGAGGATATTTGACCTTGAATGTAAATAGATGTGTTAGGATTTCTTACTCATTAGCCAACCCCTTTGTCGGTGGTGGAGATGGGGTATTTATAGGCTGTTAGAGTCGGTTGCTTTAATTGAGCTGGTAGTGTCAGGGTGTCAGGAGGATTGTTGGAGTCGGTTTCTTTAGCTGAGATGGCGGTGTCAGGGTGTCAGAAGGTCGGTCGAGGATGTCAGAGCCGAAACTGTCAGGCGCGCAATTGTAGACTTCAAGACAGATGTGCACTCTTTTCAAATCTTCTATCAATTGGTATTTTTCAGTATTTTTTTGATAATTTTCTCAAATAGTAGACTTCAAGACGGTTCCAACGCCATCAAGAATGTGCCCATCGGATGTCGGATGAGCTCTGGGGAATTTTTGTAATCTGATGCTGCAGTGCTGAAATCCGTTTTCGACCACCTACTCGACCGAGCAGACCCTATTCAACCGAGCAGAGTGAAAAATCATGCTGAAATCTGTTTTCGATCTCCTACTCGACCGAGAAGCTGCCTACTCGACCGAGCAGCTACCTACTCGACCGATCAGAGTGACGACTCGACCGAGCAGACCCTACTCGGTCTGAGCAGGCAGAGCGTTGTTTTGGACGAGGAATTCAGACTTCTGACGACTCGACCGAGCAGCCACTTACTCGACCAAGCAGCTACCTATTCGTTCCGAGTAGAACCTACTCGGTCCGAGCAAACCCTACTCGGTCTGAGCAGACAGAGCGACGTTTTGGACGATGGATCCAGACTTCCGACGACTCGACCGAGCATCCACTTACTCGACCGAGTCGCCGTGGACCCAGATTTTAAGTTCCGTCCGGATCCTGTTTTGGGGACGACTTTGAGAGGGTTTCTTGGGGGCGGTTTGCAAGGGTTTTGTGGGAGATATATTAGAGATATAGCCGTCATTTTAGGAGGACTTTTTGACTACTTTTTGGAGAGTTTTTATTAAGTTTTGGAGACGATCTTTTGGAGTTAGGCTATGCCCTAGGCCCCTACTTTGTATGAAGATAAGTATTTTTGTTTTCTTTAATTCTATTTTAGTTCTTCTCATTGATTGATTATTGAATATCTATTTGATGCATGCAATGCAGTTTTCTATCGTTCTTATATCTATTGCTATCATGCATGAATAGTCTTTTCTAGGGCTAAGGGATTAGCCTATGGATTTTAGGATTTAGATGTAAAGATGGGATTTTTATGATGCGTTGGGTATAAAAGGGGTTGTATTTTGGTTGATCTAGCAAAATCCCTGGGAGAACTCGTACTGAGATCATGCCCACGATCGGTGGAATCGATTAGCTTAAGGAGTGTCCCACAGATTTAATTAGGGAGTTAGTAGATTCAACCGAGGTACGTGACCACGCCCGGCTCGTGACTTGATGGGATCCACCGACAAACTATATCACTAATTGACGGCTACCGCCATTGCGTCAATAAGAGCCACCAAAATACCTCGAAGCTCTAACCCACGAGAGTGGTACGAGTTGAGAGCATTCGAACCACGAGAGTGATGAGAACTTTGTAGATCCTTAATGCACGTATCGTATATGCCTATCGCGAGAGCGGGGTTAATGCGATACGTTAGATTCATGATGCCCAGTCTTATGAATTCACTTTTTAGATGCCATAATCCCCCAATAAAACCACTGCAACGTAAGAGTCCTAGCCTAGCGTCGACATCCGACGATCCTAGTGGCGAGTCCTAAGGCATTAGTCTTTTATAGTTTATTTCTTTCTTTCTTTGTGTGGAATCCCTCGTTTACGATATCCAGTGACACGACTTTCGCATCCATCACCATCATGACACTCCACAATCCACATCCACTAATAAACATGCAGGTCTAACTCAACCTAGGAGTAGATAGGTAGTATAGCACCGCTTCCCCGTGTTCGATACCCACTCGCCACTATACCGTGCGCTTGCGGTATACGACATCATTTCGGAGTTAATTCCGGCCAGATCAAGTTTATGGCGTCGTTGCCAGGTAGGCATTCTGCCATATTATTTATTTACCACAATTAGGTTGATTAGATTACGTTAAAAAACAAACAAAACAAAACAAAATAAATAATAATAATAATAATAAAATAGAGAGAGAGAAATTTTTCCCTACCACCTGCTATTATTATTATCTTTATCTCTCTTTGTACCACTGGCATCTTTTCCAGGTTGTTTACTTTGCTTGATCAGGTACAGTTGATGCGGCGATGGTGCTTCCAAAGATACGACCGGGTTCTATACGATCATATACATATCTCGCTACATTCTATCAGGCTGATGGAGTGTCCTTCAGAAAAGCCTTGTGCAAGTTCGAAAGAATGTTAGGAATGTTCAAGGCAGAGTCAGACCATGAGTGGGATGGTTCCAAGCTATTTAATATCATCGCTAGAAGGCTAAAGAGACCCTTACGTGAGTTTATGGAGAGGATGCAAGTAGAAAAGTTCAGTGATATGCAGTTGGCAGCAACCTTGGAGCAAATGATAGATGATGCTCGATCTACCGGTTCACTAACCGTTATGGTAGGTAAACCATCCAACCAAGTATTCATCGATTTTGTTATGGCTAATGTCTCTGGTGCAGGTACTATCATAGATGGAGTGTATGCTTCACTTGAAGGTGATCATATCCACCTTTACACCATCGGCACTCCACAAATAGAGACATCTGAGCTGCCAGAGGTGGACACATATATGGACCTATTGAGAAGCATCATGGACACAGTTCGATACACCAGTCCATTAACAATAATGGCAGGTGACCCTTTTGAGCTCGGATTTCAAAACTTTATTACTTATCGTATCTCTTCCATAGGTACAAATGATGATGGAGTCTACGCTCTAGTTAAGGGGCACAAGACCCACTTTTATACCATGGCCGAGATACATGAGCCCATAGAGCCACCTGCACCTACTATTGAGAAGGCCAACCCCCACTATATGGTACCTCGTGTTCCAGGACGGAAAGGAAGAAGAAGGCATACAAAGGAGGAGATTAAGTTTACATTGCCTTCTATACCTGAGGAGCCCGAGGAGGAAGCTGAGGCAGTGCGTTGTGAGAATATGGACGTTGTCACCTCCGACAAGGCATTGATACCTGGCACGATTGCAGTTACTTCTGATGAGATAACTGACACGAGACACTCGGGGAGTATCATTGCAGAGCCGGAGGTTAATGTTTAGGAGGAGGCCATAGAGAAGATTGCACCACCCCCACCTTTTACAGGGGCCGAGCATCCCTCAGAGGATCACCCACCAGAGCTTACTACTCCCACTCAGGGATATCTCTTCACCCCCTCATTTCTTACATTTGACTCCCCTTCCATGTATGATGTTTACTGTGATTCAGATTTTGATGACTCATTGCACCGTTTGTAGGATACACATACATATGATCAAGAGGTACGATGGGACATATACGAGGAGAAGAGTGAGGATTTAGCACACATGGATGCTATTGAATATGATCAGGAGGTGCAATGGGATGAGTCTGACGATGATGAGGAGTTGCCTGATGAGACCCATGCCATATGCCAAAGATACATGAACAACCTGAGGTGAACAACGAGGAGTTGATCGACGTGGTGTACTAGAGTAGAGATTTATTTCCAGGGACGTGTTGTCAACCATCTTTAATTTTAAATACTATTATTGATGACCCTATCTGGAATACATTTATTTTTGGGAAGAACTATCCACATCAGATTGATGCAATCTATCTCTTGCAGGGTACATGTGGAGTCTTTGGGGAGATGCTGGGGGTCGCATTGTTGGAATCTGATGGAGTCCGTGGACACACACGCCTAGTGGAGCCACGAAAGGAGCAGTTGGAACAGTTGCTTGCACTGATAAAGATACTGGATCCGCCTTTTGCTATAGGTGATATCAATCCAGTAGTGTAGTATTTTATGCTTTAAATAATCACGAATCTTCTCGACAGCGAGAGGACCGATAGGATTTTATATGCTTTCCTAGTTTAATAAATTCACCCCATATGATGGCTCAAATATCACTATTTATCATCCATGCCCACCATTATATTTGGCGCTTATTTTGCCTCACTTCCCAATTTTTATGTGATGTTTAAGCTTGGGGGAGAGAAACTATTTTATTGAGTGGCCCCCTATCTTGTTGTTGTCCTCTATTTATATCATACACACATTGAGGACAATGTGATGTTTAAGCTTGGGGGAGTGCATAGTGCACGCACTTTGCTTCATCGTGAAACACACTTCGAAATTTCCATATGAACCATGTTCACCTCTATATTTATGTCTCATATGCTTCATTTTCTATGAAATATCATGGATTTATTTTTTTATGAACTCTGATATCTGTTAGACTAGAGTTCGATTCCTTGATTAGTGTATCTTTGTTAATATGATTTTTCATAGTAGAATACATAGTTTCACAACCATATTCTCGAAACAGTTAAGTTAAAAATGAATGAATCAAATCTGAAAATAATCATTTGACTCCTGCGTGATTTGATTGATAATTCTATTGCTTCATGGATGTTTAGTGATTCAAAAGAGATAGGATAACCCCACGATAACCAAGTTAGTGATGATTATGATTCCTGAAACCGAGCCATGTCTTGACTCTAAGATTTTTATTTTTTTGTGAATAGCCAATAAATGATCTTTGATCATGTTTTGCATTCCATCGCGTTTACGTGAGTTTGCAAAAATCCCAAAAATGTAAAAATCAAACAAATTTCCTGAATAAAAGGCCCTAGGGGTTCTTCGTAACCCAATGCGGGGTTGTGCACATAGGTAATGCCCTTAAGGCACACCGCCGTTCTACGGCCCTACCAAGAGTAATGCACGATTCATTCGTGTGTTAATTAGTGGGTTGGAATTCCCTAACATAAGCTTGTGAGTCAATCCTTGCATCTGTGTCAATAGAATGCAAGGATGGTGCACGTAGGTATGACCCTTAAGGTACACCACCGTTCTACGGCCCCGCCAAGAGTGGTGCATGACTCAATGAAATCTAGGGCACAACCCATCAATCAACACTATTAGCACCCATCTCAAGGTATACTAATCCAATTAAATGCAAGGGGTGAACAATTAATAATCAAGAGCACAAACCCTAGCTAATCCCACTTCCACACCCTATTGGCTCTAGGCCTTCATAATGAATAGCAAGATGATAAACATTGATGAGGATTCATTACAATCCATCAATTGAATAACTATCAAAAGATTCTCACATTCATTCAATAATCATTCAAATATACATTCAATTCATTTAGAAACCAATAGCTTACAAGAGAGGAGAAAGATCACCAAGTAGAACCCTAGAAAACCAAGCTTCCCCCTCTCTTGCTCCTCCTCCAAGCTTCCCTAGCCTCCAATGGCCTCCAAGCCCAAGCCCTAGCCCCTGGGGAAGAAGATGGGGCTCTCTTAGACCCAATAGAACAGTAGAAATGAGATTAAGCCGTTGGAAAATGCTACAGGCCGTCGAAATACCCCCCAAACGCAGTTCCGGGCTTGAGAATTGCATTGCGGGTCGGGTTTATGCCCGCAGACCCGCTCCCCGCATTCGCTCGACCCAAAGGCGGGCTGATTCCCGCAAAAAACAGTAGAGCGAGCCGAAGCCCGCTCGAAATATTCGAGCGAGCCGCCCGCTCGCAAGAGCGGGGCGAAGCTCGCTCGAATATTTTTGAGCAGGCCGGTGGCCCATGAATACGCCTGCTTCGAATGCGGGCAGGCTTTTAAGCCCGCCAAATATCAAGCGGTGGCAAGAAATGGGGGGCACGTGAGCGACACGTGCCCCGCAGCTCCCCTTTAAGCGGGCGACATCCGGCGGCTTGAATGGCGCCACGTGGCACCGCATGGTTGCGCCACGTGGCGTCTCATAATAAATCCTCTTTTCCCCATTTAAACCCTATTTTCACCTCCAAATAATTCACCAAAAATACCTAGAAATCCCAGAAAAATCCCAGAAAATTCTGGAAAATCCCCAAGACTCCCAGGAGTACTTGAAAAATAGGAGAAGGAGAAATTAGTATATGTAGTGATGTTTTATGCAAAGAATGCAAATAAACTCTTATATGAAACATAAAGTGAGTTTATACCATAAAGAGCAAGATTAAGCCTAAGCCTTAGCACAAAACAAGGGTAGTTAGGGGGTATAAATATACACGTTTTATCACGAATCATGTTGCATCTAGGACTAGGATATGAATTTTTTTTTCTTTTTCCAAGTGTTGTGATAGCTTCTAATAAAAGGATATAAAACAATTTTATTTCTTTCTCTTTCTTTTCTCTTTCTTTTCTTTTTCTTTTCTTTTTCACATTTTTTCATTTCATCTTATTTAGAAGCTATCTTTTTCATTTGGGATTTTTGGGAAGTAAGATGCTGTAAAGGTAGCTGTAGGGGGGTGAAACTAACTGATATGTAGAGAATCATAAAGATATTTGGAGAAGGAAAATAATAAATCACTCGGTTAACCAATCAGAGGTGCACAACGATTCAATAGGATAATACTCTAACTAAACTCATAATTAGCATGGATATTTTCATTCATCTTGATGAATACTGAAAAGCACACAGTAATAAGCACAATAATAGCAAGCATGCAAACAGAAGTGAATGAGATAGCAAATAGGTGCTCCAAATGTTCTAACGATGCGTGAACCTAGGTGCATTACCCAACAAAGCACATACTAGATACTATTTCATGCATTCAATTTCAATTCATATTAGGCATTAAATTAGATAGATCAGCAAAAGAATGTACAAGAATATAGATAGTAAAACTGAAACTAACCTAAATAGCATGTCATCAAATAATAAGTACCGTGAGTAACTACCGAGGGCTATGAGAAGTATCATTATGCAGAACAACCTTAGCAAAAAGAAAAAGGGCGGAGAAAACAAGAGAATGAGAAAAGGGATGCATGCATGGCAAAAAGTGAAAGACGTGATGCTGAATGAGAAAAGAAGTCAAAATGTGGAAAATGGGTGGAAAAGTAAACTAAAAAGCTAAAAAAGGAAGAAAAATATAAAATAAAAATGAAAAATAAAGCGATAGCGCTCATCCCCCAAGCTAAATCCAGCAGTGTCCTCACTGCTGAGAAAAAGCTAGTATGGGGGAAATGATGCTAGAAAGGGTGGGTGGGTGATGTGATAGAAATGATGGGTTCCCAATTAAATCTTAATACGGATTAATGTAGATATAAATAAAGTTATTAAAGTTATTTGCTAATCCTACTTTTCTTTTTTTATTCGAAAGAAAAAAGAAAAAAATAGTTGGAATTTTCTATAACCTTCCAATTTATGTATAAACTAGAATAAAAGTAAAAAAATGATGAAGACAATAAACTCACTCTTATGTTTCCATATTAAAGTGAAGCGGTGTGAGCCATTGCTCTATACTCTACTTCTGCATTCGACAACTCTTCGTTGTACTGCGCTCTTCAAGTGTGCTTGTTACCCCTTCTCCCTTACCATGGCAAGTCTTTGTGAAAGGAATGAGAAATAAAACTATGCAGAAGAAATAAAACGTGATATGATGCAATGAGTAAAAAATGATGCATATGCATGAAATGATACATGGCAGGTCCTCCCCAAGCTGTGTGAGACCGGGGCCCCGAAGAGACAGATGTGCATAATAAAATCTGAGGGAGGCAAAAAGTGGGTAGGGACAACATCAAGTAGGGGCACCACCGTCTGTCGGTGGTGATGGGTCCCCCTGCTATAGACCAGGCACGGCAACGGATGGATGTGGCTCGACGACTGAGTCGGCTCGCCAGTGCCTAATCAGGTTGCGAAGACGTGGGAGATCCTGTTCAACAGACTGTCAAGTAGTGCCGCCTCCCTGACCTATGAGTAGGATCATGGCAACGAACTGATCGCCCTGGTCAGTGTCTCGGAAGGTAATGTCAGATGATGCGTCACCGATATCTAGTTGCTCGGGAGGGGTTTGGGCGTTGTTTAGTAGGGGTGAAGTGGTGGATGGTTCAATAATAATGTGGTCCTTTGTGAGTGAGCGTGTACGACGGGAGCATCGAGTAGGCCTTGGGTTGGGTGCACCGGTGTCGACGTTTGTGGTTCTTGCACAGCGTGGTGGCATCTTGCAAGCAGTATAAAAACGGGGGGCAGTATGTAAATTATATAGGGGAAAGAGGGTACCGACACGAATGATGTGGTGATGTAATCGGTCACGTGACTGCTGCTGATCAGGAGTATCCCCCAAGCTATTTCTAGACTTTCCCTTCTATGTAGATGAGACGTACCTGAAAGAGGAGAAAATAACGTCAAGGAAAGAGAATTAATATGCATGGGTGATGTACATCAGAACTCGACGGGTTTCCTTGTGGTAGGGGGGCAGAGATGGCAGAGGGGGTGGGGGAGCTTGAGGATTGGAAGAGAGAGATAGAGCGAGGGTATTTAACGGTCGGCAGATGGAGGCGTTGCCATTTCCTAGTTGTTGTCGTTGTATGCCCCCCATTTTTGGGATAATGCCAAAGGGGGAGAGATAATGATAATAAATAGGGCAAATGAAAATTTAACTCAATTTCCAAGAATCTAGTTTGATATGTTAGATTCAGGGGGAGTTAAGATATATATAAGGATTTTCAAAATCCGATATTTCAAAAATCGATTCTCTTTATTTATCTTACTCGTCTGATTGATGCAATTCATATATATTCATTTTGGAATTAACGTGTCATCAATGCAGGGGGAGTAAGTATTTTTCATTTGAATCATTATTTTTTATTATTATTTATGTTGGTTTGTCATCACCTAAAAGGGGGAGAATGTTGAATATTGGACTCCCCGGATTTGGTTTTGGATGATGAGCAAACATAAATAATTCATGAACTAACAATTTGTGAGCGCAGTATTGGAGATCGTCGCCAAATTCACGAGAACAATCAAAGCGACATCTCAAGACTTCTCAAAGCACGTATTCATTGCCTAAAGCTTCGTTGAAGCTCTTGGCCCGTTTTGGAAGTCATGAAGAATTAATCGAAGCTTTCGAAGACCGTTCATTAAGGTTTTATTTATAGTCTTTTAGCTTCGATCTATAGAATGTTAAGCCTTGAGTATATCTTACGTTTCTATCTTCATAACGCTCATATCGTAGCTCTAGGATCTTAGTACAAGTTCATTCTAACTTCCTCGAAGCGTCGCGCTTCGATTCGGACTTGTTTGTGCATATTAGTTGGTACAAGAAGATGTACTGACCGACTAGATGGTGATCTAGTCGGTCAGCAAAGCTTCTTGGACCGACTAGTTTGCTTCCTTAATTTCTTGCACCTTACTGTTTACAGTTAGTCGGTCTACGTTGACTCACCGACCGACTAGTTTGTGAACTAGTCGGTCAGTGATGCTTCTTTGACCGACTAGTTGTGATTTACTGTTCATACTAAATTTCTCCTAAGCTACTGTTTATCGTTAGTCGTGTAACGATCAGTTTTCATTGTACGCTTTGACGTGCACGTAGTCTTGTTCGTGCACATGTTTATTTTTGACGTTGTCTGTATCCGAACCCTATCGTGTGATATGTCGTTGTGTCCCTCTCTGAGAGTATTAGAATTTTTGTGTTGATTTGCAACGTCTTTTCACGGGTCGTTCTTCCGCAAATCGACCTTGGTTGGAGAGACGTCGCGATTGTCACTTTTGACGAATGACGTTTTTATTTTTAATTTCGCTTCTCGTCATCGAAATTGTGATCTGTCTCCTCCATCTCCTTTCTCTCGTCGCCCCGGTCACCCCAGTATTTTTCTTACGATTTTTGGACTCCGTTTGATCTATGTACACTTTTTGGCCCAACATATTGTATTTTTAAGCCCTAGGTTTCATGGTGATATATCCCTTAATAATATTATTATAATTATATCTGACTTTTGTCTTAGCCCACTTTTAACCCATTTAGCACACAGTTTCACGCAAGAAAGAGAGTGTGAAGTTTTTAACTTGGGCTTTTAACAATTTAATTCATTATTAACAATTCATATAGCTTAAACCCCAACCCAAACTGTGAGCCCATGTACCCCACGAGCAGCAACCTCCCACGTCCTACATCACGTGCCCCCACTCCCTATTAATTAAACCTAGGACCTAGGTTTTAACAGCAACCCAAAAGAAAAGCAGCCGGCCCTAGTTTTCTCCCTCACTCACGCAAAAAAAACCCTAGACCCGCCGTCCCTTGCTTCCTCCGGCCAAACCCCGACGCCGACGAGCCCCCTGACCATCCCCCGACTTCCTCCTCCCCTCAGGCCACCGTGCCGTCGCCGGAGGCCATCGCAAAACGCCCCGACCACTGTAAAACGCAGCAGCAGCAGCAGCAGGCCGCCGCCGCCGCTGCCGCCGCCGCTGCCACCCATCGCCGCCGTGAGTCCCTGTTGGTCGCCGGAGCACACCCCAAGCCCCGCAGCCACTCTCGAGTCCACCTGCAACCACAACAACGAGTTAAAGCTTGTATAAGGTTGGTTGATAAACTGTGTTGGGTTAGTTTACATGTTAGAGCTTGATATTAGAGTATATGCTGTTAGGGTTTTTCCTGTGAAGATTTAATGAAATGGGATGATATGTTAGTTGATGTTTTAATACACTGTTAGGGTTTAATATGCTGTTGTACATGTTAGATCATTATTAAAGGTTAGTTGTATAACACTTGTTTAGAAAATTGATGTTGGTTGCTGTTAGTTTAATATTTGAGAGATATGCCTTCATCCTGTTAGGGTTTAACATAAGTAGGTTTTAATATAATTGGTTTAATGAAGAGAATGCTGTTTCATTGTTATGATTATTATCTAATATTAGATGTTAGTTTATAATTGGTTTATTATCACATATTACCCTTAATTCTTAAGTCAGATGTTAGTGAGAAGTTTACTGCATGTTTTGCTATTAAACCTATAGGTTAGCTTATCTCCTGTTAATATAATATTAGGGTTAGTTGATAATGTTATGGTTTAGTTTATATATAAATATAACCTGAGATGCTGTTGCAACCTATTTGTGGCTTACATGTTTAAATATGATCAGGACCCTATAACTATTATGGTTGGTAAGTTAATTAATATTATTAGCTATAAGTAATGGTCCCAGGAATAAAACCCCTCATTTTGATGAACATGAACACCCAGCTTAACATGATTACTGCCATTTGGATGTTATTACATGTAGCAAGTGTTAGTATTAGTGATATGATTGTTGTTGTTAGTTGTAATTGTATTTTTTTTCTTTATGAAAACAACCTTAGGTTAGTTAACCAATAAGTTAAATTAGAAGTTGGGTTGAGTAGTATGAATAGTACCCCTAGATGATTGGATAAATAGGTTGATTGATTAAATAAATTATTTATTTTCATTCAAAACTGATACCGAAATATGATAACGCAGAAAACATACGCGCTTTCTGTACGGACTCGTCGACACCAAGAACTTCAGGATCAGGCAAGTGAAACTTGCCAACTTTTCTTTAGGCCATGTCTTTAGGCCAATTCCTCGTACTAGCGTGAAAGAGACTAGATCGTGAAATGATAGCGATCTAGGCGCAACTTTGTGATCTAGCTTGACAACGAAGCTAGATCCGACACCTTGCCATATCAGTTATGTAATGATATCTGCCATGTTTAAATTTCTTAACTGTACGCATTTGAATTGTTAACTGCCATGCATTGCATCGTACATGTCATCCTAGTTAAACTTGCATCGTAGCACACGCTACACTACTTATACAATCCATGTTTCCATGTTACCGGCTAGGCACCCGTTATGCGGGCATAACCCTACGCCATCCGTGTTAAAAACACTTCCTGGCTCGTGATCCAGAAGCGAGCATTCCGTGTTCGGGGGTAATGCCCTGGCTCGACACACGTGGAGGGGTAGGGATAAACGGTCACTTGAGTGTAAGAGTTGGCCCGTACAGCCACTCTAGCCAAAGGACGGAATCTCTGTGCACGACGTGATTACAATTCCAGTACTTGTCTTTTACTTGTATAATTGCCATGCCATGTCATTTGTCATTTTATATCCATGTCATACTTTACTTTAGAACTGTTAGGTTGTTTTACTTTTATAGTTCCTTGCACAAGTCTTTTTAGACTTGCTGACATGTGCCCCTTCTCTTTGGGTGACGCATGTTAGTTGCTGAGCCAGAGACAGTTGCGGAGGGTGACGAGTTCGTGGAGTTCGTGCCCGAACCTGTTGGTGACGTGGAGTACGAAGATACCGGTGATCAATCTTAGAGATCTTCCGTACTCTCCTTTTGTTAGCTGTGGTTGTCAGTGAGTAGCACCGTTTTGTTAGTTTCTTTTGGCCATGCTGGGCCTTGTACTTTTGACTCTTTTGGTTTGCCTGGTGGCATTTCTGGTTGTGGACTTTTGTTGGACTATGAGTTGAATGAATGCTATATTATTCGCCTCTTTTTCTATTATTATTATTGTTGTTCTGAGTCACATTACAGGGACCTGCTACTTCGTTTTATTTGACGCTTAACGGACTTGCGGCTTTGCAGCTTCAAGTCCGTGCGGACATTCTCACGCTTCGCCTCCATGTTTTTGGGAAGCGAGGCGTGACAAGTCGGTCTAAGAACATTTGGTGACCGACTAGTTGACAATCTAGTCGGTCAACTTTTGTTCTTGGACCGACTAAGTCAATTTGTATTCAGACTATTTAACTTTGCCTCTTAGTCGGTCTACGTTCACTGACTGACCGACTAGTTGTGAAACTAGTCGGTCAGAATGTCTTCTTGGACCGACTAGATTTCTAGGTCTGAATTTCTATCTCTTCTCAGTTCCTCACTTAGTCGGTCCATGTTGTTTGACTGACCGACTAGTTGATGAACTAGTCGGTCAGTGGTTGTTCTTTGACCGACTAGTTTCCTCAGATTTCTATCCGTTGGGAATTGACCTAACTTGTTTTTATGGGACCCTATAAATACGAACCTAGGTCATTTCTCTCTAGGTTAGAGCTGCCATTAAGAGATTCATTGAGATAGAAAGAGATAGCCATTCTCACTCATTTCCAAAGCTCTCTTCCTCACAAGAAACCCATTCTCTCACATTATAGATCTAGAATCCATCTTGAGAGAAGTTTGTTCTTGGTGAGCCCTTCAAGCTCTAGCTTGATTCAAGTCTCCAAATCACTCCTAGGCACCTATTGCTGGTCATTTCCTTGGTGCTAGGTCTTGGTGACTTCATCTTCCTCAAATCCTTCCTTTCACCTATTGGGTAAGAAAAACTCAAGGTATAGGATTTTGTGGTAAGATTGTTTATTTCATTATAAACTTGTTTATATTGCTTATTGATTCTCTCGGTTGTGATAGAAGGTTGTGATCCCGGGTTGTGGGATTCACTATTGCCATTGCATGTATGATTTGATCTTGTGAAGGTTTTTCACAAGATATTCATAGTGGAAATCTTGGGTTAGGGTTTCTAACCTAAGTATCCGGAGGGGATCCGGGTGGTTGGGACGTAGGATCACCGGGAACAAGTCGGGGAGACTTGGGTGGATCCGAACCCATTAACATCTTTTGTTAGCATTGTTAATTTTGTTGTTGTCATTCAATTTAAACTTCCGCAAATTGTTTTGGTAGTTGTTTGCACTATAATTTGGAATTATACTCCTTGTAATTTTTAAAGTACTATTCATCCCCCCCTCTAGTACTTGTGCAGTAGCTTGTAGGGCATTACATTTGGTATCAGAGCCAGATACTTAGCTATGTCTGCCAACGACAACAAGACCGTGCGTCCACCTTCCAACTATGACACCTTCAGGAACCGTGAAGGAGCATCTTCGGTGATGGAAGGACATTCCTCTACGAGGCCTCCATTCTTCAACGGTACCAACTATGGGTACTGGAAATGCCGGATGGAAACCTTCCTCCGGAGTGCATCTCTATCGAGGACCACAATGAAGGAATACATCGAGCCCGAAGGAGAAGACTTTGAGAAATGGACTACCGCAGAGATCACCGCGGAGGTAAGCAATGCCAAGGCAATGAACGCCTTGCAATGCGCATTGGAGCCCGAGGACTTCAATAAGATATGCACATGTAAGAGTGCATATCAAATTTGGAACTCCCTTCTCATTCTTCATGAAGGGACGAGTAGAGTAAGAGACTCTAAACTCATAGTCGTAAACAAAGATTACGAAATGTTTCATATGCAACAGGGCGAGAAGATGAAGGAATATTACGCTCACTTCGTTGACATAATAAACGAGTTAGAGGCCCTCGGTAAATCCTACACCCAAAAGGAGAAGTGCTCAAAGCTTATCGAAGGACTTCCTTCTTCTTGGGAGAAACGTACCTTCGCCATCGAGGAAGGTAATGACATGAATAAGTATACCGTAGTTCAATTGATGGGTACTTTGATGTCATACGAGGTACGCAAAGATAGCAAGGTGAAGTTACAAGAAAAGATGAAGTCCTATTTGAACCAAGACGTGCCTAAGAAAAAGGCAATTGCATTCAAGGCGGCTTCATCCACCTCTACCGATGATGAGGACTCGGAAGAAGAAATGGACATGGAATCCGTTGCACTCATGGCAAAGAAGTTCAATCGCTTCTTCTGAAATGGTAACTTCAAACAAAAATCTAAATTTACTTCTACTAACGCCTCTCCACCTTTGTGCTTTAAATGCAATAAGCCAGGACACATCAAAGCGGATTGTCCTCAAAACAAGCAAAAGGAGAAGTGGAAGGCGCCGAAGTTCGACAAGTCGAAGAAGTACAAAAAGGGGTACAAAAAGGGACTTGTCGGAGCAACATTCACCGACTCCGAGGATTCCTCAAGCGGAGAGTCGGACGATGAGAAAGTGGAGCAAGCGCACATGTGCTTCATGGCAAGAGAGGAGCATGATCAAGGATCTTCCTCCTCCGATGATAGCGACGACGAAGGCGATGAGGTAACTATGGATGATCTTAGGGATGATAACTCTCATTTATGGTCTAAATACACTAAATTAGTAAATAGATATACTAAAGTAAAAGATGACCTAGCTAGCATTCAAACCTCGCCTAAGACAATCATCACCAACAACGACACCGTTGTTGAAGAGTTAAGAAATGAGATTGTTAATCTCAAATCTAAACTTGAACATGTTAGCATTGATGATCCGGAAGAACATAGGATAGCGGATTTAACTTCTCAAAACTCGACTTTGAGTATTGAGAACGAGAATCTCAAATCTCGTGTTTATGTGCTCACATCGCAAGTATCCAACTTGGATACTTCTATGCGTTCTCTCAAAGAGAAATATGAGAACACATTAGGCCGAATTAATAAATTCAATAAGGGTAAGGACCATTTAGATAAAATCCTAAGTGACTTACTTCCGGCCAATCACCACATTGGTTTGGGGTATACGATGGGATGTCCGTCCAAAGCGGCCACTACTTTTGTTAGGCCAACTTCCGGTGACTCTACGAGTGGTAGCAAACACTCTATTGGTAGTTCATCTACCAATGGTGCTTCCACATCGTCCACACCCTCTTTCGGAAAGAAACCCACTTTGGGTGGACCTCCAAAGAAGGGGCATGCTTATATGTACACCAATACCATGCCACGTAGGAACACACGTCCTACTCCACCGTCTCACACATATGATGATTTCTATGCTACACGTTCACGGGCACGTGCACACCATGTGAGACACCCTCACGTACGTGTTCCCACACATGCATATGTTCACTCACCTCATCATATGAATAATTCTCGTCGTACACCATTCCATCATGTTCCGTATGCCTATCCACAACATGCATCACGTAGAAATCAACGTCGCATGCATGCACCCAATAGGATGATGGCTCCCAAAATTTTCACTATTTGGAGCCCAAAGGACACAAGCATGGATGAAAAACAAGTGTATATGAATGCTTATTTTTCGGATGTTGTGCATAGTAGAAATTATGTGGGGAAGTCTAAGTCCAATTGGACTTGGCTTCCAAAGGTCTAACCTTTGAGGACCCAATGACCTTGGGTACCATGATATGAAAGTTTCTATCTTTAGGTACTCAAGGAAAAGAAAAAGAAAAGGAGCAACAAATTTAAATTTAGCTCCAAAGGGAATTGGATACTCGATAGCGGGTGTTCAAAACACATGACGGGTGACGCTCAATTGCTCTCCGGAATAGTTCCCATTGCAAATGGAAACCGCGTCGTATTTGGAGGCAATGAGAGCGGAACCATCGTCGGTGTTGGTAAAGTGGGTAACCCGTCTAAACCTTTAATTAGTGATGTTTATCTAGTTAATGGTTTAAATCATAATCTTATTTCAATAAGCCAACTTTGTGACAAAGGTTACAAAGTTAGCTTTGCGAAAGGATTGTGTCATATTTCAAATGATAATAATAAATTATTATTTTCCGGCACACGCCATAAAGATATTTATATTTTGGATCTTCCTAAGTCATATGAACAATGTCTCGTTGCCAACACAAGTGAACAACACTTATGGCATCGACGCTTTGGACATGTGAACTTTGGAACACTTTATAAGCTTTCGAAATTAAATTCCATTAAAGGTTTTCCGAAACTCGTTTTTGAAAAGAAAAGTTTTTGTGATTCTTGTCAACGTGGCAAGCTTCCTAAATCTTCATTTAAACCTAAGAAAAGCATTTCTACGAAACGGCCACTAGAGCTATTACATCTAGATTTATTTGGGCCAACTAGAGTTGCTTCCTTAGGAAATGCAAGATATGGACTGGTCATCGTTGATGATTATTCAAGGTTTACATGGGTATTTTTCTTATGTAATAAAAATGAAGCTTTTGAAAACTTCACAATATTTGTGAAGAAAGTACAAAATCTCATCGGAACCACCATTGTCACTATTCGTAGTGATCATGGGGGTGAATTTGAGAATGAGTCTTTCTCAAATTTTTGTGATGATCTTGGAATTACTCACACGTTTTCTTTCCCTCGCGCACCTCCTCAAAATGGTGTTGTTGAGAGGAAGAATAGAACGCTTGTGGAGTGTGCTCGCACTATGCTCGAAGATAGTCAACTTGGTTATCAATTTTAGGCGGAAGCGGTACACACCGCTTGTTATGTGTTTAATAGAATACTTTTGAGGCCCGGCACCAAACAAACTTGCTATGAATTGATGTTTGGTAGATTGCCTCAAGTTAAACATTTTCGTGTTTTCGGCGCAAAATGTTTTATTAAAAACACATATGATAATTTGGACAAGTTTGATCCGAGATCGGATGAGGGGATATTTGTTGGGTATTCCTCACGTAGCAAAGCCTACCGGATATACAACAAAAGATCCTCTACGATCGAGGAATCACTTCATGTCTCTTTTAATGAGAATTTTACTAATTCTAGAATTTCAAATGACAATGATTCTATGGATGTTTTATGTGATTCGTTTGAAAATTCTAAGTCTATTGATTCAATTGATTCTATTGATACTAACCCGACTAATGAAGTTGTTGAGAATGTGCCTAGTGATCAAGGTATTCCCAAGCGGCTTCATACCGTTTGCGACCATCCCCATGAGCAAGTCATTGGCAATATTCATGATAGTGTCAAGACGAGATCTCAAGTCCACCACTTCGCCAATTGTGCCTTTGCCTCATCGATAGAGCCAAAGAATATAGTTGAAGCATGCGAAGATAGTGCTTGGATCCTTGCCATGGAGGAGGAACTCATTCAATTCGAGAGGAATGAGGTATGGGAGCTTGTTCCTTTGCCATCGAAGAACCACACCGTCATAGGGACAAAGTGGATCTTCAAGAACAAAACCGACAAAAACCAAGTCATCGTCCGGAACAAAGCTCGGTTAGTTGCTCAAGGCTATCGCCAAGAGGAAGGTATCGATTTCGAAGAATCCTTCGCTCCGGTAGCTAGATTAGAATCAATTAGACTATTATTGTCTTATGCATGCCATAAAAATTTTAAGTTATTTCAAATGGATGTTAAAAGTGCATTTTTAAACGGAGATGTTGTTGAGGAAGTTTACGTTTCTCAACCTCCGGGCTTCATAAATGAAAAATTTCCAAATCATGTTTTTAAACTAAAGAAAGCTCTTTATGGTTTGAGACAAGCTCCTCGAGCTTGGTATGATCGCCTAAAGAATTTTCTTTTGGATTTGAATTTTAAAATGGGCGAAGCCGATTCTACACTTTTTGTTAAGCATGCGAATAATGATATTTTATTAGTTCAAATTTATGTTGATGATATCATTTTCGGTGCTACTAACTTCACTCTTTGCGAAGAGTTTTCTAATGTTATGAAGGAACAATTTGAGATGAGCCACATGGGCGAACTCAAATATTTCTTAGGTCTCAAAATTCGCCAATTGAACGATGCAATCTTCATCCACCAAATGAAGTATACGGTGGAGTTGCTTAAGCGATTTGGAATGGAGAGTGCTTCCAGGAAAAAGACTCCAATGAGCACGACTACGCATCTTGACAAGGATACGGGCGGTAAGGATGTAGACATTCGTCTATATCGAGGTATGATAGGTAGTTTACTTTATCTTACCGCAAGTAGGCCCGATATTATGTTTGCCGTATGCATATGTGCTCGTTATCAGTCTAAACCTAAGGAGTCTCACTTAGTAGCGGTTAAACGTATTTTTCGCTATCTAAGTTACACTTTAGATTTTGGATTACTTTATCCGAAATCTAGCACATATGAGTTAGTCTCATATAGTGACGCTGATTATGCGGGATGCAAATCCGACAGGAAAAGTACTAGTGGCATTTGCCATTTTCTAGGAAATTCTCTTGTCTCTTGGTTTTCCAAGAAGCAAAATTCTGTATCACTTTCAACCACCGAAGCGGAATATATTACCGCCGGTGCCGCTTGTGCCCAGGTTCTTTGGATGAGACACACACTGAAGGATTTTGGTATTCATTGTGATACTAGCCCTATCATGGTGGATAACCAAAGTGCTATTTGTCTTTCAAAGAATCTGGTGCACCATTCCCGATCAAAACACATAGATGTCCGACACCACTTTTTAGATGATCATGTTGCTAAAAAGGACATCATTTTAGTGTACGTTGAAACCCAAAAGCAAATCGCCGATATTTTCACGAAACCCCTAAAGGAGGACTCCTTTGTGCGGTTGCGTCGAGAATTGGGGATTATGGGTGAATCCGAGATATATGATTCATGTTTCATTCAATTGTCTTGCATGCTCTTCGATTTCGCGATATTTCGTTCATGCTAGATTTATTGAATTTTTGGGGATTTTATGTGATATGTTTGAATTTGTGCTCGAATTCGTATTTGAATGTCGTATTTAAGATTTCGACGTTTTATGGGGTAATTTAGATGACTAATGAGAGTGTTAAGATGTTCCATCCAAGTGGTTTTTGAAGAGAACTCATTTATCAATTTTTGAACTCTTATAGTCGGTTTCAGTTCATTAATCAACCGACTAGATGCTCATCTAGTCGATCAGCTAGTGATCTCAGACCGACTAGATCAAGCTTTTAACCTTCTCCTGTCATTTTCTTTCTTTAGTCAGTCACAGTACACTTACCGACTGACTAGATTGAAAACTAGTCGGTTAGTGAGTATACTGCGACCGACTAACTCTAGCCCTAGAAATTTCTGGTTGCCTCTGTTTCGACTTAGTCGGTTCAAGCTCATTGACCGACCGACTAGATCGTAATCTAGTCGGTCAGTGCTTGAACTGTGACCGACTAAGTGTGTTAGGGCAAACGCGTCTTTTCGCATTCTCGACCGACTTACATCACTTTCTAACCGGCTACTCTTCATTTTAGTCGGTCTATTTCCATCTCCAGCCTGAAAAACTCCTTAACCCCGATCGAACCCCTTCGTATTCCCGTCGACTCCGGCCATCTTTCCAGCCATCCCCGCCGTCCGTCGCCGTCGACCCTCTCTCCTAGGTATAACCCCCCTTCTAGATCTCGTTTTCCATTCCTAGGGTCTGATCTATATCGTGTTTTCACTTCCTAGGGTTCTAGTGTTTTGTTTCAGTTTTTCTCTATTAGGGCTTGTTGTAGGATTCTAGGGTTTGAGCTAGGGTGTTTGATCCTATCTTCATCGCGTGATTGTGCTCATTGTGCCGAGATCATGGCACGAACGAGGATCCCGATTACATCTTCTGGGGCATCCCCCATGACCGTTGAGACCGGGACCGCTTCGACCCCTCCCAAGCGTAGGGCTAAGACCACACGTCCCCCCTCTTCGTCTTCGACTCCGTTGAAGAGGAAGAGGACATCTAAGCCTAAACCTACCGGCCAATCATCCAAGCCCAAGCCAAAGCCTAAAAATTTCCATGCACCTACTCCTCCCGGTGAGAGTTCAGGTAGTGATTCCGAGGATAATACCGATGAGGAATACACTCCTGAACATCCCGAGAAGGCACCCACTCCACCACCACCTCCTCCACCTCCTCCACCTCCTCCGAAGACCCGTAAGGCTAAGGGTAAAGCTCCTATGCCAGTCGACGGTGTGGATATATCGTTGTGCCGCGACGACCCTCAGTGTCTCACAGCGTACAACCGTATAGAGCACTGCCCACTGCTGTTGGAGCATTACGTTCAGTTTTCTGATTTCCTTGGCCTTGCCGATCTTTTATCGTATAGTGGCCTTTTGGACTACCTTCGATTTGACGCTAAGGCGAACCCTAGACCATATCCTCGCCTGGTCAAATTATTCTATGCCAATCGTGTTCGGGGCCAGTACGACGAGTCTCACTCCATCGAGACTTCTGTTTTGGGGACTCCTATAGTCCTCACGGCAGAAATCTTAGGGGAGCTGATAGGTTGCTCGTCGTGTTGCCTCCTCCCATCTGACATCTCAGTTGACGATATCTCCTCCTTAGATCAGCGAACCCTAGGCAAAATCTTTCAGGTTATCCCCCCCGCATTCATAGGAGTACCTTCGAAATCATTCAAGCCGAATGCTTGGGTGATTAACCTGATCCTGAAATCATGCCTTCTTCCCAAGTATGGATCTTCTTCTCTACCATCTCAGCCGTTTTTGAAACTGATATACGCTCTGTTCTTGGGTAGCGAGATTAATTGGGCTCGCATTATACTCGATAAGATGGACTCTTTCGAGTGTATTCGCAAGACCAATAAATCTGCGCATATCCCTTACCCGTGTCTGTTGACCCTGGTTTTCCGTCATTTCCGTGTCCCTCTCCCTCCTGATGATGCGCGTCCCCTTGGTCCTCCTCTGAACGCGACGGTCGTTAAGAAATCTCTTGCGGCACTCCGTCACGTGCAGCGGTCGACACCTTCTGCATCTCAGGCCACTCCCTCAGCTGCTTCTGTCCCTCCTCCTTCAGTTGCTGCAGCACCTACTCCTTCTGCCACTTTAGATGATGTCGTACGCCTTCTTCGTCGGCACGAGTCGCGTTTGGCTCGTACCGAGGAGGTCGTCTGCCGTATGGCTAGCTTGATGGGCGTCCAGCTTCCTCCTCCTGTTTCTGAGGACGAGGAGATGGACGATGAGGAGTTTGACGATCTTGTCACTTCCTTGGCTCGTGGCGATGAGGCCACTGCTGCTGCTGCTACTACCACATCTGCTCCTGGAGATGGCACCACTTCCGGTGCTCCAGAGACTTCTGCACAAGTAGTTCAGACTTCTGAGGCTGCTGCTGCTCCTGCTGACGTGCCTACTCCTATATTACCTGCTGATACTCCTGTTGAGACCCCAGCCGTTGAGCCTACCGTCGATGTCTCCACACCTGCCCCGACGATCCCGTCTGTTGACACGCCTCTCCTCCCTGCAGAGCCTGAGTCCACTCCGTCGACTGGACCCACGGAGACTGCAGATCCAGCCACTCCCTCGTGATCGTCAGTTTCGAGGACTCTCCACTACTCATTGGATGATGCATCTTCTTGAGAGTATTTTGGGTTAGGATGGAGTTTGAGGGTTACCTTGATGTATTTTGAGTTTTCTGGATGTCGGTGTTGTATTTTGATGTACTTTGGATGATGCTGATGGTTAGTTGATGTATGATGTTTTTTACTTTTTGGGTTGATATCCATGGTCGTTTGTATTTTGATGTACTCGATGTGATATCTTTTTGGATGTACTCATGATGTTTTTTTATATATATACATCGATCTTCTCTTTGTATTATTTCGTCGTGCACATTTTAATTCTCATTCAATGTCCATGATATGTGAAATCGTCGCTCGACGATTGAAAAACTTGGTTAAATATATTGAAATTCTATAATTGTATAGAATTGTTTTCCATGCACCAATTTAACCAAGAATATTGAATATTGAAGAGTATGTTTCTTTATTCAAGAAATGAATAAAAATTTGGTATTTTTGATGATTTTAATTATCTCTTTTTGATAATGGACAATTTGGCACACCTTGATTTGATTTCCACACTTTTCCCTTGGTGTCAATTAGGTCCATCGTCATTGTCTACGACTCCCGATGTTGGATTTTCCATTTCCTAGTTGTTGTCGTTGTATGCCCCCCATTTTTGGGATAATGCCAAAGGGGGAGAGATAATGATAATAAATAGGGCAAATGAAAATTTAACTCAATTTCCAAGAATCTAGTTTGATATGTTAGATTCAGGGGGAGTTAAGATATATATAAGGATTTTCAAAATCTGATATTTCAAAAATCGATTCTCTTTATTTATCTTACTCGTCTGATTGATGCAATTCATATATATTCATTTTGGAATTAACGTGTCATCAATGCAGGGGGAGTAAGTATTTTTCATTTGAATCATTATTTTTGATTATTATTTATGTTGGTTTGTCATCACCTAAAAGGGGGAGAATGTTGAATATTGGACTCCCCGGATTTGGTTTTGGATGATGAGCAAACATAAATAATTCATGAACTAACAATTTGTGAGCGCAGTATTGGAGATCGTCGCCAAATTCACGAGAACAATCAAAGCGACATCTCAAGACTTCTCAAAGCACGTATTCATTGCCTAAAGCTTCGTTGAAGCTCTTGGCCCGTTTTGGAAGTCATGAAGAATTAATCGAAGCTTTCGAAGACCGTTCATTAAGGTTTTATTTATAGTCTTTTAGCTTCGATCTATAGAATGTTAAGCCTTGAGTATATCTTACGTTTCTATCTTCATAACGCTCATATCGTAGCTCTAGGATCTTAGTACAAGTTCATTCTAACTTCCTCGAAGCGTCGCGCTTCGATTCGGACTTGTTTGTGCATATTAGTTGGTACAAGAAGATGTACTGACCGACTAGATGGTGATCTAGTCGGTCAGCAAAGCTTCTTGGACCGACTAGTTTGCTTCCTTAATTTCTTGCACCTTACTGTTTACAGTTAGTCGGTCTACGTTGACTCACCGACCGACTAGTTTGTGAACTAGTCGGTCAGTGATGCTTCTTTGACCGACTAGTTGTGATTTACTGTTCATACTAAATTTCTCCTAAGCTACTGTTTATCGTTAGTCGGTCTAAGAACGTTTGGTGACCGACTAGTTGACAATCTAGTCGGTCAACTTTTGTTCTTGGACCGACTAAGTCAATTTGTATTCAGACTAGTTAACTTTGCCTCTTAGTCGGTCTACGTTCACTGACTGACCGACTAGTTGTGAAACTAGTCGGTCAGAATGTCTTCTTGGACCGACTAGATTTCTAGGTCTGAATTTCTATCTCTTCTCAGTTCCTCACTTAGTCGGTCCATGTTGTTTGACTGACCGACTAGTTGATGAACTAGTCGGTCAGTGGTTGTTCTTTGACCGACTAGTTTCCTCAGATTTCTATCCGTTGGGAATTGACCTAACTTGTTTTTATGGGACCCTATAAATACGAACCTAGGTCATTTCTCTCTAGGTTAGAGCTGCCATTAAGAGATTCATTGAGATGGAAAGAGATAGCCATTCTCACTCATTTCCAAAGCTCTCTTCCTCACAAGAAACCCATTCTCTCACATTATAGATCTAGAATCCATCTTGAGAGAAGTTTGTTCTTGGTGAGCCCTTCAAGCTCTAGCTTGATTCAAGTCTCCAAATCACTCCTAGGCACCTATTGCTGGTCATTTCCTTGGTGCTAGGTCTTGGTGACTTCATCTTCCTCAAATCCTTCCTTTCACCTATTGGGTAAGAAAAACTCAAGGTATAGGATTTTGTGGTAAGATTGTTTATTTCATTATAAACTTGTTTATATTGCTTATTGATTCTCTCGGTTGTGATAGAAGGTTGTGATCCCGGGTTGTGGGATTCACTATTGCCATTGCATGTATGATTTGATCTTGTGAAGGTTTTTCACAAGATATTCATAGTGGAAATCTTGGGTTAGGGTTTCTAACCTAAGTATCCGGAGGGGATCCGGGTGGTTGGGACGTAGGATCACCGGGAACAAGTCGGGGAGACTTGGGTGGATCCGAACCCATTAACATCTTTTGTTAGCATTGTTAATTTTGTTGTTGTCATTCAATTTAAGCTTCCGCAAATTGTTTTGGTAGTTGTTTGCACTATAATTTGGAATTATACTCCTTGTTATTTTTAAAGTACTATTCACCCCCCCTCTAGTACTTGTGCAGTAGCTTGTAGGGCATTACATGTGCTACTCGACCGAGTAAGTGGCTGCTCGGTCGAGTCGGTGTCTACTCGGACCGAGCAAAGGTGACATCCCCCGGATTTGACGCATAAGAGTGCAATAGGATGGGGATACCAGATTTAAATATTTACACCGTAAGCGCACGGTGTTGTAGTGTGGCTTAGGGGTTGAACACAGGGAGGCGGGGTTGTGCTTGTGTCAAAGAGGAACCGGTTCACCCTACCGGTTCCCGAACGATCGATGGTTGTCACGGAAAATAGATGCGAGGGATAAACAATATAAAAGGAAACCTAGGACTTCGGTTTTCACCCTATCACGTTTTCTCGCTATTATGGCCTACGGATAGGAATACGATTGGATTTAGGGTTTAGTGGTGAGACGTTGCCTCTAAGAGTGATACCAGTATCCCATGGGCCCGATATTCCGGTCGATGCCCAGGATGATACGCCGGACTACCCGGGTTCGGTCGGTGGGCATTCCCATGTCCATTAACACCGAACGACTCCGGAAGCACTAAGCTCGCAACGGTAACTCCCAACTTCTCATCCTGTCGCTCCCGCGTGCTAGGATTCAATGTCTACGCTAAGGGCATGAGCTGCGGCTAGGGAGTCAACCGCCAAGTTTATTCCCCTTTGGCCCTACGGTCAAAGGCGGTCTTTTTCCCGCTGATGACAATGAAACACCCCGTGTAACCATCTAAATTCCTAATCCCTATCGGAATCCTAGTCCTATAGATGCATCAGGGAGAACCCATGAAGGAGTTTCTACCAAAATCCCAGATTTAGGAACTACTCACAAATCATAGCTAAAAAGCAATCTAAATGGAAATCAACCGTAGAAATCATGATCAAGCAATTGAAATGAAGTAGTAGCAATGCTATTAAGACTATATTAAAGTTTGAAAGCGATTAGAAGACTTACAAAAACAGATAAAATTCCAACCGTCACCGTACAAGAAAAAAGACAGAAAAATAACAGCTCTCGTTTTCTGAACCCTAGGTCAACTATTTATAGAAATCGACGTCACCCGATCGGTTGAAGCATTAACCGATCGGGTGAGCTGCTTCACGCTTCAGCATCGGCGGTTCAGAACTTCACCCACTCGCATGGTCCGGCCGGTTGGCGTCTTCGGGTCATCTCTTGGAGCAATGCAGCATCAGGTCACCCGATCGGTTGGAAATATCCCCAAAATTGGCCGAGAGCTCTGTCGACTTGGCACGGCCAGCAAACCGCCGGTTGAGCTGTCCGGGTCGTCGCTTGGAAAATCAGCTACAGATAAACCGATCGGGTGAGATGTCACTCGATCGGTTGGAATTCAGCTCCAAATGGCCGAGAGCTCTACTGTGTTCAACCGGTCGGCGAACCGGTCGGTTGGGCTGCACTTCGCTTCAGCTTCCGTTCGGGTCGGACACGCGTGCATCACCCGATCGGTTGGCTGTGTCCAACCGATCGGTTGAGGGCTAAAAAATAGCAATCTTCATCGTTTGACCCCTGGATCACGCGTGACTCCTCCCGTTGCTCTGGGGGCTCATGATATCTTCGTTATATGTCCCCTACGTTGGTGATCTCCTGCAAATACACAAAAACACCAAAAAGTGAAAGAAAACTAGAAATCCCAAGAAAATGGACACGGGACAACGGAAAACAAGGGAAAAACATAAAGAAGACGTGCATGGATATATAAAATATAAACACACGTCAAAATCCCCCAAGCTGAACCCTTCCTCGTCCTCGAGGAAGACGAGTGAGAGTAGGAACTCGGAGGGAAAAATAGAGAGAGAGAGAGAGAGAGAGAGAGAGAGAGAGAGAGAGAGAGCAAAAATCCTAGATCGCCCATCAGGGCCAACAAAATCAAACACCCACGCTAAGCAAGCATACGACAAAACACAACACTAAACCAAGGAATATGAATCCAAATAAGTGTCGTGGGCCCATACGGTGAAGCGCAAGTGAGCGTGGTCATGTGCTAGCAGACGGTGTCGCTATCTACATTGTGCAGTAGAGTTCCATATACACATCCAAGGAATGACTCAAGTATCGATTCGATTTGAAATTGCGGTGAATAAAAGCTCAAGCATGCATGAGACGAGCGTAAGAATCGAAGCGTATCACGCGTCAGGGACTCCACAGATATGGACTAGGAAATCACTACACTATCGCCTAGATAATAGCTAGAAAGTTCCTGTTCCAAATGTTTTCGAAAACGATGGAGATTGAGAAGATGTGGAGTAGAAGACTCGGTGCAAATTCTCGCCTTCTCTTTATTCTCGGTAGGTAAGAAAATATTCACACTAGAATTTTTTTGGGTTTTGGATATATGTTTTTTTTGGATTTTTAGCTATACATATATTTCTTTCTTTCTTTTCTCTTTTGTTTTCTTTTTGGGTTTTTCTTTTCTCTTTTTTTGGACTTTTAGGTTTTGGGATATATACATGTGTGTACTCTCCCAAGTGGATAGCGGTACACGACGAGGGGATTTGCACCAAGTAAAATAAAAAAGAAATCGGATTCTAAACACTTGGGCAAGGGAGATTTTCTTCGCTAATCAGATCATAGGCTAAATGGGTTATCCAAGTCCTAATTGTGGAATCCCGACACATGCGAATTGAAGTATACAATATATATAGCATGCATATAGAAGAAGACAAGAGAAGCAAATACCGCATATTCAAATCGAAGCATGATAATCTAGGGGTCATCCTAGGACATGTATATAAATCAAAATCACAAGGTAGAAGCACACTGTAAGCTAGTCACGACACACGACTCACACAAAAGCAAAGTGGACCCGCGATGCATGAAATGCAAGAGGACTCGGCTTCCTAGGGTTAGTGAATGTGATTATCGAAGCCATGCAAGGTGGGTGGGGGGGTGGGGGGGTGTGTGATTCTGTGGCAATTCATCATAGGGGGGGTCATCTCTAGGAGAGAGAACAAAATATGAGAAGAAAAAAGAAAAACACGATGAAACCTCTCAAAAAACGAAGAAAAAGACACAAATGACGCACGAAGTGCGACTCCCCCAAGCTGAAACTTGCATTGCCCTCAATGTAATAAAAGTAAATACGGGAGGGCAATGAAAAAGGGGGGAATATGCACCGACTCAAAGAGAAATGAAAAAAAAGAAAAATACACATACGAAACTGAAAAATTAAGATAAAGAAGAAAAAAGAAATACGGAAAATAAAAGATAGAAAATCACACCACACGACATATATAAATAAGCACACCACACAGAAAGAAACGACATCACACATAAAAAATTGACTTCCCCTAAGCTGGACATGGCAATGCTACCAATAAGATATGATCATGAAGGTGCAGAAATATGCAAGGGGGAAGTCAATCTGATCCGCTGTCGGTAGAATGGTAAGGAGATGGCGAGGAGGGTGGTGAATAATAGAGGAAGGAATCCTCTGATGACAAAGGAGAGGGTGTGCCGATAGGAGAAGGAGGGGCAATAGGCTGGACCACCGGAGGATCGAAATTTATTGGTGGACCGTGGTGGATAATGATGGCACCGGGTGAACCGACACACGGGTGCCAATCGGGAGGTTCCAAGGGTGGAAAGTATACGAGTGTGGCATACCAAGGATCTGGGTAGAACTCCCATGGTAGATGTGAAATGCGAATGGGGAGGCGCTCAGGAGATGAGGGTGGGAGGATGGCAAAAGGAGTGTTGGCAGGACTGTAGAGGTAGACTGCACATTCCTCACTAAAGGGAGTTAGCATAACGATATCGATCAAGTAGTCACGATCGATACGGCTACGTCCCGGTAGAGTAGGGAGGTGGGGCAGCAGCCTCAGAACACAGCTGACAATAAGAGTAATCATCCCACCACAGCAGATAGATCCAGAGGTTGCACGGCTAACAGATAAGATCTCGTGGATGATCCAATGAGCTGTGTTTATGGGTAATGAGATATGACCATGAATCCTGTCGTGGGACATGGCGTAAAGAAAGAAGAGCTCATCCCGGGACACTGTGGAAACATCCACGCGGAAGAAGATGGTGTTGGTAAGGAAGCAATGGGCGAAGCGATAGCATGGATGTATGATGTAGGCGGCAAGAGCTACCGACGGAAAGGTGGTGTAACGGGTGAATCGCTGCCAAACACCATCATCCCGAAAGTAAGAAAAGATGTCAGACCGATCGTGAGTTGAACATTCAACATGGCGATTGGAGTGAGGGAAATTCAGAATATTGTTAAGCTCGGCAAAGCTCATGGAAAAATTGCCATTGAAGGCACGAAAGGTGAAGCCACAATCGAACACTTCGAGGGAACTAAGGAACTCGAGTGTGAGATTCTTGTATGTGTGGGCATGGGCACGCAAAAGGAAGTCGCAACCAATGAAGCGAAAAAGTGTGCGGACACCCCTAAAGAGTCCAAGCAATTTGAGAGTGGGGGAATCGGAGAAAAGAGTAGGTCGCATGGGGCGATGAAGCAGGGCGTGCAGACGCGCAGATTGCTATTCAGAAATTGGGTCAATGCCCAGGAATGATTGGGGAAAAGGGCCATGTAGAGGGTGTCTGCGTGAAGATGAGGCAATATCTTTTCCCTTCCCAGACATGGTGATGACGTGGAGGGACAATGATACAGCGGGGGTGTCTATAATGATGATACGGCAGATAAAGCAGATAGACACAAATTCAAGACATTGCATATAAGGAAATAAATATGAAGAGTGGATAGAAATTACCCAACGATGATGCAAGTCCAAACTCCTGAAAGATTCCACGCCGTATGAGGGAACAATCTGGGGAGTCGCCACTCGCTGATCCGTCAAGGAGGAAAATTTTGAAAATGAGGGCTAGGGTTAGGGTGTGGGTGAGTTGCGGATGATTGCGGTTGATGAGAAGGGTATCGATGGTGGGGGAGTATGTGAATAAGTGAGGGTGTCGTATTAGGGGCGTGGGAAGTGATGGGAAGGAACAATTTGGAAGAAGGAGGGTGGAGTTGCGCAGAATGGTGATGAGGGAATCGGAGAAATGAGATCGGGTGGGTGGTGGCTTATATAAAGCGGTAGGCTAACCGATCGGGTGAGGGTTCACCCAATTAGTTGGGTAAATTTCAAAAATTCCTTGTGAAACAACGGCTACAGGTCGACCGATCGGGTGAGACGTCACCCGATCGGTTGGCCGCTTCCCAAATTTTCCTGAGAGCACTGTGCTTTTCACCCGGACATCCACACGATCACGGCCTCGGCTCAACCGATCGGTTGATTTACCCTCTAAAATTCCCGAGGGCTCTTCAGTGTCACCAGATCTTCCACCTGGTCAGCCTTATATACCACCCGATCGGTTCGCTGTTGCACTGACACAAGCCATCTTCAGACACGGTCCAACCAATCGGTTGACTCTCCACCCGATCGGTTGGAGATGATTCCCTACACAGTTTCAAAAATTTAATCTAAGTTTCTTGCCGGTGAACCCCATTGCTGAATTTATTTATTAAAAATAAGAAAAAATAATCCTAAAAATAACGAAGAAAGTTTAGAACATGGGTTGCCTCCCATGAAGCTTGTTGTTTAAAGTCGTTTGCTCGACTCCTCATTTAGTGGTCAATTCGGGTCCAGAGGATTTGTAGATGAGCCATCGGTCGTTGATATTCCGACCGGAGAGATTGCTGGTTCACTAATCGCCTAATATTTTAGACGCTGCCCATTGACTTTGAACAGCTCATCTCTTCCCACTATCTCAATTGCTCCATGCAGGAAGACCTTGGTGACGCGGAAGGGTCCCGACCACCTCGACTTGAGCTTTCCATGAAAAAGCATCAGTCTAGAGTTGAATAGGAGAACTAAGTCTCCTTCCTTGAATTCTTTCTTCAGAATGCGCTTATCGTGCCACCGCTTCAACTTTTCCTTGTAGATCAGGGCGTTTTCGTAAGCATTGAGCCGGATCTCGTCAAGCTCATTCAGCTGTAGCTGTCGGTGGCTTCCAACCTCCTTGGTGTCAAAATTTAGATTATTGATGGCCCAAAACGCTTTCTGCTCCAATTCCACGGGTAGATGGCATGCTTTCCTGTAAACAAGTCGGTAAGGGGTTGTGCCGATCGGAGTCTTGAACGCAGTCCTGTAAGCCCAGAGTGCGTCCGAAAGTTTCGATGACCAGTCCTTCCTAGAGTTGGCTACCATTTTCTCCAGTATGCTCTTGAACCCTCTGTTCGAGACTTCCACTTGGCCGCTAGTCTGTGGATGATAGGCACGTTCGATTCGGTGTTGCACCCCGTACTTCTTCAAGAGAGCTTCGAATTTCTTCTCTATAAAGTGTCTCCCTCCATCACTAATCAAAACTCGAGGCATGCCGAATCTCGGGAAGATATTGTTTTTAAAGAATTTGGCGACCACCTGTGAATCATTAATGGGGCTGGCTATCGCTTCCATCCACTGGACACATAATCCACGGCAACCAAGATATACTGATTCCCAGAGGACGAAGGGAACGGTCCCATGAAGTCGACTCCCCACACATCAAAGATCTCGACCTCTAAAATGTAGTGCTGAGGCATTTCGTTCCCCTTGGAGACGCTTCCTGTTCTCTGGCATTTGTCGCAAGCCTGGACATAAGCGTATGTGTCCTTGAAAAGGGTCGGCCAATAGAATCCACTCTGTAGGATCTTTGCCATTATCTTGTAAGCACTCGCATGGCCCCACACTGCTGATCAGGGCAATGGGAGATTATGGAGGTCGCTTCAGTTTCGGGAATGCACCTTCGTATCACCCCATCGTTACAGGTCTTGTACAAATAGGGGTTGTCCCAATAAAATTTCCGGACCTTGTGAAAGAATTTCTTCTTCTACTGATAGCTCACGTTGTGGGGGACGATGGCGCATGTCAAATAATTGGCGATGTCAGCATACCACGGAGTCCAATCGAAAGAGACGGAGAAGAGATGCTCGTCGGGGAGCGAGTCGTCAATGGGAGTAGCATCCGGATCGAGAGTAGGCATTCTGGACAAGTGATCGGCAACGACATTCTCCGCCCCCTTCTTGTATTTGATCTCCAAGTCGAACTCCTGAAGAAGGAGAATCCACCTTATGAGCCGTGGCTTAGCCTCCTTCTTGCTTAAAAGTTATTTGAGAGCCGCATGATCTGTGTGCACGATTACCTTGGCACCAACAAGATACTGCCTGAACTTTTCCATGGCATAGATGACAGCTAGCAATTCTTTCTCTGTGGTCGTATAGTTCCTTTGGGCTACGTCGAGGGTCTTGCTCGTATAGTATATAACATGTAGATTTTTATCCTTCATCTGCCCCAAGACGGCCCCAACTGCATAATCTCTAGCACATCAACTCGAATGGTAGACTCCAGTCCGACGGCTAAATCACGGGCGCCGAGATGAGAGCTTGCTTCAAAAGGCGGAAGGCTTCCATACACTCGTCGTCGAAGATAAAAGGAGCATCCTTCACAAGGAGTTGAGTCAATGGCCTGGAAATCTTGGAGAAATCCTTTATGAAGCGACGGTAGAATCCCGCGTGCCCTAAAAAACCATGGACCCCCCGAAGGTTAAGTGGAGGCGGAAGTTTTTTGATCACTTCTACCTTTGCCTTGTCTACCTCGATCCCCCTTGAAGAGATGACGTGCCCCAGTACAACCCCTTCTTGTACCATAAAATGGCATTTTTCCAGTTCAGCACTAGTCCTTTGTCCTGTCACCTTTCCAAGAATTTTGTCAGGTTGCATAGACACGAGTCAAACTCTGTTCCGTAGACTGAGAAGTCGTCCATGAAGACCTCCATTATATCCTGGGAGTAGTCGGAGAAGATTGTAGACATTAATCTTTGAAATGTAGCCGGGGCGTTGCAGAGCCCAAACGGCATTCTCCTGTAGGCATACATCCCAAAAGGACAAGTAAAAGTCATCTTCTCCTGGTAATCATTATGGATGGGGATTTGCAGAAAGCCGGAGTATCCATCCATGAACCAGAAGTAGTTGTGCTTCGCCAGCCTCTCGAGCATCTGATCAATGAAAGGAAGAGGATAGTGATCCTTCCTTGTGGCCTTGTTCAATTTACGGTAGTCGATGCACATCCGGTACCCTGTGACGGTCCTGGTGGGTATGAGCTCGTTTTTCTCGTTGCAAATTACCGTCATTCCTCCTTTCTTGGGTACAACGTGCACCGGGCTAACCCAGCGACTGTCGGAGATAGTATATATGATCCCAGCATGCAAGAGTCTAATAATCTCCTTCTTGACCACCTCCATCATGATGGGATTTAGTCTTCATTGTGGCTCAATTGAGGAGGCTTGCTCGTCTTCAAGCAGTATCCTATGTGAGTAGAGCCCCAAGCTCACTCCCTTCAAATCATCGATTGCATACCCGAAAACATTCTTAAATCTCTTCACAACACCAAGTAGTTTGGTCATCTGGTCTTCAGGCAGAGAGGAGTTCACTATGACTGGCAGCATCGAGTTCTACACTAAATATTCATACTTCAGTCCCGGAGGTAACTCTTTCATCTCAACCTCTTGGGGTCCTGACGCGTATTTCTCAAGCTGAGTATCCTCCAATGAAAGGATTTCTTCCTGGGTCTCCTGGGAGCCAGCATCCGAAACTTCACTTCCACCCGTGGTTTCGCAAAACGAAGCTTCGCAATGCAAAGAGGGGATGAGAGAAGAGGGCTTTGGGTCTTTCTCAGGTAAGTGATGATGATCTGGGTAGAAGGCCTCAACGCGATAACAGGTCTCAACAGTCGATAGTTCTCCACCACTACTTTCAGCTTCCTCACTGTCCCAAGATCCAAGGTGCTCTATGGATGTCTGCAAGGGATAGATTGATTCCGGTTCGACGTACTCGATGAATTCCTTCTGATAGTCCTCTGGGCAAAACTCCTCGTGGGTGCATAATTCTTTCCCACTGATCTCGAAAATGGGTGCGTCAATATATGTCGCTTCATCTGGAGGAAAGAAAGCTGTCGTGACTGGATGCTGCTGCACATCAGGATACCTCCTCTGATTTTCTACAGCAGCTGACAGAAGGGATAGGATGTTTGAAGCGCTTAGAGCTTCTGTCAAATTCCGTGCCAAACAGCTGACGTGGTGCAAATGATACCAGATATCGCCCGAAACCGCACACAACATCCCTGTCACAGAGCAGAAAACCTGTAGGAAAAGGAGAGAGGGAGAACTGCACGGACAGAAAGCACGTCAATAGCATGGGTTGTATGAATGGGGAGGCGAGGAGCAGTGATGGTACTAATTCTATACAACTAATATGTACATATGTCGAAGTAAAATCAAAAAGGTGTAGAATGCGAAAATTATCGCGAGACGAGGATATGAACTAGACTCAAGGGTTCAAATGGTCTTAAAATTAACAAGCATGTTGCCTCCCCGGCAACGGCGCCATAGAGCTTGACGTCCCCCGGCTTTGAAGCATAAGAGTGTAATAGGATGTGGGATACCAGATTTAAATATTTATACCACAAGCGCACGGTGTTGTAGTGTAGCTTGGGGGTCGAACACATGGAGGCGTGGTTGTGCTTGTGTCAAAGAGGAACCGGTTCACCCTACGGGTGAGCTATCCAGAACGATCGATGGTTGTCACAGAAAATAGATGCAAGGGATAAACAATATAAAAGGAAACCTAGGACTTCGGTTTCCACCCTATCATGTGTTCTCGCTATTACGACCTACGGATAGGAATACGATTGGATTTAGGGATTAGTGGTGAGACGTTGCCTCTAAGAGTGATACCAGCGTCCCATGGGCCCGATATTCCGGTCGATGCCCAGGATGCTACGCCAGACTACCCGGGTTCAGTCGGTGGGCATTCCCATGTCCGTTAACACTGACTGACTCCGGGAGCACTAAGCTCACAACGATAACTCTCAACATCTCATCCTGCTACTCCCGTGCGCTAGGATTCAATGTCTACGCTAAGGGCGTGAGCTGCGGCTAGGGAGTCAACCGCCAAGTTTATCCCCCCTTGGCCGTATGGTCAAATGCGGTCTTTTTCCCATCGATGAAAATGAAAGACCCCGTGTAACCATCTAAATTCCTAATCCCTATCGGAATCCTAGTCCTATGGACGCATCAGGGAGAACCCACGAAGGGGTTTCCACCAAAATCCCAGATTTGGGAACTACTCACAAATCATAGCTAAAAAGCAATCTAAATGGAAATCAACCGTAGAAATCATGATCAGGAAATTGAAATAAAATAGTAGCAATGCTATTAAGACTATATTAAAGTTTGAAAGCGATCAGAAGACTTACAAAAACAAATAAAATTCCAGCCATCACTGTACAAGAAAAAAGACAGAAAAATAACAGCTCTCGTTTTCTGAACCCTAGGTCAACTATTTATAGAAATCGACATTACCCGATCGGTTGAAGCATCAACCGATCGGGTGAGCTGCTTCGCGCTTTAGCATCAACGGTTCAGAACTTCACCCGCTCGCATGGTCCGGCCGGTTGGCGTCTCCGGATCATCTCTTGGAGAAATGCAGCATCAGGTCACCCGATTGGTTGAGTATTCAACCGATCGGTTGGAAATATCCCCAAAATTGGCCCAGAGCTCTGTCGACTTGGCACAGACAGCGAACCGCCGGTTGAGCTGTCCGGGTCGTCGCTTGGAAAATCAGCTACAGATGAACCGATCGGGTGAGATGTCACCCAATCGGTTGGAATTCAGCTCCAAATGGTCGAGAGCTCTGCTGTGTTCAACCGGTCGGCAAACCAGTCAGTTGGGCTGCACTTCGCATCAGCTTCCGGTCGAGTCGGACACGCGTGCATCACCCGATCGGTTGGCTGTGTCCAACCGATTGGTTGAGGGCTAAAAACTAGCAATCTTCATCGTTTGACCCCCTGGATCACGCGTGACTCCTCCCGTTGCTCTGGGGGCTCATGATATCTTCGTTATATGTCCCCTACGCTGGCGATCTCTTGCAAATACACAAAAACACCAAAAAGTGAAAGAAAACTAGAAATCCCAAGAAAATGGACACGGGACAACGGAAAACAACGGAAAAACACAAAGAAGACGTGCATGGATATATAAAATATAAACACACGTCAAAAGGCTGCTCGGGCCATCTAGACATAATGATGTTTTCATTCTCTTTTCTTGTGCATGCGCTACTCGACCGAGTAGATTGCTGCTCGGTTGATTCACCTGTGCTACTTGGCCGAGAAGGTGGCTGCTCGGTCGAGTCACCCATGACTCTACCATTCAGCTGTTTGCCTCTCTCAGATGATCTCCTTCCAGCTCTCTCTTCCATTCAGAACATCAATTTGTGTGCCCCCTTACCTATCAACCTACAGAAAGGGAATGCGCTTTTATTTGGTTTTCCGGATTAGATAAAACAAAAACAAAGATAAAGAGAGATGTAAAAATTCGGGTTGCCTCCTGACAAGCGCTCGTTTTGAGTCATAAGCTCGACCCTCTCAAGTTCTTCAACAAATAGTGGGGCATTCCTTGAGGAGGCATGTCTCCTCTCGCCCAATTGGTTCTCCTGCTCTGTACGGTTTAATTATCTGGCCGTTTACTTTGAAATTGCCATTCTTCCCTTCGAGCTCTACGAACCCCCCGGAGGTAAACTTACTATCTTGTAAGGGTCAGACCACCTTGACTTTAATTTCCCAGAGAAGAGGCGTAATTTTGAATTGTAGAGGAGTACCTGGTCACCGACATCATGGCGAACCATCGTGATGTTCCTGTCATGATAGGCCTTGGTCCTCTCCTTATATATCTTTGCATTCTCATAGGCGTGTCGTCAAATTTTGTCAAGCTCGTTGATATGCAAGCCTCATCTCGTGGCAGTACTCTGGTAGTCAAAGTTCATCTTCTTTACTGCCCAATACGCTCTGTGTTCCAATTCTACCGGAAGGTGGCAAGGTTTTCCATACACTAGTCTGTAGGGGTTGTTTCGATAGGAGTTTTGAAAGGGGTGCGATATGCCCAAAGGGCGTCGCCCAACTTGTGTGACCAATCTTTTCTCGAGGTGCTCACCATCTTCTCTGGGATGCATTTAATTTTCATGTTGGATACCTCCACTTGACCACTAGTTTGAGGGTGATAAGCAAGAGAGACCTTGTGATGAACTCCATATTTTTTAGCATCGTCTTGAACTTCTTCTCGATGAAATGGCTCCCTCCATCACTTATGATTGTCCTGGAGACTCCAAAATGAGGAAAGATGGTATTCTTGAAGAATTTGGCTACTCCCCTCGTGTCCTTTGTCGGGGTGGCCATGGCCTCCACCCACTTCATGACATAATCAACGACGATCAAGATGTAATTGTTGTCGTTACTCGATGGAAAGGCCCCCATGAAGTCAACGCCCTAACAGTCAAATAGTTCTATCTCCAAGATGCCTTGAAGGGGTCTTTCATTCTTTTTAGTGATGTTTCTCGTCCTTTGGCATCTATCGCATTTTCTGATGTATTCATTCACATCTCTAAATATGGTGGGCCAATAGAAACCACTTTGGAGGATTTTTGTTGTGGTTTTGGTGATCACTGCGTGTCCCCTGCATGGTTGATCGTGGCAATGCGATATGATGGAGGTCGCCTCTTCCTTTGGGATACATCGTCTGATGATCCCATCGGTGCAAGTCCTGAATAGCTATAGGTCATCCCAAAAGTAGCTCTTGGCGTCATGTAGGAACTTCCTTCTCAAGTAAGTCGCCAACCCTTGCAGGACTATGCTGCTTACCAGGTAGTTTACTATATCTGCATATCAAGGGGCTTCAGAGGAGTTCGTTGCAAATAATTGTTCGCCGGTGAAAGAATCGCCAATTGGCAAACTGTCATCCCCGTGCTTTTGAATCAACCGCGACAGATGATCTACCACTACAGTCTCCGCTCCTTTCTTGTCTTTGATCTCAATGTCAAATTCTTGGAGGAGGAGGATCCACCGTATTAAGCGCGGTTTTGCATCCTTCTTGCTCAATAGGTATTTCAGTGCTGCGTGGCCCGTGTGGATAATTACTTTAGAACTCAAGAGGTACGATCTGAACTTCTCGATAGAATAGACCACGGCTAGCAGCTCCTTCTCCGTAGTGATGTACTTCTTTTGAGCATCATCCAGAGTCTTACTAGCGTAATATATAGCATGAAGCTTTCCTTCTTTTATCTGGCCAAAGACGACCCCCACTGCTTGATCACTAGGATCGCATATCAGCTCAAATGGTAGATTCCAATCTGGCGGTTGTATAATTGGGGCTGAGATGAGAGCTTCCTTTAACCTGTTGAAAGCTAGTAAGCAGTCATCAGTAAACACAAAAGGAGCGTCCTTGGAGAGGCGCTTCGTGAGAGGGCGATCAATGTTAGAAAAATCCTTTATAAAGCGGCGGTAAAAACCTGCGTGCCCTAGGAAACCACGGATACCCTTAAGGTTAATGGGAGGTGGTAAACTCTTAATAACCTCGACCTTGGCGTTATCAACCTCGATTCCCTTGGAGGTGATGACATGGCCAAGTACAACCCCTTCTGTCACCATGAAATGACACTTTGTCCAATTTAGGGTCAGGTTATTGTCATGACACCGTTCTAAAACTTTGGACAAATTGGCTAAACAATCATCGAACTCGGTGCCATAAACAGAGAAATTGTACATAAAGAATTCTATAATGTTTTCGATGAAATCGAGAAAATAGACGTCATGCACCTTTGAAACATGGCATGTGCATTACATAGCCCAAACGACATTCTTCGGTAGGCGAATGTGCCATATGGGAATGTGAACATTGTCTTTTCTTGGTCTTCTCGATGCAATGGGATTTGGAAGAGCCCAGAGTATCCATCTAGGTAACAGAAGTATTGTGTTTGGCTAAACGCTCAAGCATTTGGTCAATGAAGGGATAATGGTCCTTTCTGGTGGCTTTGTTGAGTTTCCTATAGTCGTACACATACGCCAACCAGTGACAGTTCTAGTGGATACTAGCTCATCTTTATCATTTCTAATGACTGTCATGCCCCCTTTCTTGGGGACAACCTGCATGGGGCTAACCCATTTACTGTCGGAAATGGGATAGATGATGTCGGCTTCTAATAGCTTCAAAACCTCCTTCTTCATCACCTCCTTCATGTTGGCATTTAGTCGCCTTTGAGGCTCAATAGAGGTGGCGTTCTTATCCTCAAGGTGAATCCTATGGGTGCATATGGTTTAGCTGATGCCCTTTAGGTCAACAATGCTATACCCTATTACTTTTCTGTGGGATATAAGGATTTTTAAGAGGATTTCTAATTGGGGCTCGGTGAGGGTTGCATTGACGATAACGGGTATGTAGAATTCTCACCCAAGAAAGCATATTTCAAATTAGGAGGAAGAGGTTTTAGTTCTACCTGAGGGGGCGCTGCACCCCCATCATCGCTCACCTGTGAGAAGGATGCATCCTCAATTGTCGGTCCAAAAGCTGGAAACTCTTCGTTGGCAGATTTATAGGATGAGTAGGGAGACGATGGTACGTCGTGGCAGACATCTGCAGATTCTGTTTCCATAGCGCACCTATTAACAGAGGTAAAGTACTCAAGTATGCATTCGCTATTGAGCATAGAGTTGGGAGAATTTCCCTGGTCTGCAGATTCTGTTTCAATAGCGCACATGTCAATAGAGCTAAAGTACTCAAGTACGCATTCGCTATCGAGCATAGAGTTGGAAGAACTTTCCTGGTCAATGTCCTTTTGTATTGGTTCGGAATCCGTGTATCTCTTGCAGACGTGATCTTCATATGTCACAATCTGTGGGGTGCTATCGTTGTAGAAGCATAAGGTGTCTCCCTTGTATCGCATATAGACTCTGTTAGCGATGGGGACGCCATCTAAGGTATCTGCATTGTGGATGGCATTCGCGATAAAGACTGAGAATTCTTGTGTAACCGGGTCATCTGTAGGGAACCCCACTGGGCCATGGGCCCATACATCAGCTACCACACTTTCCATTATATCCAATAGCTTGGAATTGTTCAATGGCTCCAATTAACGAGTCTCTCTACAGCTTGCGTCAACAGGTATGGCTTCAATAGTCTGGAGGAACATCACGTCCCCTTCGAAGCTTATATGAATGTCGCCCTCAATGGTACCTGGATTAGAAACCTTGTTCATTATATGATCCATGACCAATTACTGATTTACGTTACCTGTAACATAGGTTCTTGATCTGATAAACCGAACTGCTTCAATCAATTCTCTAGCTGCACATTCGATCATGAATCCGTCCATGCACGAATCCTGAAGACCATGTAGATGATACAGAGAAAAGCTAAACTCATCTGAGTCACTGTCAAACTCACTGGTCCATTGTATTTGCATCACCATCTCCATCACGTCTGATTTCTTAAGTATGATCACTAGCTAGAGGGAGATATTAGTGGCGAGGTAATAATAAAAATAGAATAAAAAGGGTGGAAAGATAAGGAATGATAAGAGTTGCTTGCAAACTTCTTCAAAATAAACATAAACTGAGATACACTATAGCCATCCCCGGCAACGGCGCCAAAAACTTGACGCACCCCAAACTTACACCTAAATTCCACTTAGCGGTGTCACAGTCGCTAGGCATAGTATGGCTCCTAGGTGTCAGCTCTGGGCTCTATCTGCAAGCGGATGTTGTCAAATTATAGTATAAAAGATGTCGGATCCCACAGGGACAGTGACAGTGTATTAGAGGTCTCCGATTATTTTTAGATCTCGAAGTGAGATAGCTGTCGGGTTGGAAATATTGGTTGTGATGTTGTTGTTGACTTGATAATAAAGAAAACTAGGGTCTTAGGGATCACCACTAAGACCGTCGGAGATCGATGTTGGCATGTGATCCTTATATTGCATTAGGTTTAGGGGATTAGTCTCTCAATTCCTACCACTCTCGTTGGTTAGAATTTCGAGGTATTTTGGTGGCTCTCATTTATGCAATGGCAGTAGCTGTCAATGTATCGATATAGTTCGTCGGTGGATCCCTTCAAGGCACGAGCCGGGCGTGGTCACAAATCTTGGTTGGATCCACTAATTTCCCTATTTAAATCCCAAGGATACTCCTTAAGCTCATCAATTCCACCGACCGTGGACATGATCTCAGTACGAGTTAACCTAGAGATTTGGATGAATCGACCAAAATACTCCTCATTATTCCCAATACAACCTAGAGATCCAAATCTACATCTCCTTCCTAAAGTCTTAGGGCTAACCCATCAACCCTAGAGGAGACTACTCAAACATGGTGAATTTAACGAATAAAAATCCAATTTTTATAAGAGAAAACATTGTAGTAATTTGAATAAGCGAGAATGAATAGCTTACTTGCCGAAGACGAGAAAGAATAATAACCAATAATAATCCATGTAGATTCCAGAACGTAAGAGCAATTGATCTTCCAAAAACAATTCAATTATCCCCAAAAAGTAGGTTTAGATCTACAAATCGTTTCTAATCTCCTCTCTCCCCTCTAAAAGTAATTCACAAAAATCCAAAATAAATGAGCTCTCTGATTCCGTCGTTCAGGTCCGCACTTCACTCCCCAGCTGCGCACATCCAGACGTGCCCACGAAAAATTCCAAAAATGGTCCGTATTGTCTTCGACCGAGTCAGTGACTCGGTCGAGCGGGAGCTTGCTTGGTCGGCTGCTCGGTTGAGCAGCCCTCTTGCTTGGTCGAGTTTGTCAGTGGATCACTCCTTCAAAGAAAATGTCGTTTTGGCTGCTCGGCCCGAGTAAGCCTTGCTCGGTCGAATCGCCAGCTGACTCGGTTGCATAAGTCCTGCTCGGTCGAGCAGGATGTTGATGATGGAGCTTCGAAAATGGAAGCTACTCGACCGAGTCACCTTACTGCTCGGTCGAGCAGGGTGCGTATCAGCCTTCATGTATCAGCTATTCGTGTTTCAGCTCGACCGAGCAGCTTCTTTGCTCAGTCGAGTCGCCTGGGAAAATCTCATAGCTCCTCTTGCAACTTCTCCTCCACTCCTGAAAATCTCCTCTACTCCTCCCATAGGCTTCCAAAACTCGGCGAACTCCTACATAGCTTCGCTAACGGGCTCAAGGGCATGCCGGATGTGTCCATATCCAAAATTGGTCCCGAATCGCTCCAAAATCCCTGAAAATCCACAAAACTCTACAAAACTCGAATATGGCATTAGAATTGCAATATCGTAGGAAAATGGAGGATTTGGATGCGAATATGGCATGAAATGCAATGGAATGATGCTATGAAAAGATGGAAAATATGGACACATCACTCGCTCGCTACCTGACGTCGCTACCCAACGTCAATGTAGCTCTCGCATCGTGTTGAGGTATATCCCGAACCATAGGAAACCCAAACGCCCGTCTGTTTTACAAGATTAAAACTGTAATTCCCTTTGTTTTGGTTAAATAACTAATTGAGATTAATAATACGAGACTGTAGGTTGGATTGGTTGAGCACATAGGAAGATATGGACCACTGTTGATCTGAGAGTTGCAGCACGATATTTAAGCCAAGTGAAACTTGCTCAGTTGATTGTTAAGCCATGTTTTAGGCTATACTGAGTTTTTGTGTAAAAGAAACTAGGCGGTGGAATGATAGTCGCATAGGCACCATGCTTGATCTAGCTTGATAACGAAGCTAGATCCGATACCCATACTTGATCTAGCTTGACAACGAAGCTAGATCTGACACCCTTGCCATGTCATTTCATGCGTATCACATGTCACTTTATTTTTGATATAACTGTACGCAATTCAATATCTGCTACTATATTATCATGTTGCATATCGCATGTCATTTCATGCATTGAATGTTTTGTTGTGAATGTGTAGCACACGCTACTATTGAAATGTAAGCGACGGCGAGTAGGATTTTGACTCCTATATCATGAATGAGGCTAGGTGCACCCCAATGCCATAAACACTTCCTGGTTCATGATCCAGAAGATGGACGCCAGTCCATACACACGTGGAGGGGTAGGGTTAAGTGGTAACTCAGCGCAGAAGTGTACCCGTACAACAACTTCAGCTGAAAGGCGTAAACCCTGTGCACATCGTGAATGCATGTTTTTCGTGAAATCATGAATATTATTTAGTAGCTCTTGCTACGACGTGTCATGCATTGCAAATATCATGTTCATGTTTAAACTGCTGCATTCATTAAAATATCATGCAATGTCATCATATATTAAACTGATGTTGCATTCATTACTTTATGTTTCCTTGCAAAAAAGTCTCCTTCTTTTTACCTTTGGAGATTTTTGCTGACATGTGCCCTTTTCTCTTTGGGTCTCACATGTCAGGTTTTGAGTCTGAGGTTGTTGCAGAGGATGACCTGTTTGCTGACGTCCAGTTCGAGGATATCGGAGACCAGTCTTAGTCTCAGTTATAGGTTTTTCTTAGTGGCTGCTGTTAGTTTTCGGTGCGTAGCACCTTTTATTTGTATTAGTTTCGGCCATGCTTGGGGCCTTTCATTTTCAGACTCTTGTACCTTTATTTTATGATTATATATGTGGATGTTTGGAATAATGAAATGGATGTTTGAATGTTGGTTATTTTATTGCATGCGTTCATATTTATTATTGTTGTTGCTTCATTGCGATGCAAGAATCTACGAATGGATGAACACACAGACGTTTATCAGACTGTAGCTTCACAGCTTCAAGTCTGAGCAGACCTCTTCACGTCTCGCCTTCTATACTTGGGAAGCGGGGCATGACACACCTTATCAGCAGACAATAATGTGATCTGGACTTGTTACGTAACTATATAAAGTGATTTTGTGACATAAAGGATGCAAGTCTAGATAATGTTACATCAGCCTTAATGGCTAGAACTACCAACTTAAGCACCACCTGGTCACCAAGCCCCCTTCTGATAGCTCAGATGGCTTGAGGAATATTTCTAAGGTTTACATCAATGCTGAAGTGCTCAGAATCTTATTCAAGATCAACCCGGAGGACGGCGATTTTATGAGAATATTGCATATTTATCCTCTATTTATAGGCATTCTATGCATAAATTGTGTTCAATTTTAGCTCTGATAAATGCATTTTGATAATACCAGTTAATTTTGGAGCTTATCATCTAATTTTGCCTAAACTATCATTTTTCTGGCTTGTTTTTGTCTTCTCTTATTTTTAGTTGAAAATGATGATCTCTGGGTTACAACAGATATTTTTACGGATTTTTCTGAGCTATAGGCTATTTTCCACTTTTTCTGGAAGGCAACAACAAAAGCACCCTCAAGGTGTATGGGAGATGAACTTTAGACGTTTGGGCATTGTGCTTCGGGCATCTGATGGCTCTCGATCAGACAGCCGAGCCGGTACACCCCAACTTCTGAAAGTTGAAAATAATTATGACCCTTGCCTCGGCGTATGATGAAGACTCTTTAGGTGTTTCTCTACTACAAAATGGACCTTTAACAGCGCTTAAATAAGGTCTTTAATAGCGCTTTACAAGCGCTGTCTATCTCGCCGCTGCTAAAGGGGGCTGGTTTTAATAGCGATTTACAAGCGCTGTTAAAGGGGGCCTTTAACAGCGCTTGTTTGTGCAAGCGCTGTTAAAGGCCCCCCCTTTAACAGCGCTTATTTGTGCAAGCGCTGTTAAAGGCCCCCTTTTAACAGCGCTTGTTTGTGCAAGCGCTGTTAAAGGCCCCCCTTTAACAGCGCTTGTTAGTGGAAGCGCTGTTAAAGGGGGGCCTTTAACAGCGCTTGTTAGTGCAAGCGCTGTTAAAGGCCCCCCTTTAACAGCGCTTGTTTGTGCAAGCGCTGTTAAAGGGGTGCCTTTAACAGCGCTTGTACTAAAGAAGCGCTGTTAAAGGTCCCAGATAGACAGCGCTTGTTTCAATTCATTTTATCGTTTCTCCCTACGTTTTATATTTAAATAGATCCATTTAATGTTCAAAATGCTTAAATAAACCACCAATAACATTAAATACAAGAAACAATCATTATAAGGAACAATCAAATTAAATTGTTTTTATTCAACAATCACATAAATTAGACAATGTGCATTGATATTGGAAGATGATCTGTAATACAAATAAGAAATATTATCGCATATAAAACTTATCAGTCATTATCCATTAAATCACTCCGAAGAATACATTTCACGACCAATTAAATTGCAACTTCTGCAATTTGTGATTCTAAAACAACTCCCTAATGCGAGAAAGACAGAAAGCAGAATGCAAAAGAAAACAAAATCCACTGCTCTTCGAGAAAACTTAAAAACAGAAGCTCGATCTCCCTGGACATTATTTATTCCCTTGCTCCGCTCTTTCTCTCATTTAGCACCATTGGCGGCAACCTCTCCATCGATGGCCAAAGGAACGGACTTTGCCTGAAGTAGAAATTTGCGGCGAAATTTAGCATAACCATTTAATTCTGTTAGTCTTAAAGGAATAGCTTACTGGAAGAGAACATCTTACCAAATCGCGGTACTTGAGTGCATAAAACATCTCAAGGTAACGCTTAGTCTAGCGACGGTCCAAGTTGGAAACAAACTTCCAGAAGCAATAGACACCAGACAAAGTCATCAGACACTCTGAGTATTTCTTCTATGTATACCTACATATACAAAATTGAACATTGAAGACTAAGCCTCCAATTATGAAAGGAACATTATGTTTAAAAATTTTACTTCATATATAAGAACATAACCACCAGAATTGGCTTACTGGAAGATGAGTTTCTGTTGCACATATTTTCAATGTCAATTCGGACATGTCATCTGTGAAAGCAACTGAATGACTGCAATGGCCGAATAAAGAACTGAATGACCGCAAAATACTGTATCTGTGTTACTCCATGAAACGGGCAAGCAAAACTTGGTACCATTGGATGATATACCTTCATAAATCATCAGCTGTTGGGACAAACTCATAAAAGAACTCAAATATCAATCTTCAAAGTCAGTGATTGTTCTGGAGCACCAAACATCAAAACAAGGGAAACTAAATACACAAATAAAAGCAACAAAGCGGCTGAAGAGTTTGAATGACCAGATTCTCTTAATAGTTGCCAGAAGACTGTTGCAAAGAAGCAAAAAATGTGCGCAATCAGATCGCTAGTCCATAGAATAATGGCAAAAGACACCGCAAATTTGCCGCCAGCTTCACTGGCACTTCCCTGAGTTCATTGCGATTTAAAAACCTTTTAGTGCTCTTGGAACTACACCAATGATCAAGAGTTCCCCCGCAGAAATCAATTTCAGAGATTCCTTTCTCCTCTCATTAACTTCAACATCACCGTAATCAGCCCAGCATTTCCCAGGCTTTTCCACGACTCTCGGCACCTGTGAATTCTCTTCACTGCAATGTGAACTTCGGAGGTACCATCCATGGCATTTTGAATTCAGGTCAGTCTCAATCCCATCATTTCTACCATTGCTAGACTCCTCAACATGAAAGGAAACATGCAGATACCACCAGAATTGGCTTCGCTCCAGTTAGCTCTTGTAGTTTTTTCCCAATAACTAGTACAAGAGAGGATCTATTCAAATATAGAAAGGTTTAATTCTGGATTATTCCATATAAATGAAAATGATCTACATTAACCATCAAACTCAAAGTTCAGAAAATTGATGGATTCCAATATGTATCAACCTTTTTCAGATTGGATATGTGCGGTTGATACAAACCAGGTCCCTCGAGGTCCCTCGTAATCAGGACCAAGCAAAACTATTCAAGTTAATTGACAAAAAACTATATAAATCATTTTCATAAGACAATGTATGAGATTAGTCTGAATAGATCATAGCGCATCTTCTTTTTTCTGAATTCTGAACGTTTGCATGCACGAACATTGTGGATCTAGTATTGATGAGCAAGCTTTTAAGAAATTAAATGAAACCTTGCAATCACACATCCCTTTTCTTAGTTTAACTTATCAAACACTTCAAAGTTGTAGGTTTCATGAAGATCCCATCCTCGTGTCCTTTAACCACTGTCTAACCATGATGTAATAAGCTTATATGTTCAAGTGATGTAGATATATATTAATGGTCTTTATCAGCACCAACAATATATGTAACTATGTGATAAGCAATTGCTCGCCTAAAAGGGTTAAATTCTGATATAAAACGTTGACGAATGATGTAAATTGTTATGTATCTGAAGTTGTTTTGGATCAGTATCACACATTCATATATTTTTAAGCATTAGGTGCAGTATGTCCATCAAATACCGATCAGATTACTTTTGATGACGATTGAATTGCGTTGGCATAGTGAGTATATTCATCAGGTAAAATATATACTTGGTTCATTTTAGTTTCTCGAATTTCTATACATGAAACAAATTTGTACCTGTGATGTGTACAAATATCCATTTCATGTGTGTGTTCTCCAACATTTGAACCAATAAAATGTAAATACTTTAAGTTGTAAAAATTGAAGTCTCCTTTGAATAATTTCTTGTATTGCATATGTGAGAAAGTATACGTTTCCTTTAAAAAAACCTGAGTACATGGAAAAAAGTTTGATATTCTAACTTTTTGGGTTTTATCAAATAACAATAAGATCGGATCATACATTACAACTGAAGTCAAGATGCAAATTTTCTTTCTCTACTTATGTGCTTGCACATCAACACACATTACAACTTACCAATAGATATCAACTTTTTGAAATCTTCCTTATTCTGTAACTAGATAAAGTATGGGCTATATACCTGACAAACAATTTTGTTAAAATAGAAGTAGCTGAAGGACTGGCTTATGAACGCTTTGATTCTTTTTTTCAGTTAGGGTTAAACAAGACTAGAAGTTATAGAAATATAATTAACGATCTGAAATAGACCGATGGATTTGTAGGCAATATAAGGCATGCTTGATGCGCTATGTCAGAATAGACGAAATTTGTCGTGGCTTTAAACTTTACAGGATATAAACATATATTGGATCATGATCATGAATTTAATTACTTTTACAACTACTTGTCTTCCACTTCAAAGCAAGAAATTTTTTATGAATGTTTGTTTTTTTAAAAGCCAATGATATGATTGTGTGAAAACATGCCATCAAGCATTACAGTTGAGATTTGAGTGACATACAGTTGAGCTAGAACAGAGATGTGCATAGAAACTGTAGAATACTTGTGCATATACAATCTAAATGGCGAAATACTCGTTCTCGTAAATATATCAGAAAACATAAATATCATGTCTGATACATTTATCTTCATCTAAAAGGGCATGACTAACCTGCCATCTCCACGGGTCGAAATTCTGGGGATTATCATATAAATTAGGGTCAAGATGGGCAGCTGCAAACACTGGAATCACATTCCACCCGCTGGGGATGTCATATCCTGAATCAAGTATGAATGTTTGACTGGCATTTGTTGGCTAAAACTCTCAAAATTATTGGAATTAGCAAAGACCAAGAGATTCAAGGATACCAAAACCCCCACCTTTGAACTGAACATCTGTAACTGCTTTCCCGTGAACAAACTAGATAATGTTTCCAAGCCTGAGCGTCTCTCTGACAACCTGACCAAACATAATATATTCATGCGTTAAGATAATATCGCCTTAATGTATTCATTCAATACACACGAAAGGTTAATGAAGAAAGGAATAAACATACACAGTGACTGAATTGCATGTGCATGTAGTTCTCCCAAGTGAGTGCCCTGGACTCCCCTCTAGCCTTCTTCTTCCTAACAATCTCAACATGTTCAAAAATGAATCCCAAGTGGGAAGCATGAATCCTTTTGTATTTGATGACAAAAATATTAAAATATTCGGTTTAGAAATATTAGGTCATGTGTCAACAAACATGCTCCTTTTAGTCAGGTCTTAAACTGTATTAATATGTTCTGCATCAACAATTTCTGGTTAACACATAAATATGCCAAAATTTGACATGAACATAACTATCATTAACAAGCCTCGGTTGCGAAGCAAGACCGACTTGAATTTGTATAAAGGCCAATCTACCTTGACGCTTGACGGAGAAATATTGACACAAGACATGACATTTATGACTTCTTTGCAAACATATTTACCAGAGTTCCAAGATTGAATCAGCAGAGAATGCACATTGTGCACTCAAAGTAATCTTACCGTTGTTGATACATGAGATCGCCCATCTGCTTATTATCATCATCATCATGGCTCAGATTCATTTTGAATATTTATTTATTCAACGATGTCATAATCACAGTCGATACAACCTCTGAGTTACAAAAAATGAATTTAGTGACTAACCACCATATCAAATGCTTACTTGCTTCAGGACATGTCAAAAATTAAATGAATCCAATTAACATTGTGTCCTACATGCATTATGTTTGGCAATCTGTTCTTACCATCATTTAGTAAGGGCTACTTGGGTCATGATGATCTAAATATAATCAACAACGTCGAGCTTAATCATAGCTCTTAATCATATTAAGATCACATGATGTAGTTGCAAGAAAATTTAATAAATCGTATGCATCAAAGTCTTTACAACATAGCAGACATAATAAGCACATGGTGAGGTGGAAAAAAGGGGGAAGATTAAACAAGAAGGCATATAATTAGCATCTGTTATGGTTGGTTTGTGTCTGGTTAGGCAATACATGCTCATAATTTGCACGAGGATTTTGGACAGCAGCCTCTCATTAGAGTTTTAAGCTTGCTGATGTATATCTCATTCTGCAGTAACGACATGAATGATACCATAATTATACATTATTTCTCTAGGAAAATAAAAATGCAAAGAAACAGGACTCAGAATGAGCAATGTAAGGCCATACTTTATACTTGTCGGCTTTAAGCTCCTTCTCCAATTTCTTTAATGATGCATTTATTCTTGCAATCTCAGCCACCTAAGCAAGATGCCGTAAAAATGCATGCTCAGATCATCTATGCGTGCACAGTCGATGATCCATGCACAGGAAATTTAATCTAGACCAAGTTCTTCCCCACATCAAACTATTTGCATGAATACCTCTACACACACATCAAACTGCAGTGAACATGATCCAGCGTGTAGATTTTATATTTTTATTGAGTTGGTATCACAGAAGAGGTAGATTGATTTCAAAGAAATTGAATTTAGAGAACAGTAACACGTAAAGAAGCACTTGACCGAGCGGGTAGATGTCACAATATGGCGAATTTTGATCCTTCTCATATGCATCTTTTTTCTCTAGACACCATACTTCATAAATCATACAAGCTATCATGTTTCTTAACCATAAAAGTAGAACACAGTGTAATGTAAGGATGCAAAGTATTATATACGGACTCAGCAACCATGTTTACTTTTGCACCGTAAAAAAGCGTTGGGGAATGAACGGTAAAAATAACCAATTGTGTGGCAACCGATCAGACTGTCACAAATTAAGATTGTATAATAGAAGATAATAGCAAAGAGAGAGTAAGAAAAAACCTTGGGTTTCAACGTCTGTCAACAGTATTTCATTCTCTCATAAAGGCACGAAAGGATCCGTAAAGTAATCAGGTCATGGAATTAGATCAAGTTTCATGTCCTTCTTATTGAACCACTAGAAATAAGCTACTGAAGCTACTGAAGAGACATCCTTGAAGCCTAGAAGCATGGCAAAATATTAAATAAGAAAGATATTCATAATATAATAACAAAAGAAATTGACCCCAAATTGTCCAGGTTTCTAAATGATGGCTCGGCAGCCATGGCAACTTAGAGAAATATGGAAAATAATATGATGGAAATGTATGTCTTGAACATTCTAAAAGGGCTACTTATTAATGATAGAATAACTTACTGCAGAACAGAAAAAATTAGCCTTCCAATTTTTTTTGGTCAGGAAAGTACATTGCTACCAGCAAAGAAAGGTGGAAAATGGAAGTCAATTAGTATGACAAAAATCAATAATCACATTTAAAAAGGCTAAAACCATAGGAAATGATCATAATAAATCAACAAATTTCATTTCATTCGGATAAAAAAGAAATACCTTATGCCAAGCTGGAGATTAAGCATGAGGTCATAGTTTCTATGCCCCTTTGATATAGTCTCCCCTTGCTTCTTCGTCTCTTTTGGCCATTTCATCAGACGAAGTGGTGTTGGCTGATATCTCATCAGTTCGCTACTCCCCTCCTCCCTACTCCCATCCACCGTCTCGGCATTACGATCCACATGTTCTGAATCCCATATACAAAACCTCTCGATCCCTGAAAGCGTATTCGAAAAAATATGCCCAGTCAACCTCTTTGTTGGGGTCCCACTTGCACGGAGGCCGCATCAGCAGATGATCTCCTCCACATTTGTAACACATCCAAGCCCTTTGCAGTCTTCCAAATCGTAAAGTAATAAGGATGTCTCTTCAGTAGCTTCATCTGTAAAGTAATAAGGATGTCTCTCTCAGACCAAGTGATGCCACCATCCATCGATCTCTACATCGCCCCGCTCCATCTGAGCATTTCGACAAACACTTTGTAACGGCCGGTATTTTCCTATGCGGTTAATTATTGTGTGTGCCCGTATCTTTGTTTGTTCGTCCGGATGTGTTGTGTGCGAGTTCTTTGTGCGTCGACGCGAGCGCGTCTCGGATGACTTTTTAATTTTCATGGCACGATTAATAAATTATTACACTAGTTAATTACACTAATTAAAATATTCCTAATCAAATATTTATTAGCTTTAACCTTAATTAAATTACTTTAATTAAACCCTATTGAATCCCACCTCCTCCTGTTGGTGAGATCCAACATGGCTCATCAATTTCTCCCCACCCCCAGCTACTTCCATCATGCTGCCCCCTACTGTTATTATAACAGTAACCCAACAACGACGGAGGAAGCGCCAACAGTCATCATCTTCTTCCTCCTGCAAAACAAATCCCTGCAGACAAATTGCAACACCACCATCCTCATACAGCCCAAAATCAAAACAGAAACCCAAATTCCCAAATCCAGAAGCCAAACCCATTTCAGATCCTTAGGCAAATCAACTCTTCCCTGCAAATCCTCCAAGCCAAAATCAAACCAGAGATCAAAACCAAAATAGAAATCCAACATCCAAACATCAACCCCAAACTGAAATTAAGAGGAGAAACAAACACAAACTCAAATCTGAAAGCAATTTCAGATTCAAAGAAACTGTGATTCAAACCCAAAAAATCAAGAAACCCAAACTCCTCCTTCATCTTCTTCCTCCTTCCTTCCTCTCCTTCCCTTGGCCGCACCCCCTCACCCGAAGCCGTGCGCCGTCACCCAGAAACAGCGCTGCCGCCCCCCTCGTTTGTGCCGCCGTGCCTCCAGGATCGCCGCCGCGCCGTGAGAAGCCGCCACCGCCCGCACCTGGGAGCCGCCGCCGCCGCCGTTGCTTGGCCGGAGCGCCGCCTGGCCGGAAGCCGCGCCCCTCCGCCGTCATCTTCCTCCCCCTCCGCGTGCGTAAGACCTCCTCCTTCCTTTTTGTTTCGCATGAGCACTTGCACTCGGGATTTGCCTGCAAGTTTTTAGATCAAAAAAAATGAAATAGAGGAACAGACAAGATAGAGAGGAGACGGAGGATAGAGAAGAGTGTGCGACAGTAATAAGATGATGAGGGGTGTCAGCCTAAAAGAATATTAGTTATATAATAAATTTGAAACATGTGGCTAGTGCCTTTAGGTACACCTATAAAGCTAATGAAATCGTGAGCCTGTAGCTTTTTATGGGTTAACTCTTCTTATGTGTAGTGTACTTTATAAGTTGTCGTACCCTATAATAGAGATGCATGCTTTTATAATAGGTTACAGTTGGCTTTCGTATTAAGCTGTAGGTGTTTCTCCTTTATAGGAAGAGGACATGATGAACAGTAATTGAATTATATGCTAGCAGTACCCTAGGTTATGTGTAAATTGTGAATAACCCGTAGGTTATAAAAAAATAAATATAAATAAATGCCCTGAAAGATGGTGAATGTTTCACAGAGTAAACAAGCTCATCTGTACCCTATATCTATAGTGAGTTGTCTGTTTTTCCTTGTATGAGCAGCGTTATGGCAAAGATAGTGAAGTTTATGAAGTCTGACATTAATGTTTTCTCCAAAACAGTATGTAAATTGAAATGGACCTTATATTAATTTTTATTCCAAACAGAATTACTAACAGGTCGTAAATTATTATTAGCAGGACCTTATATATGTTAGAACAATCATTACTAGTAGCATGTTATATGATTGTTGGTTTAATATTATGAATTGGACAACACTCTATGTTAGAGAATCTAATAGAATGAATTATTGTTTAAATATCTTGGGGTGAATCTAATTCAAGGATATATTCAATCAAAACAGAGAACCAGTCGACCCATAGCGTAACACTCGTCGAGGCGAACCCACGACAACCGATATCACCAGAAACAGGCAAGTGATACTTGCCAGTAATTATTTAGGCCATGTTTTAGGCCAATCTGTAAAATTGTGTAAAAGAGACTAGGCGGTGAAATGATAGTCGCCTAGACGCCCTATTTGATCTAGTTTGACAACGAAACTAGATTCGACACTTTACCTGCTTTCATTCATGCTGGCATGCCATGTTTAACTTCAATTAACGGTACGCAATCTATCAGCTCATTGCCATGTCATTGCATGCATTTAATGTTCATCGTGATTGAGTAGCACACGCTACAAATGTTATTGCTATTGAGGCTAGGCACCTGCTTTGCGGGCACAACCCTATGCCAATAACACTTCCTGGCTCGTGATCCAGAAGATGGGCGCCAGTCCATATACACGTGGAGGGGTAGGGTTAAACGATCGCTTGAGCGTAGAAGTGAGCCCGTACAGCCACTTCAGCCAAAAGACGGAAACTCTGTGCACAAAGTGATAAATCAGTGATTCGTGAATCGTGAAATAGTGAATTGTAGCTTTCTGCTACAACGTGCTTGATTGTTATTATTTTGTTCATTTAAATGTTGCATTCTTAAATGTCATGCCATTTCATCATGTTAGAACTGCTAGTCGCTTTTCTATATTTGTATCCTTGCACAAGAGTTCTCCGCCTTTCTAGTGAGACTTTTGCTGACATGTGCCCTTTTCTCTTTGGGTGTCACATGTCAGACTTTGAGACAGAGCAGGTAGTAGCGGACGACCAGTTCGTTGACGCTGAGTTTGAGGTCCCTGTAGAGACCGAGTTCGAGGACACTGGTGACCAGTCCTAGACTCGTTTGGAGTCTCCCATTAGTTATTATTTTTCCTTAGTTGCTGTTAGGTTTCGGTGCGTAGCACCTATCTCTCGTTGTTTTGTATGGCCATGATTTAGGCCTTTTGTTCAGACTCGTACTTTTGTGACTATTCTGTGATGTAATATTTGTTGGATGTTGTTGGTGGATATTTTCTTATCTGCTTTATTATTGTTGTTGTTTCGTCGCAATGCAAGGACCTGCTACTTTTCAAAAATTTTTACAGACGCTTATCAGACTGCAGCTTCACAGCTCCACGTCTGAGCGGACCTCCTCACGTCTCGCCTTCCATATTAGGGAAGCGGGGCGTGACAGGTTTTAGTGGTGGCCCATGCAGGTCCCCCTCTTTGCATCTGTGAAATATCGGAACAACAATGATGATAACAACATCCATTAAATATTCATAACATTCGAGTCATGATTAAGTCTAATCTGAGCATTTTCTTGTCTTAGATGGCCGGTAGACGCATCACCCGAGGAGCTGGTAGTGGACCTGGAGCTGGTGGTGGAGCAGGACATGGTGAGGATGCTGATAGAGAACCCACCACGAGGGAGATGATGAGGATGATGCAGTAGATGATGCACGTTCAGCAGGGCATGCTTCAGAATGCCCCTCGCTTCGAGCCGGGAGCGAAGCAGTTTCGGGAGCTGGGCCCGTCATATTTTACTGGGTCAGAAGGATCATTAGCTGCGGATGAATGGATGAAGAACACAGAGGATAACCTGCTTCTCTCGAAAGTTAACCCGGCTGGATGGGTTGACTTGGTGAAGAAGCAACTGAAGGACAATGCCCGCAGTTGGTGGGAGTCAGAAGAGCAGCTGTTGGCGAAGCCTATCCCCTGGGCCACTTTCAAGGCGAGATTTAATGATGAGTATTTCCCTCGAGCTGCCAAGAGGGAGCTGATGCAGCAGTTTATCAATCTGAAGCAAGGGAATCTGATGGTGGACCAGTACCACCAAGAGTTCATGAGACTGAGTCGCTTTGCGCCGAAGATGGTGGAGACTGCTGAGGATCGAGCTCAGAAATTCTTACAAGGTTTATCTTTGGAGCTGCAGAGTCTGATTTCCTCTTTGGACTTGGATTCTTACCAGAAGTTGTTGATAGCTGCCAAGAGGCAGGAGCTGATTGCCAATCAGAGGAGAGGACAGTATTCAGGTGCTGGGAAGAGGCCTATGGAGCAGGCCAGAACTGTGGTTAGGCCTGGGTTCAAGCCTAATCAGTCCGTGTAGTTTAAGAGGCCAGGTGGGCCTAGCCAGAAGATGTGCAGTCATTGCGGCAAGACTGGTCATGTGAAGGAGCAGTGCAGGAGGCTTCTGGGCCAGTGCTTGGTTTGTGGTGATGCTACGCATGCATTGAAGGATTGCCCGAGTGTTAAGCAACCGTGGAAGGCACCAGTCGGAGTTCAGCAGCAGAGAGCTCCGGTAGTCGCTGGACGTGGAGCGCCACTCATTCCCCAGAAACAGGCTTTCCAGCAAGCCGTTCAGCCTAAGAGGCAAGCCTTCACGATGACTGCAGTGGAGGCCGAGACTGAGGACGGAGTTATTGCTGGTAACTTCTATACTAGTCTTCCTTATTCATGCATTATATTTGATTAGTTATACCCATGTTAATTTAGTTGCATATTACTCTTAGGTGTCATCTTAGTTTCATCTCACCCGGCCTTGACCCTGTTTGATTCTGGAGCTTCCATGTGCATCCTATCTCGGAAGTTCGTAATCGAACACTCGATACCCACCTATACACTTCCCAAGTGTTGGAACATTACAACTGGGAATGGTGTAGTGAAGGTTGCACTGGGATGCAGACCATGCCCGTTGGTGATTAGTGGACATGAACTATATGCTAATTTCATTGTCCACGACCTATCCAACTTTGATGCTATTCTCGGCATTGATTGGTTAGGAGCGTTTTATGCCACGATCGACTGTCACCGAAAGAAAGTGGTGTTCGAAATTCCTGACCACCCAGTATTCGAGTTTGTCGGCGGAGGACGTTCACTTGGACCTGTCAAGTTTCGAGCCCAGCCTTACCGATTGACCGTCGCATCAATGATTATTAAACCAGAGAAGCCTGCAGTAGTGAGAGATTTCGAAGACGTCTTCCCTGAAGATATTTCTGGACTGCCGCCCGACCGGGCGTTGGAGTTCGGCATCGATCTTATGCCAGGAGCTCAACCAATTTCGAAGGCGCCGTACCGTATGGCTCCTGTAGAATTAGAAGAGTTAAGAAAGCAGTTGGATGAGCTACTACAAAAGGGTTTCATCCATCCCAGTGTATCTCCATGGGGTGCACCCGTCTTGCTGGTAAAGAAGAAAGATGGCTCGAGGAGAATGTGTATCGATTATCGGGAGTTGAATCAGATCACAGTGAAGAACAAGTACCCGCTGCCTCGCATTGATGATATCTTCGATCAGCTTGGTGGATCGAGGGTATTTTCGAAGTTAGATCTCCGGAGCGGATACCATCAAGTCAGAGTCAAGAAGGAAGATGTACTCAAGACTGCTTTTCGGACTAAGTACGGGCATTATGAGTTCGTTGTCATGCCGTTCGGTGTGACCAACGCTCCTGCTGTGTTCATGAATCTCATGAACCTTATCTTTTACGACTTCCTCGACAAGTTCGTGGTGATTTTCATAGACGACATCTTGGTGTACTCGAAGAGCGAGGAAGAGCATGCAGAACATCTGAAGATAGTCTTGGAGACACTCCGTCACCATAGACTGTTTGCCAAGTACAGCAAATGCGAATTCTGGCTGGATAGAATTGCATTTCTTGGGCATGTAGTATCGGGAGCTGGTATCTCAGTGGATCCGGTGAAGGTCAAAGCGGTCAGTGAATGGCATACACCTCGATCGGTATCGGACATCAGGAGTTTCCTTGGATTGGCTGGATACTACCGCAGATTTATCAAGGATTTCTCGAGGATAGCTGAGCCAATGACGAGATTGACGAGGAAGGATGTTAAGTTCAGTTGGTCAGACTCTTGTGAGCAAGCCTTTTCTACCTTGAAAGAGAGACTAACTACTGCACCAGTCTTAGCTATTCCGGACAGAAGCGGAGGCTTCGAAATTTTCTGCGACGCATCGGGCAAGGGACTTGGATGCGTTCTGCACCAGCACAATCATGTGGTCGCTTATGCTTCGCGACAATTGAAGGTCCACGAGAAGAATTATCCGACTCACGACTTGGAGTTAGCTGCCGTCATCTTTGCTTTGAAGATTTGGAGGCATTTCTTACTAAGTGAGAAAGTGAAAATCTTCACTGACCACAAAAGTTTGAAATATATATTCACCCACCCAGAAGGAGCTGAATATGAGACAGCGTAGATGGTTGGAATTGATGGCAGACTACGACATCGACCTTCAGTATCACCCGGGGAAGGTGAATGTCGTACCGGATGCTTTAAGTCGACTGCCCAAAGTGATGATTCTCACAGCTCAGTGGAGATTGCAGCAGGATCTGCGAAGGATGAATGTTGAAGCTCTACTACCGGGAGTCACATCGTCGTTGATGAACATGCAAATTCAATCGACGATCGTGGATCGAATCAAGACTGCTCAAGCTGGAGATGCTAAGTTAAAGAAGATCAGAGAACAAGTCGAAGCAGGACTTCGGGCAGATTTTCTGATTCATGCGGATGGATCATTGAGATATTGTAGTAGGGTCTGCGTGCCTGCCGGAGATATCAGAGAGGAGTTGATGGATGAGGCTCACAGTTCGCCTTATTTTATTCATCCTGGAGGTACTAAGATGTACAAGGACCTTCGACAGAATTTCTGGTTGCATGGGATGAAGAGAAGTGTGGCACGGAGCATTGCCAAGTGCCTCGTGTGTCAGCAAGTGAAGGCTGAACACCATCGCATTGCTGGATTACTACAACCTCTGCCGATTCCGGAGTGGAAGTGGCAGCACATCACGATGGACTTCGTGACTGGCTTACCTCGGAGCACCAAGCAGAACGATGCGATCTGGGTCATAGTTGATCGATTGACCAAGTCCGCGCACTTTATACCTTTCCGAGTTGGGCAATCCACGGAGATATTAGCAAGGAAGTATATGGAGGTAATGACCTAACTCATACCTTAATAATTTCCTTCTAGTACTAGTCGTAATGTGAATTATGTCGTGTAGGAGATCGTGCGCTTGCATGGAGTCCCTGTGAGCATTGTATCAGATCGTGATACGAGATTCACATCTCAGTTCTGGAAGAGTCTGCAAACCAATCTGGGTACCAGTCTGAAGTTCAGTACTGCGTATCACCCGCAGACGGATGGACAGTCGGAGCGCACTATTCAGATATTGGAGGATATGTTGAGAGCTTGCATGTTGGATCTCAAGGGTTCGTGGGAGGATCACCTGCACTTGGTGGAGTTTTCCTACAACAACAGCTACCAGGCGAGCATTGGCATGTCGCCATTTGCTGCTCTCTACGGGAGGAAATGTCGATCGCCACTGAGTTGGGATGACATCGGTGATAGAGAGCTCTTGGGGCCAGAGATGATAGTAGAAGCAGTTGATGTTGTGCGAGATATCAGGGACAAGCTTCGGATCGCTCAGGACCGTTATAAGCATTGGGCAGATGCTAAACGACATCCTCTAGAGTTTCAGCCAGGAGATCATGTGTTCCTGAAGATCTCACCAAATCGAGGAGTGATTCGATTTGGGAAGAGAGGCAAGCTTAGTCCGAGATTTATTGGACCTTTCGATGTGCTAGAGCGAGTTGGTGAAGTAGCATATCGCTTAGCATTGCCACCGTCCTTAGTGGGAGTACATGACGTCTTTCATGTGTCCCAGCTCCGTCGTTATATCAGCGACCCTTCTCATGCTGTGGACTACTCTGAGATTACTGTTCGGCCAGATCTGACGTACGAACAGCAACCGGTGGAGATCTTAGATCGACGTCAGAAAGTTTTCAGGACCAAGACTGTTGATCTAGTCAGGGTGATGTGGCGTCGCGACTCGCCAGGAGAGTCTACCTGGGAGTGGGAAGATGAGATACGGGAGCGTTAACCATATTTGTTCTCTACTCTTTAGTGGATGAGAATTCCGAGGGCGGAATTTTTCTTAAGGTGGGTAGAATGTAACGGCCGGTATTTTCCTATGCGGTTAATTATTGTGTGTGCCCGTATCTTTGTTTGTTCGTCCGGATGTGTTGTGTGCGAGTTCTTTGTGCATCGACGCGAGCGCGTCTCGGATGACTTTTTAATTTTCATGGCACGATTAATAAATTATTACACTAGTTAATTACCCTAATTAAAATATTCCTAATCAAATATTTATTAGCTTTAACCTTAATTAAATTACTTTAATTAAACCCTATTGAATCCCACCTCCTCCTGTTGGTGAGATCCAACATGGCTCATCAATTTCTCCCCACCCCCAGCTACTTCCATCATGCTGCCCCCTACTGTTATTATAACAGTAACCCAACAACGACGGAGGAAGCGCCAACAGTCATCATCTTCTTCCTCCTGCAAAACAAATCCCTGCAGACAAATTGCAACACCACCATCCTCATACAGCCCAAAATCAAAACAGAAACCCAAATTCCCAAATCCAGAAGCCAAACCCATTTCAGATCCTTACGCAAATCAACTCTTCCCTGCAAATCCTCCAAGCCAAAATCAAACCAGAGATCAAAACCAAAATAGAAATCCAACATCCAAACATCAACCCCAAACTGAAATTAAGAGGAGAAACAAACACAAACTCAAATCTGAAAGCAATTTCAGATTCAAAGAAACTGTGATTCAAACCCAAAAAATCAAGAAACCCAAACTCCTCCTTCATCTTCTTCCTCCTTCCTTTCTCTCCTTCCCTTGGCCGCACCCCCTCACCCGAAGCCGTGCGCCGTCACCCAGAAACAGCGCTGCCGCCCCCCTCGTTTGTGCCGCCGTGCCTCCAGGATCGCCGTCGCGCCGTGAGAAGCCGCCGCCGCCCGCACCTGGGAGCCGCCGCCGCCGCCGTTGCTTGGCCGGAGCGCCGCCTGGCCGGAAGCCGCGCCCCTCCGCCGTCATCTTCCTCCCCCTCCGCGTGCATAAGACCTCCTCCTTCCTTTTTGTTTCGCATGAGCACTTGCGCTCGGGATTTGCATGCAAGTTTTTAGATCAAAAAAAATGAAATAGAGGAACAGACAAGATAGAGAGGAGACGGAGGATAGAGAAGAGTGTGCGACAGTAATAAGATGATGAGGGGTGTCAGCCTAAAAGAATATTAGTTATATAATAAATTTGAAACATGTGGCTAGTGCCTTTAGGTACACCTATAAAGCTAATGAAATCGTGAGCCTGTAGCTTTTTATGGGTTAACTCTTCTTATGTGTAGTGTACTTTATAAGTTGCCGTACCCTATAATAGAGATGCATGCTTTTATAATAGGTTACAGTTGGCTTTCGTATTAAGCTGTAGGTGTTTCTCCTTTATAGGAAGAGGACATGATGAACAGTAATTGAATTATATGCTAGCAGTACCCTAGGTTATGTGTAAATTGTGAATAACCCGTAGGTTATAAAAAAATAAATATAAATAAATGCCCTGAAAGATGGTGAATGTTTCACAGAGTAAACAAGCTCATCTGTACCCTATATCTATAGTGAGTTGTCTGTTTTTCCTTGTATGAGCAGCGTTATGGCAAAGATAGTGAAGTTTATGAAGTCTGACATTAATGTTTTCTCCAAAACAGTATGTAAATTGAAATGGACCTTATATTAATTTTTATTCCAAACAGAATTACTAACAGGTCGTAAATTATTATTAGCAGGACCTTATATATGTTAGAACAATCATTACTAGTAGCATGTTATATGATTGTTGGTTTAATATTATGAATTGGACAACACTCTATGTTAGAGAATCTAATAGAATGAATTATTGTTTAAATATCTTGGGGTGAATCTAATTCAAGGATATATTCAATCAAAACAGAGAACCAGTCGACCCATAGCGTAACACTCGTCGAGGCGAACCCACGACAACCGATATCACCAGAAACAGGCAAGTGATACTTGCCAGTAATTATTTAGGCCATGTTTTAGGCCAATCTGTAAAATTGTGTAAAAGAGACTAGGCGGTGAAATGATAGTCGCCTAGACGCCCTATTTGATCTAGTTTGACAACGAAACTAGATTCGACACTTTACCTGCTTTCATTCATGCTGGCATGCCATGTTTAACTTCAATTAACGGTACGCAATCTATCTGCTCATTGCCATGTCATTGCATGCATTTAATGTTCATCGTGATTGAGTAGCACACGCTACAAATGTTATTGCTATTGAGGCTAGGCACCTGCTTTGCGGGCACAACCCTATGCCAATAACACTTCCTGGCTCGTGATCCAGAAGATGGGCGCCAGTCCATATACACGTGGAGGGGTAGGGTTAAACGATCGCTTGAGCGTAGAAGTGAGCCCGTACAGCCACTTCAGCCAAAAGACGGAAACTCTGTGCACAAAGTGATAAATCAGTGATTCGTGAATCGTGAAATAGTGAATTGTAGCTTTCTGCTACAACGTGCTTGATTGTTATTATTTTGTTCATTTAAATGTTGCATTCTTAAATGTCATGCCATTTCATCATGTTAGAACTGCTAGTCGCTTTTCTATATTTGTATCCTTGCACAAGAGTTCTCCGCCTTTCTAGTGAGACTTTTGCTGACATGTGCCCTTTTCTCTTTGGGTGTCACATGTCAGACTTTGAGACAGAGCAGGTAGTAGCGGACGACCAGTTCGTTGACGCTGAGTTTGAGGTCCCTGTAGAGACCGAGTTCGAGGACACTGGTGACCAGTCCTAGACTCGTTTGGAGTCTCCCATTAGTTATTATTTTTCCTTAGTTGCTGTTAGGTTTCGGTGCGTAGCACCTATCTCTCGTTGTTTTGTATGGCCATGATTTAGGCCTTTTGTTCAGACTCGTACTTTTGTGACTATTCTGTGATGTAATATTTGTTGGATGTTGTTGGTGGATATTTTCTTATCTGCTTTATTATTGTTGTTGTTTCGTCGCAATGCAAGGACCTGCTACTTTTCAAAAATTTTTACAGACGCTTATCAGACTGCAGCTTCACAGCTCCACGTCTGAGCGGACCTCCTCACGTCTCGCCTTCCATATTAGGGAAGCGGGGCGTGACACACTTAATGTGCGAGACACAACATGAACTTAAAAAATCAAACGGTGGCTGAAAAGGCTCCCACTTTTGAACCTCCTACCCAATTCTGTAGAATAGAAGAAGCTCCTTTGAAGGGATTTTGAACAGGGCAGGGTTCCACAAGGGCACGTCGGGCTCTTCGTCGGCCACGACCAGAGGTTGCCAGCATCCATCCTGAAATTTCAAAAAAAATTATGCAATGTATCGAAAATGACGCATGAGACAAAGACTGAAGAAACCGAACACTGTATCTCTGCAGCCAGTCTTGACGTCGGGGGCTCCTTCTATCGATCCCCCAAAGTAAGCCACCAAGAACCGATCTTTCTCGACCTCGACGATGGTGGATGCGTGGCAGCTGTTGAAAGGGGCAGCGCCCGCAACGAAAGTGAACCCTTGGCTTACTGTTTTCAGCCGAGATCAGTATTGTTCCTCGTGATCATTGTGCCCGAGCCTTCGCCCATCTTTCTCCCTTCTCTTTCGCCACTCCCTGGCTTGACCTTGTCTCTGTACATGAGGAGACGGCGAGCACCGAGGAAGAAAGAGGTGTCGTGAAGCAGATGTTCGTGTGGCGGATCGCTAGGGTTATGGCGAACCGCTGGGCGAGTAAATTTTCTGTTAGAAATTAAGCGCGATTACAAAAGGGCTTCGGAGCGAAATTGCGAACCGCTGAGCGTAAATGTATAATACCTTTCACAGCGCTTGTTTCAAACAAGCGCTGTTAAAGGGAGGCCTTTAACAGCGCTTGTAGAAAGAAGCGCTGTTAAAGGCCCCCCTTTAACAGCGCTTGTTTATGAAAGCGCTGTTAAAGGCCCCCTTTAACAGCGCTTGTCTGTGCAAGCGCTGTTAAAGGGGGGCCTTTAACAGCGCTTGCACAGACAAGCGCTGTTAAAGGGGGGCCTTTAACAGCGCTTCTTTCTACAAGCGCTGTGTATTATCTGTGCCTCTAATACACAGCGCTTGTAGAAAGAAGTGATGTCTATTATCCGACCTTTAACAGCGCTTGTAGAAAGAAGCGATGTCTATTCTCCGACCTTTAACAGCGCTTGTTAAAAGAAGCGCTGTCTATTATATGTGCCTCTAATTAACAGCGCTTATAATTGGCAAGCGCTATTAAAGGTGTGATATTAAAGGTCCTTTTTGTAGTAGTGTTTGATGAATACTCTTTAGGTGTCTGACTGCGATATGCCCCCATTTTGCTTTAGTTTTATGTGTTAACAGATTTCTACCCACATACTCTTGACCCGATATGTTTTGGGGGCATTTTCTAAGGATGTGGCCTCTTTCCCCCCCCTCATTCTATCTTCCTTCTTCTCAGATTTTCTCAGGTTTTGGATGCCATTGGAGGGGCTAGAAGCTAGAAGAAGCTCATTTAAGAGGAAAGATTACATTTTTGAGAGATTATTGATGAAATCTAACACACTCTCTTGTGTATTTTGTACCTTTTCAATTGTATTGTAATTTTGATGATGTTCTTATATAAAAATTTCGACTTTTTCATTATGATTAATTAGTGCTTGATTGTGTTGTGTTATGTTGTAGTTAGAGCTTATAATTACTATGATTTCATTCATCTCTAACATTATTACATGATTATATCATTGGATTGATGAGTTTGTATGTTTATTGAATCATGCACCGCCCGTAGAGGGGTCGAATGAGGATGATGTGCCGCGAGGCACTATCTACGTGCATAAAACCAATAGAGGGGCCCTAGGAGGGTCATGAACTACGAGGTTCATCTATTCACGCATTCATGTTATGGAACTAAAGAATTCGATGATTACCCAAGATGCCATGTTTTTGAAGGTTTGACTTTCTGATCTCGCATACCTTAGACTGGATGCAAGGTTAAGTAATCCAAGGGAGATCGAATAGCATAGTAAACTATAGCCCTACCAAAAGAATAACACAGAGACACATACTCCTCTTCGCTAATTGCCCATCCAATCCTCCAACCCTTGTTATCGTAGAGTAGGTTGATAGTTTCACCCATTTTTTCACATTATCCAGTTAGTGAGGTGGTTGTATTCCCACAATTATCCTTCCTTAGTCAATTGAAACTATGATTTGTAGAATGACTTGTCCCTATGATTCGACCCTGGACTCACCACGACTTTATCACTTGACGACCTCCAATACTTGGAAGCACGTGCAACATTTTCGAAGTGTCAAGTTTTTGGCACCGTTGCCGGAGACAACGGTTTCTGCATATTGCATTTTTGATTGATTGTGAATAGTGTGGTAAAAGACCTCCATCTTTTTAGTGTGGAGTCCGTCTATTTTTTTATTTTGCATTTCTTGAGTCATTTTATTTTCTTTTATTTTTATATTTTTAAAATTTTAAAAATATACATTACAATGGACTTTAATGGCACAGATTTTTGGTATGATGCTCCTTGCTCTTCTTTGCTTAGGAAAATGTTATTGAAACTCACAATTGCCAACTTTGCACAAAGCGATGGTGAATCCTTCTATTAGGCCTGGAGGAGGCTTACAGATTTAGTGAATGGCTGTCCACATCATGTGTATACTATGGTTGATCTCTTTCACTTCTTAGAGTACACACATGATGTGGAGACTTTGCACAATGGAGCTATCATGGAGTACACGCATAAAGATGCTTAGGAATGTTTGAAGTCCATGCAAGACAATGCTCAAAGAATGGACTTGATTTTAGGGAGTGGGCAATTAAAGCCTTATTGTAATGATGCTTAAGCATTTTTTGAGTAGGGAGAGCAAATTGCGCAATTGCAACCCTAAGCGAGACATTTCAGCAAATCAATGAAAATCTCGCGAGACTGGCCACTTGCATATAAGAAGGTAATCTTTATGAAGAACAATTGCATATTTTTGATAAAGATTCTTCTTCTCTTTCAGGTGTTGCAATATAGCCATGTCAAGCTAAAAGTGAAACTCAATGTATCAACGTTGCAGAATGAGGGGCCAAGTGATTTGCCAATGTGTGCAAAGAAGGAAAGGATAATCAAGCAATCTTGGATGAATAGGAGGAGGAGATAAGTAGGGACACGAGCAAAGAGATCATCATGATGGAGCACGAACTTTGACCTCCCCCCCCCGTTTTTCCCAACATTTAGCATTTCCATCTCTTGTGGTTGAGCATCATACCGAAATTGGTGCAATCTTTTTCGGAAGTTTTCGTCAACAAATTTTGACTTCTTTATTTTATTTTGATGATTATATTTGGAATGCTTATGTAGAAGGGCAAGTGCACCTACTTTAAATTGACACAACTCATCTCTTGCAGTATACATGAGAATATTCTAAGGAGATGCTAGGGGCTGTGTTACTGGGATCCAAAGCTGCAAGTGGAGGGAAGATGCTCACAGAGGAGTGTGGGGAGCTATTTGAGCAACTTGATCACCAGTAAAGATCCATGATCCGTCTTTTGACCACGGTGAGTTCTTTATAGCAGTGTAGATTTTAATTCATGCATTTTGTTATACTTTATAGCTTAGTTTCTTTAAAATAATGATATACTCTTTCAGTATTCAGGAACATGTTCGTCTTTAAGTTGGAGGGAGAGTATTAGGCAGGTTAGGACTTTTAGTTGTTTAGTTAAATTTTTTTCTAGATACATTAACCAATTACTTTACAAGCATATCATTTTATCCTCTTTGCTCATGTACTTTTATTTGAGTGCTTAGTCCCTTGAACTTACTTGTGTGAACTTTTTCAGAGCACTTTCATTCAATTTTTTTAAAAGTGACTATGTCATGATCTAGATTTAATTTTATTATAGTTTGGTATGATAACATGTCATTTTTTGTAAGCTCATAATTTCCATGAAGTGAGTTCTCGAAACATCTTAAGATTAGTTTGAAGACATTCATGAGATGCATGATTCAAAAGTAAGCAAATTGATTTGAATAGTTAGTAATCTTAAAGGATGTGGCTAGTAACATTTGTTGAATCTACTACTGACGAATGTGTTTGATTTTCTAAGTCATGATAAAAAGAGAAAAAATGAGTAAAGAATGAATAAAATGCAATGTCTTTCCACCTCTTATTGAGTAGCTAGGTCCTAGTGCATCAAGAAGCATTGGGGATTTGTGTCGAAAGATGGAGTATGGAGGAGTGCACAAAAGAATAAATGAAACTTAGGTGGTTTGAGTTAATAGGTCCGATGGGTCCATCTTAGTCTAATACCCTAAAATCGTCCTATTTAGAAGCCATTGAACTAACGCTCGCTACATGGACCACTCTACGATTTCAAGCAAAAAAGAGAGAAAAAGAAAATAATCATGATTTAGCTTGTCAATGCCCATAAATTAAGGAAGGATGAAATTTTTGTGAGTGATAAATTCCTTATGAGATTTATAAAACTATGATAAGACATTTTTCTTTACTTGTAATGATTACACAGCATCAGTTTATAAGTCACTACTTGACTGCTGGATACAGAAAGTATTATGACATTTGCTCTTATTCATAATTGTTTCATATTGTTTATTAGATTATATTAAAAATCTATATCATTGATGGTGGCCTGGTCAACCGATAAGATTTTGACATGCTTATGATTTATCCTGAAAAGATCACTTATTTTGCTAGGGACTAGTAAGAAGCTAGTTGGGGGTGTGATTCTAAATGAACATTGCATATTTATTCCCCTATTTATGAATATTTTTGTTGAAAACAATGGTCTATGATTTCTTATTTAATGATAACAACCCTTCATGAGCTATTTTAATGAGTTTGTAAAGTGATTTCAGGTATAAACGAGTTCATCTTGACCCATGTGCATTCTGGTCATTTCATGAAGTATTAAGAGGATCATCCATGGCCATAAATCACGAGGAAGATAAAGAGGACGTCATAAAAAATTTCAGATTTGAAAAGCTCCAAAATGGCTACAAAATTTAAGTAGAAGCGAAGAGGGGGAATTAGTAATTTTGTATCCAGAGGGGCAAACTTTTAGTTACTAGGAGAAGTTAAATCGGTCGTGTTTAGGGTTTCACAATACCCAATAAATAAGGCTGAAGGCAAAAAGTAAAAGTAGGCCGCCAGAATTAACTAAGAAAGGGTGAAAAACAAAGGACTCAACTGTCTGCACCGCATGATGGCGGTGCAGACTTTCTCTATCTCTTAATATGGCAAAAAATCAACTAACTCAGGCAGTCAAAATTAGATCTGTTGTGAGTTGAGGGAGGCCTTTGGCCTCCCTCCCCTCATCATCTTACCAGTACTCCCCACTAAGTTAGTGGGGAGTCCCTTGGGCTCCTAAATCCTATTTCAATGAATATATAGAGAGCCATGGCTTATGCCAAGGCTACTCCTAATCTGAGATTATTTACACTTCTTCCAATATCCTTTCACACGTTATCAGCACGTTAGCTCTCAATTTCCTTGAGCTTCTCCTAATAATCCCCTCAAATTATCCTCACCGCGCTTAGGAATCTATTGTTGCTGCGATCCGTGCGATTTCTACGCGTTGAATCTAGATCCCTTGGAATCTTTTGTTGCAGCGATCCGTTGCGATGTTTTCCATGGGGCATCGGAAGAAGGGATTCATTCTACGGATCTAATATTTTATCGACGATCGTCGCTAGTTCTATCGGATCTAGAGGTAAAATTATTTTTGCCCAATATCATCATTTTAGCAAGCTAAATACGAAAATGCAATTGAGCTAGTGGATTTTTTTAAAAAAATTGATATCATTTGCATCCACTACCCATTCGAATCAAAATTGAAATTGGGTAAAATAATACTCATATCGGATCTCCCTCTGCGAATGTCCTATTGAGGTCATGGAGTAACTTTTTAAATTGGAAACTCCTGTCGAAATCATCTCTTGAGATTGAAATCAAGGAAAAATGTCATTGCTAGATTTCCCATCGAACTCAACTCTTGGAGTTTGTAATCAAGGATAAATTTGAAATTGGGTAACTTATCTTGTCGAGGGGGCCCTCTGCGAATCAGATCGCCGGAGCGCATGTGCGCTGGAGCAACGGACCGCCGTCCCCCTTCCAGTCAGAGGGGGGCCCGTCTCGCAGCCTCCCCCCTATCGGAGGGAGGGCTCTTCCCCGATGCTGCCTCCCCCCTGTCGAGGGGAGGGCTCTTCCACGACTCCCCCCATGAAGGCTGCTTGATCCGCCCCCCTCCTCCTTGGCCGTCGGAGAGCCACCCCCTAAGTCAGGGGGTTCTTCTTTTCGCATCGCCGCTCCCTCCCTGTCGGAGGGGGGCTTCTTCTGTGCCAGCCCCCTGTCGGCAGGTGCCTCCTCTTTTCGAGGGGGGAGCTACCTGATCCATGGCGGTGAACTCAAATCGCCATGCCATGATTGCCATGATTGCGGCGGTGAGATCGAATCGGCCGGAGTAAGGACGGGCCTCCCATTTTCGAACCCCCCCATCGGGGGGCCCTTCGATCTGCCAGCAATCCCCCCAGTCGAGGGTTCTGGGGGTTCGCATCTCCGCCCCCTGCAGGGGGGCCAGCCGACGTCATCCCCCAAGGGAACGTTGGCAGACGACGGCAGGCTCGTGCCGTCTCGAACGCCGTGAGACGGAGATCAGATCCACGGGTTTTGCGTGACCGTATAGAATTCCAACCTGATGGTGATATTACCAAATCAGACCTAATCCTCATGACTGATTCAGGTTCAATATTCCATATTTAATCCCCCATTTAGCCCTATTTTGTGCTCATATGATGCTACATTGTTCTCTAGTTCAAACGTATTTTGTACTCATTTATTTATTAGAGAAAACACACTATTTGAGCACAAAACAGCATTTAACGAAGTATTTCTGCACTTTTTATATTTTTCCTAGCTTGGTCTTGATCTCACAATTCCAACGACTATTTATTTGTATTTTTCTGAGATCTGTGCTAATTACTATGAATTTTTGAATGCAGAATACAATTTAAAAGAAGAAATAAAAAGAAAATAGGCGCACGAATCTTGGCGCGTGATGTGGCCGCCATCCGCGCTTTACCGCCCAGATATCGCGGCTGTAAATAAAGGACGACGCGGCGTTTTGACGACCGCACGATCATCATCCAACGGATCCTGTTTCCCCATTCTCGTATTCAAAGGGCGGCGACGTGGACGAATCTGAAGCGTCCGATGGCGATCCGACAGCTGATAACAATCCCGCACGGAGCAGCGACGAGCAGTCGACGCGGCTGAATGCTACCCGTTGATGCGCGATCGGACGGTCCCGAGCGACTCCGATCCGGATTCGAATTCGGCGGGCTTTGCACGAATCTTAAAGCCACGCGGCTCTCCCTCATTCAATCCCGCAACGATCGACGGTCCAGATCAACCACCGATTGCGGATCGGGTTTGGTGCGTATTTGGATGCGGGTTTCGACCCGTTAACGTTTTTAAACCCGCAATCTCTTTATAAAAGGTATTCCTAGGGGTTTTGAGCGTATTCAAGGAGATTGGGGCGTATTTTGAGCGTATTGGAGGCTCTAGAAGCCGTATTTCCCCTCTGAAAAATTCTGTAAAATTCCAGAGGCTATTTTCTTATTTCCAGAGAGTTTTGATGTCTTTTTAAGGATATTTGGTGATGAATTCTTAACTTAAACTCCTTATTTAGTGCTTTTTCTATCGTATTTTGCTATAATCTTGATGTATTTGTCTATGTAACTTGTTTATTCTGATATTATGAGTAGCTAAAACTTAATTGTGCTTGGTATGGAGTAGTTAGGGGATGTAATTTGTGTTAGTTTGGTTGAAATTTCTTGTGCTAAATCGTTAAAACGTCGTTAAAGTTGTAATCTTTGTTCGTAAATCGACTTTTTTAGATTCCAAAAGAATTAATTAAGTTGATGATCGCCCCAAAAGGGTGAGTTTTGATCTCCCCAAAAGGGAGTTTCATACCGTAGTTTTGATCTCTCCAAAAGAGAGTTTCATATCGTATTATAGCTTTAGCGACGATCTTTTTGAATATTGTGTTTGAACCCCCAAAAGGGCATCTTCCGATGAATTGCTCCCAAAAGGAGAATTCATTGAGTTATATTGGATATTTTTCCCGGTGAATTGCTCTCAAAAAGAGAATTCATTGTGATATATTCATCAACCAAATTAATACGAATCACTGATCCTAACGAACCCATACCATGTGCATACTTTTTATAGGTATTTTCGTACACGAATTTCTTTGTTCGCATTTTTCACGTGTTCACATCATCGTCACCGTCACCATTGTTGGAGTGGTTAGTCTCTTTTCGTAGGATTTCTATTTGATTTGAATTGTGGTTGCAACAGATTTCTTCCCGTGGATTCAACATCTGGACTCCCAGATTTTACTACTTGTACGGACTCTTGCACTTGAGAGAGAGGACCTTTTCGGAGCCCACCAAGTTTTTGGCGCCGTTGCCGGGGAGGAATGGTTTGTGATTACGGTTTATTTCATTTAGAGGACCTTCGGTGAGATCTTTCCACTTTACTGTACATAAACTTTTTATTATTATTATTATTTTATTTTATTTTATTTCAAAATGGAATATATGAACTTCTATTGCACAAACAATCTTTATGATGCATGATATGCTAATGCACACAAACATAGGATGGAAAAGCTCAAAATTGTTAATTTTAATCAAACTGACTGTGAAACTTTCTTTCAGGCCTAGAGGAGGTTCACAGACATTATATCGAGCTATCCGCAGCATGGGTACACAAATGAAGAGCTTATGGCGTTCTTCCTAGATGGACTACAACCGCAGCTGCAGGAATTATTGGGAGGCATGACGCCGACAGTGGCGTGGGAATACATGGAGTTTCTGCAAGAAAACGAAGAAACCGTGGAAGAGACTTCAGAGAGCGATTCAACGGAGCCTTCGAGCCTTGATCAAGAAGAGCAAAGCGTAGACGTACCTTTGCAATCCTTGAGAGAGGACGCTTACTTGCTTATTCAGACACAGGAGACAACATCCCTTCAATTCCAAGAGAATTTCCTTGCTCGGAGTCGACAGATTCAAAATTCCATTGAAAATCTTAATTTGATTGCCGCCTGCTTAGACGAAAATAATTATTTTAGAATTCAACTTCAATAATCTAATACGAATTTATCTTCTATTGCAGGTATATCGAGCGAGCCATGTCACGTTGATGACACGAAAAATAATATCTACATGGCAGAAAATGTGTGCGAAAGAGAGGACGAACTAGCAATTTTGGATGAACAAGAGGATGAGACAGCTAGGGAAAAGGGTTTTGAGATTATCGCCATGGAGTCAGAACCATGACCTCCTCCAGTTTTGTCCCAAAATCATTTATCCTTCTCCCCATCGATCGAGCATCGTACAGAGAGTAGTGCAAATCTTTCAGGGAGTAGTCGTCAACTTGTTTTAATTTCTTTCACTTATTTTGATGACTATATTTGGAATATTTTTATTGCGAAGAATTTTAAAATAATTTGGACTGACATAACTCATCTCTCGCAGGACATTGGCAAACAGCTTATAGAGATGCTTGGAGTTGTGTTGCTGGGGTCCAAATTAGTTTTTAGAGGAAGAATAATCGCCGAGGAGCGCAAGGAGCAAATTGAACAACTTCCTCCACCATCAAAGATTCGGGATCCGCCATTTGATCACGGTGTGTTCTTTCCAGTAGTGTAGTTTTTATATGCTTTCTAGGTTGCTTGTTTGAATAAACTCGTACCCCTTTCGACATTGAGGACAATGTCCATCTTTAGTTGGGGGGTGTGTATGAGACCTTATGATTTTTTTTTTGAGAAGAATAAATCACCAAATCTCATCATTTTAAAACTCATTCATATGCCTCTAATGCGGATGATTATACATTAATTGTGTTCTAAAAATTGTTTATGGCTTGATTAAATTATTTTTCCTTCATGGAATTACCGTTAATATGCTATTCATGAAAATTTTTAATTGCTTTGATTAATATCTCGAAATAGTTTGAATTTATTTCATGCATGCTAATGTGATGAAAACGCTTAAGTACACGATTTATTAGAAAAGTTTTCAAGTTGAAGAGGAATTTGGCCATGGTTATTAATGTTTATATTCAAAAAAAATGGGTGTTGAGTTGCTTACAAAAGAACAAAGAAAGAAAAGAAAAGAAAGAAAGAAATGAATGATGAAAAATGAATGAATGAGTATGTCACTAATAAATAACTTGGTTGGCTCGAGTAGTACAGTCCGAGGGGTCCTTCTTGGCCTAATGCCCTATGATCGTCTGATTTGGGAGCCATTGACTGGAAACTCACTCATTTAATGGAGCAATCCAAGTTATACTTTTTTCTGCGAATGTTGCTTGATGCGCGTTACGCGGAACGAATAAAAGAAAAGAATGGTGAATATACTAAGCAACTTCAATACCCATAATTTAAGTGATTGTTTTGATAGGCCAATTCCTTGGAAACAAGAAAACTAGGATATAACGACGTGTTATACTTTCGCTTGCGCAAAACGATGCTTGCATGCTATTTATTCATACTAAATTAGAGAAAATATCATATGATTGATTTTGTCCATGGATGTGTATATTGATGGTTAAGATCATGTTGGAATACGTATTATTTAGCCATGCCATGAGCGATTTGAAAGAACTTATTGTTTTATTAACCATCTGTATTTATCGATCTTTTTGCTAGAGACTAGCAAATCGCTAGTTGGGGGGTGTGATTCAGGTTCAATATTACATATTTAACCCCCCATTTAGCCCTATTTTGTGCTCATATGATGCTACATTGTTCTCTAGTTCAAACATATTTTGTACACATTTATTTATTAGAGAAAACACACTATTTGAGCACAAAACAGCATTTAACGAAGTATTTCTGCACTTTTTATATTTTTTCTAGCTTGGTCTTGATCTCACGATTCCAACGACTATTTATTTGTATTTTTCTGAGATCTGTGCTAATTACTATGAATTTTTGAATGCAGAATACAATTTAAAAGAAGAAATAAAAAGAAAATAGGCGCACGAATCTTGGCGTGTGACGTGGCCGCCATCCACGCTTTACCGCCCAGATCCCGCGGTTGTAAATAAAGGACGACGCGGTGTTTTGACGACCGCACGATCATCATCCAACGGATCCTGTTTCCCCATTCTCGTATTCAAAGGGCGGCGACGTGGACGAATCTGAAGCGTCCGATGGCGATCCGACAGCTGATAACAATCCCGCACGGAGCAGCGACGAGCAGTCGACGCGGCTGAATGCTACCCGTTGATGCACGATCGGACGGTCCCGAGCGACTCCGATCCGGATTCGAATTCGGCGGGCTTTGCACGAATCTTAAAGCCACGCGGCTCTCCCTCATTCAATCCCGCAACGATCGACGGTCCAGATCAACCACCGATTGCGGATCGGGTTTGGTGCGTATTTGGATGCGGGTTTTGACCCGTTAACGTTTTTAAACCCGCAATCTCTTTATAAAAGGTATTCCTAGGGGTTTTGAGCGTATTCAAGGAGATTGGGGCGTATTTTGAGCGTATTGGAGGCTCTAGAAGCCGTATTTCCCCTCTGAAAAATTCTGTAAAATTCCAGAGGCTATTTTCTTATTTCCAGAGAGTTTTGATGTCTTTTTAAGGATATTTGGTGATGAATTCTTAACTTAAACTCCTTATTTAGTGCTTTTTCTATCGTATTTTGCTATAATCTTGATGTATTTGTCTATGGAACTTGTTTATTCTGATATTATGAGTAGCTAAAACTTAATTGTGCTTGGTATGGAGTAGTTAGGGGATGTAATTTGTGTTAGTTTGGTTGAAATTCCTTGTGCTAAATCATTAAAACGTCGTTAAAGTTGTAATCTTTGTTCGTAAATCGACTTTTTTAGATTCCAAAAGAATTAATTAAGTTGATGATCGCCCCAAAAGGGTGAGTTTTGATCTCCCCAAAAGGGAGTTTCATACCGTAGTTTTGATCTCTCCAAAAGAGAGTTTCATATCGTATTATAGCTTTAGCGACGATCTTTTTGAATATTGTGTTTGAACCCCCAAAAGGGCATCTTCCGATGAATTGCTCCCAAAAGGAGAATTCATTGAGTTATATTGGATATTTTTCCCGGTGAATTGCTCTCAAAAAGAGAATTCATTGTGATATATTCATCAACCAAATTAATACGAATCACTGATCCTAACGAACCCATACCATGTGCATACTTTTTATAGGTATTTTCGTACACGAATTTCTTTGTTCGCATTTTTCACGTGTTCACATCATCGTCACCGTCACCATTGTTGGAGTGGTTAGTCTCTTTTCGTAGGATTTCTATTTTATTTGAATTGTGGTTGCAACAGATTTCTTTCCGTGGATTCGACATCTGGACTCCCAGATTTTACTACTTGTACGGACTCTTGCACTTGAGAGAGAGCACCTTTTCGGAGCCCACCAATGACCTGTAAGGTCAATTTGAAAGGGTTAAAGGGGGTAATTCAAGGATTACTGGACAGCGCATCGTAAATTAGCATACCTTGGTTTCTAATTGATAGGGTAAGCCGTTCTTATGGGCCAGCAGATTAACTTTTAATTTTGACTTCTAAATTGGGCCAGAAGCCAAGTTAATCCAATTGCAAAATTAATATTTTAATTAAATTTTTGCAAATGGGCCTACAGCCCAAATACCAATAAAAATTAATTTAGCTATTTTTCTCCTTTTTTGGCCAGAAGTCAAGTTAATAAAACTGCTTATTAAAATGATTAATATTTGACTTATAGGCATGCAGCCCCAATCAAACTATTAATTTATTTTAATTTCTTGTTTTAGGGCCTGACGCCTAGTTTGTCAAATTGCTAAAATTATGTTAAATATCACTCTTGCATTGTTAATTATTTATGGATTATTAGGATTTTTCAAAATATAATTATCTCAACGATCATGCGACCGCTCTGCCGTTAGTCAACTAACCTAACGGTGTATGACGTCTCCCCGTGGTCCGAGAGATTATTATATTTTATAGCCTCTTTTTCCATATTATATATGCTTGAGTTATATGCATGGTTGTTTCTTTTGTGCCTGCAGCATATTATAAACTGCGTGGATGTTTTATAAGTTAAAATGTGTTTTTGGGATCGGCCAGTTTGATACCTTTAATATTCCTCGCACTTTTATTTTCTTTTGAGAGAATTTGTAAGTGAGGATTAAATGTATTTATTCCAAAGGCCGGTGTACCAACATATGAAGACGGAGGTGAAATTTGCAAAATATAGGGACCCATTCTGGGTTTTTAACTTGTATTTTTCTTTCTTTATGATCTGTATATCGGACTTTGGACTTTGTACGTTTTTGGGTATTTGGCCGATCCCCACATTTAATTATTTTATTCTTTATGCATGAATTTACATTTAAATTAATTCATGCTTATTTTAAATTGCATAGATAAATGAAAAAATTGGCAAGCGTTGATTTCGAAGTTTTTGATGCTGCAGGAAAGAATTACCTGAGTTGACGAGTGGACCTGAAGTTCCACTTGCGTTCGGTGGCCCTCCTTGGCTCAATTTTGGCTCCTTCATCGGCCCCAGCAGCGACCGATGCTTCTGCTACATCTAGCAGCACTCCTACCACTGTCTCCGATGTGGATAAGGCGAAAGTCTTTATCTATATTAGGAGACATATAAATCGGACCTTAAAGGCCAAATACCTTACGGTAGAGGACCCAATTGAATTGTGGACGGCTCTAGAGGCACGGTATAAACATCAAATTGATGTAATATTACCACGTGCCAGTTATGAGTGGGAAAACCTTAGTCTTCAGGACTATAAGTCCGTTGCTGAGTATAACTCTGCACTTCATAATATCACCTCACGCCTGAAGTTGTGTGGTGAAGAAGTGACTGAGCAACGCATGTTGGAAAAGACATTTACCTCGTTTCACGAGAAAGATGCAATCCTCATGCAACAGTATCGTGAACGCAACTTCAGGAAGTTCTCTGATTTGATCTCTTGCCTCCTTAGGGCAGAGCAAAATAGAGATTTACTACTTGCCACTCATAATTTGCGTCCGGCTGTTACTGCCCCTATCCCTGAGGCCCACCATGTTTCTCCCCAGAAGTGGAAAAACAAGAATAAGGCTAGAAAGAACAAAGGGAAGGCTATAATGAAGCCAGCAAGAGGAGAAGCAACCCAGACCAACAACAACAACAGAGAAATGAGAAACTTCACAAGAAAGCGTAAGAACACTGACCAAGTGTCAATTCCTAAGAAGAACTGGGAGGATAAATGCCATAGATGTGGCATGACTGGACATTGTTCCAGAAATTGCAGCACTCCTCGCCACCTCCAGGAACTGTATCAGGCGAACCAGAAGTCTCTACCTGAAACAAACTTGGCGGCTGTTCAGCTGCCAATGAATTTCACTGCAAAAGACTTCAAGAATGAAGACCTGCTCGATTGAGCCCTATCTTTATGTCTATGCATTTAAATTTACATATAGTTTCATCTTTAGTTTACTTTTGTACGAACTTTTATTTGAATGTCATTTTACATTTACTTAAATAAAATTTCATTTTGCTTATAGATGAAGTATGTAATATTGTGGACAGTGCCTCGTTGCACTGGTGTAGAATTGATATTGCTCCCACATACAACAAGACTATAAGATGTAAACTTCTCCCCTTAAACATATATAAATTTTCCAAATTTCAAGGATATTTCGTTTAAACGAACATAACTTGAAAACTGTGGATAATAAATATTGAATATCAATATGTAACTCGTCAAGAGGATGGCCAGAAGACCATCTACTTACGAATTCATTAGACCTCCGTCGGGCCCCTATCATTAAAGATATTCATCCTATAAAAACCCAACTTGACTGAGCACCAGAAGTGCATTTCATTGCCGGAGTTTTTAACTCTAGCAAAATGGACTTGGTCATCCTGGATCAGCGATGATGGACGCATCATCAAATGAATCCTTTGGAGAACCTGAAGATTCTTCAAAAGGTTGAGTTTCCTTGTCCCTCCTTTGTCGTAACAAAAAACTTATAAGAGAGACCTTCCCTCCTGAAAGTGGGATTAGTGTTTCATGGCTTCATTGAGAGAATAATGGTGACGTTTGTCGGCCTATTCACCCCGCAAGTGGCCCATTTTCGGTACTTTATTGTACTGATAGATGCATCTACTAGATGGTCTTATGTGTGCCTTTATATTCACTCGCAACCTAGCTTTCTCAAAAGTTTATAATGTGGTTGAATTCACTACAATATCATTGAAGACTACTGCCAAGCAACTGGTATTGAAATTGAACATCCTGTAGCACGTTCATACTCATAATGTGTTATCAGAGTCTCTGGTAAAGAGACTCCAATGGTTTTCATATCCATTGTTAAATCCCAGTTGCCTGTTGTATTTAAGGACCAACACAATGCATTCCGCATCGCTTATCACGATACGGCCCTCTTGTGGCCATATCTTATTGCTGATGCCGCTTGCTTATGGTTTACCACCAAGTCTTGATAACTGTGAATTTGATGAGCAAAGTCTCATTGAAATATGCACGCAGTCTAAAGCAGCCTGAAGCATCTGAGACCATATTATTGGACATAAAAGTCCTAATCTCGTTATGATCCGCATATTTTTTCTGTGTGAAGGTGAGATCCAAAAGATCCTTCACATTCAGACTAAAGTACATCAATTGCTGGATAAATTTACGGACAACTAGAAGATTGTTCGTTCACACGTTCCTGCTGCCAACACGCCAGCTAGGATTGACATTCCCAAAGATGGATGCAATCTACCGGCAGCAGAATTGGCTGTACCTCATTTGAAAAGAGGACGCCCGCCAGGTTCAAAATATAAATTTCCTCGAAAGAGAAGTTTCCTGGATATATTAAAATGATCTATCCACAGGATGCTGAGCTCAGACCAGCAACCTCTCCCCTCCTAATTTCCCCCGCAGAGGAAACAACAGGAGAAAAATCATTATATTACGTACGTACTGGAGAGGTACTGGATAGAAATAGCACAGTCGTCGACGATGGTTTTGCTTTCGCTATTGTCGTTCACGTCGCTAAATACAAAGATGACGGTAACCCACTTTTCTATAGCATAAATGCATAGATTGGCCAAAGTGGGATGAGGTAATAAGAGTAGAGCTCGACTCACTCTTGAAAAAGCAAAGTCTTGGGACCAGTAGTCCATACACTTTAATGGGTAAAACCTGTGAAATATAAATTGGATTTCATAAGAAATTGAAATGAAGGAAATGTGATCATTTTCCTACTAAGCCTAAACATCTCTGAAAAAGCCAATAAATGCAATGTAATGCCCTGCTAAGCTACTGCACAAGTACTAGAGGGGGGGTGAATAGTACTTTAAAATAATTAAGAGGCTAATTCCTAATTACCTTGCAAACTCTACCAATTAATGCCGAAATGCGGAATAGTAAATAATCGACAACAAATAAACAATCGTAAACAAACGATATTACTGGGTTCGGATCCACCCAAGTCTCCCCGACTTGTTCCCGGTGATCCTACGTCCCAACCACCCGAATCCCCTCCGGATACTTGAGTTAAAAACCCTAACTCAAGATTTCAACTATGAAATACTTGTGAAGAACCTTCACCAAGTCAAATCATACACAAAGCAATTTGTGACTCCCACAACCCGGGAGCACAAACACACTCTCACAACCGAGAGTGAATCACTTACAATATCAAAGTAAACTGAAATGAAATAGCTTGCCATAAACTACCTATGCCTTGAGTATACTTACGAATTAGGGCAAAGATGATTTTGAGGAAGATGAAGAGGCACCAAACCTAGCTCCAAGATGTAGATCAGCGATGGAGAGCTATGGGGTAGTTGGTGACCTAGGATCAAGCACTTGGCTTGGAAGGCTCACAATCAATGAATCTCTCTTTTGAAATAAGAGTGAGAAGAGATTCAAGATTGGAATGAAAGAGCTTTGAATGGGATTGAATGCTTTCTCTTTGATCTCTAAACTTGTCTAATAATCAGCCTTTAGTGCAATGAATGCATCTCAACAAGTATATATAGGTTAGAGGAAAGAGAGAGAGAAAAACGTTTCAATTAAAGCTCCAACGGCTCTATTCTGAACCAAACTAGTCGGTCAAAGAACAACCACTGACCGACTATTTCATCAACTAGTCTGTCGATCAATCAACATGAACCGACTAAGTGGTGAACATGGAATAGATCAAGTTCAGACTGAAGGAAACTAGTCTGTCAAAGAAGAGTTGCTGACCGACTAGTTTCACAACTAGTCCGTCGGTCACTCAACTCAGACCGACTAAGAGATAAAACTAAAAGTCTGAGAACAAATTGAATTAGTTGGTCCAAGAAAAAATGTTGACCGACTAGTTCATCAACTAGTCGGTCGCTAAATGAGCATAGACCGACTAACGATAAACAGTAAATCAGGTGAAAATTTGCATGTACAGAAAAGATAAACTAGTCGGTCCAAGAAGGAAAGTTGACCAACTAGTTTATTAACTAGTCGGTCGATCAATGAACATAGACCGACTAATTATAAACAGTAAAGAACATGGAATTGACTGACTCAAACTAGTCGGTCAAAGAAGGATTGCCGACCGACTAGATCACCATCTAGTCGGTTGGTTCTTCTTCTTGAACCAACTAACATGCACAAGAAGTCACGAATCGAAGCACGATGCTTCGGGAAAGTTAGTATGGACTTCTACTAAGATCCTATGTCTAAGATAGGAGCGTTATGAAGATTAAAACGTAAGACCTACTCAAGGCTTAACATTCTACGAAAGAAGCTAAAAGACAATAAATAAAACTTGACGATACCGTCTTCAAAAGCTTCAATCGAATCTTCATGACTTCTAAAATGGTCCATAAGCTTCAACGAAGCTTTAGGCATATGATCACATGCTTTGAGAAGTCTCGAGACGTCTCTTTGGATGTTCATATGAATTTGGCGACGATTTCCATCACTGCGCTCACAAATTGTTAGTTCACAATATATTTATGTTTGTTCATCATCCAAAACCAAATCCGGGGAGTCCAATATCCAACATTCTCCCAATTTTTGGTGATGACAAACCAACATAAATAATAATCAAAAATAATGATTCAAATATAATTTACTTACTCCCCCTGCACTGATGACACGTTAATTCCAAATTAAACAATAATAATACGCATCAAGCAGACGAGTGAAGTATATAAAATGAGAATCAAATATTGAAATATCGGATTTGAAATCCAATTTTTTATATCTTAACTCCCCCTGAATCTAACATATCAAATTAGATTCTTGGAAAAATGCTTAAATTATCATTTAGCACATGTCATTATTGTATCTCTCCCCCTTTGGCATTAGCAAAAAAAGCGGGAGGAGATCAACGACAACAACAATGGCTTCAAATAAAAGCATGGGAGTCGTAGAATACGACCACGGTCTAAATGACACCAAAGGGAAATACGAATTAAATCAAGGCGTGTCAATGAGACCAAAGTCGAAAAAAGATAAATAAAATCATCAAAACTCAAATTAATTTTACGAATTGAGTTATGGAATATACTCTCCAATATCAACATTCTTGGTTAATTTAGTGCATGGAAAACAATTCTATGTTTTCATAAATTGAATTCTATTTAACCAAGTATTTTCGTCGAGCGACGAAATCAAACATCAGAGACATATAAAATACGAGATGTGCACAACATAATGGGATGTCAACAACGATGCGTATATATATAAAGCATGAGTACATCAAAAGATACATCCGTTAACATACAAAATCCGATCCAACGATCGAAGCATAAAAGATTCAACAGCATATCACACATATATCATCATCAGAGTACACCAAAATATATGAAGATACAACAAAATACATCAAAATGTCAAAATCATCCAGAACCCCACTCTATCCAACCCAAACTCTCTCACACTAGACATACCATCCAAGGAGCATCGGAGAGTCCTCAAGGAAGCTCAAGAGGAAGTGACAGGATCTGCAGCAGCAGCAGGCTCTGCAGGAGTGGAGGTGGTCACTGGATCAGCAAAAGTGTCCACGGGAGCGACAGAAGTGTGAATCTCTGGAGCAGCAACAGTAGTGGCCTCGGGAGCACCAGTCGGAGCATCCACCGCAGGAGCAGTGGCAACGGGTGTGCTCTCAGGGGTACCAGCAGACGAAGCAGCAGCAGCATCACCAGGAGTGCCCTCGGGGGCACGAGTGGAAGCACGAACAAGCTCCTCAATCTCCTCGTCATCCAACTCCTCCTCATCAGAGACTGACAGAGGGATCTCAATACCAAGGTGACGAGCTATACGAGCTAGAATCTCCTCGGAATGAGCATACCGAGACTCCAAGCGTCGAACAGAATGTGCGAGCTCGTCGAGAGTGGTAGAGGGAGCAACAGAGGTAGAAGCAGAGGCTGACGCTGAAGGTGTCGTCCTCTGAACGTGACGGAGCGCCGCAAGAGACTTCTTGACGGCCGTCGCGTTTAGAGGAGGACCAAGTGGATGCTCATCGTCAGGAGGAAGTGTGACACGGAAATGGTGAAAGACAAGAGTCAACAAGCACGAGAACGGGAAATGAGCCGACTTCGTGGACTTGCGGATACACTCGAAAGAATCCATCTTATCGAGTATAATCCGAGCCCAGTTAATCGAGCTCCCCATAAAGATGGCATAGATAAGCTTCAAGAATGGCTGGGATGGCAAAGAGGAGGAGCCGTACTTGGGAAGCAAGCACGACTTCAGAATCAAGTTCAGGACACAGGCATTAGGCTTGAAGGACTTAGAGGGAAGGCCAATCATGGTGGGGGGAATCTCATGGAAAATCTGAGAAAGTACGACCTAATCAAGTGATGAGATATCATCAACAGAAATGTCAGACGGTAGAAGGCCAGACGAGGAGATACCCAAAACCTCTCCTAAGATTTCTGCCGTGAGGACTATCGGAGTCCCCAAAACAGTCGTCTCAATCGAGTGGGACTCGTCGTACTGACCACGAATCCTATTGGCATAGAAGAGCTTCACGAGGCGAGGGTAAGGGTGTGGGTTCGCCTTTGGGTCATATCGAAGGTAATCGAGAAGACCGGAAGACGACAGAAGATCAGCGAGGCCAAGGAAGTCACTAAACTGTACGAAATGCTCCAAAAGCAGCGGACAGTGTTCGATACGGTTGTAAGCCACGAGACACATAGGGTCATCGCGACACAACGAAATATCAACACCGCCCACCAGCATCGGAGCCTTTCCCTTAGGCTGACGGGTACGGGGTCGTAAGCTAGACTCAGGCTGCCTAGGAGGAGGTGAGGGTTCCCTACGAGTCTCGGTCTCTGGAATGTACTCGGTGTCGGAATCCGAAGCACCGGATGGAGTGGGAGCATGAAAAGTCACTGGCTTAGGCTTGGGCTGAGATTGGGCACGGGGTTTCGAAGTCACCGTCCTCTTACGCTTAAGAGGAGGCGAAGACGAAGAGGGTTGGGTGGTCTTCGAACGGCGTCTAGGAGGGGTTCGCGTAGGTTGATCAGGATCCATAGGGGATGGTTCTACGGTCATCGGCGAAGGGCTCGAAGGACGGATAGGGATGCGTGTACGGGCCATAAGCGTGGCACGACACGACGCAATCAACACAAGAAAATGAGATCAAGAACCCTACATATAGAAACCCGAACAACGATTGAAACCCTAGCCGAAATAGATTCAAACCCTAAGCAAGGAGCTAAGAAACTAACCCTAGATAGCTAGGAGAGGAGAGAGGATCACCTAGGAGGAGAGGTCGACGGTCGGCGACGGAGGGTTTGGCCGGAAATTGATCGGGCACGACGGAGGAAGTCGAAGGGGCGGGGGTTTTTCGAGCTGGAGAGTGAAAGAAACCGACTAAAAAGGAAATAAGTCAGATAGAATGGAGTTTTAATTGATCAGAATGCGAAAAGACAAGTAAGTCCCCGTCACAACTAGTCGGTCACAGTTCAAGCACTGCCCGACTAGATACGATCTAGTCGGTCGGTCAATGAGCTTGAACCGACTAGTTGTAAACAGTAACTGAAGGCAAATTTCCTGACAAGATTTAGTCGGTCTAAGCTCATTCACTGACCGACTAGAACTGAATCTAGTCGACCGGCCAATGAACTTGGACCGACTAAGAGAGTCCACAAATTGAAAAATTTTGAAATATGATTTCTATCCTAATTGCACTTGGACGAAACATCGAAATACTCTCATTAATCATTATACTACCCCATTAAACATCGAAAATCTGAAATTTGACGATTTCGCACAAATCGAGCGAAAATTCCGAAAATTCAACAAAAATCCCGAAAATTCCAATAAATCTAGCATGTGCAAACATAATGAAATTGAATAACATGCAAGATTATTGAATAAAAATGAATCCTAAATCTCGGATTCACCCATAATCCCCAATTCTCGACATAACCGCACAAAGGAGTCTTCCTTTAGGGGTTTCGTGAAAATATCGGTGATTTGCTTCTGGGTTTCAACGTACACTAATATGATGTCCTTTTTAGCAACATGATCATCTAAGAAATGATGTCGGACATCTATGTGTTTCGAACGGGAATGGTGTACCGGGTTCTTAGAGAGACATATTGCACTTTGGTTGTCCACCATGATAGGGCAAGTATCACAGTTTATACCAAAGTCTTTAAGTGTGTGTCTCATCCAAACAACTTGAGAACACGTGGCACCGGCGGCAATATATTCCGCCTCGGTGGTTGAAAGTGATACGGAATTCTGCTTCTTGGAAAACCAAGAGACAAGAGAATTTCCTATAAAATGGCAAGTGCCACTAGTACTTTTCCTGTCGGATTTGCATCCCGCATAATCTGCGTCACTATATGAGATTAACTCATATGTGCTAGATTTTGGATAAAGTAATCCAAAATCAAGTGTATAACTTAAATAACGGAAAATACGTTTTACTGCTACTAAGTGAGACTCCTTAGGTTGAGACTGGTAATGAGCACATACACATACGGCAAACATAATATCGGGCCTACTTGCGGTAAGATAAAGTAAACTACCTATCATACCTCGATATAGACGAATGTCTACATCTTTTCTGCCCGCATCTTTATAAAGATGTGTAGTCGTGCTCATCGGAGTCTTTTTCCCAGAGGCATTCTCCATTCCAAATCGCTTTAGCAACTCCAACGTATACTTCGTTTGGTGGATGAAGATTGCATCGTTCATTTGGCGAATTTGGAGACTTAAGAAATATTTGAGCTCACCCATGTGGCTCATCTCAAATTGATCCTTCATCACATTAGAAAACTCTTCGCAAAGAGCAAAGTTAGTAGCACCGAAAATGATATCATCAACATAAATTTGAACTAAAATTATATCATTATTCGAATACTTAACAAATAATGTGGAATCAACTTCTCCCATTTTAAATCCTAAATCCAAAAGAAAATTCTTTAGACGGTCATACCAAGCTCGAGGAGCTTGTCTCAAACCGTAAAGAGTTTTCTAAGTATAAGATCGTTTGTATTAACATACTTAGATAATATCCATAGACTTAGAGTTAGGTCCTTACATATCTAGATGAGATCTCGATTATGAGTAAGTAAGAGACCGAATAGAAACGTAAGTCTAAAACGGTTCGTGATCATAGATGTGTCGAGAACTGGATATCGACACATCGGATAGATCACTGTGTCTTCGTCTTACCTTCGGGTAATGATGATCTCATAGTCATTCGACTTGCTGAAGTCGGAGACGAGACACAGGTGCTCATTGGAGAATGAGTTCACTGAACGACCAAGATAGAGTTATTAAATGGTTAACTTTAATGATCTGTCTTTAATAACTCTAGGGTGATGATAGGTTAGTTGATCCTTAAGACCTGAAGTCATCTGTATAAACCTGTGAACGGACGATGTAGCTTAGACCCATGATCTAGCTTCGAGGACCAGTCCTGATGAAAGATCTTAGGTTGGGTTGCACCAGAAGCTCTCTAGGTGAGTAAGTGACTAAGATGGGATTCGTCACTTCCATTAAAGGGAAGTTAGTGTTATAGGCTCAGTACGGTCTTTATGTTAATCCTCGGCCGGGGTACGTTGCAAGTAGTACAACGTGTACACAATAAAGACCGCCGTATACTGACCAATGTTGTCTGATAGGGTTGACAGAAAACCATACCCTAGGCCAACATCAAACACAGTCTTGACGAAGGGATTTTATCTAACGGAATTCATCACTGACACAGCCAATGCAAACCCTATGATACTTTTGTCAAAGGGTCGATCACGTTATGATGACTCTGAAACAGGGACGACAGCTACTGCTCGTAGTGACCGTCGTCTAGGGGTTTCGAGCCCCAACCTGTAGTAAGGTCAGGCTGTAGGGTCTCACACCGAGTAGTACTCGTGTCTTAGTAATAGGAATATAGAATAGAGAGAAATATCATTTGATGATATTCACAAGTTGAGTTGTGAAAGTTAGTCGCAATAGCAATAGGGACACAACGTTGCATTAGATGCTAACGTTAACTAAACGTGTTGTAAATTAGTTACGACGAATTTTGTAGGAACAAACTTGTTGGAAAGGGTTACCTGGATGACGGGATCGTCTCGGTCTAAACACAGGTTCAAACCGCGTCCAAATCGGAGCTCAAACGAGCCCAGAAACGCAGAAAGAGTTCAAGGGGAAGTGGGTTAGACCCACCGGGCCAAGAGGCCCGTGTGCAAGGGCAAAACGGGCGACGCCCGCTGGTTGCAACGGGCGCACGCCCGCTGCACAGCGGGCGCGGCCCGCTGCATCAGCGGGCGCGGCCCGCTGCACAGCGGGCCAGCGCCCGCTGATGCAGCGGGCACGGCCCGCTGCATGCAGCGGGCCAGCGCCCGTTGCAAGCGGGCGCGGCCCGCTGTTGCAGCGGGCACGGCCCGCCGCGGCAGCGGGCGGGCGGCCCGCCCTAGCTTCCTTGGGCGGGCGCGCCCGCTAAGCCTAGCGGGTGCGCCCGCAACTTAAGTTAAAATTAGGGTTTTTGAAACCCAAATGACGGCTACGAATTTTGTGGAAATTGCTAAACTTTGAGCAATTGTTTGAGGGGTCAAACGAAGTCGAAATTCGACACCGTCAGTTCCTACGCGTTCACCATTCCAAGCTCTTCTGATTGATAGCTTGTTTGGGGTCTGAAGTTTAGTGTGTGAGGAGAATTAATTCGTTAAAGTTTGACTTTGTGAAAGGCTAACTTTAAAAATTGAAATTAAGCCAAATGGCTTAATTGGCTTTTCTCTTCATGTGGATTGTCCCACATTGCCCGCAACAAGAGGGTGAGTGCTCACTCCCTATATAAATAGGGGTGCACTCTCCTCGTTGAAATACACACCAGTCAACGATCGGGTAGCTCCAAATTATTGAGCAAGCTCGGTCCGCGACTAAATCTCTCTCTCTACTTTCCTATTCTCCGGAGTAGTCCTAGCACGACTACGAAGGGGGTTTGGATCTGATCCGGACGTCTAAGACGCGGGTTTCTTCTCAAGTGAAACTTTCTACCGCGTGTGATCGGCTCGGAGGCGAAAGCGGCTCGGGCGGATCGGTGCGAGGGTGCGAGGCGGCTCAGGGAGATCGGGTCAACGCGGCTCGGGTACGAGGAGCTTCTCAAGACGGTGCGGTACATCTTGCCTGCTCCAGGGCCAAGATTCCGGGTATGTGGTTAAGCGTTTTTTAGCGTAATTTTAATTAGTCGCTTAGTGTAGATCCTTCTTGGAGTGGTCAGACCCACTCCAAGTCGGCATAGATCGGGCTGGGTTCTGGCTCCCCAGAGCCTAGCTAAATTGTTTAGCTAGTCTAGAAATTTTGATTTCTGTTTTTCCGCTGCGCTTTTGTGCCTCCGTGGTCCGTCCGACTTAGGACGGATACGGATCCGAGCTCTGGGGGTCCGCCAAAACCCCAACACTTATATTCCAACCCCTGGCGTCGCTACCCGACGCCAGTGTAGCTTTCGCGTCGTGTTGAGGTAACGTTTTGCACCCTTAGGACCCCCAACCTATTGCCTGTTAATCAAGACTAAAATTGACATTTTAAAGTATTTTAAATTCACTAATAAAGATTAATAATATGGGACTGTAGGCTGGTGGACTTGTGCACATAGGTTGTTTGTGACTTATGGACTTTTGGACGGTGTTTTTCAGACGTCAGACTTGCAGGTAAGTGAAACTTGCCAACTTTTGCTTAGGGCCATGTTTTAGGCCACTTCCTTGTTTTTAGCGTAAAAGAGACTAGACAATGAAATGATAGCTGTCTAGACGCAAATTTAAGATCTAGCTTGACAACGAAGCTAGATCTGTCACCCTGCCATGTCATTCATGTATTGTTTCCTGCCACGTTTAAATTCCTTATTTGTATGCACCTAAACTATTATCTGCCATGCATTGCATCTTACATGTCATCCAAGTTGAATGTTGCATTCGTAGCACACGCTACAATACTTGTACTTCCTTGTTCAGGCTAGGTGCACCCCTATGCCATATTGAAAAACACTTCCTGGCTCGTGATCCAGAAGATGGGCGCCAGTCCATATACACGTGGAGGGGTAGGGATAAGCGATCACTTAAGCTTAGGAGTTGGCCCGATCAGCCACTCTAGCCAAAAGGCGTAATCTCTGTACACGACGTGCTTACTAGACTTGTCCTTGTCCTTGTGATTGTTCTTGCAAAACTTGATATCCATGTCATGACTTAAATACCAGTTGCCATGCCATGCTCGTACTTTACTTTACTTGTTGCACTCATGCTATATCTGCCATGTCATTGCATCATGCTAGAACTGCTAGGTTGCTTTACTTTCACTTTCAGTTTCCTTGCACAAGTCTCTTGCAGACTTGCTGACATATGCCCCTTGCTCTTTTGGGTGTCACATGTTAGACCCTGAACCAGAGATCGTAGCTGAGGACGTGGTGTTTTGCTGACGCTGAGCCTGAGCCAATGTCTGTCAAGGAGGAGTTTATGGACACCGGTGACCAGCCTTAGTGACCTTGCTGAGCTTTCTTTTGTTTTAGTATTGCTGTTAGTTCTCGGTGTGTGGCGCCTTTACTTTGTACGTTGTACTTTTGTTGGCCATGCTGGGGCCTTTTAGATTCTTTAGTTTTCGCCTGGTGGCTTTTTCTGTGATGTTGAAACTTATTTTATAGATATTCTGAGATTGCTTTTTGTCTCATTTCCTTATTTATTATCTTGTTTCGTATCGCATTTGCAAGGACCTGCCATGTGAAGTTTTATTGACGCTTATCAGGCTTGCAGCTTCGCAGCTTCAAGTCTGAGCAGACCTACTCACGCCTCGCATCCATATTTTTGGGAAGCGGGGCGTGACAGGTTTTGTTGGTGGCCCATGCAGGTCCATCTTGCAACTGTGAATTATCAAAACAACGATAATAACTATGGAATGTCCATTAAATAAATTGCAACATCCGAGTCATAAGCCTCGAGCCTAGTTCTAATCGTTTTTCTATGTCACTAGGTGATAAGAAGACTTAGTTAGACGTCTGTGCTTGTTAGTTAGAGGTCCCTGATTGTTAGTTAGACTCCCTGCTAGAAATTGGTTTAATCGTCGTAGGAGTTACCTTAGTGGTTCTTGTCTAACTCTGACCATATTAGACTTCTAGAATTTCTTTAGTCGTTCGCTTGGGTTCATCGATTTCGGGCCAAGCTGAACGCATTTCATTACAGTCTTGTTTCTTAAGAAGTCGTAGCTTCAAGTTTCTTAATCTTTAGTTGGTTGACCGTAGGAGTTTTCCCGTAGATTTCCCTGGGTCATATCCTAGGCGTTTGTATGTTTTGATCATCCGACCATTTTCCTTGCCTCGATTCACGAGATCGCCTCATGACGATCGTCGTCAATTTTCGAATCTCTCTGTTACAAATCTTGAATCTTCTGAAAGTATTTTCGACTTCCTCTTTCCCTAAGTTTAAATTTGTTCAAAATTTTTTATATATATACTTAGACTTCCTTCTCTTTCGTTGACTTAAAATTATTAAAAACTTTTGTCGAAATTTTTGAATACTAGCTTATGATATTTTTCCAGCCTATACTTTTAATACCTATGTAAATACTTTGTCCATTCATATACTAATTTTATTCTGAACCGTACTTTTACTTTGCCCAATTCGATTTATAATTTTCTCTTCTTAATTATGCCATTCGAATGACACATCGCGCTTACTTGTAATATACTTTTCAAGTCACATGGGACTTCAGCTTTCAGCAAGTCAAAGTTATGCTCATCGTTTTCCCTATTTCAGATTTTTGTAAAATTACTATTTTATAACCATTTCCTGATCTAGACCCTCCATAATTTGGTTTTAAAGCTTTATTACAAATTTTGATGATTCTACTACTAAGTTATTATTATCTTTCTGTGAACCATACATACCTTTAGAATAATTTCTAAACTAAATATAATTTCAATTATTTTTATATATCCGTACCAGGCTCGTTGTGCTCGTATGTTAAGAACTTTGTGTAAATCAGTTTTTTTGGCAAATCATGGTTCCTCTAAAAGTAGTTTCAATATTGATTATTTTAAAATTTTCCCTAGCTTAAAGACTTTGAAAGCATTTAACATGAGCTTAAATTCTTCAGTTCATTTAATTTCATTCTTTGAATTTCAAAACTTTTGCCGACATTATTAAATTACTGCCGCATAACATTTTCTAACCTACGTCCAAAATGTTCGTGTGAATGATTTACTTTCCTCCTGATAATTTTATATAAGCCAATAAACCGTTTTCTCTTATTATATCTATTCGACTCAAACTTTTTTCGAACAACTTGTTTTATCGATCTCCAAATATTTTACACAGACGAGGACTCCAACTTTTGAAGTACAACAGTTTTCAAATTTCACGTATTTTAGCTTATGTTATTTACACTATTTTCTTTCTATATCCTATAAGGGTATCACTACATCTCCCTTTCCTCTACCTAAACTTTCACAAGTGAGTCACTGTTTCACCTAACTAAGCTGTCTCCTTGTATTCGTCCTATCTGAACTCGTGCTTATCGATCCTTCCCTCGCCACGCTTTCGACCTCGATCTCCCTCTATTGCTTAGGCTTTAGTGCTCGTCAATGACTGTGTCAACTCTAATTTGTTACTAGGCCCTTGGACCTTTGTGATGTTGTCGTGGTGCATGTACCTAAGTTGAGTATGTGGGCTTGAATGAGTGTACTCCCCTATAGTATATTAATGTTTGCCTATTGTGTGATATATACATACTCAGAGTTATTCATGATGTACGAAGTTGTATGTGTGTTAGTATTTATAGATATGTGTGAGGATATCTATACCACTCTAGGGGCGTCTGTATATATAAGAAACAGTGTTGGAATATCTAATGGGATGTATGTAGTTGGAGATACTCATGATGGTTGAAATAATATGTTGGTAAAGCTATATGTATGTTAGGTATGATAATAATAGGTGTACGTATAGTTAAGTGAGTAGATCTATTATGACCTATGTGTTAGTACGTGTGAGTAAGTGCTCGTGCGTAGATACGAATTGTGCTTAGACGTAAGTAGTTATGTATTTGTGATCGTGCCCGGATATACACCCAGAGAACGGTTGTAGTTTTACCGCAAGTGCACGGTGTAGCAGCGAGCGGGTTATCGAACACAGGGATGACGAATGACCGTGCTTGTTCCAATCAACCTGGCTATTTAAGAAGAGAGAAATTTGCCTTTGGCGATCCTGTCACAATCGTCAGACAAAGTACGGAAATATCAAATCAAATAAAGAACGTCTAGGGAATGGGGAATTCCCGCTACTCACTGTCTTTCGTAATTGTGGTTCATCGGTATCAAAATTTCTAGAATAAGATTTCGGATGAACTAGTTGCAACTGAATGTAGAACCAAGCTCACGCTCTCGCGCTGTTGCCGGTCTATAGCTATCCTAGGCTCAGGCCCAATCTCTTGCAAACCCTAGCCTAGGGAAGCTAGCATTAGGATCAACATCATCGTTCAATCACGCACCGAGCCCAATCTCTTGCAAACTCGGCCCACGACCTAGTTTGGGATAGTTCCTACCCGTCCAATCTCTTGCAAACGGGTATTGGCACGGAATTGGAACCGGAAACCCTAGTATCGGTCCAATCTCTTGCAAACCGATACTACAGAAATTCGATTCCAACCCAATTCGGATTTCTAGGGTTTCCTATCGAATTGGGATCCAATCTCTTGCAAATCCCAATCGATGTGAATTCCTAGACATCCGTAGTAAATTGATCCCAATCTAATCCCTAGTAGCAATTCTAGCAAAATTCCTACCAATTCATCACAATTATGAAATAGGGCTTGTAGGCATCCCCACGCCCCAAGACGTGGTGACTACTCACAATTCATAGCAAGATGACAAAAATAATCAATGAAATAAGCAATAGAATTCATCACAATATTGAGATATGCAATAAAAATAGAATTTTTAGAGAAGAGAAAACACAAACCAATGGAGTTCTTCAATTAATCCAACAAAAATCCAATTTTGTCTCCTCTCCAATCACAAGAATAAAACTAAAAAGCTAATCTAAAAAGCTGCAAAAAATCTAAGAGAGAAGCTCTCCAAACTAGGGTAAAAACAGGGGTTAAATACCCCCCAAAATCGTCCAAAAACTGTGACCAAAATACCCCTGAATAGCCTGTTTTCCGCAATTTTCGCTACAGGCAGCGCGTCGCACTCGGCCGAGTGACAAAAGTCGCTCGGCCGAGTGAAAACCCTGTAAATTTCCAGTAAGTCTCGATCTTCATGGGTCTTCACTTCGGGGGATGCTCGGCCGAGTGAGTTGTCGTCACTCGGCCGATGGCTTCATGGTACTCGGGCGGTCGAGATTATCCACTCGGCCGAGTGGGTCTTCTGAAGCTCAGGCAGCCGAAAAACAGTAACTTGGTGATTTTTGAATGGCTTCGTCTGGGCGCCACTCAGGCGGACGGGGTCTCGTCACTCGGCCGATGTGGTATCCGTCGCTCGGCCGAGTCCACATATGAATCGTGTCTGCTCTGGTCGGCCGAGCGGTGTCTCGCTGGTCGGCCGAGTGACTCCTTCACTCGGCCGAGTGGGACACTAAAAATGCCCAGATTGCTTATTTTGGCCTCCTCGTCGCTCCTGCGACGTCCGTTCTTCTTCCGCTCCTCTCCAACAGCAAAATACCCCTCGGGGAGGTCGTCGGTGACCCTCTGGAGTAAGCGCATCTCGAGATCACTCCAAATCACGCCAAATCACCTAAAATGCGACAAAAACAACAAATCGTGAAAAGCATCGCAATATCGTCGATATATCGTGAAAAACATGATTTGGGCGATCTAAATGGCATGCAAACATGCGGGAAAAAGGTGTAAAGTGAGGAGTGATCAAAATCCCCCAAGCTTACCTCTTACTCGTCCTCGAGGAAGATAAGTAAAAGGCGAACCCGGTGGATTCGGAAAACGAAAACGGCGAAGAAAAATGAAAAATGAAAAACGGAGAAGAATGAAAAACGAAATAAAAATAAAGAAGAAAGAAAGAAGCGAAGAGGTAAGCCGCTAGATCATTTCCTCAGGACGTGGGTTCCGCTTACTCATATAGCATGCACTGGACGAAAAACACATGTCAAAGAGTCTTATTTTGATATCATAGTATAATAGTGCAAATAGAAATAGAAAACCCACGAATCAACAATATAAACATGAAAAACGGAATAATTTTAGAATTAACATCGACTGAATCATTTAAAGCGGTATACACATCACAGATCACACACTTTTCAATTGAATGCTTTCTATCAGGAGTATAAGAGTATCACACTATAGAATAGAGAGAATAGAAAAGTATGGATTTCATGAAATAAGCGCTAGGCTTAGATTTCTGGATTTCGTAAAGCTAAAAACAATCTTATTGAGTATAGAATATTACTTAGCCTAGGTTGTCGTGCAACGTCATGTAGTCACTCTCTCACACATCAATGGATCCCCTCCCCCAAGCTTATCTATAAGCGTGGTGGCATAAAAAAATATATTTACATCCCCATTTTTATAAAGCTCCAAAAGTAATAAAAACGAACACGAAAAGAGAGAAGAAAGAAAGAAAGTGAGATGTGATCTTTTATTGAGGATTTTTCCTCTTTTCTTTTTCTCTTTTTTTTGATGCAATAGCATATATACACAACGATCCCAACTCAAAGAGAGATAATGATATACAAGAATATTTTCTCTTTTCTCTTTTTTTTGAATAAGAAATTTGGAGATAGGAATTAATAGCGGGTGAAATGCCATATAATAGAATCGCTAAGGGGAGATTCACCAATGATTTTAAAAGTAGAGAAATGATGTTCAAGATTTGTGGAGAAAGAAATGAATATATCTCTCGGTTCACTCTATAAGACATGCACGACAACTTCAGCAGGGTAATCTAATCTACTCAGTTTCGATCACAAAAAAGCTAACTAATCCAGATTTATCATAGCTAACATCATTCAATCATCCTGAAGTGAAATGTACAATTCATGCATATAGAAGTGATATAGGAAAAGAAATCGGTACTCCAGATATAGGCGTTCAATGCGTGAATCTTGGTGTGTTTTCTGTGATAGCATACATATGAATATTCAGACTCAGCTAAAAATAAAATTTCATCCATTTTCATGTGGAAAAAGTGTGGGTTACTATCTCTAGATGCAAGGCAAGTCATAGCATATGATATCAGAAATAAAATCTAAGACATGACAAATAAAGCATACATATAGAATAAGCTAACTCCACGTCATCATCATCATAGAAAAGTCATCTCTAGCATGAGATGAAAAAGAAAGAAATAAAGATAAAGGGAAAATAGAACTATTTACAATGCGGCACACAGAAAAATAAGAAAAACGTGATGCATGGCAAAATGAGAAAAAATGATGAAAAATAAGTGCAAAAGCGAAAAAAAGAGCGTGAAAATCTAGAAATAAAGGTGGCAAACCGAAAAAGAACGTGAGAACTCACTCCCCCAAGCTAAATGGCACAGTGTCCTCAATGTGCAAAGTGTGGCACACCGAGATACAAGTAATGTGAGGGGTAAGTGAGGATGCATGCATGATGGGAAAAAAAAGGAAAATAAACGAAAAATAAAGAAACGAAAAATATGATGCGGACATGATGCATGCACAGATAGGAGTGATACAGATATAAAGGTGGGGCACCAAAAACTCTCCCTCTCTCCCAAAAAAGATATATAAGGATACGATCTGAATGAGAAACCCAAAATAAGTGAGGGGAGGGGGGTGGACAAAAATGCAACAGGACCCAGCAGAAACGGGCAGCACAACGGCATGAATAATCGATGTCATCAAGGGTGCCTAAGAAGGTGGTGCTGCGCCGTCTCCGTCCTGAGGCGGAAGTGGTGGTGGTGGCTGGACAGGCCGCTGAGCGGGTGTGGGTGTGGAAGTGGTAGCAGGCTGAGTGTGTGTGGAAGTGTGGGTGGGAAACTGCTGGGTGGGTGGGGGTACGCGGGGGAGACGCTCCAGGACCTGGGTAAGACAGTAGTGAATCTGGGGGATCAGGTCAAAGCGGCCAGCCATCACAGAGACAGTGGAGGACAGGGTCCTAAGGTCGCCTCTGAGGCCACTCACCGCCCCCTCTAGAGCACGAATGCTCTGAAGTACAGTGTCGGGGGGAGGTGGTGCAGAGGGACGCACCGGTCGGGGCTGTGCAGAGCGTGGCTGGCGTACTCGGGACGCGTATGTGACGGGCTCAGCGGGGAAGGGAACGAAAGGTACTGCGCTCGCAAAAGTGGGCCTGGCCTCAGTGTGAGGCCGGGGCACCGGCTGGTGGGAAGTGGAGGCAGCAGCAGCGAAAGAAGAGTGCAAAAGTGGCAGCGAGGCGGCCAGAGAGGTCAGTGGCACAGAAGTGTGGACAGACGCCACGACACTCTCGGAAAATATAGCAGCAGTGGAGACAGAGGGCTCGCCGCACTCAACTATGGTCGGCGGGCGCTCGGGTGGGGCAGAAGAAACATGCTCAGCAGACAGAGGGCCAGTGGTGGTGGTGACAGCCTCGGAAGCAGTGGAGGTAGGCTCAGCTAAGGTACTCCCGACACCGACAGAGGTGGGGACAGAGGTGTCAGGAGCAGCGGAAACATCAGGTATAGGCCGAGGGGCCACAGGGTCAACAGGGGCAGCAGGCTCGACAGGGGCGACAGGGTCTGCGGGGGTAGCGTGGGCAGCGTGGGCCTGCTCGGCCTCCTCGGCCTCGAGCACGTAAGCAGTGGGGATGAGAACATCCATCGCAGGGAGCCAGTCAACGTGGGCTGGTGCAATCTGAGTCCGAGCTGGGCTCGGAAGAATCATGTAATCGGCACCGTAAGGGCCGTGCAACCAGACCCAGTGACGCTCACCGTGCGGACGAAGCATCTTCATCCGAGCCATAACATCAATCGACAAAGAAGTGGGGCCCGGTACTCGTCGCAGGTCGTCAGGGAAGTCCTCGCCGGTCATAAGGGCAAGCAAGGTGATCAGGCCGCCGTAGCATATCGGTGAGCGAGCGCCCACCGATACAATGATACGGTCCAAAAACCAAGTTGCGACATCAATCACGACGGCGGGGACAAGCTCATCGCCATCCCTAGATAGAGCTCTGGGACGTGTCATCGCGTAGATCATGTAGAGCTCTGGCGTAGACATCGTGCCCGGCTCATATCTGGCCAAAAAGGTCGTCGCCATAAGGCGCTGAGCAATACGGAGGCAGGGATGGACAATGGCCGAGGCCTTGGCCCTACAAGGGTCAAAGGCAGCGTGAAGACCTATAATCCGGGCCCAGAAGGCACCGGCGTCGAAGGAAGGTGGGGGGATATGGGTGGGGCCGTAATCGCGATCGGCTCCGGGGACATCGGGCCACGAGAAAAATGCTCTCATCATATCGAGAGTGACCTGGCACTCCCGGTCCATGAACCGAAACGAGCATCCCTCGTCGGTCCGGGCGATCGAACTAAGAATCTCAAGTGTCGGGCGGGTAAACGTGTCCGTCGACTCCTGAAAGAAATCTCGCCAGCCTACGTTGTCGTACAACGTGAGCATCCCCTCTAGTACCCCCAGGCGTCCTAGGTCGGCAAGGTGTGCAAACCTGGAGGGTACGATCGAGCGCTGGGAGATACGCTCGAAGACGACGCGGTGTGCGTCGTCTCAGAACGTAATCCCGAGCGGCCCGACCAGTGGAGCCGGAGGTGGTGGCTGTGGAGCGGCAGGGAGTGGCTGTGCGGGCTGTGCGGGCTGTGTGGGCGCTGCAGGCTGTGCGGGGTGTGCGGGGCCTGCAGGCTGTGCGGGGTGGATGGGGTGTGTGGGAGAAGGCAGAGGAGAGTCCTCCAACTCGTGGGAGGAGCCGGCATCATCCGACCGCTTCCGCTTGGCGGAAGCTCTCTTCGACCGCGGCCGTGTCCGGGGCGGCATATCGGCCCCGAGCGCGCGCCGAAAAGTGTAAAAAATGCGGCGTGTGCAAAAATAAAGGAAATAGTATATCCTGACACGTCGCGAGTGCTAAGCAATGGAAGCGTGCGAAGACAACGCCTCCGCAAAGCCTAAATCAGTCCGTAGAAGCTCCCCGGGGCTCCCCTAAGCTCCCAAAAACAACCTGCGCATGAAATGGCGATATCAGCGAGTAATATTCAAAACGTATGGAGCATTAGGGGTATAATAGATAGATATAGAAATCAATTTGGGTTTGGGGTTCGTTTAACGCATGGATCCTTGAAAAATACACAAAAAGAGGGGAAGAAAGGCGAAATAGGTGATACCGGAGGTGGCCGGAGTGGAGGCCGCCGGCGGCGACTCGGGCGAGGCGCGGTGGGTGCTCGGCCGGCGGTGGCTGGCCGAACGGCGGCGCGAGGTGGTCGGTCGGGCGAGTGGGGGCGCGAGCGAGGGGAACGGGCGAGGGGAATGCGAAGTGTCGCGGGCGATTTGGGTTTTTGCGTTTCGAAAAACGTGCCTCCCCTCAGTCCCTTATATAATAAAAGTTACGACTCGGCCGAGTTACTATGTCACTCGGCCGAGTGGGATCTATGGAAATATCCTCCTCGCTTACGCTTCGGCCGAGTGGCTTTGCCAGCCTCGGCCGAGTGGAGTAAGTCCATTCGGCCGAGTGACTCAAGCTACTCGGCAAGACTCGCCCTAGGAGCGTATCCGTTTTACTCGGCCGAGTGAAAATATATACTCGACCGAGTAGCAGTTATACTGAAATCAGGAAAATAAACAGAGAGTTGGGTACAACAGACTTCCCTCGTTCGTGAGCGGCTCGGCCGGACGAACTTGTGTACTCGGCCGAGTGACTAGTATACTCGGCCGAGTGAGCCTTGTTTTCTGCTGTTTGTCTTCGTTTGGGCTCTAAACTCCGTCTTTCTTCCTCCAGTCGATTTCATCTTACTCCTAAGCATCGAGCGTCTTCCTGGGGCGCTCCTCGTCATCTCGTTCATCCTCCTCATGATGGATTTACCTATCTCCTCTCCTGTCAAGAAAAATAGGACCCGTTATCACAAAATTTTTGGGCGAACGACTCAAAACACTAAAAATTTCTAAAACAAAAATAAAGAAAAAGTAAAAATAAAGCAATAACCGTCGTGTTGCCTCCCGACAAGCGCTCGTTTAAGGTCATGAGCTCGACCCCCTATGATTTTCAATTAATGCGGGATGTTTGGTGCATATGAGATGCACCCATCAAACTTTCCGAGGAGAACGCTTGGATTCGGAAGTTGCGGCGGCGTGTTCTCCCTCGGTGGTCTCCCGTCTTGAATAGTGTTGGGGGGAGGCTCCCCCAAGCTAGCGTTTGCTCCGGTCAACGGCTTCACCGGTGACGCCGATTTCCGTATCGGCGGAGCTTTCTTTGGAGACTTTTGTTTCGAGAGCTTGCAGAGCTCTCGAATCCTTGCGACATCAGCGTCGCCTTCATCATTTTCAGTGGAGAGGTCAGGGGAATCGTCTTTCTCCTCATCTTGGCCTAAATCCGGGCCTTCCTCGAAATCCTCATCGAAAAGAGCGCCAATCGAGTGGGGGGTCGCCTCCTCAATTACCTCATCAAGGAGGTCCATGTAGTCAAGCTCCTCGTGGTAAGGCATGTGTTTCATAGCCTTAGGAATGTGAAGCTCCACCTCGATGTTGCCGACGTTCAAAGTTAGTGTACCTTCTCGCACGTCGACAATCACTCCGGCGGTGGCGAGGAACGGGCGTCCAAGTATCAATGAAGTATCTCCCTCCTCCTTAACGTCCATGATCACGAAGTCACATGGCAAGCATATTCCCCCCGGGACTTGTAGCGGGATGTCTTCGGTGATCCCTACCGGCCTTGTTATTCGCCCATCGGCCAATTGTATCCGCATGTCGGTAGGTTTCAACTTCGTCCCGGTGTTTAGCCTTAAGAACATGGAGAGAGGCATGAGGCTCACACTAGCCCCTAGATCTACCAACGCCTTTTGAAGAGGGACTCCGCCCAAGGTGCAAGGAATCCGAAAACTCCCCGGGTCTTTAAATTTGGCCGGCTCCTTCTCTCTCTTGGTGAACCAAGAGCCTTCCTCGGCTAGCATAATCTTCTCCTTCCTCTTTCTCCCCGAAATCAAGTCCTTTAAGAATTTAGCATATGTGGGGATCTCCACGATGGCGTCGAGGAAGGGAATGTTGAGGCTAACTCCTCTCAGATACTCGAGAAACTTTGCTAGCCTTTTCTCCATTTTCGCCCTAGCAAGCCTTTGGGGGAAATGGGACCGGTGGCATGAAGCGCCTTTCCTCAATCAATTGCTCCGCTCTAGATTTCTCCTTTTCTTGTGGCTCTTTCTCCTTATCAACTTCAACTACCGGCTCAATTGGCTCCAAACTTTCCTCCATGGGCTCCTCGGTAGGAATCATGGTGGGGGTGGTATCCTTCCCGCCTCTAGTAGTAACGGCAACTATGGCATTGATGTGGCCGGTGTTGCCCCGTGGGTTTTGCTCGGGTTGCGCCGGTAATCGTTGAGTGTTCCGATTGAGCAACGCCAATTGCTCCGATATTTGAGCCACAACGGTATTAAGGGAGTCTTGCCCCGCCTTCAAGGTAGCATTGACCTTATTTTGCTCGACCATAAACGCCTCCACTCTAGCTTCGAAGTCGGATCGTTGTTGAGCTTGTGGAGGGTTTTGATTTTGATTCCTCCACCCTTGATTGTATCCGGGCGGCCTATATGGTGGAACTTGTTGCTTCGGTTGGAAATTTTGTTGTGAAGGCCCCCTCGGCGGATAGTGTTGTTGTTGGGGTGGTGGTGGTCGAGCTTGTTGAGGTGGGTGTTGTGGCGGGTTCAAAGCTCCTTCATTGTTGGCGTAAGAGAATCCGGGATGATTTCTTGTGGCCGGATTGGCCCAATATCCTTGGTTCCCCGCGACATATTGTACTTGCTCCAAGGATCCTTCTCCTTGCTCTCCTCCCACATACATGGCTTGAGATTGGTCTTGCCAATCACTTATTTGGTTCGTTGGAGCGGAGGTGGAAGGGGTTCCTTGGGGCTCCGTGATAAACTTCTCCAGTCTCTCCACTACCTTGTGGAGAGAATCAAACTTGCTTGTAAGCTCCGCTACGGCCTTCGCCTCATAGATACTAGTTGGCTTTAAGGGGGACGTAGAGTGTCCTCGCTCATCGCCCCATTGTTGATTGTTTGAGGCCATCTCCTCAATTAGGGCCGTAGCTTCCTCGGGAGTCTTTGACAAGATAGCACCATTCGCCGCGGCATCAATAATTTGTTTAGTCCCCGGTTGGAGACCGTTGTAGAAGCTATGAACTAGCTCCCAATCTTCAATGCTATGGTGCGGGAATTGATGCTGCAGATCCTTAAAACGCTCCCAAGCCTCATAGAGCGTCTCTTGGGGTCCTTGCTTGAAGGACATGAGAGTGCTCCGGATCTTCACCGTCTTGGAGGGCGGATAGAACTTGTCAATGAATGCACTCGCCAACTTGTCCCAAGAGGTGAAGACTCCTTCAGCCTGCGTCCTCAACCAATAGAGTGCCTTGTCCTTTAGCGTGAAGGGGAAGAGACGCAGTCTGATGGCATCGATGGAGACCCCCGGCATTTGGAATGTGGCGCACTTCGACAGGAATAATTGGATGTGGTAGTGAGGATTTTCATGGGCATTCCCATGAAATGGATCCTGCTGCATCAGAACCACTAGTCCAGTCTTTAGCTCGAAGTTCTTGTCAGCCGCCAACTCCGGCATGGCAATGGATGAGGTCGTAGAAGAGGTCTTAGGCCGAAGCCTATCTCGAATAGAAATTATCCTCGCCATCCTTGCCGCTAATTGGTCCGCAGTTTCCGGGTTGGTCATAAACCTCCCTTCCGGATTTTGTCTCCTTTCCACTCTAAGTCTCCGCGCGGTACGTTCGATCTCAGGATCAAATAATATAGCTTCAGGGTCCGCTGTAGATCTCGTGTACATGCACAGGGAAAACAGAGTTTCAAAGAAATGATTAGTACCGTGGAAGGGCTAGGTAAAAATAAAGAAATGGAAATAATAATAATAATAATAATAATAATAATAAAGAAATAGCTAAGGTGGTAAGATCAAACGCAATCGCCTCCCCGGCAACGGCGCCAAAAACTTGATCGTGCCCGGATATACACCCAGAGAACGGTTGCAGTTTTACCGCAAGTGCACGGTGTAGCAGCGAGCGGGTTATCGAACACAGGGAGGACGAATGATCGTGCTTGTTCCAATCAACCTGGCTATTTAAGAAGAGAGAAATTTTCCTTTGGCGATCCTGTCACAATCGTCAGACAAAGTACGGAAATATCAAATCAAATAAAGAATGTCTAGGGAATGGGGAATTCCCGCTACTCACCGTCTTTCGTAATTATGGTTCATCGGTATCAAAATTTCTAGAATAAGATTTCGGATGAACTAGTTGCAACTGAAAGTAGAACCAAGCTCACGCTCTCGCGCTGTTGCCGGTCTATAGCTATCCTAGGCTCGGGCCCAATCTCTTGCAAACCCTAGCCTAGGGAAGCTAGCATTAGGATCAACATCATCGTTCAATCGCGCACCGAGCCCAATCTCTTGCAAACTCGGCCCACGACCTAGTTTGGGATAGTTCCTACCCGTCCAATCTCTTGCAAACGGGTATTGGCACGGAATTGGAACCGGAAACCCTAGTATCGGTCCAATCTCTTGCAAACCGATACTACGGAAATTCGATTCCAACCCAATTCGGATTTCTAGGGTTTCCTATCGAATTGGGATCCAATCTCTTGCAAATCCCAATCGATGTGAATTCCTAGCCATCCGTAGTAAATTGATCCCAATCTAATCCATAGTAGCAATTCTAGCAAAATTCCTACCAATTCATCACAATTATGAAATAGGGCTTGTAGGGTTCATCCCCACGCCCCAAGACGTGGCGACTACTCACAATTCATAGCAAGATCACAAAAATAATCAATGAAATAAGCAATAGAATTCATCACAATATTGAGATATGCAATAAAAATAGAATTTTTAGAGAAGAGAAAACACAAACCAATGGAGTTCTTCAATTAATCCAACAAAAATCCAATTCTGTCTCCTCTCCAATCACAAGAATAAAACTAAAAAGCTAATCTAAAAAGCTGCAAAAAATCTAAGAGAGAAGCTCTCCAAACTAGGGTAAAAACAGGGGTTAAATACCCCCCAAAATCGTCCAAAAACTGTGACCAAAATACCCCTGCACAGCCTGTTTTCCGCAATTTTCGCTACAGGCAGCGCGTCGCACTCGACCGAGTGCCAAAAGTCGCTCGGCCGAGTGAAAACCCTGTAAATTTCCAGTAAGTCTCGATCTTCATGGGTCTTCACTTCGGGGGCTGCTCGGCCGAGTGAGTTGTCGTCACTCGGCCGATGGCTTCATGGTACTCGGGCGGTCGGGATTATCCACTCGGCCGAGTGGGTCTTCTGAAGCTCAGGCAGCCGAAAAACAGTAACTTGGCGATTTTTGAATGGCTTCGTCTGGGCGCCACTCGGGCGGACGGGGTCTCGTCACTCGGTCGATGTGGTATCCGTCGCTCGGCCGAGTGCACATATGAATCGTGTCTGCTCTGGTCGGCCGAGCGGTGTCTCGCTGGTCGGCCAAGTGACTCCTTCACTCGGCCGAGTGGGACACTAAAAATGCCCAGATTGCTTATTTTGGCCTCCTCGTCGCTCCTGCGACGTCCGTTCTTCTTCCGCTCCTCTCCAACAGCAAAATACCCCTCGGGGAGGTCGTCGGTGACCCTCTGGAGTAAGCGCATCTCGAGATCACTCCAAATCGCGCCAAATCACCTAAAATGCGACAAAAACAACAAATCGTGAAAAGCATCGCAATATCGTCGATATATCGTGAAAAACATGATTTGGGCGATCTAAATGGCATGCAAACATGCGGGAAAAAGGTGTAAAGTGAGGAGTGATCAATTTGCTGCATGAGTATATTGGTGATATACATATGGTAGCAGGATTATAATTTTGATTGGTATTGCTTGTTTTTACGGGGTGATGTATGCGTGTATACCATGAGGTATACACGACTATTGAATATCTTAAACTATGTATGAAGTAGATGTATTGGTATACTAATTATAGGTAGTAGGATATGATGTGAATATATGTTCTACATGTGTGTGAATATACGGTGAATGCATGTATTAGGGAGGGTATTGTAATTATACGTGTGCTGATGTCTGTATTAATATTATGGTATACAAAGTAATTGAACTATGTGGGTGTTACCTGACTAAATATTAAGTGTGATTGACATATGGTATGTATATGGTTATATTGGTAGATGTGTATACATTGGAGTAGTGCTGGTATAGGTATAAATACCGTGTTACGTATATAGAGTATTCTGATATGTGTTTCGAGTCTCACTCAAGCTTGAGTGGGTATACTCTAAGTATATTGTTATGTATGTCTGAAGTTTGCATAGAGCGATGTTTGATGTATGTATAGTAATAGGAGTGTTTGTGCCTGGTTGTGTTACGCACATGATTGTGGGTCGCTATACCAGTATATAGTTATAGGTGTTGGCCTTGTGGTATAGTTATTTACTGAGGACTTGCCTGTGTGAACGTATGTGTACTAGCTAAACTAGGTGTGTAGATGTGCTAAGTATATAGTGGTAAGATTGGAATATATGAATGAAATGTTAGCGTGTGTGGGTGTGCACCATGCACGGGTAAGTATGTGCCTAGTTATAAGTATTGGTGACTATGATATGTGTGGCGTGTCGTGAGTATAGTTATAGGGCCGTATGTGATGTGAAGTTATGGTGAAATATTTGCATGCATTTGAATGACTATATATTGTGAAATTATAGTAGTGGCGAATGTATATTAGATATAGTAAAACTTGATTTAATAATGGTATGGTGTGATTACATGTGTTGATGTGTTTGGTATTGGATGTACACTAGGAAATATTAGGGAGTAGTATACCCATGTTTGTTTTGTGCATAGGTAGCTATCTATACGTAGAGCAATGATTGTATTTGCTAGTGTGAGACTAATCTTATGTGAGTATCTGAACTATTGTTTGTGCTAGGTAAGTAGTAGTTATATAAGGGATGTATGCATATATATGTGCATGAATATATACATGTTAGCAGAATTATTATTTGACTACCTAGTGTATGTATAAGCATCGGTAATGACTATACCTGATTCAATTATAGTGTGATGTGATCGGGATAGCTGCTAGTCTGGCTAGAGTTATATTATTAGTTAGAAAGTCTGAGGACGGACCTTATTCTAAGTTGGGAGGATGTCACGGTCGCTTTCCGATAGTACTTTGTTCGTGCACGTGCTTTTGACTATGCACGCACTTACTTTAGACTCTGTTTGTTTGTGAACACTTTGGTGTGATATGTCGTTGTGATCGTCTCTGAGAGTATTAAATTGTGGCACTAATTTGGAACACCATTTCTCGGGTTGTTTTCCCACGATTTGATCTTATTCGAAGAGACGTTGCGATTTTCACTTTTGACGTGAGACGTTTCTATTTTTAGTTTCGTCCCTCGACGTCGAAATTGAGATCAGTCTTCTTAGTTTTCTTTTTCTCGTCGTCCCGATCACCCCAATATTTATTTCACAATTTTTGGACTTCATTTGACCTATTTTACATTTTTGGCCAAGCTTTAAATATTTTTAAATACTAAGTTTTAAAGTATTTTCGACCCAATGTAATTTCTATTAGATTATAACTCTTCAAAATATTTTTGACCCAAAACCGTGCCCCTTGGCCGCACCCCTATAGCTTGAGAGATAGTGTGGGTGAGTTTTTGGGTTTAAAATGGATTCAAAAGCAATTTCAATTCAAATTAAACCCTAGACTTGGTCAAACCCATCTACGCTATATATAGGAGGCTTAGGATAACCTATTTTCCCAAGAAAACAAACCCTAGCCACCCCCACAACTCAAATTCCCACTTGCGACGTTCTTCGCAACCAACACCCGCAGCCGCCCGTGCCCGACCGACGAAATCCCTTGGTTTCCCTCGGTCTGACCGAGGCTCTCGCCCGCATCGCCGCTCCGCTCCGCACGTTGCAACTGCAACGTTGCAACCCCCGCACCGACCGAGAGCTTTCCTCGGTCTGACCGAAGCCCCGCCCCGCATCCTGCTCCGCTCCGCACCGCAGCACTCCGCTGCAGCAGCCCGCTTCGCAAGCCCCGCATCCGCCCGCTACGACCGACATGTTCTCCCGCATCGCCCGCTCCCCCGCTTCGTTGCAACCCCCGCTTGCTGCAGCCCGCATCCGCAAGCGCCCGACCGAAGAATTCCCCCGCACCGGCCCGCTGTGACCGAACGCCCCCGCATTGTAACGCTCTCCGCAGCGACAGACCGACCCCACTGCTGTGTTCTCTCAGTCTGACCGAGAGAAATCCTCGTAGCGGCTCGGTCTGACCGAGCGACGTTCGTCGCAACGTCGCAACTTTCGCATCGCTTGCCACCGTGGGCCCCCCAAGTTCTCCAGAGGTGTTGTGGATCCCCCATTGGCCCCTAGCACTACTGTGGACCCCACCTAGGTGCCTCCTCTTCGTGGATTTGCTGATTATGATGTTGCGATACGTCGTAGCCCTTCGTCGCACGTTCTAACGTTGGAATCTTGGTTCGTTGATCTAGTTGCTACCCAGACTATTCGAGCAAGGAATCTGATCTGGAATTTGGACTAGGAGCGCGTTCTTATATTCCAACCCCTGGCGTCGCTACCCAACGCCAGTGTAGCTTTCGCGTTGTGTTGAGGTAACGTTTTGCACCCTTAGGACCCCCAACCTATTGCCTGTTAATCAAGACTAAAATTGACGTTTTAAAGTGTTTTAAATTCACTAATAAAGATTAATAATATGGGACTGTAGGCTGGTGGACTTGTGCACATAGGTTGTTTGTGACTTATGGACTTTTGGACGGTGTTTTTTCAGACGTCAGACTTGCAGGCAAGTGAAACTTGCCAACTTTTGCTTAGGGCCATGTTTTAGGCCACTTCCTTGTTTTTAGCATAAAAGAGACTAGATAATGAAATGATAGCTGTCTAGAAGCAAATTTAAGATCTAGCTTGACAACGAAGCTAGATCTATCACCCTGCCATGTCATTCATGCATTATTGCCTGCCACGTTTAAATTCCTTATCTGTATGCACCTAAACTATTATCGGCCATGCATTGCATCTTACATGTCATCCAAGTTGAATGTTACATTCGTAGCACACGCTACAATACTTGTACTTCCTTGTTCAGGCCAGGTGCACCCCTATGCCATATTGAAAAACACTTCCTGGCTCGTGATCTAGAAGATGGGCACCAGTCCATATACACGTGGAGGGGTAGGGATAAGCGATCACTTGAGCTTAGGAGTTGGCCCGATCAGCCACTCTAGCCAAAAGGCGTAATCTCTGTGCACGACGTGCTTACTAGACTTGTCATTGTCCTTGTGATTGTTCTTGCAAAACTTGATATCCATGTCATGACTTAAATACCAGTTGCCATGCCATGCTCGTACTTTACGTTACTTGTTGCACTCATGCTATATCTGCTATGTCATTGCATCATGCTAGAACTGCTAGGTTGCTTTACTTTCACTTTCAATTTCCTTGCACAAGTCTCTTGCAGACTTGCTGACATGTGCCACTTGCTCTTTTGGGTGTCACATGTTAGACCCTGAGCCAGAGACCGTGGCTGAGGACGTGGTGTTTTACTGACGCTGAGCCTGAGCCCATGTCTGTCAAGGAGGAGTTTGTGGACACCGGTGACCAGCCTTAGTGACCTTGCTGAGCTTTCTTTTGTTTTAGGATTGCTGTTAGTTGTCGGTGCATGGCACCTTTACTTTGTATGTTGTACTTTTGTTGGCCATGCTGGGGCCTTTTAGATTCTTTTCTTTTAGCCTGGTGGCTTTTTCTGTGATGTTGAAACTTATTTTATGGATATTTTGAGATTGCTTTTTGTCTCATTTCCTTTATTATTATCTTGTTTCGTATCACATTTGCAAGGACCTGCCATTTGAAGTTTTATTGACGCTTATCAGGCTTGCAGCTTCGCAGCTTCAAGTCTGAGCGGACCTACTCACGCCTCGCCTCCATATTTTTGGGAAGCGGGGCGTGACAAACATCGAGGAAGGATATCGATGAATCAGAGAGACTATTGTGTTTGCTGTCTTCACCAAGTGTTAGTGGCGATATTATGATCATTGGATTTGGAAAAATTGGAGACAAGACAGGGTGATTGTTGGAGAATGAGTTAATTGAATGACCCAACGTGAGCTGCTACATGGAATGCACATATCGAACTATCAATGGTATCTCTCAAGTGATGATAGGCAAGATGGTCTGTTGACTTAAGATCATTATACGAGACAATGCATGAATGGTGTCACTTTGATCACTGACCAAGATTTTAGGCAGGGCTTGTCGAAAGGTCGTAGGTCGGGTGACACTTGAAGCATATAAGGGGGAGTAGGGCCAAGAGAGGATTCATCTCTTCCATTATGGGGAGTTAGTGTCACAGAGTCAGTATAATGCTTAGCAAAATTCCTTGGCCGAGGTATGTTGGATATGATCCAACAAAGACAAAGCAAAGACCGAACGATGCTAATTCGATCATGAAGCTATTAGGGGTTTACAGTCAACCATACCTTAACCTTTGCAGCGACATAATGATGACAAAGGGATTAAAACTACAGAATTCATCATTAACATACCGAGGGTGGTCTTGATAATACTCATGTCAAGTGGTAGAGCATGTAATGGTGATACCGAACCATGGACAATAACTGCTACTCGTGGTCACTGTCATTATGGGCTATGAGTCTCACTTGTACGAGGATCAAGCTGTATGGCCTCACATAGGCTGAGATCCTTAGTCCATGTAATAAGAGGTAGATGAAAAGATGCATGGGAACTAAAATGACCGCAAAAATAGTTGCAAAGGAGATTTCAATCATCTAGGATGTGACATGAATGACAAGCCATCCTATGAGCATAGAAAACCTAAACAAGGGTCTGGGAATGTACCAAACCCAGTTACTGTAGCCCAAGCATGGACTCGGGCTAGCCCTGGCTTATGGCTCGGGCTAGCCCAAGCATTGCGTGGGCTAAGTCTGAGCTTTAGGCTAGGGCATGCCTGAGCTTCTACTTGGGGACGCCAGAGTTGGCAACTTGGGGGCGTTCGAGCTTGGGCACGCCTGAGTGCCCGGGTGCAATAGTGCCTGAGCTTGTGCTCAGGCTACAGGTAGCCTGAGTAACCGCTCCGGCTGCTGTAGATTAAACATAGCTCCGGCTGCAACCCAAGCACGGCTCAGGTGCAAATCCAATAGGAGGTGTAGCCCCTTTTGGGGTAGTTTTTGTGTCAATTTTGACGTCAAATTTCAAGTTCAAATGATCTCAGAATTGAGTGATTTAGTTTCTATAGTTTCTTCATACGAAGAGCTTCAAAATGATATATCATTTGGCTTCTAAGGCTTACCCCAGAGAGAGACACAATTTCTCAAAGTTAAGCACTCTAAGTGAAAAAACTTGAGTAAAAGTGGCCTATCTTTTTAGCACGACATCGGATGTGTTACTAATCTATTGGTTTTGCTCACCCTATAAATAAGGTCCACCGCATTTAGTCAAACTTGTACCAAGCCTTGATCAAGGGAGGGCATCCTTATTAAGTGAGCGAATCTAGATCTAAAGGGGACGAAATTTTAGTCCTCTTTTTCCTCTTTATTGTCTCTTTTAGTTTCTAGCAAAACTTGAAGGGAGTTCAGATCTAATCCGAAGCCTGCGGTGGGATTACCAGCTAAGGTGAAATCTTGTAGGGCAAGTGGTTTCTTTGAGACGAGGCATTGCTTCGCTTGAGGCTGTCGTCCTAAGGAAATTTTTTTTGTGAACACAAAACATAAGGTATGCTTTTATTTTTTCATGCCCCGCTTTCCAAGTACGGAAGGCAAGACGTGATGAGGTCTGCTCAGACGTGGAGCTGTGAAGTTGCAGTCTGATAAGCGTCTATAAAAAAATTCAAATAGTAGGTCCTTGCATTGCGTCGAAGAAACAACAACAACAACAACAACAACAATAAAGTAGATAAAAAACATCCACCAACAAACATCCAGAAATTATTCTAACATCACAGAGCAGTCACAAAAGTACAAGTCTGAACAATAGGCCTAAAGCATGGCCAAAACAAAAGCAAAGAGAGTCACCGACTGAGACTAAGGGTAGGACCGGAATCCTCGAACTGAACGTCAGCAACCTGTCGTCCTCTGCAGCTAAATCAGGCTCAAAACCTGACATGTGACACCCAAAGAGAAAAGGGCACATGTCAGCAAAAGTCTCCCAAAAGAAAACGGAGAACTTTTGTGCAAGGATACAAATAAAAGAAAAAGCGACTGGCAGTTCTAAATATAATGAAATGATATGACATTTAAAGAATGCAACAATTTAAGATGACATGATGGCATGCATGCACGTCGTAGAAGAAGCTACGGAAAACACTGTTTCATGAGTCACGAACATTATCATTTCACATTGTGCACAAGGTTTACGCCTTACAGCTGAAGTGGCTGTACGGGTACACTTCTACGCTGAGTGGTCGCTTAACCCTACACCTCCACGTGTATCGAGCGTTGGATTCCCAACAACATTGTGCTCGCTTCTGGATCACGGGGCCAGGAAGTGTATTTGGTTTTGGCATAGGGTTGTGCCTGCAAAAGCAGGTGCCTAGCCTCAATAGCAACAATATTTGTAGCATGTGCTACTCAATCACGAAGAAACATATGATGCATGACATGACATGTGATGAGCAGTTAAAGTGCGTACCGTTAATTGAAAATTAAACATGACAAGACAGCATGAATGGAAGTAAGTAAAAGTGTCGGATCTAGCTTCGTTGTCAAGCTAGATCAATAGTGGTGTCGGATCTAGTTTCGTTGTCAAACTAGATCAAAAGTGTCATCTAGGCAGCTATCATTTCACTGCCTAGTCACTTTTACGCTAACACACAAATTGGCCTAAAAACTTGGCCTAAAACATTTACTGGCAAGTATCACTTGCCTAACGATCATGCTGAAGTCACGATCAACCAGAGTCCAATAACTACCTATGTGTTCATATCGCAGTCCAACCTACAGTCTCAATAATTAATCTTGATTAGTGAGTCACAAAACAATCAGAAGCTACCATTTTTAGTTGATTAACAGGCGAGTGGTGAATCATACAGAGCGAAATTTACCTCAACACGATGCACGAGCTACTATGACGTCGTGTAGCGACGTCATGGGTTAGATTCCGATAGCTTGAACGGTACGGAATGAATGATTCTCTGTTGATAAAACATGTGCACAAATAAGTTCGTTATGACGAGACTAGATTTATTAGGCAATCCTAAAAACGTCTTATGATCCAATTTTAATTAGATTCTCTATCCTAAGACGGGGTTCATATTTTTAGTCCAGAATGTCATAGCATCGTTTTCATGCGTCATTTCACGAATAAACTTCAAGTTATGTAGCATATAGTAAAAATGACGTATTAAACAACAAACTTCAAAAATTTATATCTATTTGCACACTTTCCCGTTTTTGGCGTCTTGGTGTCGTCGGAAACGTCTCGACGAGTACTATGCTATGGTGATGACGGTTTGCTGGTGTGATAAAACACAAATTCAGATTAAGCTGTTTTCGACAGATTACGATATCAAAACAACCCATACGACATCTAATGATTCAATTTTATTAGGTTTTCTAATTTACGGTGTGGGTTATAAGTTGTTTAAGGGTAGATCTACTAACCAGAAGTGCAGCAAAGGATCGGGACGTAATGATGGGCAGCGGCGATGCGTACGGTTCCGAAACAGCGTCGTTGAGTGTCGGGGAAGGACGAGGGCTACGACGTTGCGTCCGTGCGGCTGTCAGCGAGGCCTGGGGAGTGTTCTCGGCAGTTCAGGACATGGCAGCAGGTAATGAGGGGTCGCCGTGCGGTGTTCACGAGCATGGGGGAGGAGCAGCTCGTGGCCTTGGCTGCTGGGCGTCGTTTTCCAGTGATCTGGGCCACCCGTGGGTGGAGGTGGCCGTGCCTGAGGTGAGGGCCGGGGTGTGATGCGAAAGAGAAGAAGAAGGAGGCGCAGAGGAGGTGGAAGGGGTGTTCGGCGTTGGGTGTGGCCTGGGGTTGTTTATGAAGACGTGGAGACGAGGAGTCGATGCGAATAAAAGAAGGATGCGCGCGACGCTTAGGATCTCGGAGAAGAGAAGTCGGGGCGAGGGAGAAGGACGACAGTCTGGGCGTTGCGAGGGTGGGTTACGGGATGTGTGGAGAAGTCGCGAGCCGCTGGTCACATGGGGAGAGGAAAAAAAGGAGGGTAGGGGCGGCTGCGTACTAGGTTCCCAAGCTAGGGTTTCTTTTTTTTATATAATATTATTAGGGGCAGCTGCTAGTTGTAGGGAGAGATGCAAATAGAGACCATATGGTTAATTTTATAATATAAGATAGTAGGTGAAGGGTGGGGGAACACGTGAGCATGTGGGTTTGAAATGGCTGTAAGTGATAGCATGTACCTTAGGCTTTAGGTTTCCCCTTCTTTTTTTAATAGCTTCTCACTAAAACTGTGTGTGTGCACGAAATGTGTGCGTGAGTCTGATTCGGCCACAAGGGTTTCTAAAATGGCTAGGGTTAATAAGGAAGGTGATTTGAATTCCTGTTAAAAGTATTTTAATTAAATGGGTTTTAATCAAGAGAAATAAGGGCCCATTAATTAGGTTTAAATGGGTTTATAAAAGGAAGGCTTTTCAAATATTTAAAAATTTAAATTCGAATTGGAATTTTGATTCAAAAATTTAAAACATAATTTTAAGAAGGGACATTAAAATAATTATTAGAGAGGATAATAATAATATTAAAGATAAGTATGAAAAATAGAAGTGGATACGGGTACGGGAAACAAAAACGTCTAATAACGGATATGAGAAAAATAATACACGAGGGAAATACAGATAAAAGTAACGATAAAAACCGGTCGTTACATATTTTATAGCAGTTTAATATCTGATCTATCTTTGCGAGTTCGGTTTGCCCTTCTCCTTAGATAATCTAGACCTGAAAAGGGTTTTAATTTTTCCGTATGGGTTTTATTAAGTGTGATTTTATGATTTTTATTCTTCCATTGCTTCCCACGTCTGTTAAGACTTGGGCTAAACAATGGGAAAATGCTCTATGTAAGCCTCTTTAAACCCAACAATGGTATCAGAGTGGGGTTTACCTTAATCTGAATTTTTCTGCAATTAATATATCATGTGTGCAGACGATGATTGTATTGTTGTTGTGCCATGTTAAGCTTTCTAGGTTTCTATTTTAATTATGTAGTTTGATAGTGCCTGCATGCACTTAATTTTTGTAATTAATTTGATGGCTTTGTCTCTTTTATGTATTTTATTATTCTTTCAAAGGTAATGCCCTTTTGAAATGTATAGTCAACTTAGGTGGTGAAGCTACCCGGAGTTGTTAATGGCGGGAGATCCATGGAATTTATTTGTGCCAAAGAGGTGATTTGCAAGGTGTTACTAGGTGATGGACAACCTACTTGATCCATGGAGTTGTCTTAGTTAATTAGGGTGTTTCTAGAGAGCTTACATGAATCTGTGTTGATTGTTAACTTTTTCATGCAAAGTTGCGATCAGATTTTGGTTTTCACGGCATGACATATAATTTTATATTGCAGAGGTCCCGCCGTTCTTCCATAGTTATCTAACCTATAGTTACGACATGGTCCCGTGACCTTTTGCAATAATTATATGCGGTTTTGAATTTTTAAAAATCGTTTTTAAAAATTAGCTTCCTTTCTGTTAGACGATAACTGGATGGGATGCAGGTGTTGTGAAATGAGATTTAGATTCTTAAAATGATAGTTTTAGGAATCACCTAGTTAATAGGATTAACTAATTCGATGAACCCATAACATATCGATGGATAATAATTTTGATAATCGGCGTTCTTAATGTATTCTTGAGCCGGTGCCTTGGATAGTTTGGTGTCTAGGCTAGATCATTCTAGTCAGGCTCGCCCTAGCTAGGTATAGTGATCTTACCGGGCCAAACCTAACAAGCTGTATTCACATGGATCAACATAGAATTCCAATTATCAATAATGTAGACATTGATTGTATTCTAGTCAATTACGTTAATTATCCTTTTCAGGATTTGCCTAGCCATCTTTGCTTTTGTAATTTGGCAATCAGGGATTCTCGTTACGGTTGTTGGGAAAACTCAAGCTATGGCATGGCTATCTTTTAGGCACCAATTCTATTATACACATGATGTATTTTAGCCTAACCCAAACTATCGTGTCGTGAACATAATCGAGCGTCAGTGTAAATTAGGACATGACAAGAAAGTAATGGGCGACTAGACTAGTCATTATGATTGTTGGGTGATCACTCCATATTTTACACCTTTTTTCTGCATGTTTGCATGCCGTTTTGATCGCTCATACCGCGTTTTTCACGATTATTCGACATTATTGCGATGCTTTTCACTATTTCTTGTTTTTGTCGTATTTCAGGAGATATGAAGCGATTTGGAGTGATTTTGAGATCAAGAGGATTTGCACCCACTCTGGAGTGTCACCCACAGCTCTTTTGAGGGCCATTCAGCGATGGAAGACGAGTGGAAGAAGAAGGAACTTCGTAGGAGCAACGAGGAGGAGAAACGAAGAAGATTGGGCATCTACAGCATGCCACTCGGCCGAGTGAAGCACTCAATCGGCCGAGCAGAGAAGCTCGCTCAGCCGACCAGACCGGACACGCACAACAGAAGAATATCGGTGTGCCCTCGGCCGAGTGACGATAGACCACTCGGCCGAGTATGGAGATCCCCTCGCTCAAGTGGCACGAGAGAATCCATCCAAAAAGAGGCCGACTTACTGGAAATCTATAGACGACCTGAGAGTTCCGACTCGGCCGAGCAAGGAAAGCCCCTCGGCCGAGTGAGTAAAGCCACTCGGCCGAGTCACCTCCAAAGACAGACCCCCGAAAACCCCCGACTTACTGGAAATCTACAGGGTTTTTCACTCGGCCGAGTGACATTTGTCACTCGACCGAGTGAGCCGTCCCGCCTGCTGCGTAAGTTGCGATTTCTGGGTTGCGCAGGGGCATTTTGGTCACGATTTTCTGGGCGATTTTGAAGGGTATTTAAACCCAGTTTTTGCTCTAGTTAGAGAGGACTTTTTAGAGCTTTTTGGCAGCCTTTTGAGAGCTTTTTAGATCATTAGATTTAGCTTTTCTTTTGGGGGATTAAAAGGCTACTTATGTTGGATGCTATTGGATTCTCATTGGTTTGTCTATTCTCTTATCAAAAACCCTATTTTTGTTAACAATTTCTCTATTGCAATGAATTGTGTTGATTTTATTATTGATTTTCTTAAGTATTGCATGATGATTAGTGAGTAGTGCCTTCGTCTTAGGGCGTAGGAATGAACCCTATAGACCATATTTCTAAATTGTGATGAATTGGTGAATTTCTTGCTAGAATTGATTAGGGTTAGGTTGGGATTGATTAATTACGGATAGCTAGGGATTCATATAGATTGGGATTTGCAAGAGATTTGGGTCCCAATTGATAGGAAGCACTAGAAATTCGATTTAGATTTACGATTGGACTTCTCTAGAATTGGTTTGCAAGAGATTGGACCAAAGCTAGGATTTTTAATCGTGTTTCTATACCAATATCCGTTTGTAAGAGATTGGACGGATATGAACTATCTCAACCTAGGTCGTAGCTCGAGTTTGCACGAGAGTGGGCTCAAGATACGATTGAACGATGATGTCGTTCTTCACGCTAGCGGCTTAGGTTACGGCTTGCAAGAGATTGGGCCCTACCCTAGGTTTGCTATAGACCGGCAATAGCGCGAGAGCGTGAGCTTGGTTCTACATTTAGTTGCGACTAGTTCACCTGAAATTCAAGTCTAGCAATGATGCAACCTATGAATCACAACGATGAGATACGGTCTGTAGCGGGGATTCCCTATACATAGACGCTTTGTTTTATTGCTATTTCTATCGACATTCGAACCATTGTGACCATTTCATCCCAAATTATTCTCGACCATATTGATAGCTAGGTGATTGGAAGGAGACACGGTCATTAGTCCTCCCTGAGTTCGATACCCGCTCGCCGCTACACCGTGCGCTTGCGGTAAGACTACGAGTCGCTTGTCCCGGGTGTGTATTCGGGGCGTGAACAAGTTTTTGGCGCCGTTGCCGGGGAGGCGACAGTGTTTTATTCTCTTTACTTAGTATCTTCTTTTGTTTTGTTTTGTTTTTTTACCTTTTTACTCCTTTTTCGTGCTAACAATTCCTTTGAAACTCTGTTTTCCTTTGCATGTACACGAGATCTACGACGAACCCCGAGGAAATACTATTTGATCCGGAGATCGAACGTACCGAGAGGAGGATCAGAGCCGAGAGAAGGCACGCTATGGGGGGTAATTGTATGAACCGCACGAAGACACCGGAGGAACTAGCGGCACGTATGGCGAGGATCATATCCATCAAAGATAGGCTTAGGCCTAAGACTTCCTCCACTACCTCTTCCATTGCTATGCCGGAGTTGGTGGCGGACAAGAATTTTGAGCTAAAGACGGGATTGGTAGTATTGATGCAACAAGACCCATTTCATGGGAACTCCCATGAGAATCCGCATTATCTCATCCAGCTTTTCTTGTCCAAGCGCGTCACCTTCCAAATGCCAGGCGTTTCTGTTGATGCAATCCGAATGCGGCTCTTCCCCTTTACACTCAAAGACAAAGCTTTATATTGGTTGAGGACGCAGGCGGAAGGTATATTCACTACTTGGGATGAGTTGGCTAGCGCCTTCGTTGACAAATTCTACCCGCCATCCAAGACGATGAAGATACGGAGTGCTCTCATGTCCTTTAAGCAAGGACCGCAGGAGACCCTATACGAGGCATGGGAGTGCTTCAAGGATTTACAGCATCAGTGACCCCATCACATTATAGAAGATTGGGAGCTTGTTCACAGTTTTTACAATGGACTCCAATCGGGCACGAAGCAAATTATAGACGCAACCGCCAATGGAGCCATACTATCGAAGACCCCGGATGAAGCTACGGCCTTATTAGAGGAGATGGCCTCTAATAACGAAGAATGGGGTGACGAGCGAGGTCATTCTTCTTCCTCCTTGAAGCCCACTAGCAAATATGAGGCCAAGGCCGTAGCGGAGCTTTCGAACAAATTTGACTCTCTCCACAGGTAGTGGAGAGATTGGAGAAGTATATCACCGAGCCACATGGAGCACCCTCTACATCTACGCCGATAAGCAATATGAGTGATTGGCAAGACCAATCTCAAGTCATGTATGTAGGAGGAGATCATGGAGAGGGGGCCTTGGAACAAGAGCAATATGTTGCGGGGAACTCCGGATATTGGGCCAACCCGGCAGCAAGAAACCATCCGGGCTTTTCATATGCAAACAATGATGGTGCTTTAAACCCGCCGCTACAACAACCTCCTCAAGCTCAGCCTCCACTACCACAACCTCAGTATCAACCGAGAGGGCCACCGCAACAAAATTACCCGCCTAGGCAACAAGCGGGACCGTATAGACCGCCCGGTTACAACCAAGGTTGGAGAGCTCCCAACCCACCTCAAGCTCAACCACAATTGGACCACGAAGCTAGGGTGGAGGAATTCATGGTGGAGCAAAGAAAGATCAATGCTAGGTTGACGACGGGACAAGATTCACTAAATACCGTCGTCGCTCAACTTGGAGAGCAACTTGCGTTGCTAAACAAGAACGCCCAACAATTGCCGGCTCAACCCGAGCCCAATCCACGGAGAAACACCGGACACATCAATGCGGTGGTGGCGGTTACAATAAGGGGCGGGAAGGATACCACTCCCGCTATGACCCAAAACAAGCAACCCGTGGTAGAGATTTTGGAAGAAAAAGAGCCGACAATTGAGGAGGATAGCCAAAAGGAGCCGATAGGAGGAGGAAATTCTGAAGTGGCGAAGCCTAATGACGAGCGCCGCTACATGCCACTGGTGCCATTTCCACAAGGCTAGCTAGAGCCAAGATAGAGAAAAGGCTCGCCAAGTTCCTTGAATATTTGAGGGGAGTAAGCCTCAATATTCCTTTCCTAGATGCTATAGTGGAGATCCCGTCGTATGCAAAGTTCTTGAAGGACTTGATATCGGGAAAGAAAAGGAAGGAGAAAATCATGCTTGTCGAACAATGAACTTGGTTTACCCGGAAGGAAAAGGAGCCCGCGAAATTCAAGGATCCCGGGAGTTTCCGCATCGCTTGCACACTTGGAGGCGTCCCGTTGTAAAAAGCTTTAGTTGACTTGGGCGCGAGTGTGAGCCTAATGCCCCTTAGCATGTTCCAGAAATTGAACACAGGCACCGACTTGAAGCCGGCCGACATGAGAATTCAACTTGCAGACGGTCAGATTACTAGGCCGGTAGGGATTGCGGAGAATATTCCACTTCAAGTTCTGGGAGGAATATGTTTACCTTGCGATTTTGTTATCATGGACATCAAGGAAGAGGGTGACACTTCACTTCTACTTGGACGCCCGTTCCTCGCCACCGCCGGTGTTATAGTCGACGTGCGGAAAGGAACTCTATCCTTGAATGTCGGGAACATCGAAGTCGAGCTTCACATATCCAAAGCCATGAAGCATATGCCCTATCACAAGGAGTTGGACTATGTGGATCTCCTCGATGAAGTGATTGAAGAAGCTATCCCCCACTCTATTGGCGCTCTCCATGATGATGGCTTTGAGGAAGGCCAGCCTTCTAGCGAAGAAGAGAAGTTGGAGGACCCTCCAGATAGCTCCACGGCCGATGATGAAGGCGACGCTGATGTCGCGAGAATATGGGAGCTTTGCAAGCTCTCAACGGCCAAGAACCCAAAGAAAGCTCCACCGAATAGAAGATCGGTGTCACCGGCCAAGAAGAAGATATGAACGAGCTCTAGCTTGGGGGACTTATCCCCCAACATTACCCATGATGAGGGGGCACTGAGGAAGACCAATGATCATCACGACCCAATCCAAGTGGCCTTCCCGGCAAATTTGACGGGCATATCTCGTATGCGCCCAACATCACGAGCTAAACGAATATCTAAAGGGGTTGAGCTCATGACCTAAAATGAGAGCTTTTCGAGAGGCAACCCGACGGTTTTTGCATTGTTTTTATTTGATTTTCATTTTTGATTTAGATTTTTATTAGTGTTTAGAGTCTAGTGTCTATGAAAATCGTGACAACGGGTCCTAATTTTCATGACAGGAGATGGAGAAAGAGAGATCACTCATATGAAGGATGACCGAGGCAAGGGAGAGCGCTCCAGGAACATGCTCAGGCCTTAGGAGGAGGAAGAAACTGACTGGAGGAAGAAAAACAGAGATTGGAGAGAAAATGGAGAGCCGTTGCAGAAAACAACACGTCACTCGGCCGAGTAGTATCTGCCACTCGGCCGAGCGAAGACTCCACTAGGCCGAGTGGAGCACCAATCAGGGAAGTTTTTGCAGAGCAACTCTCTGTCACTTTCTGTAAGTTTTAGTCTTAATTGCCACTCGGGCAAGTGACTTGTCACTCGGCCGAGTGAAACAGATACCCTCCCAGTTCTAAAAAATTGCCGAGTGGCAGAGCCTCTCAGCCGAGTGGAGTTTTTCCATTCGGCCGAGTAAAGCAAAGCCACTTGGCCGAGTCGTAAGTGGCAAGGATATTTTCATTTTTTTAGTTTACGCCACTCGGCCGAGTGGCGTTGTTGCTCGGTCGAGTCGTAACAATTTTATATATAAGTAGCAGCGGCAGCGGCGCGGTTTTCGAAACGCAAAATTCCCAAACCCACGCTCGAGCCATTGCCGTTTCATATCCCCTCACCCACTGCGATCGTCACCCCCTCGCCCAAATCGCCGCTGCACCATTGATCCACCGTCGACGTCGACCACCGCCGCTGCCTTGCAGCCGCCGACCGCCGGCGCCGGCCGCCCCTATCCGTCGATTACCCCTTATTCGCCCCGAAATCCCCATATCTCCTCGTTTCTCTTGATTTGTACGCCCGTTGAGCCCCAAATTCAAATTAATTTTTATATCCATCTATTATCCCTTATCTCCCCCATACGTATTGATTATTATTCACTGATTTTATCGTTTTTGTTACAGACTAGCTTGGGGGAGCTTTGGGGACTTTTAGGACGCGTACGGAGCTTCGCGGATGAGGCATCTCTTTGCACACACTGCTAATTGCTCTCACGGCATGTTCAGGTACACTCGTTCCATTATTTTGCACGTCGCATTACTTATTTGGGTGGGCACGCTTCTCGGTACACATGCCGCCGCGCACTAGGCCACGTACACGGGGATCCGCTTCGAAGCGGAAGAGGACCGATGATCCTGGTCCCTCTTTCGCTAGGGAGGACTCCCCTCCACCTAGCCCACAACCACCTACACAGCCAATTCCTGCTGATCCCGTTCCACCACCCGCTCCTGCCGTCGGGTCGATGGGGATTACGTTTCGAAATGACGCACACTGCACCAGATTCGAGCGTATCAACCATCGCTCAATAGTACCCTGTCACGCCCCGCTTCCCATTATACTTGGGAGCGAGGACGCGAGCGGGCCCGCTTGGGCTGGAGCGGTGAAACTCCAAACCAATAAGCGTCTGTGGGTAAACCGTAAACAGGTTCTTGCATCTCAAACTCGGAACAAAAGGAAATTCCATTATTATTACATTGATGTCCAGATTTACAAGTACACAAATAAGGCCAACTTGGCCATTAAAAGTAGAACTACAACCAAAAATACACCTGAATAAGATTACAACAATTATTAAATTTTTAGCGGCATTGCGAAAACTCGTTGTTCTCCAGCAGCGGATCTCAACGTCTGGGCTCCCTGGTCAAGCTGCTCAGTCTCTAGGCTTGCTTCTCTCCAAATCTGTCTAATACTTGACGTATATTTCACAGACAAGGAAATATACGTCAGCGAGGGTCGCTCGGCAAGATTAAAAAAACATTAGTAGGAAAAGACCCTCGGCAAGGTTATAATATGGTTTACAACTATGATGCCAACAAGATCGTACATAGCATCATATGGAAACATGTGAGCATAACAACTGTAGTGTGTAGAGTAATGAGCATGAGTGGTGTAGTGTGCAAAGTAGCAACGCAACAGGTGTAGTGTGTACAGCAATAGTCGTGATAGGTGTAGTGTGTATAGCAATAGTCGTGACAAGTGTAGTGTGCACAGCAATAGTCGTTATAGGTGTAGTGTGTACAGCAATAGTCGTGACAAGTGTAGTGTGTACAACAATATGTAAAGCAAGTGTGGTGTGCACAGCAATAATCGATCGTGACAATAATTTTAGCAGTTTACGCTGTAGCATCAACAGAGGTAAAGAGAAGGGTGCATCAATCATTCAATCAATCTCCTATCTAGTGACAAGCCCAGTGTCCGAGGGGGAGGTGACCAGCATCACACCCAAGTCAACGGGAGCTACCCGTGACTCTATACTCACCGACCTGGCCAGGTGTCGGTCAAGTTCACAACTAGAGTGTAATCCAGCTTTCCAGCCTCTACTACACTAGACTACCCCACCCAAAGTGTCCATAAGCCAAAACCGTAGTTCAATGTTTACCGTATGGCAAACATTCCGTAAATGCCCCGTGGGCCCATATCCGTATTGCCCGAAGGCCCAAAAGTCTGTAATTTGCCCAAAGGCACAATAGTCCGTAGTTTTGTCCCGAGGACCCAGTATCACAAATCATCAATGGTGTACATTTCACAAATTAAAGTATACAAGCCATGAGTGCATTTCGATAGTAGTAATGTTTGAAAGTAAAAGCAATCAACCATGTCGCTAGGTTTAATAAGATTAAGAAACATATTAAAAATTGTTATTAGCAATGTTCAGTAATCCGGCCACAGAATCTGAACAATATGGCTTAAAACTCGTTGGTGATAAATACTTGCATCTTTGAAAACAGTTATAGAAAAAAATATACTTACGGGTGGTAAATACTTGTACCATTGAAAATCTGTAGAAAGTATTATACTTGCAAGAGGTAAATACTTGCCTGAAGCGATGCGATTTTGGTGCGTGCACGATCGCAAGATAGGCACAGATTGATCTGCGTTAATGGATTTAAATGTCAATCCCAACTAATAACTTAGTGTAACTATCATGTGTGTACGGGCAAACTAACTCATTTATATACGAACATACTACATAAAATTCATATACTTTTTAGGTTAACAATATTAGTTACTGCTAATATAATGCAGCATATTAAAATGTACATGGGGTCATGAGAATATATATTTAATACAATAACTTAACTTATATAATGTAATATAACTGTAACATGTATTATTATAACATTCATATAACTATACATATATATATAAACTCTAATAGGATTTACTGATCTTAATGCCTCCTGAGTACATGCTTCACTATATGCTCTGATATGCATTGAACACCAAACAAATATTTATAAAAGATGTTGCATGCAGTGAACTCACCGACCCTATTTGGTGCCTCGTGCTGCAGGCGGCTGATGAGCGCGGGTCGACGTCGGGCTGTGGGGTTGTCGTCGCTGATTGGAGGGAGGCGTCGGGGATCTCAGGCGGTGTGCCGGCGTCGAGGCGAGGCACTGCGGCGACGAGAGGGGGCCGCGGCGACGGGGCGAGGGCCGCATGTGGCCGGCACTGGTGTGGCACGCTGGGAGGCGATGACGACGAAGTGTCGCCGGCGACAGCGACGCACGGGCACAGGGGCAGCGGGGGTCGGTGGGAGGTGAGGCGCGGCGATGCGGAGGAGGCTGCGGGCTCCTCTGATTGGGGTGAAGCAGGGGAGCGGTGGCTCGGAGAAATAAGTCCTTGGGTTTTATTTTTATAATAGCCTTGGGTTCTTAAGATATCAGGTGTTGATGTGTGAGGGTCTAGTAACGTACAGCAGGTGAAGAGTCCAAGGCTGGGTCTTAGGTGTTTATTATAATTTATAATAGCTTGTAAGTATGGGGGTGGGAATGACATTACATGAGTATGGGTTTAAAATTAGGAAATGATTTTGAAATGTAATAAATAGGATTTAGCCAGGAAAGTTTTGAAAATGAAAGTAATAATTATGGGAGAAATAATGGGCTAGCTAAAATAGGAAATTATTTGAAATCCTCTTAACAGGTTTAATGAAGGGAATAAAAGTAAATCAATAGGTTTTTAATAAGACCTAATAAGGAAAGATTTTCAAAACGTTTAGAAGTTTAAATTTGAATTTGAATCTTTGAATTGAAAATTAAAACCAGAGTTTTAAGAAGGGCATTAAATAATAATAAAGGGTTTATAGAAGGAAACGTTTTGAAATCCTAATTAATAATTTTAGTATCTAATTTAGGAGGGCTTAAAATGTTAAAATAGAAAGGTTTTGTTTTAAATAAAAGATTTAAAACTCAAGAGAACAAGGAAAGAAACAAGCATTACTTGTTATGAAGAGTGGATTTAATTGCAATGAAAAAGGAAGGATTTGAAATCTCATTAAATAAGATTAATATTAAATGGGTTTAATTAGGAGGACTTATGGTTAATCAATTAGAATTAAATGGGTTATAAAAAGAAAGCTTTTGAAAGAAAATTAACAGGTTTTATTAGGTTTTAAATAAGGAAATGTTTTGAAATGAAGTCAATAAGATTTAATGGGTTTATAAAAGGAAGTCTTTTCAAACATTCAAAAGTTTTAATTTCGAATTTGAATTTTGAAATTTAAAAACAGATTTAAGAAGAGGCTTTTTAAAAATAATTGTAATAAAGTGTTATGACAATAGGAAAGCTTTTTTTTGAAAGTAAATTAATAGGTTTATTTAGGGTTTAGATTTGGGACATAATTCAAAAATAGTTTGTATTTTAAAATGGTTTTAAATTTTGAAATTAGAATTCGAAGATGACATTTAAACTAATTTATAAAAGATGTTTTCCAAATAATTATAGAAAGGATTTAATAGGATTATAATTGGTAGGTTTAAAGTGGGAAATCAGGGCTATTCAATCAGGTTTCAAAAAAAGAAAATCTGAAATTAGAATTTAATAGGGGAGATTAATAATAAGGAATAATTAGGAAAGTTTTCGAATGATAACATTAATTGGAGGAATTAAGAGTAAGATAAAAAGGAAGGTTGAATAAAAATAATTAGAGGAATTAAAAGGGTTTGAATGAGTAAATATTTCCAAAATAGTTATTATTAAATTAGGATTATAAAAATAAGGTTTTTACATGAATTCGAATTTAAATTTCAAAAACATTTGGAATTTCAAAACATTCAAATTTTAGATTTCAAATCATTAATAACACTATTATTAAACTAACTAACCAGTATATTAATAGTATCCATACCTCAAGGTATATTAATGAAAGACTTAAGGTAACGGGTTTTAAAAATAAGGAAGGTTAGAAAATTTGAATTAAAAGAGAGGGTTTAATGGGAGAATACTTGTAAATTAGCTATGATTTAATAAGGAGATAAAAAGAGGAACCATTTGAATTCAGATGTGAGAATATTTGAACTTCTTAAAACATTTGAATTTAAATTTTGAATAACTATTTATATGAAATCAAATAATAACATATTTACATATAAATACAGCAACTTAAATACGTATTTAAGTATTTGAAGTTAATTAAAATACGTTCGTAATTCAAATACGTAAAAGATACGGAAAATCACGAAATAGAAGATAGAATATACGAACAAAAATACGTACCATTGAATACCGGCCATTACATACCCTCTAGGTTTGCACACCTAGCCGACCTAGACCACCTAGGGGTACTTGAGGGGCTTCTCACGTTGTACGACAACGTGGGATGGTGACGTGCGTTTATATTTCATATATTTGCACATGTTTTCTTCCATGTTTTTCCGTATTTTACCACAGTCTTATATTCGTTTTCTCGTGTTTTCTTGTTTTCTTTCACTTTTCCATGTTTTTCGTGTTTTGCAGGAATTTACTGGCAAATGGGCCATAAAACGATGATATCATGTGTCCCAGGAGCAACGGGAGGAGTCACGCGTGATCCAGGGGGTTAAACGACGAAGATTGCATCGTTTAGCCCCTCACCCGATCGGTTGGTCATCTCCAACCGATCGGGTGATGCACACGTGCACCACTCGGACACACTCACGAGAAGTCACCCGGTCGGTTCAGTGACCGGGTCAAAAGCTCAAACTCTCTGGAAATCGAAGCTGATTGCCAACCGATCGGGTGACCTTCACCCGATCGGTTCACCTGTAGCTGAATTTCAACAGCCAAGACACGAAGATCCAACTGGTCTCCTCACCCGGTCGGCACCAAGATCCAACCGACCGCATCCAAGATCCAACCGACCGGTTCATCCTGACCAGGTGAAACCCCGCATTGCACTGTAATTTTGTGAACCGGTTCACCCGATCGGTTGACTTGTCAACCGATCGGGTGATGTCGTTTTCTATAAATAGAACCCTAGGTTTCCCAGATTTGGGAGTTGATTAATTTTTGCTGTTTTCTTCATTTTGTGACGGCTGTAATTTTCCAGTTTTTGTATGTTTTCGGATCTTTGTAAAACTTTAGTATTATCTTAATTGCTTTACTACCATTGCATTTCTATTGTCTGATCATGATTTTTACGTTTCATTTTCGTTTAGATCGCTATTTACTAAATATGTGTGAGTAGTTCCCAAATCTGGGATTTTGGCGGAAACCCCTTCATGGGCTCTTCCCGATGCGTCCATAGGGCTAGGAAATCTATAGGGATTAGGAATCTAACGATTACGCGTGGTGTTTTATTGTCATCGGCGGAAAAAAGATCGCCTTTGACCGTTGGGCCAAGGGGGAATAAACTTTGCGGTTGACTCCCTAGCCATAGCTCACGTCCTTAGCGTAGACGTCGAATCCTAGCGTGCGGGAGCGGTATGATGAGGCGTTGGGAGTTTTCGTTGCGAGATTAGTGCTCCCGGAGTCGATCCGTGTTAATGGACACGGGAGTACCCACTGATCGAACCCGGGAAGTCCGGCGTATCATCCTGGGCACCGACCGGAATATCGGGCCCATGGGATGCCGGTACCACTTTCAGAGGAAACGTCTCACCATTAGACCCTCATTCCGATCGCTATCCTACCCGTAGGCCGTATCGGCGAGATTCGCTCGATAGGGTGGAAACCAAAGTCCCGGGTTTTTCCTTCATATTGTCTATACCTTGCATTCCTTTACCGTGACAACCCATCATTAGATCTGGGCTAGCTCGCCCATGGGGTGATTTTGATCCTCTTTGACACAAGCACATCCACGCTTTCCTGAGTTCGACTCCCAAGCCACACTACAACATCGTGCGCTTGCGGTTACAAATATTTAAAACTCACGCCCCCATTCGCATCATTGCCACACGTCTGGCGCATCAGCCGAGCCGCCGGGGGGTGCCAAGTTTATGGCGCCGTTGCTGGGGAGGCAACGTGCTTGTTATTTTAGGATTTCATGAACCCTTGTGTTAGCTCTCATCCCTACCTCGCGATAATTTTCGCATTCTTCTTTTTCCTTTTTATTTTCTTATTTTTATTTTTATTTCTTATCTTATCTGTTTCCTTCCCACTTTTCGCTTCACAGGTGTTTGTTGTTTTTCATGCGCAGGAGTTCAAGAAGTCTCGACGACTTGATCCCCGTTGATCCAGAGATAAACACCACCCTAAGGCGTTTGGCCGCCGAGAAGCGAAGAAGAGAGGATCCTGAAGCCATGGGGGAGAACACCCCGCCTCACAAGTCCATGTTGGAGTACTCGATGCCTTCCATTGAGTCCACCTCCACCATCCGTCCTCCAGTTATCACGGCCCAAAGCTTTGAGCTTAAGCCATCTTTGGTGACGTGGATCCAGCAGGATCAATTTTCGGGTGCACCCATGGAGAGCCCGATTGAGCATCTAGACTCCTTCTTGGAGAAATGTGACACCTTTCGGATAAACGGTGTCACAACTGAGGCGATCCGACTGAAGCTGTTTCCCTTCTCCTTGCGAGATAAGGCCAAGCAGTGGCTTAGGGGGAAGGACCCGAATACATTCAACACCTGGGAGAAGCTCTCAAATTCTTTCCTGACGAAGTTCTTTCCCCCGTGGAAGACCATGAAGCTGAGGAGTGAGATCTCCTCCTTCTCCCAGGCCAGCCATGAGTCCTTGCATGAAGCTTGGACGAGATACAAGGAGATGAAGAGAAGATGTCCCCACCATGAGCACCCCAAGTGGCAGATCATAAATCTGTTTTATAATCTGTTGAGGGACGATTTAAAATCTTCCATGGACGCCGCGACTGGAGGGTCCTTCATGTCAAGAAGAGATGAAGATGCCGGACAGATTCTGGAAAATTTGGCATCTAACAACGAACGATGGTGTGAAGAGAGAACCACACCTAGATCTGGGGCCATCCATAGAGTCGAAGACGTCGACAAATTGTCAAACAAGTTTGACTTGCTGTCGAACCAGATCTCTGCATTGATGGTAGGCGCCGGTGACGCCGGTACACAACAGATTGCTGCGGTGGAATCCGATGTTTTTGGAGAGTTCAACGGTGATAACATCTCACCACCGTTGGATCAGGCGAGCGCATTATTTTACAATCCTACAGGGAATGCACCTTTTCCACCACGAACCAATTAAAACCCGGCCTACTCTCCCAACAACCAGAATCATCCCAACCTTAGCTACCGAGCGCCTTACCAACAGTCAGCTCAGCAACAACAGCGGATATATCAGCCGGCTAGGCCTCAGTAGCAGTTTCAGCAGCAGCAATTTCAGCAGCAACAACCTCCACAACAGTATCAACAGTATGCTCCTAGGAATCAGCAGCCCACCCAGCAGCAATACGGCCAGCAGAGGGCCATTTCTCCGGTTGAGTCCCTCCTGACTCAATACATCGCCAATCAGGAGAAGATAAATCTGAAGCTGGAGATGGGACAAAGAGTCCTCACTGATCAGGTGACCCAGCTGGGGTTGCAAGTGGCGAACCTTCAGAGACCGCAGAATTTACTACCGCCACAGCCTGAGGTGAACCCTAGGGGGGTAAATCGGACCTTGGCGCTCACACATGAGCATGAGAACGTGTCCGCCATCGTCTTGAGGAGCGGAATGCAAATACCTACGAGAGAGCCCCCTAAAGGACCGGAAGCACCGTTGGTCGTGGAACGACCAACTGAGAAATTAAATGACGACGGTGCTTCGTCACCAAAGCCAACTACTCCGGAGGGAGTTCATAGAGAGGAGAAGAAGAAGGATGAGGAAGGGAACCTAAGAGTGTTCAAGCCCGTTGTGCCTTTCCCACAATGGCTTGCCAAAGCCAAAATCGATGAGAAGTATGGCAAATTCTTTGCCATGGTGAAAGATCTGAGCTTACAAATCCCCTTCCTCGAGGCCATCGAGACGATTCCCTCATATGCCAAATTTCTGAAAGACTTGGTGATACGGGGATCTAGAAAAGAGAAGGTTGTGTTAACGGCGGAGTGTAGCGCACTCATTCAGCGCGTAAATCCGCCCAAACTCAAGGACCCAGGAAGTTTCTCCATCCCTTGCTCTATTGGGGACGTGCAAATCCAGAGGGCGCTCGTCGATCTAGGCACGATCGTCAGCTTAATGCCCCTATCGCTGTACAAGGGGATAGGGATGGGAAACTTAGAGCCCACCTGTATGACATTACAACTTGCTGACCGTTCGGTCAAGTACCCGATGGGAGTAGTGGACAACCTCCCCGTCGATGTGAGAGGAGTACATGTGCCAGTTGATTTTGTGGTCATGGACATGCCGGAAGACAAGAATACCCTAATTATCCTTGGACGGCCCTTTAGGGCAACCGCCAGAGTTTTGATAGATGTGAAGAATGGGAAGCTTTCCCTCAATGTGGGCTAAGAAAGAGTCGAATTTGACTTAGGCTTGTCGATGAAGCATCCAAATCCCCCGGACGATCCTTGTATCCGTATGCTGGAGAACGAAGAAGATAGAGCTGTTGAAACAAGTGCCTGGGAAGTACTCTCGAGGAATCCCCCCGATAGCTTAGGGGACCTTGGAGAGCAAGTTGGCTCCCCAAAGAATGAAGTCGCTAATGAGGCGGTCGCCCGACATGTGATCCCTTCCGGATTTCCTAAGTCTCCTCCTACGAGGAGAAAAGGGAAAGAACCCATGGACCTCACCGGTGATGAGGTCCGGATCCTGAAAAAGATGGCGGTAGACGCCAATTTGAGGTAGAAGCCTCCGGATCCTGTAGACAAAGGGAGGGTAGTTGAGCAAATCTTTTTACAGCTGGTCGCTCCGGAATGTAACCCAAAGAACGGTTGTAGTTTTACCGCAAGCGCACGGTATAGCGACGAGCGGGTTATCGAACACATGGAGGACGAATGACCGTGCTTGTTCTAATTAACCTGGCTATTTTAAGAAGAGAGAAATTTGCCTTTGGCGATCCTGTCACAATCGTCAGACAAAGTACGGAAATATCAAATCAAATAAAGAACGTCTAGGGAATGGGGAATTCCCGCTACTCACCGTATCTCGTCAATGTGGTTCATCGGTATCAAAATTGCTAGAATAAGATTTTGGATGAACTAGTTGCAACTGAATGTAGAACCAAGCTCACGCTCTCGCGCTGTTGCCGGTCTATAGCTATCCTAGGTTCGGGTCCAATCTCTTGCAAACCCTAGCCTAGGGAAGCTAGCATTAGGATCAACATCATCGTTCAATCGCGCACCGAGCCCAATCTCTTGCAAACTCGGCCCACGACCTAGGTTGGGATAGTTCCTACCCGTCCAATCTCTTGCAAACGGGTATCGGCACGGAATTGCAACCGGGAACCCTAGTATCGGTCCAATCTCTTGCAAACCGATACTACGGAAATTCGATTCCAACCCAATTCGGATTTCTAGGGTTTCCTATCGAATTGGGATCCAATCTCTTGCAAATCCCAATCGGTATGAACTCCTAGCTATCCGTAGTAAATCGCTCCCAAACTAATCCCTAATAACAATTCTAGCAAGATTTCTATCAATTCATCACAAATATGAAATTGGGCTTGTAGGGTTCATCCCCACGCCCCAAGACGTGGAGACTACTCACAATTCATAGCGCAAACACAAAAATAATCAATGAAATAAACAAGAGAATTCATCACAATATTGAGATAAGCAATAAAAATAGAATTTTTAGAGAAGAGAGAGACAAACCAATTGAGTTCTTCAAATAATCCAACAAAAATCAACTTTTGTCTCCTCTCCAATCACAAGAATAAAGCTAAAAAGTTAATCTAAAAAGCTGCAAAAAATCTAAGAGAAAAGCTCTCCAAACTAGGGTAAAAACAGGGGTTAAATGCCCCCCAAAATCGTCCAAAAACTGTGACCAAAATACCCCTGCGCAGCTTGAAATCCGCAATTTTCGCTACAGGCAGCGCGTCGCACTCGGCCGAGTGACAAAAGTCGCTCGGCCGAGTGAGAAACCCTGTAAATTTCCAGTAAGTCTTGATCTTCAGGGGTCTTCACTTCGGGGGCGGCTCGGCCGAGTGAGTTGCCGTCACTCGGCCGATGGCTTCTTGGTACTCGGGCAGTCGGGATTATCCACTCGGCCGAGTGGGTCTTCTGAAGCTCAGGCAGCCGAAAAACAGTAAGTTGGCGATTTTTGACATGCGTCGTCTGGGTGCCACTCGGGCGGACGGGATCTCGTCACTCGGCCGATGTGGTCTCCGTCGCTCGGCCGAGTGCACGTATGAAACGTATCCGATCTGGTCGGCCGAGCGGTGTCTTGCTGGTCGGCCGAGTGACTTCTCCACTCGGCCGAGTGAGACACCAAAAATGCCCAAACAACTTGTTTTGGCCTCCTCGTCGCTCCTGCGACGTCCTTTCTTCTTCCGCTCCTCTCCAACAGCAAAATACCCCTCAGGGAGGTGTCGGTGACACTCTGGAGTAGGCGTATCTCGAGATCACTCCAAATCACTCCAAATCACCTGAAATGCGACAAAAACAACAAATCATGAAAAGCATCGCAATATCGTCGATATATCGTGAAAAACATGATTTGGGCGATCTAAATGGCATGCAAACATGCGGGAAAAAAGTGTAAAATAAGGAGTGATCAAAATCCCCCAAGCTTACCTCTTACTCGTCCTCGAGGAAGATAAGTAAAAGGCGAACCCGGTGGATTCGGAAAACGAAAAAAAACGAAGAACGAAAAACGAAATAAGAAAGAAGAAAGAAAGAAGCGAAGAGGGAAACTGCTAGATCATTTTCTCAGGACGTGGGTTTCGCTTACTCACATAGCATGCTCCGAATGAAAAATACATGTCAAAGAGTTTTATTTTGATATCATAGTATATTAGTGCAAATAGAAATAGAAAACCCACGAACAATGATATAATCATGAAAAACGGAATAATTTTAGGATTAACATCGTCTGAATCATTTAAAGCGGTATACACATCGCAGATCACACACTTTTCAATTGAATGCTTTCTATGAGGAGTATAAGAGTATCACACAATAGAATAGAGAGAATAGAAAAGTGTGGATTTCATGATATGAATGCTAGGCTTAGATTTCTGGATTTCGTAAAGCTAGAAATAATCACACCGAGTATAGAATATTACTTAGCCTAGGTTGTCGTGCAACGTCAAGTAGTCACTCTCTCACACATCAATGGATTCTCTCCCCCAAGCTTATCTATAAGCATGGTGGCATAAAAAATTTTCACATCCCCATTTTTATAAAGCTCCGAAAGTAATAAAAATGAACACGAAAAGAGAGAAGAAAGAAAGAAAGTGAGATGTGATCTTTTATTCAGGATTTTTCCTCTTTTCTTTTTCTCTTTTTCTCTTTTTTTTTGAGCAATAAAAATACACAACGATCCCAACTCAAAGAGAGATAATGATATACAAGAATATTTTCTTCTCTTTTTTTTGAATTCGGGGAATTTGGAGCCAGGAATTAATAGCGGGGGAAATGCCATATAATAGAATCGCTAAGGGGAGATTCACCAATGATTTTAAAAGTAGAGAAATAATGTTCAAGATTTGTGGAGAAAGAAATAAATATATATCTCGGTTCACTCTATAAGACATGCACGCCAACTTCAGCAGGGTAATCTAATCTACTCAGTTTCGATCACAAAAAAGCTAACTAATCCAGATTTATCATAGCTAACATCATTCAATCATCCTGAAGTGAAATGTACAATTCATGCATAGAGAAGTGATATAGGAAAAGAAATTGGTACTCCAGATATAAGCATTCAATGCGTGAATCTTGGTGTGTTTTCTGTGATAGCATACATATTGACCGGCGCCCCGCTTGCGTCGCGGCGGCGCGGTGTCGTTTACCGCAAGTTTCACGGTTAGTGTAGGGTGCGGGAATATCGAACTCAGGGAGGCGAGGTTGTGCTTGGGTCAGGTAGGACCTAAATCACCCCGAGGGGCGAGCTAGCCCGAATCGGTGGTTGGTTGTCACGAAAGGAAATGAAAGCATATGAACAAAAAGAAAGTAAACCCGGGACTTTGGTTTCCGACCCGATGAGAGGCTCTCGCCGCTACGGCCTACGGGTATGGATAGCGATCGGGATTAGGGTCTAATGGTGAGACGTTGCCTCTGAAAGTGGTACCGGCGTCCCATGGGCCCGATATTCCGGTCGGTGCCCAGGATGATACACCGGACTTCCCGGATTCGATCAGTGGGCACTCCCGTGTCCATAAACACTGATCGATCCCGGGAGCACTAAGCCCGCAACGATATCTCCCGACATCTCATCCTGCCGCTCCCGCGTGCTAGGATTCGGCGTCTACGCTAAAGGCGTGAGCTTTGGCTAGGGAGTCAACCGCCAAGTTTATTCCCCCTTGGCCCGACGGTCAAAGGCGGTCTTTTTCCCGCCGATGACAATGAAACGCCCCGCGTAACCGTTAGATTCCTACTCCCTATCGATTCCCTAACCCTATGGACGCATCGGGAAGAGCCCCCGAAGGGGCTTCCACCAAAATCCCAGATTTGGGAACTACTCACAAAAATTCATGAAAAAGCAATCTAAATGAAATTTAACCGTTAGAATCATAATCCGACAATTGCAATGCGGAAGTAAAGGAGTAGTAAAGACAATACTAAAAAATTAGAAAGATCTGAAAACTTACTTAAGAGTAACAATTACAGCCGTCACAGGGAAATAAAACAGTAAAAAAATACAACTCTCCCGTTTCTGGAACCCTAGGGGTCCTATATATAGATTTTCGGATCAACCGATCGGGTGACAAGTCAACCGATCGGTTGATCCGTTACAGATAAATCACAGAAAATGGCGAGTTTTCACCCGATCTCACGAACCGATCGGGTGAGTTCTTGAGCGACCGGTTGGATCTTGGAGCAGTCGGGTGAACCGGTCGGTTCGACGCCCGTGTCTTCAGCTCTTTTTCTCAGCTACAGATGAACCGATCGGGTGAGAGTCACCCGATCGGTTGGAATTCTGCTCGAAAAGACAGAGAACAGCCGCCCGCAGAACCGGTCTGTGAACCGGTCGGGTGACTTCTTCGTGAGCTGCGGTAGCGACCGGTTGGTGCACGCGTGCATCACCCGATCGGTTGGAGATGACCAACTGACCGGGTGAGGGGCAGAAAGATGAATACTTCACCGTTTGACCCCCTGGATCACGCGTGACTTTTCCCGTTGCTCCGGGGACTTGGGATATCATCGTAAAAGGTCCCCTACGTGGTCGAACTCCTGCAATCATGGACAAACAAAGAAAAGTGAAAGAAAACGGGAAAACATACGAAAACGAATAAGAGACGGCGGAAAACACAGAGAAACACAAAAGAAAACGTGCGTGAATATTTGAAATATAGACGCACGTCACATATGAATATTCAGACTCAGCTAATAATAAAATTTCATCCATTTTCATGTGAAAAAAAAGTGTGGGTTACTATCTCTAGATGCAAGGCAAGTCATAGCATATGATATCAGAAATAAAGTCTAAGACATGACAAATATAGCATGCATATAGAGTAAGCTAACTTCACGTCATCATCATCATAGAAAAGTCATCTCTAGTATGAGATGAAAAAAAAGAAAAAAGGAAATAAAGATAAAGGGAAAATAGAACTATTTACAATGCGGCACACAGAAAAATAAGAAAAACGTGATGCATGGTAAAATAAAAGAAAAAAAATGAAAATAAGTGTAAAAGCGGAAAACGGAGTGAAAAAAAACTAAAAATAAAGGTGGCAAATCGAAAAAGAACGTGAGAACTCACTCCCCCAAGCTAAATGGCATAGTGTCCTCAATGTGCAAAGTGTGGCACACCGAGAGACAAGTAATGTGAAGGGTAAGTGAGGATGCATGCATGATGGAAAATAAGAAAATAATGAAACGGAAAAGATGATGCGGACATGATGCATGCAGAAATAGGAGTGATACAGATATAAATGTGACACCAAAAACTCTCCCTCTCTCCCAAAAAAGATATATGAAGATATATAGAAAATGCGTATCATAGAAACAGTGAGGGGAGGGGGGGGGACAAAAGTGCATCAGGACCCAGCAGAGACGGGCAGCACGACGGCAAAAAGAAGCGATGGCATCAAAAGTGCCTAAGAAGGTGGGGCTGCGCCGGCTCCGTCCTGAGGCGGAGGAGGAGGAGGAGGTGGTAGTGGCTGCTGAGCGGGGGTGGGTGTGGAAGTGGTAGCAGGCTGAGTGTGTGTGGAAGTGGCAGTGGGAACCTGCTGGGTGGGCGGGGGTACGCGTGGGAGACGCTCCAGGACCTGGGTAAGGCAGTAGTGAATCTGCAGGAGCAGGTCAAAGCGGCCAGCCATCGCGGAGACGGTGGAGGACAGGGTCCTAAGGTCGCCTCTGAGGCCACTCACCGCCCCCTCAAGAGCACGTATGCTCTGAAGTACAGTGTCAGGGGGAGGTGGTGCAGAGGAACGCACCGGTCGGGGCTGTACAGGTCGGGGCTGGCGTACTCTGGTGGCGTAGGTGACAGGCTCAGTAGGCAAGGGAACAAAAGGGGCTGCGCTCGCAAGTGGGGGCCTGGCCTCAGTGCGAGGCTGGGCAGGACGGTGAGAAGTGGAGGCAGCCGCAGCGAAAGAAGAATACAAAAGTGGCAGCGAGGCGGCCAGAGAGGTCGGTGGCACAGAAGTGTGGACAGACGCCACGACACTCTCGGAAAATACAGCAGCGGTGGAGACAGAGGCGGAGACTACGGTCTCCGCAGGGGTGGCAAAAGAGGGCTCTCCGTACTCAACTATGGTCGGCAGGCGCTCGGGTGGGGCAGAGGAAACGGGCTCAGCAGACAGAGGGCCAGTGGTGGTGGTGACAGGCTCGGAAGCAGTGGAAGTGGGCTCAGCTAAGGTGCTCCCGACACTGACAGCAGTGTGGACAGAGGTGTCTGGAGCATCGGAAACATCGGGGATAGGCTGAGGGGCCACGGGGTCAACAGGGGCAGCGGGCTCGGTAGGTGCAACAGGGTCTGCGGGGGCAGCGTGGGCAGCGTGGGCCTGCTCGGCCTCCTCGGCCTCGAGCATGTAAGCGGCTGGGATGAGAACATCCATCGCAGGGAGCCAGTCCACATGGGACGGTGCAATCTGAGTCCGAGCTGGGCTCGGAAGAATCATGTAATCGGCACCGTAAGGGCCGTGCAGCCAGACCCAGTGTCGCTCACCGTGCGGACGAAGCATCTTCATCCAGGCCATAACATCAATCGACAGAGAAGTGGGGCCCGTTGCTCGTCGCAGGTCATCAGGGAAGTCCTCGCCGGTCATAAGGGCGAGCAAGGTGATCAGGCCGCCGCAGCATATCGGTGAGCGAGCGCCCACCGATACAATGATGCGGTCCAAAAACCAAGCCGCGACATCAATCACGACGGCAGGGACCAGCTCATCGCCATCCCTAGATAGAGCTCTGGGCCGTGTCATCACGTAGAGCATGTAGAGCTCTGGCGTGGACATCGTGCCCGGCTCATATCTGGCCAAAAAGGTCGTCGCCATAAGGCGCTGAGCTATGCGGAGGCAGGGATGGACAATGGCCGAGGCCTTGGCCCTACTAGGGTTAAAGTCAGCGTGGAGACCCGTAATTCGGGCCCAGAAGGCACTGGCATCGAAGGAAGGTGGGGGGATATGGGTGGGGGCGTAACCTCGATCGGCCCCGGGGACATCGGGCCACGAGAAAAAGGCTCTCATCATACCGAGAGTGACCTGGCACTCCCGGTCCATGAACCGAAACGAGCATCCCTCGTCGGTCCGGGCGATCGAACTAAGTACCTCAAGTGTCGGACGGATAAACGTGTCCGCCGACACCTGAAAGAAATCTCGCCAGCCCACGTTGTCGTACAACATGAGCATCCCCTCTAGTACCCCCAGGCGTCCTAGGTCGGCAAGGTGTGCAAACCTGGAGGGTACGATCGAGCGCTGGGAAATACGCTCGAAAGCGACGCGGTGTGCGTCGTCTCGGAACGTAATCCTGCGCAGCCTGACGAGTGGAGCTGGAGGTGGTGGCTGTGGAGCGGCAGGGAGTGGCTATGCGGGCTGTGCGGGCTGGGCGGGCGCTGCAGGCTGTGCAGGGCCTGCAGGATGTGCTGGGTGGATGGGGTGTGTGGGGTGTGGTGGAGAAGGCAGAGGAGAGTCCTCCAACTCGTGGGAGGGGTCGGCATCATCCGATCGCTTCCGCTTGGCGGAAGCTCTCTTCGACCGCGGCCGTGTCCGGGGCGGCATATGGGCCCCGAGCGCGTGCCGAAAAGCGTAAAAAGTGCGGCGTGCGTAAAGTAAAGGAAAGAGTGTACCACGACACGCCGCGAGTGCAAAGCAATGGAAGCGTGCGAAGACAACGCCTCCACGAAGCCCAAATCAGTCCCGAGAAGCTCCCCAGGGCTCCCCTAAGCTCCTAAAAATGACCTGCACATGAAATGGAGATATCAGCGGGTAATATTCAAAACTTATAGGGCATTAGGGATATAATAGATAGAAATAGAAATTAATTTGGGTTTGGGGTTCGTTAAGCACATGGATCCTCGAAAAACACACAAAAGAGGAGAAAAAAGGCGAAAATTGGGGTTACCGGAGGTGGCCGGAGTGGTGGCCGCCGGCGGCGACTCGGGCGAGGCGCGGCAGGGCTCGACCGGCGGTGGCTGGCCGAGCGGCGGCGCGAGGGTCGACGGTCGGGCGAGTGGGGGCGCGAGCGAGGGGAGCGGGCGAGGGGAATGCGAAGGGTCGGGCGAATTCGGATATTTCGTTTCGAAAAATGCGCCCCCCCCCTCGGCCCTTTATATAGCAAAAGTTACGACTCGTCCGAGTGACTAGGTCACTCGGCCGAGTGAGATCAATGGAAAATTCCTCCACGCTTACGCTTCGGCCGAGTGGCCTTGCCACCCTCGGCCGAGTGGAGTAAGTCCATTCGGCCGAGTGGCTCAAGCTACTAGACAAGACTCGCCCTAGGAGCATATCCGTTTTACTCGGCCGAGTGAAAATATATACTCGGCCGAGTAGCAGTTATACTGAAATCAGGAAAACTAAACAGAGAGTTGGGTACATCAGACTTCCCTCGTTCGTGAGCAGCTCGGCCGGACGAACTTGTGTGCTCGGCCGAGTGACTAGTATACTCGGCCGAGTGAGCCTTGTGTTCTGCTGTTTGTCTTCGTTTTGGCTCTAAACTCCGTCTTTCTTCCTCCAGTCGATTTCATCTTCCTCCTAAGCATCGAGCGCCTTCCTGGGGTGCTCCTCGTCGTCTCGTGCATCCTCCTAATGATGGATTTACCTATCTCCTCTCCTGTCAAGAAAAATAGGACCCGTTATCACAAAATTTTTGGGCGAACGACTCAAAACACTAAAAATTTCTAAAACAAAAATAAAGAAAAAGTAAAAATAAAGCAATAACCGTCGGGTTGCCTCCTGACAAGCGCTCGTTTAAGGTCGTGAGCTTGACCCCCTATGATTTTCAATTAATGCGGGATGTTTGGTGCATATGAGATGCACCCATCAAACTTCCCGGGGAGAACGCTTAGATGTTGACGTTGTGGCGGCGTGTTCTCCCTCGGTGGTCTCCCGTCTCGAATAGTGTTGGGGGGAGGCTCCCCCAAGCTAGCGTTTGCTCCGGTCAACGGCTTCACCGGTAACGTCGATTTCCGTATCGGCGGAGCTTTCTTCGGAGACTTCAATTTCGAGAGCTTGCAGAGCTCTCGAATCCTTGCGACATCAGCGTCGCCTTCATCATTTTCAGCGGAGAGGTCGGGGGAATCAATTTTCTTCTCATCTTGGCCTAAATCCGGGCCTTCCTCGAAATCCTCATCGAATAGAGCGCCGATTGAGTGAGGGATCGCCTCTTCAATTACCTCATCAAGGAGGTCCATGTAGTCAAGCTCCTCGTGGTAAGGCATGTGTTTCATAGCCTTAGGAATGTGAAGCTCCACCTCGATGTTGCCGACGTTCAAAGTTAGGGTACCTTCTCGCGCGTTGACAATCACACCGGCGGTGGCGAGGAACGGGCGTCCTAGTATCAATGACGTATCTCCCTCCTCCTTAACGTCCATGATCACGAAGTCACATGGCAAGCATATTCCCCCCGGGACTTGTAGCGGGATGTCTTCGGTGATCCCTACCGGCCTTGTTATTCGCCTGTCGGTCAATTGTATCCGCATGTCGGTAGGTTTCAACTTCGTCCCGGTGTTTAGCCTTAAGAACATGGAGAGAGGCATGAGGCTTACACTAGCCCCTAAATCCACCAACGCTTTTTGTAAAGGGACGCCGCCCAAGGTGCCAGGAATTCAAAAAATCCCCGGATCTTTGAATTTGGCCGGCTCCTTCTCTCTCTTGGTGAACCAAGAGCCCTCCTCGGCTAGCATGATCTTTTCCTTCCTCTTTCTCCCCGAAATCAAATCCTTTAAAAATTTAGCATATGTGGGGATTTCCACGATGGCGTCGAGGAAGGGAATGTTTAGGCTAACTCCTCTCAGATACTCGAGAAACTTCGCTAGCCTTTTCTCCATTTTCGCTCTAGCAAGCCTTTGGGGGAATGGAACCGGTGGCATGAAGCGCCTCTCCTCAATCAATTGCTCCACTCTAGATTTATCCTTCTCTTGCGGCTCTTTCTCCTTCTCCACTTCAACTACCGGTTCAATTGGCTCCAAACTTTCCTCCACGGGCTCCTTGGTAGGAATCATGACGGGGGTGGTATCCTTCCCGCCTCTAGTAGTGACGGCAACTACGGCATTGATGAGGCCGGTGTTGCCCCGTGGGTTTTGCTCGGGTTGCGCCGGTAAATGTTGAGTGTTCCGATTGAGCAACGCCAATTGCTCCGAGATTTGAGCGACAACTGTTGTAAGGGAGTCTTGCCCCGCCTTCAAGGTAGCATTGACCTTCTTTTGCTCGACCATAAACGCCTCCACTCTAGCTTCGAAGTCGGATTGTTGTTGAGCTTGTGGAGGGTTTTGATTTTGATTTCTCCACCCTTGATTGTATCCGGGCGGCCTATAAGGTGGAACTTGTTGCTTCGGTTGGAAACTTTGTTGTGGAGGCCCCCTCGGTGGATAGTGTTGTTGTTGGGGTGGGGGTGGTGGTCGAGCTTGTTGAGGTGGTTGTTGTGGCGGGTTCAAAGCTCCTTCATTGTTGGCGTAAGAGAAACCGGGATGATTTCTTGTGGCCGGATTGGCCCAATACCCTTGGTTCCCCGCAACATATTGTACTTGCTCCAAGGATCCTTCTCCTTGCTCTCCTCCCGAGTACATGGCTTGAGATTGGTCTTGCCAATCACACATTTGGTTCGATGGCGCGGAGGTGGAAGGGGTTCCTTGGGGCTCCGTGATAAACTTCTCCAGTCTCTCCACTACCTTGTGGAGAGAATCAAACTTGCTTGTAAGCTCCGCTACGGCGTTCGCATCATAGATACTAGTTGGCTTCAAGGAGGACGTAGAGTGTCCTCGCTCGTCGCCCCATTGTTGATTATTGGAGGCCATCTCCTCAATTAGGGCCGTAGCTTCTTCAGGAGTCTTTGATAAGATAGCACCATTCGCCGCGGCATCAATAATTTGTTTGGTCCCCGGTTGGAGACCATTGTAGAAGCTATGGACTAGCTCCCAATCTTCAATGCTATGGTGCGGGCATTGATGTTGCAGATCTTTAAAACGCTCCCAAGCCTCATAGAGCGTCTCTTGGGGTCCTTGCTTGAAGGACATAAGAGCGCTCCGGATCTTCACCGTCTTGGAAGGCGGATAGAACTTGTCAATGAATGCACTCGCCAACTCGTCCCAAGTGGTAAAGACTCCATCAGCCTGCGTCCTCAACCAATAGAGTGCCTTGTCTTTTAGCGTGAAGGGGAAGAGGCACAGTCTGATGGCATCGATGGAGACCCCGGCATCTGAAATGTGGCGCACTTCGACAAGAATAATTGGATGTGGTAGTGGGGATTTTCATGGGCATTCCCATGAAATGGATCCTGCTGCATCAGAACCACTAGTCCAGTGTTCAGCTCAAAGTTCTTGTCAGCCGCCAACTCCGGTATGTCAATGGATGAGGTCGTAGAAGATGTCTTAGGCCGAAGCCTATCTCGAATAGAAATTATCCTCGCCATTCTTGCCGCTAATTGGTCCGCAGTTTCCGGGTTGGTCATAAACCTCCCTTCCCGATCTTGTCTCCTCTACGATCTAATTCTCCGCGCGGTACGTTCGATATCGGGATCAAATAATATAGCTTCAGGGTCCGCCGTAGATCTCGTGTACATGCACCGGAGAACAAAGTTTCAAAGAAGTGATTAGCACAATGGAAGGGTTAGGTAAAAGAAAAATAAAGAAATAAAATAATAATAAAAAAAATAGCTAGGGTGGTAAGATCAAACGTAATCGCCTCCCCGGCAACGGCGCCAAAAACTTGGTCGCTCCGGAATGTAACCCAAAGAACGGTTGTAGTTTTACCGCAAGCGCACGGTATAGCGGCGAGCAGGTTATCGAAGACAGGGAGGACGAATGACCGTGCTTGTTCTAATCAACCTGGCTATTTTAAGAAGAGAGAAATTTGCCTTTGGCGATCCTGTCACAATCGTCAGACAAAGTACGGAAATATCAAATCAAATAAAGAACGTCTAGGGAATGGGGAATTCCCGCTACTCACCGTATCTCGTCAATGTGGTTCATCGGTATCAAAATTGCTAGAATAAGATTTTGGATGAACTAGTTGCAACTGAATGTAGAACCAAGCTCACGCTCTCGCGCTGTTGCCGGTCTATAGCTATCCTAGGTTCGGGTCCAATCTCTTGCAAACCCTAGCCTAGGGAAGCTAGCATTAGGATCAACATCATCGTTCAATCGCGCACCGAGCCCAATCTCTTGCAAACTCGGCCTACGACCTAGGTTGGGATAGTTCCTACCCGTCCAATCTCTTGCAAACAGGTATCGGCACGGAATTGCAACCGGGAACCCTAGTATCGGTCCAATCTCTTGCAAACCGATACTACGGAAATTCGATTCCAACCCAATTCGGATTTCTAGGGTTTCCTATCGAATTGGGATCCAATCTCTTGCAAATCCCAATCGGTATGAACTCCTAGCTATCCGTAGTAAATCGCTCCCAAACTAATCCCTAATAACAATTCTAGCAAGATTTCTACCAATTCATCACAAATATGAAATTGGGCTTGTAGGGTTCATCCCCACGCCCCAAGACGTGGAGACTACTCACAATTCATAGCGCAAACACAAAAATAATCGATGAAATAAACAAGAGAATTCATCACAATATTGAGATAAGCAATAAAAATAGAATTTTTAGAGAAGAGAGAGACAAACCAATTGAGTTCTTCAAATAATCCAACAAAAATCAACTTTTGTCTCCTCTCCAATCACAAGAATAAAGCTAAAAAGTTAATCTAAAAAGCTGCAAAAAATCTAAGAGAAAAGCTCTCCAAACTAGGGTAAAAACAGGGGTTAAATACCCCCCAAAATCGTCCAAAAACTGTGACCAAAATACCCCTGCGCAGCCTGAAATCCGTAATTTTCGCTACAGGCAGCGCGTCGCACTCGGCCGAGTGACAAAAGTCGCTCGGCCGAGTGAGAAACCCTGTAAATTTCCAGTAAGTCTTGATCTTCAGGGGTATTCACTTTGGGGGCGGCTCGGCCGAGTGAGTTGTCGTCACTCGGCCGATGGCTTCTTGGTACTTGGGCGGTCGGGATTATCCACTCGGCCGAGTGGGTCTTCTGAAGCTCAGGCAGCCGAAAAACAGTAAGTTGGCGATTTTTGACATGCGTCGTCTGGGTGCCACTCGGGTGGACGGGATCTCGTCACTCGGCCGATGTGGTCTCCGTCGCTCGGCCGAGTGCACGTATGAAACGTATCCGATCTTGTCGGCCGAGCGGTGTCTTGTTGGTCGGCCGAGTGACTTCTCCACTCGGCCGAGTAAAACACCAAAAATGCCCAAACAGCTTGTTTTGGCCTCCTCGTCGCTCCTGCGACGTCCTTTCTTCTTCCGCTCCTCTCCAACAGCAAAATACCCCTCGGGGAGGTCGTCGGTGACACTCTGGAGTAGGCGTATCTCGAGATCACTCCAAATCGCTCCAAATCACCTGAAATGCGACAAAAACAACAAATCGTGAAAAGCATCGCAATATCGTCGATATATCGTGAAAAACATGATTTGGGCGATCTAATGGCATGCAAACATGCGGGAAAAAAGTGTAACATAAGGAGTGATCAACAGCCACCGACTACACCAATAGCCACAACCTCTGGAGTTGAAGAGATACTGGATTTTAGGCATCACCCGTATCGCCCACCATGAACATCATCAACGGGCATCGAACTAAACGACGTTAAACAAAAGCGCTTCATGGGAGGCAATCCATGCTCTAAACTTTTACTTCCGTTTTAGGACTTTTTCTTAACTTTATTTTATCTATTTTTATAAATAAATCCAGCCGCAACAACTTCCGTCGTGGAACTTAGGCGATTTTTGGGTTTTTGCAGAAAACAAGACCCCAACCGATCGGGTGATAACTCATCCGATCGGTTGGGATGTATCAGCTAACAGCCGTATCAGTAACTAAATGAACCGATCGGGTGAAGAATGAAGAGACCGGGTGAACAGACCGGGTGACCTGGAGAAACTCTCGGGAAAATTTCAGAATTCATCAACCGACCGGGTGACAAGAAGCGAGACCGGTTGAGGGACCGGGTGAGAAACCCTAAACTTTCGGGAAAATGTGTGGAGCGGTCAACCGATCGGGTGACAACTCACCCGACCGGTTCACCTGTAGCAACTCTTCAGCCAAACTTTTCGACCACGAAGTCAACCGATCGGGTGATAACTCACCCGACCGGGTCGACTTAAATCCCTATAAATCACACTCCCTCGCCCGATCGCCTCGTCCACCGTCGTTTCGTCTTCCAACTCCTCCCAACGGCCAAAAACTCCCCTCCCACTTCCTCCACTCCTCCATTAGCCTCTCTCTCCACCTCCCCCTTGCATTTCTCCATCTCTCTCTCTCTCTCTCTCTCTCTCTCTCTCTCTCTCTCTCTCTCCCCCCCCCTATTTCGCATTTTTCTAGCCCTAATTCCCAATACCAACCCCCACTTTCGAATTTTTTGCTGAAAAAGAGTGCCGCGGCTCCACACTTCTCCCATTGCACGGCATTGGGTCTTCTACAAGCGGGGAACTCGAATTTCTACGGGGTAACTTCGCTCCACTTCTCAAATTTCAATTTTTACACTAGATATTTAATTTGCTTGGTTGTTCGTGTGTGTGTGTGCACTTTAATAGTATTTTACACTCATTTGCATCACTCACTCGCACACATGGCCCGGGAGAGAGATAAAGGGAAGGGTATCTTGCAGGAGGAGGAACCGTCTCGAAAGAGGCGTAAACAAACACGTCCTCCTCCCCACACACGTGAACTGACTCTAGCCCCTCCCCCGCCTATCATCCCCCCTGTGGACCCCATGTTGGGCCCGCATGGGTACCTATTTAGGGACCAAGAGCAGAAAGAATTCTACCACAGACTAAATACTCGGGGGCATCTATCAACCAAGTTCACCCACACCCAATCACTCGTCGACCTCGGTGTCTTCACTGAGGTCGAGACTCTTTTTGCTAACCTTGGTTGGTTGGCCTTCCTGAATGCCTCTGCGGTATCCTACCCATCACTCACCCTAGAATTCATTTCCTCCCTCGTTTGTGAGTTGGGGTCGACTGTCACTTTCCGGGTGCGTAACCAAACCATCCGCACCAACCTGGATATCATCTGCGATATATTTGGTTTCCCTATTCTTGGGAATGACGCTATCCGACACTACGGATACCCCCGTGAATTTGATGTCGATAACTTTTGGTTCTCCCTCACCCTAATAGGTCGCTATCCCCGGGGTAAGGCCAAGGCCTCCTCCATCATCCATCTTGTATTCCGTCTGGCCCATAGGATCATATCCTCCGCATTTTTTCCGCGGGATGAGTCAGGCACCGTGACTATCCCCGATCTTTTCATTCTTTGGGCCATGACTTTCCCTTTTGTTCCTGACGATGATGGGATTAGCTTTAGGGCCCTGACTGTCCCTGTCCATGCCGGTGATTGGCTTGTTTTCAAGCTTCTCGAGATTAGCAGGGCCGGAAACGGCAAGATCTGTTGTGGGGGCATTATCACTATTATTGTCTCTTCCCCACAGTTCAACATTCCCATCCCCCAAAATCTTCCTACTGCCGCATGACCCTCACGTCTAGATCTTGACGTCCTGCGGCACATTCATATGATTAAGCCCCGCCTCGATGGTCGCTTTGAATTTAATTATGGCCACCCCCCTCGCCCCTACACCATTCTCCCCAACCCTGCTCACGTGCCTATTGCTCTTAGGGGAGATTGGACTTTTCCGCCTGACCCTGAGTTCTTTGAGGGGTTTCACCTTCCTTTCCTTCCCGCGGACACACGTAGACCACCTTCCCCTGCCGCCCACTTAGGCGAGCAGGATATTCCTGCGTCTCGGGGAGATATCGGGGCTGGTCCGAGTCACCCTGTTTCTGCTCCTAGCCCCATCACTTCTGAGCACCTTTTTGCGGCCATTTCTGGCCTTGTGCCCAGTGCCGGCATGACCATTGCCGCTGGCACTACTTCCACATCACCTGCCCATTTCTGCCTCACGTCAGTCCACTTCTTTCGGTCACCGCCAGGTCTCTGCCCGTCTTGCTCTTGAGAGGGAGGTCGCAGCCCTCCGTGATCTTGCCATGTCCTCTTCCCCCTCGGACCCATCACCGTCCTCCTTTCTCACTCACCCACGCTTCCTCACACTTGAGAGGAACATGGCCGCCATCCTTCGCCTTCTCACTCACCTCCACGGACCACCACCACCCACACCACCTCGACGATCTTCTCCTCCACCCTCCCATACATCCCCACCTCCATCACCTCCCCCGTCACATTCTTCACCTCCACCATCCCACCCATCCCCACCTCCCCCACCCCCACCTAGGCGATCATCTCCCCCTCCCGTAGCCATTCCCATTCCCATATCCACATCTACACTCATAACCACTTCTCTCACACCCACACCACCTTCTACCTCCTCCACCGTCACTTCATATGTGCGCCGCAAGAAATTACCGGTGCGCTCCAAATCTCTCCCACCTCCATCCACTACCGTCACCATCACATCTTCTCCCCCCATTTCTATTCCTTTCACCACCGCCGTGATCGCTGTACTTCCACCACCACCCACCTCTACCGACAGTCCACCCATCGTTCACACCACCACTGTACCTATTCCACCACCTCTGTCCCCACTTCTCCGCACACCCCCCGCATCCCCCGACCACCCAGCCACACCCTCTTCCGAGGAGGGCGAGGATTCACCTTCTCCTGATTTTTGATTTCCCTTCTTAGTTTTTCTGACCTCCCCCTTGCATATTTCTGCTCTTTCACGATCATATTTCATTGCTAGCATTGTCATGACTAGCTTGGGGGAAGTCTATTCTGCTGTGTTGTCGCGTTTTGTTTTCTTTGTGTGTGTGTGCGTGTTTTACTTTTTGTCGCGTCGTATCATTTTCTTTCTTTCTTTTTCTATTTTCGTGTCGTGTGGTTTGATTTTGATTTTTCTTTATTTTAGTTTCGTATCTGTGTTTTTCTAGTTTTTCTTGTCTTTTTGTGTCTGTGCGTATTCCCCCCAATTTTCATTGCCCTCCCGTACTCACTCTTATTGCATTGAGGGCAATGCAAGCTTCAGCTTGGGGGAGTCATACTTTGTGCGTTATTTGAGTCTTTCTTTTTCGTTTTTGTGTCGTTTTCGTCGTGTTTTAAAATTTTCTTTTCTTATTTTTTATCTATTTCTCCTAGAGATGAACCTTATGATGAATTGCCACAAAATCACACACACCTAACATAGCATCGATAATCACACTCACTAACTCTAGGATATCGAGTCCCCTACATTTCACGCATCGTGGGTCCACTCAGCTTTTTTGTGAGTCGTGCATTGTGCCTAGCTGTTTGGTGTGCTTCTGCTTTGTGATTTTTCTTTATATGCCTGTCCAGGAATGACCCCTAGATTACCATGTTTCGATATGAATATGCGGTACTTATTTCTACTGTCTGCTTCTTCTGCATGCTATATATATCGTACGCTTCATTACGCATGTGTCGGGATTTCACAATTAAGGACTAGGATAACCCATTTAGCCCATGCTCTATTTAGCGAGAATAGTTTCCTTTGCCCAAGTGTTTAGATTCCGACTTCTTTTTTGTTTTACTTGGTGCAAATCCCCTCGCCATGTACCGTTCTCCCACTTGGGAGAGTACACATGTGTATAGCCAAAAAACCCCAAAAATCCAAAAAAAAGGAGAAAAGAAAAGAAAACCCCAAAAAGAAGAGAAATGAAAAGAAAAAAAAGAAAAAAAATTGTATAGCCAAAAATCCACAAAAATACAAAAAACCAAAACCCAAAAAAATTTCCATTGTGAATATTTTACTACTTGCCGAGAATAAAGGGAAGGCGAGAATTTGCACCGAGTGTTCTTCTCCACATCATCTCAACCCCCATCAGTTTCGAAAACACTTGGCTTAGGAACTTTTTAGCTAATATCTAGGCTATAGTGGTGTGATTTCCTTAACCCTAGTTGTGGAGTCCCTGACGCATGATATGTTTCGATTCTCTCTATTCTCATGCATGCTTGAACTATATATTCACCGCTTTATTCAAATCGAATCGATATTTGGGTCATTTCCTGGGTTTGTGTATATCGAGCTTTATCGCACATCGTAGATAGTGACACGGACTGCTAGCGCACGACCACACCCACTCGCGCTTCACCGCGTGGGCCCACGGAACTTGTCTGGACTCGTATTCCTTGGTTTAGTGATGTGATTTGGCGTTTGCTTGCTTGGTGTGTCGTTTTTGATTTTGTTGGCCCTGACGGGCGATCTAGGATATAGAGTTTTCTTTTTCTCTCTTTCTCTCTATTTTCTCCTCAGAGCTCTTACTCTCACTCGTCTTCCTCGAGGACGAGGAAGAGTTCAGCTTGGGGGATTTTGACGTGCGTTTATATTTCATATATTTGCGCACGTTTTCTTCCGTGTTTTTCCGTATTTTACCGCCGTCTTATATTCGTTTTCTCGTGTTTTCTTGTTTTCTTTCATTTTTCCGTGTTTTCCATGTTTTGCAGGAGTTTACTGGCAAATGGGGCATAAACGATGATATCATGTGTCCCCGGAGCAACGGGAGGAGTCACGCGTGATCCAGGGGGTCAAACGACGAAGATTGCATCTTTCAGCCCCTCACCCGATCAGTTGGTCATCTCCAACCGATCGGGTGATGCACGCGTGCACCATCCGGACGCTGCTTGGAGCTCACGAGAAGTCACCCGGTCGGTTCAGTGACTGGGTCAAAAGCTCAAACTCTCTGGAAATCGAAGCTGATTGCCAACCGATTGGGTGACCTTCACCCGATCGGTTCACCTGTAGCTGAATTTCAACAGCCAAGACACGAAGATCCAACCGGTTTCCTCACCCGGTCGGCACCAAGATCCAACCGACCGCATCCAAGATCCAACCGACCGGTTCATCCTGACCGGGTGAAACCCCGCTTTGCGCTATAATTTTGTGAAGCGGTTCACCCGATCGGTTGACATGTCAACCGATCGGGTGATGTCGTTTTCTATAAATAGAACCCTAGGTTTCCCAGATTCGGGAGTTGATTATTTTTTGCTGTTTTCTTCATTTTGTGACGGCTGTAATTTTCCAGTTTTGTATGTTTTCGGATCTTTGTAAAACTTTAGTATTATCTTAATTGCTTTACTACCATTGCATTTCTATTGTCTGATATGATTTTTACGGTTCATTTTCGTTTAGATCGCTTTTTACTAAATATGTGTGAGTAGTTCCCAAATCTGGGATTTTGGCGGAAACCCCTTCGTGGGCTCTTCCTGATGCGTCCATAGGGCTAGGAAATCGACATGGATTAGGAATCTAACGGTTACGTGGGGTGTTTTATTGTCATCGGCGGGAAAAAGACTGCCTTTGACCGTTGGGCCAAGGGGGAATAAACTTGGCGGTTGACTCCCTAGCCATAGCTCACGCCATTAGCGTAGACGTCGAATCCTAGCGCACGGGAGCGGCATGATGATGCGTTGGGAGTTATCGTTGCGAGCTTAGTGCTCCCAGATTCGATTAGTGTTAATGGACACGGGAGTGCCCACTGATCGAACCCGGGAAGTCCGGCGTATCATCCTGGGCACCGACCGGAATATCGGGCCCATGGGATGCCAGTACCACTTTCAGAGGAAACGTCTCACCATTAGACCCTAATTCCGATAGCTATCCTACCCGTAGGCCGTATCGGCGAGAGTCGCTCGATAGGGTGGAAACCAAAGTCCCGGGTTTTTTCTTCATATTGTCTATACCTTGCATTCCTTTACCGTGACAACCCATCATTAGATCTGGGCTAGCTCGCCCATGGGATGATTTTGATGCTCTTTGACACAAGCACATCCACGCCTCCCTGAGTTCGACCCCCAAGCCACACTACAACACCGTGCGCTTGCGGTTACAAATATTTAAATCTCACGCCCCCATTCGCATCATTGCCACACGTCCGGCGCATCAGCCGAGCCGCCGGGGGGGCGTGCCAGATGGCGTGATTTTCTGTCGGTGTCAGCAGATACTTACATCCGTCCGACACTCGAGGTCCTTAGTTCCATTGATCGGACCCCTGGAGGATGCTCCTTCCGTTTGATGGATCGAGAGTGCGAGATCACTCTCGACATGCTTAGAGCATTTTTCCAGTGGCCCGCCGTCCCTGACCCAGACCGTGCCTACGCTCCCACGCACATCCCACCCCCGTCATTCGACACCCACACCTTCTGGACACGGATCACGGGATCCCCACTCGCCTTTGACCCTAGTAGGGCCAAGGCCTCAGCTATCCTCCACCCCTGCCTCCGCATTGCACAGCGCCTTATGGCGACTACTTTTCTCGCGAGGTACGAGCCCGGGATGCTATCTACGCCAGATCTCTACATGCTCTATGCGATGACACGCCCTAGGGTTCTAAATAGGGGTAGTGACGATTTAGTCCCCACCGTCGAGATCGACATTGCCAGTTGTTTTTTGGACCGCATTATTATTTCTATCGGCGCTCATACGCCTATCTGTTGCGGCGGTCTTGTCACCCTCTTGGCCCTTATGACCGGTGTGGACCTACCTGACGACTTGAATCGACCTCCGGGCCCCACTATACTTTCTATTGATGTTATGGCCCAGATGAAGATGCTTCATCCCCACGGTCGTCAGCACTGGGTCTGGTTGCACAGTCCCTTCAACGCTGACTACATGGTTCTCCCTAGCCCCGCTCGGACACATATTGGACCGGCTCATGGGGACTGGATTCCAGCGATGGATCTCCTTATCCCCGCCGCCTACGTTCTTGAGCCCGAGGATGCTGAGCAGGCACCCCCTGCACCACCTGTCGAACCCGTGATCCCTCAGCCTGCACCTGCACTGTCTACACCTCCAGACACATCTGTCCACACGTCTGTTAGTGTCGGGAGCACTTTAGCTGAGCCGTCCACCACCACTACCACTGCGCCTATTTCCGTCGAGCCCATTACCATACTTAGCCCGGAGCGTCCACCCACCATTCTTGAGAGCGGCGAGTCTTCCTTTACCGCTGCCGTGGAGACCCTCTCCCGATTGCTGTTCTCGACTCCTGGGGAGTCATCTTTTGTGCCCTTCACGGCCTCCCCAGTCGTCGACCTTTTGGTCTCCACTGCCCCTGTCTTTACCAAGAGCGTCGTAACATCTGTCCCCACTTCTGCGTCACTGACCTCTCCCGCCGCCTCGTCGTCTGATTTCACTTCCTCTTCTACTGCTGCTACTTCTGCTTCGACACAGCCTGCGTCCCAGCCTCACACCGAGGATGTGCATCACTTAGTGAGCACATCACCACCACCCCACTTCCCTGCTGGACCCGTCCTCTACACTGCCCGCGTGAGACAGCCCCGCACTTCACCTGTTAGACCTGTGCGCCCCTCTGCTCCACCACCCCCCGACACTCTTGTTCAGAGCATTCGTGCTCTTGAGGGGGCTGTTAGTAGACTTAGAGGGGACTTTAGGGCTCTCTCCGCCACAGTTAGTTCCGTGCAGACCCGTGTCGCCATTCTTCCCAGTATTCAGGCTTTCCTGAACCAGAATCTGGCGCATCTGCCTCCACCACCGACACCCACCCAGCAGCTACCACGCCCACCACCTCCACCACCACCTCCGCCACAGGACGGTGCTGGTGCACCACCACCAGCCTAGGCACATACTGGATGCCTTCTATATTTCTGTTGTTTTGCTGGTTGTTTTTGGAGCCTGATGATTTTTGATCCCCTCCTCCACATACTATTTTGGTACCTATTTGGTCATATCTTTTTATCTCTTTTTGGGAGTGAGGGAGAGTCTTTTTGGGGACACTTTTATCTGCATCATTCTGATCTCTGCATGCATCATCTACATTCACATCTTATTTTCTTTTTCTTTTTCTTTCTTTTTCATCATGCATGCATCCTCACCCACCCCACCCATTTCACGTCTCTCGGTGTGCCACACTTTGCACATTGAGGACACTGTGCACTTTAGCTTGGGGGAGTGAGTTCTCACACTTTTTGCTTTTCGTCACCTTTCATTTTCATTTTTTTCCACCTTTTCGTTGTTTTTACACCATTTTCACTCACTTTTTCGTTTTTTATCATGCGTCACGTCTTCTTATTTTCTTTGTGTGTCGCATTGTACACAATAGTTTCTATTTTCTTTTATCTTTATTTCTTTCATCTTTTGCTAGAGATGACTTTTCTGTGATGATGATGACGTGGTGTTAGCTTATCTCTGTATGCATGCTGTTTTGTCATGTCCTAGTGACGTGCGTTTATATTTCATATATTAACGCACGTTTTCTTTTGTGTTTTTCCGCTATTTCCCGCCGTCTTGTATTCATTTTCTCGTGTTTTCTTGTTTTCTTTCGCTTTTCTGTGTTTTTGTATGTTTGCAGGAGTTTGCCGGTGTAGGGGACCTAAAACGACGATATCATGAGTCCCTGGAGTAACGGGAGGAGTCACGCATGATCCAGGGGGTCAAACGACAAAGATAACATCTTTCAGCCCCTCACCCGACCGGTTGGTCACTTCCAACCGATCTGGTGATGCACGCGTGCACCACCCGGACACAAGCTGGAGCGGTCAGAAAGTCAACCGGTCGGTTCAGAGACCGGTTCACACGTCCCAACTCACTGGAATTTGATGCTGAATGCCAACCGATCGGGTGACCTTCACCCGATCGGTTCATCTGTAGCCAATTTTCCGAAGCCAAGACACGGAGAGCTCAACCGACCGGTTCATCCGACGGGGCGAAGATCCAACCGGTCAGCTTCAACCCTCAACCGACCGTGCCGTATGACCGGGTGAAGTCCCATGCTGAGCTGCCAAAGAACGAAGCAGGTCACCTGATCGGTTGACTTTTCAACTGATCGGGTGATATCGTTTTCTATATATATGACCCCTAGGTTTTCCAGAAACGGGAGTTGTTAATTTTTGCTGTTTTTTCTCTCTCTTGACTGCTTTAATTTTTCAGGCATTAGTAAGTTTTCCGATCTTGACCAAACTTTAATATATTATTATTTGTATTGTTCTTACTACTTTTCAATCGCTTGATCATGTTTTTAACGGTCGATTTTGATTTAGATCGCTTTTTAGTAAATATATGTGAGTAGTTCCCAAATCTGGGATTTTGGTGGAAACCCCTTCGTGGGTTCTCCCCGATGCGTCCATAGGACTAGGAAATCGATAGGGATTAGGAATCTATCGGTTACGCGGGGTGTTTTATTGTCATCGGCGGGAAAAAGACCGCCTTTGACCGTTGGGCCAAGGGGGAATAAACTTGGCGGTTGACTCCCTAGCCATAGCTCACGCCCTTAGCGTAGACGTCGAATCCTAGCGCGCGGGAGCGGTAGGATGAGATGTTGGGAGTTATCATTGCGAGCTTAGTGCTCCCGGAGTCGGTCAGTGTTAATGGACATGGGAATGCCCACTGACCGAACCCGGGAAGTCCGGCGTATCATCCTGGGCACCGACCGGAATATCGGGCCCATGGGACGCTGGTACCACTTTTAGAGGCAACGTCTCACCATTAGACCCTAATTCCGATCGTTATCCTACCCGTAGGCCGTATCGGTGAGAATCGCATTCTATTTTCTGTGACAACCCATCATCCGATTCGGGCTAGCTCGCCCTCGGGGTGAATCCGATTCTTCTTGACACAAGCACAACCACGCCTTCCTGTGTTCGACCCCTAAGCCACACTACAACACCGTGCGCTTGCGGTTATAAATATTTAAATCTCATGCCCCCTATCATATATTGCACACATCTGACGCGCAAACACGGAGGACGTCAAGCTTTATGGCGCCGTTGCCGGGGAGGCAACGTGCTTGTTATTTTAGGATTTCATGAACCCTTGAGTCTAGCTCATATCCCCATCTCGCGATAATTTTCGCATTCTTCTTTTTCCATTTCTATTTCATTTTCTTATTTTTATTTTTATTTTTTATTTTATCTGTTTCTTTCCCACTTTTCGATTCACGGGTGTTTGTTGTTTTTAATGCGCAGGAGTTCAAGAAGTCTTGACGACTTGATTCCCGTTGATCCGGAGATAAACGCCACCCTAAGGCATCTTACCTCAGAGAAGCGAAGAAGACAAGAGCCGAAAACCATGGGGGAGAGCGCCCCACCTCACAAGTCCCTGCTGGAGTACTCGATGCCATCCATCGAGTCCACCTCCGCCATCCGTCCTCCTGCTATTACGACGCAAAGCTTCGAGCTTAAGCCGTCTTTGGTGACATGGATCCAGCAGGATAAATTTTCGGGGGCACCCATGGAAAGCCCCATCAAACATTTGGACTCCTTCTTGGAAAAATGTGACACCTTCCGGATAAATGGTGTCACAACTGAGGCGATCTGTCTGAAGCTATTCCCCTTCTCTCTGCGAGATAAGGCCAAGCTGTGGCTTAGGGGGAAGGACCCGAATACGTTCAACACCTGGGAGAAGCTTTCAAACGCTTTTCTGACAAAGTTCTTTCCTCCGGGGAAGACCATGAAGCTGAGGAGTGAGATCTCCTCCTTCTCCCAGGCCAGCCACGAGTCTCTACATGAAGCCTGGACCAGATACAAGGAAATGCAGCGGAGATGTCCCCACCACGAGCTCCCCAAGTGGCAGATCATAAATCTGTTCTATAATGGGTTGAGGGACGATTTAAAATCCTCGATGGATGCGGCGGCTGGAGGGTCCTTCATGTCCCGAAGCGAAGAAGATGCCGGACAGATTCTAGAAAATATGGCATCTAACAATGAGCGGTGGTGTGACGAGAGAGCCACACCTAGATCTGGGGGTATCCACAGGGTCGAGGACGTCGACAAACTATCCAGCAAGTTTGACTTGCTGTCGACCCAGATCTCCGCATTGATGGTAGGAGCCGGTGGTGCCGGTACACAACATATTGCGGTGGTGGAAGCCGAAGTCTATGGAGAATTCGACGGTGGTGACATCTCACCACCGTTGGACCAAGCGAGCGCACTGTCCTACAATACTACAGGAAATGCGCCGTATCCACCACGGACTAGCTCCAACCCGGCCTACTCTCCGAACAACCGGAACCACCCAAACCTTAGTTACCAGGCACCATATCAGCAGCCGCTGCCTCAACAACATCAACAACAGATATATCAGCCGGCTAGGCCTCAGCAACAGCAGTTTCAGCAGCAGCAGCCTCCACAACAATATCAGCAATATGCTCCAAGGAATCAGCAGCCCATTCAGTAGCAGCAGTAATTTGGCCAGCAAAGAGGCATCTCTCCGGTTGAGTCCCTTTTGACTCAATATATCACCAACCAGGAGAAGATAAATTTGAAACTGGAAAGGGGACACCGGGCTCTCACGGACCAAGTAACCCAGCAGGGGTTACAAGTGGCAAACCTTTCAAGGTCGCAAAACTTATTACCGCCACAACCGGAGGTGAACCCGAGAGGAGCAAATCGGAACTTGGAACTGACGCATGAGCATGCGAACGTGTCCGCTATCGTCTTGAGGAGTGGAACACAAATCCCCACAAGAGTGCCCCTAAAGGAACCGGAAGCACCGTTGGTCGTGGAGAGACCGATTGAAAAATTGAATGACGCTGGTGCTTCGTCCCCAAAGCCAATAACTCCAGAGGGAGTTCCTGAAGAGGAAAAGAAGAAAAACGAGGAAGGGAGCCTCAGGGTATTCAAGCCCGTTGTGCCTTTTCCACAACAGTTAGCCCAAGCCAAGATAGACGAGAAGTATGGCAAATTCTTTGCCATGGTTAAGGATCTAAGCTTGCAAATCCCCTTCCTTGAAGCTATAGAGACGATTCCCTCCTACGCCAAATTTCTAAAGGATTTAGTGACGAGAGGATCCATAAAGGAGAAGGTCGTATTGACGGCGGAATGCAGCGCTCTCGTTCAGAGAGCAAATCTGCCTAAGCTTAAAGACATGGGGAGTTTCTCTATCCCTTGTGCGATCGGGGAGGTAAAGATCCATCGTGCGCTCGTCGATCTTGGAGCGAGCGTCAGTTTGATGCCCCTGTCGATGTATAAGAGGATAGGGATGGGTGACTTGGAGCCCACTGGAATGACCCTACAGCTTGCAGACCGCTCGGTCAAATACCCGGTGGGGGTTGTAGATGACCTCCCTGTCAATGTTAGAGGGGTGCATGTGCCTGTAGACTTCGTTGTCATGGACATGCCGGAAGATGCACACACTCCCATCATCCTTGGACGGCCTTTCATGGCCACTGCCGGCGTATTAATCGATGTGAAGAATGGGAAACTTTCCCTTAACGTCGGCAACAAAAAAGTCGAGTTTGACTTGGGGTTGTCAATGAAGCACCCCGATCCCCCGGATGATCCAAGATGCAATGCGCTAGAGTTAAAAGAAGAGAGAGCTGTGGAGGAAAGCTCTTGGGAAATTCTTTCAAGAAATCCCCCCGATAGCTTTGGGGACTCAGAAGAACGGGACGGCACGAAGAATGATGACGCTGCTGGGAAAGCAGATATGGCACACATGATCCCTCCTGGATTCCCAAAGGCTCCTCCTACGAGGAGAAAAAGCAAAGAGCCCATGGGGCTCACCGGAGATGAGATCCGGATCCTTAAACGAGTGGCGGTGAACGCCAATATGAGGGAGAAGCCCCCGGACCCCGTCAACAAGGGGAGAGTCGTTGAGCGAGTCTTCTTGTCACCACCGACTACACCAAAAGCTACCACCTCTGAAGCTGAAGCGATGCCAGACTTTGGGCATCACCCGTATCGCCCACCTTGAACATCATCTACGGGCGTCGAGCTAACGACGTTAAACAAAAGAGCTTCATGGGAGGCAACCCATGCTCTAAACCTTTGTTTCCAATTTTTAGGACTATTTTTAACTTTATTTTATCTATTTTAATAAATAAATCCAGCCGCAAGAACTTCCATTGAGGGACTTTGGCCATTTGTGCACTTTTGCAGAAAACAAGGCCCCAACCGATCGGTTGATAACTCACCCGATTGGTTGGTATGTATCAGCTGATGGCCGTATCAGTAACTCAACGAACCGATCGGGTGATGATATGTGAGACCGGTTAGCAGACCGGGTGAACTGGGACTGAAGTCTTTGGAAATTTTTAGACTTTGTCAACCGATCAGGTGATGAGAAGCATGACCGGTTGACTGACCGGGTGAACAACACCAAACTCTCGGAAAAATTTGTGGAGCGGCCAACCGATCGGTTGAGTTCTCAACCGATCGGTTCGCCTGTAGCGTCTCTTCAGCTGAAAATCTCGACTCATAAGTCAACCGATCGGGTGACAACTCACCCGATCGGTTCGACTTAAACCCTATAAAAAGCCCCCGCCCCAACCGTTCATTTTCTCGCCTGATCTCGCAACTCCTGCCGTCGATTCGTCTCCCCCACTCTCCCTACGGCCGGAAAACCCTCTCCCACAACCTCCACTCCCCCTCTAGCCTATCTCTCCACCTACCCCTTCCATCTCTCCATCGTTCTCTCTCTCTCTCTCTCTCTCTCTCTCTCTCTCCCATTTCGCTTTCTCAAGCCCTAATTCCACCATCTCCCCCCATTTTTGATTTTCGCTGAAGAGAAGTGCTGCGGCTCCACACTCCATCCAATTGCAAGGTGTTGGGTCAACTTCAAGCAAGGAACTCCAATCTTTGCTGGGTAACTACGCTCCACTGCTCAAATTTTACTTTTTATCCTAGAATTTCAACTTACTTAATTGTTTGTGTGTGCGTGCTTTTATCATATTCTACACTCATTTGCATGACACTCACGCACCCACTATGGCCCGGGATCGCGATAAGGGGAAGGGTATCCTGCGGGAGGAGGAACCGTCTCGAAAGAGACGCAAACAGACACGTCCTCCTCCCAATACACCACATGCACTATCACTAGCCCCTCCCCCACCTGTTATCCCCCCTGAGGACCCAATGATGGGCCCGCATGGGTATCAATTTAGGAACTAAAAGCATAAGGACCTCTACCTTAGGCCGGATGCTCCGGGGCATCTGTCGACCAAATTCGCCCATACCCAATCGCTTATCGATCTCGGTGTCTTCACTGAGGTCGAGACTCTTTTCGCAAACTTAGGTTAGTTAGCCTTCCTGAACGCCACCGCAGTGTCTTACCCGTCCCTCACACTAGAATTTCTTTCCTCACTCGTTTGTAAGTCGGGGTCGACCGTCATTTTTCGGGTGCGTAACGAAACCATCAGCACCAACCTGAACACGATTAATGATATAGTTGGTTTCCCTATTCTTGGGGACGACTCTATCCGACACTACGGGTATCCAATCGAATTCGACGTCGATCAGTTTTAGTTCCGCCTCACCCTACTCCCTCGCTATCCCCGAGGTAAGGCCAAGGCCTCCTCAATCATCCATCCTATATTCCGTCTGGCCCATCAGATCATATCCTCCGCATTTTTCCCCAGGGATGAGTCAGGCATCGTGACCATCCCTGATCTTTTCATTCTATGGGTCATGACTTTCCCTTTCGTTCGAGATGATGATGGGATTAGCTTTAGGGCCCCTACTGTCCCCGTCCATGCCGACGACTGGCTTGTTTACAAGCTCCTCGAGATTTGCCGGGCCAGCAAGGGCAAGCTTTGTTGTGGGGGAATAATCACTATCATTGCTTCTTTTCCCAAATTTAATATCCCCATCCCCCGAGGTCTTCCCACTGCCGCAGAACCCTCACATCTAGATCTTGATGTCCTGTGGCATATTCATATGATTAAGCCCCACCCTGATGGTCGTTTCAATTTCAACTACGGCCACCCCTAGCCCCCTACACCATTCTCCCCAACCCCACTCGCATGAATATAGCTTTACTTGGAGATTGGACTTTTTCGCCCGATCCCGACTTTCTAGCGGGGTTGCGCCTTCCTTTCTTTCCCCAGGACGCACGCAGACCACCTTCCCCTACCGCCCGCTTAGGTGAGCAGGATATCCATGCATCCCGAGAAGATACCGGGGCTGGCCCGAGTCACACCACCCTTGCTCCTGGCTCTATCACTTCTGAGGATCTTTTTGAGGCCATCTCCGGCCTTGTGTCCAGTGCCGGCATGACCACTGCCGCCGGCACTAATTCCACATCACTTCCCGGCACCACTTTCGCTTCACGTCAGTCCGCTTCTTTTGGTCATCGCCAGGCCTCAGCTCGTCTTGGTCTCGAGGCCGAGATCGCTGCTCTCAGTGCTCTTGCCACATCCTCTGTCCCCTCGGACCCACCACCGTCCTCATTTCTCACTCACCCACGTTTCCTCGCTCTTGAGAGGATCGTGGACACCATCCTCCATCTCCTCACTCACACTTTCGGACCACCTCCACCTACCCCACACCCATCCCCACATCCTTCACCCCCACCTAGGCGATCATCTCCCCCACCCACATCTATTCCTATCCCCGTATCAACTTCTCCTCTCACGACCACTTCTGTCGCCCCCACACCACCTCCTCCCCCTCCACCGTCACTCCATATGTGCGCCGCAAGAAATTGCAGGTGCGCTCCAGATCACTCCACCGCCATCCACTACTGTCACCATCACGTCTTCTCTCCCCATTTCTATCCCTTCTACCACCGCCTTGATCGCTGTACTTCCACCACCACCCACCTCCCCCGACCACCCATCCACACCCTCTTCCGAGGGGGGTGAGGACTCCCCATCTCCTGCTTTTTGATTTCATTTTGTTTTCTGACCTCCCACTTGCATATCTCTGCATTTTCACGATCACATCTTATCGCTAGCACTGTAACGTCTAGCTTGGGGGAAGTCAAATTTTTGCTGTGTGCCGTCGTGTGTCGTTTTTCTTTGTGTGTTTGTTTATTTGTCATGTCGTGTGATTTTCTCTTTTTTATTTATTTTTATTTTCTGTTTATATGTCGTGTGTTTTTATTTTTATTTTTATTCTTCTTTTCGGTTCCGTTTGTGTGTTTTCCTTGTCTTTCTTATCTTTTTGTGTCAGTGTGTATTCCCCCCCATTATCATTGCCCTCCCATATTCACTTTTATTGCATTGAGGGCAATGCAAACTTCAGCTTGGGGGAGTCGCACTTCATGCGTCATTTGTCTCTTTTTCTTCGTTATTTGAGTCGTTTTTCTTCGTGTTTTTCTTTTTCTTTTTCTTTTCTTCTTTTTATCTCTTTCTCCTAGAGATGAACCCTATGATGAATTGCCACAAAAATCGCACACACCTTGCACGGCTTCGATGATCACATTCACTAGCCTTAGGAAGTCGAGTCCTCTAGCATTTCATGCATCGCGGGTCCACTTAGCTTTTATGTGAGTCGTGTGTCGTGACTAGAGTTCGGTGTGCTTCTACTTTGTGATTGTGTTTTATATACCTGTCCAGGAATGACCCCTAGATTATCATGCTTCGATTTGAATATGCGGTATTTGTTTCTCCTGTCTGCTTCTGCATGCTATATATATCGTATACTTCATTTCGCATCTGTTGGGATTCCACAATTAAGGACTAGGATAAACCATTTAGCCCATGCTCTAATTAGCGAGAATAGTTTCCTTTGCCCAAGTGTTTAGATTCCGATTTCTTTTCTATTTTACTTGGTGCAAATCCCCTCGTCGTGTACCGTTCTCCCACTTGGGAGAGTACACATGTGTATAGTCAAAAATCCTAAAATTCAAAAAAAAGAGAAAAGAAAAGAAAACCCAAAAAGAAAAGAAAAGAGAAGATTGTATAGACAAAAAGCCAAAAAAATACATATATCCAAAACCAAAAAATATATATGAGTGTGAATATTTTCCTACTTACCGAGAATAAAGGGAAGGCGAGAGTTTGCACCGAGTGTTCTACTCTACATCATCTCAACCCCATCGTTTTCGAAAACACTTGGATTAGGAACTTTTTAGCTATTATCTAGGCTATAGTGTGGTGATTTCATTAACCCTAGTTGTGGATTCCCTGATGCATGATATGTTTCGATTCTTACTCTATTCTCATGCATGCTTGAGCTATATATTCACCACTTAATTCAAATCGAATCGATATTTGGGTCATTTCTTGGATTTGTGTATATCGAGCTTTATTGCACATCGTAGATAGTGACACCGACTGCTAGCACCGACCACACTCACTCGCGCTTCACCGCGTGGGCCCACGGCACTTGTCTGGACTCGTATTCCTTGGTTTAGTGTTGTGTTTTGTCGTATGATTGCTTAGTGTGGCGTGTTTGATTTTGTTGGCCCTGACGGGCGATTTAGGATTTAGAGTTCTCTTTTTCTCTCTTTCTCTCTATTTTCTCCCTCCGAGCTCCTACTCTCACTCGTCTTCCTCGAGGACGAGGAAGGGTTCAACTTGGTGGATTTTGACGTGCATTTATATTTCATATATTCACGCACGTTTTCTTCTGTGTTTTTCTGCTATTTCCCGCCGTCTTGTATTCGTTTTCTCGGGTTTTCTTGTTTTCTTTCGATTTTCCGTGTTTTTGTATGTTTGCAAGAGTTTGCCGGCGTAGGGGACCTAAACCGACGATATCATGAGTCCCCGGAGCAATGGGAGGAGTCACGCTTGATCCAGGGGGTCAAACGACGAAGATAGCATCTTTCAGCCCCTCACCCGACCGGTTGGTCACTTCCAACCGATCGGGTGATGCATGCGTGCACCACCCGGACACAAGCTGGAGCGGTCAAAAAGTCAACCGGTCTGTTTAGAGACCGGTTCACACGTCCCAACTCTCTGGAATTTGATGTTGAATGCCAAGTGATCGGGTGACCTTCACCCGATCGGTTCATCTGTAGCCAATTCTCCGAAGCCAAGACACGGAGAGCTCAACCGACCGGTTCACCCGACGGCGCGAAGATCCAACCGGTCAGCTTCAACCATCAACCAACCGTGCCGTATGACCGGGTGAAGTCCCATGCTAAGTTTCCGAAGAACGAAGCAGGTCACCCGATCGGTTGACTTTTCAACTGATCGGGTGATATCGTTTTCTATATATATGACCCCTAGGTTTTCCAGAAACAGGAGTTATTAATTTTTGCTGTTTTTTTCTCTCTCTTGACGGCTTTAATTTTTCAGGTATTAGTAAGTTTTCCGATCTTGACCAAACTTTAATATAGTATTATTTGCATTGCTCTTACTGCTTTTCAATCGCTTGATCATGTTTTTAACGGTCGATTTTGATTTAGATCGCTTTTTAGTAAATATGTGTGAGTAGTTCCCAAATCTGGGATTTTGGTGGAAACCCCTTCGTGGGTTCTCCCCGATGCGTCCATAGGACTAGGAAATCGATATGGATTAGGAAATTATCGGTTACGCAGGGTGTTTTATTGTCATCGGCGAGAAAAAGACCGCCTTTGACCGTTGGGCCAAAGGGGGATAAACTTGGCGGTTGACTCCCTAGCCATAGCTCACGCCCTTAGCGTAGACATAGTATCCTTGCGTGCAGGAGCGGCAGGATGAGATGTTGGGAGTTATCGTTGCGAGCTTAGTGCTCCCGGAGTCGATCAGTGTTAATGGACATGTGAATGCCCACTGACCGAACCCGGGAAGTCCGGCGTATCATCCTGGGACCGACCGGAATATCGGGCCCATGGGACGCTGATACCACTTTTAGAGGCAACGTCTCACCATTAGACCCTAATTCCGATCGTTATCCTACTCGTAGGCCGTATCGGTGAGAATCACACGATAGGGTGGAAACCGAAGTCCCGGGTTTTTCCTTTATATTGTTTATCCCTCACATTCTATTTTCTGTGACAACCCATCATCCGATTCGGGCTAGCTCGCCCTCGGGGTGAATCCGATCCTTCTTGACACAAGCACAACCACGCCTCCCTGTGTTCGACCCCCAAGCCACACTACAAAACCGTGCGCTTGCGGTTATAACTATTTAAATCTCACGCCCCCTATCATATATTGCACACATCTGACGCGCAAATGCGGGGGACGTCACCTAGCTTTTGTTTCAGATATCATATGTTATGTCCTGCTTTGCATTTGAGATAGTAACCCACCTTTTCGTATATGAATATGGATGAAATTCTATTATTAGCTGTAGTCTGATAATTCATATGTATGCTTATCGTAGAAAATTAGCATATTTATTATTTTAAAAACCCTAACTCTATAACCTCATTCACTTGAACAGTGGCCTAGGGCTTATTTTGTTAGCAGCCGCCGCAACGCTATAACACCCCCCCGACTCAACCTTCCTCACTCTCGCATCTCCTCCCTCCCTCGACTTCAGCCAGTCACCCACGCTGGCGGCTCATCTCGACCACACGCGACCCCTCTGCGTCACCTGAGACGTCGGCAACCGCCACAAGCCCGACGGCCATCCCCCCCGTGACCGATGCAGCATCGACAACAGCGGCAATCACCGTTGCCACTGTTTCCCTACGCCGCGGGTCGCCGGTGATCCCCCGGAGGCCCCAAGACGCCGACGATCCCCCTGACGGTCTCCTCGCCGTCGCAAACAGCCGTGTAGGCTGTTACTCGCCGCAACAGCAGCGACAGCAGTGGCAATCGCCGCTGTTGCATTAACTGGCAGCCCCGACCGCCGCAGAGCAGCCCCCGATCGTCCACAGTGCCGCCGACACCCTGATCCGAGATCCACCCTCGCCTCCACTTCGTCGTAGCCCGCGCCGCACCGTGGTCTACCTGCAACCCATGAGAGCACTCTAAGGTAAGTTACAGTATTTCGTTGGGTTGTTTTAATGATAATTATTTAATGTTAATAGTTAGTTAAATATAGATGATCAATTAGTCTCATAGTAGGGTTTAAAGTATCAGCCTCTTAATTATTTTATAACCTGCATGAGTTACTATTATTTAGCCTTGTCATATGGGTTAGCTATATCCCAGTTTCCAGTAACAATTATTTTATAGTTAGTATAAGGTTGTTAAGTATTAAAACAACAGTGTTCACATTTGTAATAGACCTAATAACTGATAATGACTATTGACTAATTGCAATACAATCCGAAATGTTGGGTATCATGTAGATGTAAAGCAATAATAAATGTCATGCATAGCCTTATGATGAAAGGGTGGACGTGTGGGTTTATCTTTGGGAGTGCATGCTACTTGTATATAAGTGTTCTTGTAAATGATCTAAACTTAGTGTACCAAACATCATACTATTAGACTAGTTGTTAGTTTAAACACCTGAATCATTATTGTTAGTCTCCAATACTGTAAGTTAGGATTAGATAGTGTATAACTATGTTAATACATATGGTAGACCAGAAAGCTAGTAAGGCTAATCTTCATAGGTGTGCAGTTAGTTACAATTTAGTATCATTTGATTATTTATAATATAACCTACATGATAGTTTTATTATTATTTTTAGACTGATATCAGGACCGAATGACGCAGATAGATTCCGCGCTACCACAGCCGAGTAACTGGAACCGCGACGGGATCCGAAACTGCTTCCAGGACCGACGCCAGATTCACGATTAATCATCATTCAGGTTGGTCCCCCTAACTCGTAGCACAACCCACACCGTAGCGAAACTGAAAACCTAACTAAAACTGGACAACTACAATTAAATTTACCTTTCCGCACCAGTAAAACGCTGCTCACTGTAGAAATCGACCGTCGGACAACTTTTCTGTGCATATAGGGTAGTGGTCGATTTAGGCTGAACGAAACACCAACCTGTGACGTTGACAAATAGGATAGCCCCGATAACCTAGAAACAAACCTTAATAGGACTTGATGAAAATCGCGACCTGACACCGTCGCCGTGACATTGTTTCAGACGGACTACCACGGACGCGACGCCTGGACGTGACGCCCCAGATGGACGACACACTCGCCACCGCAGGCAAGTGTATCTCACTTGCACTTTTGGTCGTGCTTAGGCCTTAGTTGGTTAGAACTGATAACTGTGAACAAAGAGAACCGGACGTGAAATGATAACGTCCGGGACGACCCTTGACGCTCAGACTTGACGACGAAGTCTGAGCCTGACAACAACAACTTTTGACATCATAGGGCTATCATGTGTGTGCGTGTGTGTGGACACCCTAAAATAACATTTTCCATCCTGTCACGTCCCGTCTCGTCTTGCACAGACTGCGGGCAATAGGGCACTCTCCAAGCCAGAGAGAGTGATCCCTTGTACTGATTCACAGCCTACGGGCAATAGGGCACTCACCAAGCTAGAGTGAGTGATCCCTTGTACTGTTACACAGCCCTGAGGGCAATAGGGCACTCGCCAAGCTAGAGCTAGTGATCCCTTGTCGTGATTGTCTTGTCTTGTCATACTTGGGGTTTGGGGTTGGGTTGAGCGTGCGCACGTCAAGAGGGTCTGATCCCCCTCGAACCGTAAGGCGTGAACCCTTTCGTGTCTCACTTGTCTTGTCTTGTCTTGTCCCGTCATGTCCCGACTTGTCCTGACACCTGTAGGTTAGTCCCGTAGTGGGTAGCACACGCTACGACTACTACTTGTCGTGTTTTACTTCCCTGCTGCGTTTACTTTCTGTTGTCATCCTATTATAACCTCAGCATGCTAAATAACCAGTAAACCGTCTGTTATAACTCCAGCATGCTAATCAACCAGTAAACCATTGTTTAAAAGTTGATACACTTGCAGTAGAGTCTAACCCTTTTTGTAGACTTTACCTGACATACAGTTCCTTTCTTTTGGGGTGCTGTACGTCAGGTGTTCAGCCAGAGTTCGTGGACGAGGCAGGCTCACAGGAGTACGAGGAGCCGAGGACGTCGACTCAGAGTACGTGCTTGACGAGGACCAGACCTTGAGGTCTTTTTAGTCGTCACTTTCAGAGGTTACTGCTTTTAGTTTGCTTTTAGATAGCTTGCTGCCATGCTTAGGCTTCTTTTTAGACTCTGTACTCGCTGGATATTATATCTCTAATTTAATGAATGCCATTTTCTTTCTGTACTTCCTATTGTTCCGAATTTTATAAATGCAAGAACCTGAAAATCTTTAAAAATGGTACCCCTATAGACGCTTATTGGGTTCGAGCTTCTCAGCTCTGGCCTAAGCGGGCCTTAGTCACGCTTTGCCTCCGTCGTTTTGGGAAACGGGGCGTACAGGTTTTAGTGGTGGCCCATGCAGGTCCTGCAAAAGTTCAGAACAATAAGAGTACCGCATTCATTTAATATCCATGTACAAGTCTAAATTAGGTTTACCCAGTCCTAGATGGTAGGAAGACTTAGGTAGACGTCCCAGTTGGTTAGTCAGACACCTTGGTTAAAGATCTAGTCATCCTCATCCTAGGATACCTTAGCGTCCCCATTTGATTCTGACCGTGTTAGATTTCTAGAACCCCTTTCTTTTGGTCGTTCTCTCGGGTCCACCGACTTCAGGCCCAGCAGAACATAACCTTGATTCTCTTAGGAACCTTCTCTTTAGATCCTGATTATAGTCTAGCCCATTAGGAAGTCTTAGAGCTGAGTTATCCTAATCTTTAGACAACCCGATAATTAGGACCCCTGACTTTTAGCGTCTCTCTGATTATTACACTTCTGCGTTATCGATCGTAGGGTCCCATCGTAGCCTCCTTGCATCTTATTCTACGTGTAACCATCATGCGATCATTTTCCTTTCTCCCGATTCGCGTGATCGTTTCCGGACGATTATCGTTGATCCTTCGAATCCCTTCCATGGCCTATTCTGCTTCCCCTAAAAGTATTTTCGAAATTCCTTTATTAAGTTTTTTTTCCTTTTCGCTCAGCTTAAATTCTTTGAAAACCCATATATTACATATTTTAAAATTTCTTGTTTTTTCGGTTGAGTTAAAATTCTTTCCTTGACTGTGAAACCCTCTTGGTCATAAATTTTCGTTGTTACTATCTCGTATTTATTTTCAAACCGATATCTTTCATATTTTCAGTTTTAAAACCCTGTTAACATTTTGATAATTCAATTTATACTTTTCTAGACTACAAGATCTATTTCTAATCACTTACCGTACATACTTTTTTTAAAATATTATCTAAACTAGATGGTACCCCAATTATTTTATTATTATTATATCAGTTCTATGTTCTTCGTGACAACATTTCAAAATCTTTGTGTAAACTTATTTTCATTTGCAAAACAATCGTTTCTCACCCGACCCATCCTTCCTTCGTCTTACTTTTCCAAAATTTTAATTTGCTACATCTGCTCACTTTTAAGTATATATATATATATATATAAAGGGTATATGATACCATATTTTGCACAAAATCCTTCTTTCATCGTTAAATCATTTTTAGAATATTTTTCGTTCCACCCAACCAACTATCTCCTTGCCCCGCCTTACTTGAACTCGTTCTTTCCGATTTATTTCGTTACACTTTTAGTTTCTGTTTCCTTTATTTTGCGTAGACATTAGTCCTTGTAGTTGTCCATGCTACCTCCAGTTTAGGAATATGCCCTTTGGTAGGTGATGTCGTCATGGTGCATGAGTATAGGTAGAGTGTGTAGACCTATATGAGTGTGTCATCGTTAGGATCCTGATGATTGCCCTTGTGTCTTGAATGTGTACTCAGTGTTAACCATGTTATGCTTGAAGTTGTCTGAATGATAGTATTCATATGATGTGAATAGTGTCATAGCAGACAGTTCCTTAGACTTGGTCTTTATATTAATGAATAAGTCTATCTTGGCTGCATGTGATTGTATCAAAGCTTTGTTTTCTTTTAAACAAAATCTTTAAAGTTTTTGAAATTAGCTCACAAGATCACGAATCAATTATCCTTCCTCACCTATTACCGCAACTCCACACGTTTTTCCAAATATTTTAAATGTGTCTTTGGTCTTAAGTTTCATTTTCCCTTCTTTTCTCTCTCCCTTAAAAATTTCTGTGTTTATGATTGTTATATTATTGGGACTAGCTATTATCGTTATAGGATTTTGTTTGCGGGTGGACTCAGGGTGAGATGAGTTTTATCATGGCAGTGATTAGTTGATTTTGGAACACCCGAGTATTGGATTAGATTCATTTCGGATGAAAAGAATGAGCTGTCCAAGACTTATTTATAAAACCGAAGTGTGGCGGACTCAATGGAGAATTCTGGTTGAATGAGATTATATGCGTGAAGATGAGAACTTATCAGATTTGAGGCTTAGACGAATGGTAGATAGGGATGGCTACAGAGTATGGTAGGAGTTAGGGTGATCATGAGGTTGAGTAGAGATTTTATTAGCATCGAGACTTGATTGTTGAGTTGACGTGAGAAGACATTGGGAATAACATGAAGTGTTGAGAGGAATGAATGGTTAGGTAGGCGGACTTAATATTGGATGGGATTAATTATAGTGAGTAGGATAAGATGTGAATTTGATGGTTCAATTATTTGGCGGATAAATTTATGGGAAGATATGCCAAGGAACGTATGGAGGACATGACGATTGTTGATTCGGGAAGGTGTTATAAGATAGAAAAGTTGTGTTTTGGATTGGTGATCGACTAGAACATCACTGTAGCGATTGATATTGGGAAGAGATTGAGAATTTAAAGATGTTATTGAGCAATGATGTTTAGTAGAGTGGCATGGTATGAGAAGATGATTATTATTCATTTACAGAAACTTGGAGTTGGAAATTTGAACAACAGTGATGGGTCTATAGTTAAGTGTTAGGATGTGAGATTAGTCGTGTCATTAACCAGTGAAAAGAAGGGTCATAATGGATTATTTGAGGAACGATATTGAAGATATAAGATTAGAGATCCTGGTGTGGGAGATGGGAGCTATGGGCTTAAGTATTTATAGATTTTATAATTTATTATTAGCATAGGTGATTCTGAGGACGGAATCATTTCTAAGGTGGGTAGATTGTAACGGTCGCTTTTCGACCTTATGGATTTTCTGCGTGCACGTGTTTTATCGTGCACGTATTTTATTTGGTTTTTCTGGTTTTCGACATATGCGATGTGATATGCCGTTGTGATCGTATGAGAGTGTAGAATTTTATAGTAATTTTTGGGAACGTCATTTCACGGCTCGTTTTCTCGCAAAACAGCTTTGAATGGAAGGGGCGTTTTGGTCTTTTGGCCTTAAAATGCAGTTCCCGATTTTACGTAAATTTTTGGTAGGCGTAGCGCACGATCGGGCTCTGTAGATCTGTGCGTCTCGTCTCCACGATCGCCCCGGTATTTTCGGATTATTTTTCTGACGCCCGAGGCGAGAGTTATCACTCGGATAAATCTGGACCGTTGATTTGCCCTGATCTATTCAAATTTAAAAATTTATAGTCAAATCTGATTATTTTTCCCAAATGGTAACATACAAATCTTTCCAAATCTCCCCCTCTATTGTCCCCTAGACTTCCCCCATAATGTACACACCCTATCTCTCCCTATCTCCCACACTTAACCCAAATCCCATCGATATATAGCATATTTATTATTTTAAAAACCCTAACTCTATAACCTCATTCACGTGAACAGTGGCCTAGGGCTTATTTTGTTAGCAGCCGCCGCAACGCTATAACACCCCCCCGTTTCAACCTTCCTCCCTCTCGCATCTCCTCCCTCCCTCGACTTCAGCCCGTCACCCACGCTGGCAGCTCATCTCCGACCACACGCGACCCCTCCGCGCCGCCCGAGACGCCGGCAACCACCACAATCCCGACGGCCACCCCCCCACGACCGCTGCAGCATCGACAACAGCGGCAATCATCGCTGCCACTGTTTCCCGACGTCGCAGGTCGCCGGCGATCCCCCGAAGGCCCCCAAGACGCCGACGATCCCCCTGACGGCCTCCTCGCCGTCGCAAACAGCTGTGCGGGCTGTTACTCGCTGCAACAGCAGCGACAGCAGCGGCAATCACCGCAGTTGCGTTTTCCGACAGCCCCGACCGCAGCAGAGCAGCCCCCGACCGTCCACATCGCCACCGACACCCTGATCCGAGATCCACCCTCGCCTCCACTTCCCCGTATCACGCGCCGCACCGTGGTCTACCTGCAACCCATGAGAGCACACTAAGGTAAGTTACAGTATTTCGTTGGGTTGTTTTAATCAAAATTTTTTAATGTTAATAGTTAGTTAAATATAGATGATCAATTAGTCTATAGTAAGGTTTAAAGTATCAGCCTCTTAATTATTTTATAACCTGCATGAGTTACTATTATTTAGCCTTGTCATATGGGTTAGCTATACCCCAGTTTCCAGTAACAATTATTTTATAGTTAGTATAAGATTGTTAAGTATTAAAACAACAGTGTTCACATCTGTAATAGACCTAAGAACTGATAATGACTATTGACTAATTGCAATACAATCCGAAATGTTGGGTATCATGTAGATGTAAAGCAATAATAAATGTCATGCATAGCCTTATGATGAAAGGGTGGACGTGTGGGTTTATCTTTGGGAGTGCATGCTACTTGTATATAAGTGTTCTTGTAAATGATCTAACCTTAGTGTACCAAACATCATACTATTAGACTAGTTATTAGTTTAAACACCTGAATCATTATTGTTAGTCTCCAATACTGTAAGTTTGGATTAGATAGTGTATAACTATGTTAATACATATGGTAGACCAGAAAGCTAGTAAGGCTAATCTTCATAGGTGTGCAGTTAGTTACAATTTAGTATCATTTGGTTATTTATAATATAACCTACATGATAGTTTTATTATATTTTTTAGACTAATATCGGGACCGAATGACGCAGATAGATTCCGCGCTACCACAGCCGAGTAACTGGAACCGCGATGGGATCAGAAACTGCTTCCAGGACCGACGCCAGATTCACGATTAATCATCATTCAGGTTGGTCCCCCTAACTCGTAGCACAACCCACACCGTAGCGAAACTGAAAACCTAACTAAAACTGGACAACTACAATTAAATTTACCTTTCCGCACCAGTAAAACACTGCTCACTGTAGAAATCGACCGTCGGACAACTTTTCTGTGCATATAGGGTAGTGGTCGATTTAGGCTGAACGAAACACCAACCTGTGACGTTGACGAATAGGATAGCCCCGATAATCAAGAAACAAACCCTAATAGGACTTGATGAAAATCGCGACCTGACACCGTCGCTGTGACACTGTTTCAGACGGACTACCACGGACGCGACGCCTGGACGAGACGCCCCAGACGGACGACACACTCGCCACCGCAGGCAAGTGTATCTCACTTGCACTTTTGGCCGTGCTTAGGCCTTAGTTGATTAGAACTGATAACTGTGAACAAAGAGAACCGGACGTGAAATGATAGCGTCCGGGACGACCCTTGACGGCTCAGACTTGACGACGAAGTCTGAGCCTGACAACAACAACTTTTGACATCATAGGGCTATCATGTGTGTGCGTGTGTGTGGACACCCTAGAATAACCTTTTCCGTCCTGTCACGTCCTGTCTCGTCTTGTACAGCCTGTGGGCAATAGGGCACTCTCCAAGCCAGAGAGAGTGATCCCTTGTACTGATTCACAACATACGGGCAATAGGGCACTCACCAAGCTAGAGTGAGTGATCCCTTGTACTGTTACACAGCCCAGAGGGCAATAGGAAACTCGCCAAGCTAGAGCGAGTGATCCCTTGTCGTGATTGTCTTGTCTTGTCATACTTGGGGTTTGGGGTTGGGTTGAGCGTGCGCACGTCAAGAGGGTTTGATCCCCCTCGAACCGTAAGGCGTGAACCCTTTCGTGTCTCACTTGTCTTGTCTTGTCTTGTCCCGTCACGTCCCGACTTGTTCTGACACCTGTAGGTTAGTCTCGTAGTTGGTAGCACACGCTACGACTACTACTTGTCGCGTTTTACTTCCCTGCTGCGTTTACTTTCTGTTGTCATCCTGTTATAACCTCAACATGCTAAACAACCAGTAAACCATCTGTTATAACCCCAGCATGCTAATCAACCAGTAAACCATTGTTTTAAATTTGATACACTTGCAGTAGAGTCTAACCCTTTTTGTAGACTTTACCTGACGTACAGTTCCTTTCTTTTGGGGTGCTGTACTTCAGGTGTTCAGCCAGAGTTCGTGGACAAGGCAGGCTCACTGGAGTACGAGGAGACGAGGACGTCGACTCAGAGTACGTGCTTGACGAGGACCAGACCTTGAGGTCTTTTTAGTCGTCACTTTCAGAGGTTACTTCTTTTAGTTTGCTTTTAGATAGCTTGCTGCCAAGCTTAGGCTTCTTTTTAGACTCTGTACTCGCTGGATATTATATCTCTAATTTAATGAATGCCATTTCCTTTCTGTACTTCCTATTGTTCCAAATTTTATAAATGTAAGAACCTGAAAATCTTTAAAAATGGTACCCCTACAGACGCTTATTGGGTCTGAGCTTCTCAGCTCTGGCCTAAGCGGGCCTTAGTCACGCTTCGCCGCCGTCATTTTGGGAAGCGGGGCGTGACAGTACGTCTCTACAACCCTTAGTCTAAAGATTGCATTAAACACCCATCCCAATCAAATTAATACTGCTTTGACAAATGTTAAGGGTGTGTCTCCCTACTTATGTTCTTAAGCCAACGCTCTCTCCCTGATGAACGAACCCTGCAAAATCGTTCTGCAAACCAGTAACAAATCATCCCCAAAATCTGTTTTTCATCAACACAAAATCCTACATCAAATTTCTCAAACCAAGAACCCATTTCACCCAAAATTCATTCTGTAAACAAATCAACCAACAAACTCAAATCATCCCTCAACAATCATATTCCCAAACAATTTAAATAAACCAAAATCCCCAAACCAAATCACCCAAAATCCAATCCCCCCAAAAAACTGAAATTTAAATCAAACAGAGAGAAACTTCAGATCTGAAGTTGGAAACAAAATCAAAAAGCCAAAATATGAAAACACACTTTCAGATTCACGAAAGCCCTCCTTCTTCATCCTCCACCTCCCCTTGGCCGCACCACCAGTCGTCGGAGCCGCCATCACCGATGCGCCGCCGCCCAGAACAGCGCATGCCGCCGCCGTACGTTGTCGGAGCCGCCGACCGTCGACGCCCCTCAGCCCCTCCTTCCCCGTCGTCGCGCGAGGTAACAACTCCCTTCTTTTTTTGTTTTCGCATGAGAGACTTTGCTTGACTGTCGAACGTTGATAACAAAAAATGAGAAAAACTGATGTAAAGAGGCAGTAGGAAGAAGAATAATGGAAGAGAGTGTGGGAGGAATAGAGATATTATAGGCTAAGTGTCAGCCTTAGTAAATACAAAAAGATAAAGAGTAAAGAATGATTTAAGTGGGTGATGGGCCTTATTAAATAAAGAATGAGTAAGTGACAGCCAATGGGTTAATAAAGGGGAAGTTTAAGATATTAAAGAAAGAGAGGTGAAATGTATGCCTTGGTTTTAGATGTTAAAAGCATTGACAGAGGAGAGATACTAATAGAAGTTATTGAAGATATGAATGTAATAAAGTGATGTAGGGTAGTGCCTTGTTTATTAAAAGAATGAAAAAAATAGTGTGGCAGAGGTTATTAATAGGAGGAGACAACATATAGTTAATAATAGAATAGTGACAGACTGAGTATTAAAGGAGTAGAAAGAGTAATTAACTGTTAGTTTGTTTATTAACCCATAATAAATGTTAGTACTAGTAGGTTGGTGGTATTAGTCATAAGAATTAACTGACTAGTTTTGATTTTAGCAGTATGTTGTTAGTATGGATGATATCAGAATGAAATAAGGCATACTGTGTTAAACCCTGCTATTAGCCTAATTAATATTAGTTAGTGCTTGTTTAAAATCTAAATGTTAATGTTAATTTCAGCATGTTATAAATTTTAAATAATGTTAGTGTAACAAAATTGAATAAAATAATGTGTACCCAGTTTATATAACACAAAATAAACACCACCCTACCCAAAGAACCCAATAAAATTGGACGAACCCAATTTAAGGATTAATGGGATATTTTGACTTATCTCGCAATAAATCTAATTCTTTGAATTGTTTAACCGAAACAGAGAACCGGACATACCGACACGTAGTACCCGTCCAGACGAACCCACGATAACCAATACCACCGAAAACAGTCAAGTGATACTTGCCAGTAATTATTTAGGCCATGTTTTAGGCCAATTTGTGTAGTAGCGTAAAAGAGACTAGGTGATGAAATGATAGTGGCCTAGACGCCCTTACTAGATCTAGCTTGACAATGAAGCTAGATCCGACACCTTTACCTTGCTATCTTTTCATGCTGTCATGTCACGTTTACTTTCAATTAACTGTACGCACTTTAACTGTTCATTACCATGTCATGTCATGCATCAAATTATTCTATCGTGATTGCATAGCACACGCTACAATAATTGTAACTATTGAGGCTAGGCACCTCTTTGCGGGCATAACCCTATGCCAATAACACTTCTTGGCTCGTGATCCAGAAGATGGTCACCAGTCCATATACACGTGGAGGGGTAGGGTTAAACGATCGCTTGTGCGTAGAAGTGAGCCCGTACAGCCACTTCAGCTAAAAGACGGAACTCTGTGCATAAAGTGATAAATCAGTGATTCGTGAATCGTGAAATAGTGTTTTCGTAGTTTCTGTTACGACGTGCTTGATTGTTATCTTTTTGTTCATTTAATTATTACACTCTTTAAATGCCATATCATATCATCATATTAGAACTGCTAGTCGCATTACTTTTGTCTGTACCTTGCACAAAAGTCCTCCGCCTTCTTGGGAGACTTTTGCTAACATGTGCCCTTTTCTCTTTGGGTGTCACATGTCAGGTTTTGAGACAGAGCAGGTAGCAGAGGACAAGCAGTTCGTTGACACTGAGTTTGAGGTCCCTGCATAGACTGAGTTCGAGGACACTGGTGACCAGTCCTAGACTCGATTGGAGTCCCCCCTTAGTTGTTACCTTTCCTTAGTTGCTGTTAGGTTTCGGTGCGTAGCACCTATCTCTCTTTGTTTTGTTTAGACATGCTTTAGGCCTTTATTCAAACTTTGTACTTTGTGACTTTCTCTGTGATGTTTGGAATAATTATCGGATGTTGTTGGTGGATGTTCTTTTATCTGATTTATTATTATTGTTGTTTCATCGTAATACAAGGACCTGCTACTTTTCGAAATTTTTACAGACGCTTATCAGACTGCAGCTTCACAACTCCACGTCTAAGTGGACCTCCTCAGGTCTCGCCTTCCATATTAGGGAATCGGGGCGTGACCGGTTTTAGTGGTGGCCCATGCAGGTCCTCTTTGCATCTGCAAAATATCGGAACAAAAATAATGATAACAACATCCATTTAAATATCCATAACATTCGAGTCATGATTAAGTCTAATTTGAACATTTCCTTGTCTTAGAGGGCCGATAGATGAGTTACTCGAGGAGCTGGTAGTGGACCTGGAGCTGGTGGTGGAGCAGGACATGTTGCGGATGGTGATAGAGAACCTACCAAGGCTGAGATGATGAGGATGGTGCATCAGATGATGCAGGTTCAGCAGGGCATGCTTCATAATGCCCCTCGCTTCGAGCCAGGAGCGAAGCAGTTTCAGGAGCTGGGCCAGTCATATTTCACTGGGTCAGAAGGATCATTAGCTGCGGATGAATGGATGAAGAACACGAAGGATAACCTGCTTCTCTTGAGGTTAACCCGGCCGGATGGGTTGACTTGGTAAAGAAGTAACTGAATGACAATGCCCACATTTGGTGGGAGTTAGAAGAGCAGATGTTGGTGAAGCCTATCCCCTGGGCCACTTTCAAGACGAGATTCAATGAGGAGTATTTCCCTCGAGCTGCCAGGAGGGAGCTGATGCAGCAGTTCATCAATCTGAAGCAAGGAAATCTGACGTTGGATCAGTACCACCAGAAGTTCACCAGACTAAGCTACTTCGCACCAAATTTAGTTCAGACCGTTGAAGATCGAGCTCAGAGATTCTTACAGGTAGAGCTGCAGAGTCTGATGTCCTCTTCGGACTTAGACTCTTACCAGAAGTTGCTGATAGCTGCCAAGTGGCAGGAGCTGATTGCCAATGAGAGGAGAGGGCAGTATTCAGGTGCTGGGAAGAGGCCTATGGAGCAGGCCAGAGCTGCGGTTAGGCCTGGGTTCAAGCCTAATCAGTCCGTGCAGTTTAAGAGGCCATGTGGGCCTAGTCAGAAGACGTGCGGTCATTGCGGCAAGACTGGTCATGTGAATGAGCAGTGCAGGAGGCTTCTGGGCCAGTGCCTGGTTTGTGGAGACGCTTCGCATACTTTAAAGGATTTCCCGAGTGCTAAGCAGCCGTGGAAGGCACCAGTCAGAGTTTAGCAGCAGAGAGCTCCAGTAGCTGCCAGACGTGGAGCGCCTCTCATTCCCCAGAAGCATGCCTTCCAGTAGGCTGTTCAGCCTAGGAGGCAAGCTTTCACGATGACTGCAGTAGAGGCGGATGCTGAGGACGGAGTTATTGCAGGTAACCTCTATACTAGTCTTCCTTATTTATGCATTATATTTGATTGGTTAGATCCATATTAATCTAGTTGCATGTTACCCTTATGTGTCATCTTAGTTTCATCTCACCCGGCCTTGACCCTGTTCGATTCTTGACCCTATCTCGGAAGTTCGTAGTCAAACACTCGATACCCACCTATACACTTCCCAAGTGTTAGAATATTACAACTGGGAATGGTGTAGTGAAGGTTGCACTAGGATGTAGACCATGCCCATTGGTGATTAGTGGACACGAACTATATGCTGATTTCATCGTCCACGACCTATCCAACTTTGATGCTATTCTCCGCATTGACTGGTTAGGAGCTTTTTATGCCACGATCGACTGTCATCGAAAGAAATTTGTGTTCGAAATTCCTGACCACCCAGTGTTCGAGTTTGTCGGCGGAGGACATTCGCTTGGACCTGTCAAGTTTCGAGCCCAGCCTTACTGATTTACCATTGCATCTATGATTGTTGAACCAGAGAAGCCTGCAGTAGTGAGAGATTTCGAAGACGTCTTCCCTGAAGGCATTTCTGGACTGCCGCCTGATCGAGCGTTGGAGTTCGGCATCGATCTTATGCCAGAAGCTCAACCGATTTCGAAGGCACTGTACCATATGGCTCCTGTAGAGTTGGAAGAGCTAAAGAAGCAGTTGGATGAGCTACTATAGATGGGTTTCATTCATCCCAGTGTATCTCCCTGGGGTACAACCGTTTTGCTGGTAAAGAAGAAGGATGGATCGAGAAGGATGTGCATTGATTATCGGGAGTTGAATCAGATCATAGTAAAGAACAAGAACCCGCTGCCATGCATTGATGATATCTTCGATCAGCTTGGTGGATCGAGGGTATTTTCAAAGTTGGATCTTCGGAGCGGATACCATCAAGTCAGAGTCAAGAAGGAAGATGTGCTCAAGACTGCTTTTCGGACTAAGTACGGGCATTATGAGTTCGTTTTCATGCCGTTAGGTGTGACCAATGCTCCTGCCGTGTTCATGAATCTCATGAACCTTATCTTTTACGACTTCCTCGACAAGTTCGTGGTGATTTTCATAGACGACAGGTTGGTGTACTCGAAAAGCGAAGAGGAGCATGCAAAACATTTAAAGATGGTGTTGGAGACACTCCGTCAACATAGACTATATGCCAAGTACAACAAATGCGAATTCTGGCTAAATAGAATTGCATTTCTTGGGCATGTAGTATCAGGAGCTGGTATCTCAGTGGATCCGGAGAAGGTCAAAGCAGTCAGTGAATGGCCTATATCTCGATCGGCATCGGACATCAGGAGTTTCCTTGGATTGGTTGGATACTACCACAGAATTATCAAGGATTTTTCGAGGATAGCTGAGCCGATGACGAGATTGACGAGGAAGGATGTTAAGTTCAGTTGGTCAGACTTTTGTGAGCTAGCTTTTTCTACTTTGAAGGAGAGACTGACTACTGCACCAGTCTTAGCTATTTCGGACAGAAGCGGAGGCTTCGAGATTTTCTACGACGCATCGGGCAAGGGACATGGATGCGTTCTTCACCAGCACAATCATGTGGTCGCATATGCTTCGCGACAATTGAAGATCTATGAGAAGAATTATCTGACCCACGATTTGGAGCTAGCTGCTGTCGTCTTTGCACTGAAGATCTGGCGACATTTCTTACTGAGTGACAAAGTCAAAATTTTCACTGATTACAAAAGTTTGAAATATATATTCACTCAGAAGGAACTGAATATGAGACAACACAGATGGTTGGAATTGATGGCAGACTACGACATCGATCTTCAGTATCATCCAGGGAAGGTGATTGTCATACCAGATGCCTTGAGTCGACTGCCCGAACTGATGATTCTCACATCTCAGTGGAGATCGCAGCAGGATCTACGAAGGATGAATGTTGAAGCTGTTCTATCGGGAGTCACATCGTCATTGATGAACATGCAGATTCAATCGACGATTGTGGATCGAATAAAGACTGCTCAAGCGGGAGATGCTAAGTTGAAGAAGATCAGAGAACAAGTCGAAGCAGGACTTTGGACAGATTTTCTGATTCACACGGATGGATCTTTGAGATAAGGTAGTAGGATCTGCGTGCCTACAGGAGATATCAGAGAGGAGTTGATGAATGATGCTCACAGTTCGCCTTATTCTATTCATCCTGGAGGTACGAAGATGTACAAGGATCTTCGTCAGAATTTCTGGTGGCATGGGATGAAGAGAAGCGTGGCACGGAGCGTTCCAAAGTGTCTTGTGTGTCAGTAAGTGAAGGCTGAACATCATCGTACTGCTGGACTACTACAACCTCTGTCGATTCCCGAGTGGAAGTGGCAGCACATCACGATGGACTTCGTGACTGGCTGACCTCGGAGCACCAAACAGAACGACGCGATCTGGGTCATTGTTGATCGATTGACCAAGTCCGTGCACTTTATACCTTTCCAAGTTGGTCAATCCACTGAGATATTAGCAAGGAAGTATTTGGAGGTAATAACCTAACTTATGCCTTTATAATTTCCTTCTGGTACAAGTCGTGATGTGAATTATGTCATGTAGGAAATCGTACGCTTGCAAGGAGTTCCTGTGAGCATTGTATCAGATCGTGATACGAGGTTCACGTCTCAGTTCTGGAAGAGTCTGCAGACCAATCTGGGTACCAGTCTGAAATTCAGTACTGCGTATCATCCACAGATTGGTGGACAGTCAGAGCGCACCATTGGAGGACATGTTACGAGCTTGCATGTTGGATCTCAAGGGTTCGTGGGAGGATCATCTGCATCTGGTGGAGTTCTCCTACAACAATAGCTACCAGATGAGCATTGGCATGTCGCCATTTGATGCTCTCTATGAAAGGAAATGTCGATCCCCGTTGAGTTGGGATGACGTCGGTGATAAAGAGCTCTTGGGGCCAGAGATGATAGTGGAAGCAGTTGATGTTGTACGAGATATCAGAGACAAGATTTGGATCGCCCAGGACCGATATAAGCACTGGGAAGATGCTAAACGATGTCTGCTGGAGTTTCAGCCGGGATATCATGTGTTCCTGAAGATCTCACCAAATCGAGGAGTGATTCTATTTGGGACGAGAGGTAAGCTTAGTCCGAGATATATTGGACCATTCGATGTGCTAGAGTGAGTTGGAGAAGTAGCTTATCGCTTAGCTTTGCAACCGTCCTTAGAGGGAGTTCATGCCGTCTTTCATGTGTCCCATCTCCGTCGTTATATCAGCGACCCTTCCATGTTGTGGACTACTCTGAGATTACTATTCTGCCAGATTTGACGTACGAACAACAACCAGTGGAGATCCTAGATCGACGTCAGAAAGTCTTCAGGAACATGACTGTTGATCTAGTCAGAGTGATGTGGCTCCGCGACTCGCCAGGGAAATCTACCTGGGAGCAGGAAGATGAGATACGAGAGCGTTATCCATATTTGTTTCCTGCTCTTTAGTTGATAAGAATTCCGAGGACAGAATTTTTCCTAAGGTGGGTAGAATGTAACTGCCGGTATTTTAGGCGTGTTTTCGATTATGCATACCTGTATTTTTCTTCAGTCATCCAGTTAACTTTTTGTCTGTACGTGTCGACGCGAGCGCGTCACTGTTTTCGTTTTACCATGTCGTCATTATTTGCCATCAAGTTTTAACTAAAATAATTTAACTTAATTATTCTGCTAATTACAATTTACTAATTACAAAATCTTAATTACTTTAATTAATTTCACTAATTACTTTTCATTTTTAATGATGACTAATTAAACTTACTTAATTACGTAAATGCCTTAACCCTTAACTACACGACGAAACACACGTTTTAGACAACCAGATACAACTTCTGAAATCAAAATTGGCTTCCTCTTTGTTTTTGTTTGAGAAAAACAGTACGTCTCTACAACCCTTAGTCTAAAGATTGCATTAAACACCCGTCCCAATCAAATTAATACTGCTTTGACAAATGTTAAGGGTGTGTCTCCCTGCTTATGTTCTTAAGCCAACGCTCTCTCCCTGATGAACAAACCCTGCAAAATCGTTCTGCAAACCAACAACAAATCATCCCCAAAATCTGTTTTTCATCAACCCAAAATCCTACATCAAATTTCTCAAACCAAGAACCCATTTCACCCAAAATTCATTCTGCAAACAAATCAACCAACAAACACAAATCAGCCCTCAACAATCAGATTCCCAAACTATTTCAATAAACCCAAATCCCCAAACCAAATCACCCAAAATCCAATCGCCCCCAAAAAAACTGAAATTCAAATCAAACAGAGAGAAACTTCAGATCTGAAGTTGGAAACAAAATCAAAAAGCCAAAATCTGAAAACATACTTTTAGATTCACCAAAACCCTCCTTCATCCTCCACCTCCCTTGGCCGCACCACCAGTCGCCAGAGCCGCCATCACCGGTGTAACGACTAGTTTTTGTAATGACTATTATATAAAATATGGATGTTCTCTCCTTGTGTGCTTTTCTCCGTCAGACGTTTTCGTTCGGTTCATTCTGATCTTTTATCTTCCGTTGCATATCTTGATGGGGCTTGGAGTAAGTATTCTTACGATGAGCTTCACATCGTCCATATCTTAGAGCTAGAGTGATCTTAGAAGACATAGGAATCTTCCTGAAGCTTCGTGCTTCGATTCGGCACTTCTGGTGCATCTTAGTTGGTTCATGAAGGAGAGCCAACCGACGAGATTGTAATCTAGTCGGTCGGCAACACTTCACAGACCGACTAGTTCATCTTAGTAATTTCAGCTAATTTACTGTTTACGTTTAGTCGGTCTAAGCACATTCATCGACCGACTAGTTCCCAAACTAGTCGGTTAGAACTTGTACTCAGACCGACTAACTCTCAGTACCTTTTTTCTTTCATATTTTGCCCTTAGTCGGTCTATGAACATTCACCGACCGACTAGTTTTCTAACTAGTCGGTTGACGAGCCTTCACAGACCGACTAACTCTGTCTACACTGTACCAACCCTGTTCACTGTTTGGCTTTTAGTCGGTCTCAGTTAGACGACCGACCGACTAGTTCCCAAACTAGTCGATCGACCACTCTTCACTGACCGACTAGTTTGCCCAGTAACCCTAGGTTAAGTCGTAGCCGCCGCACCCTTTCTTTATTTAAACACTCGATCTTTTCTATTCTTCCTTCATATTTTCTAGCCGATGTTTCTTCCCCAATCATCCCCCAACCTTCCTCTTGCCTTCCTTCATCCTCCCGTGCTTCCTCTCCCCCTCCATTGCGCCGGCACCACCCCGTAGGCCGCCGGCCGACCCCGAAAAGCCCTAAATTCTCCTTTTTCTCCAGATTTTCCCCACAATCTCCCATCTCCAGATCTGTTGTTTAGCCGCTGCAAGGAATTCTTTTTAACCGTAGTTCTTCGGGATCGATTCTTCCATTGCCGTGCTAGATCCGATTTGACGACGGCAATCCGGAATCCAGCGAGATCTTCTCCTACCTGCAGATTCGTAGGCGTCTCGATCTTCGTTCTTCTGTTTCGTAAACGGTTAGTGATCTACCATTAATTTCCCAAAACCCACATTGTAAATTAGAAAACCCTAATTAAAATGGATTACTAGACGTTATAGGATTCCAATGCAATCCGGATTAGAACTCTCAAATCTGATTTTCTGTTTTGCCATAACAGCGAACCCAAATCCTCGTAGAATAGCGATCTTGACTCGACGATCAACAACCTCGGTACCAGGCAAGTGAAACTTGCCAACCTTGCTTTAGGCCATGTTTTAGGCCATTACTTTATTTTAGCGTGAAAGAGACTAGACCGTGAAATGATAGCGGTCTAGGCGCAAATTCAAATTCTAGCTTAACAACGAAGTTAGAATTCCCCTCGTCATGTCATGTCATGCATTGCCTATCATGTTTAATTTCTTTAACGGTACGCAAATTTCTATTCGAATATTTGTCATGTGCATCCATTTTACGTGTCATCTGTTTGCATGTTGCATCTTAGCACAAGCTACAAATCCTTGTACAAATCCGTGTTTCCGGCTAGGCACCCGTTATGCGGGCATAACCCTATGCCATACTTGTTAAAACACTTCCTGGCTTGTGATCCAGAAGCGAGCATTCCATGTTCGGGGGTAAAGCCCTGGCTCGATACACGTGGAGGGGTAGGGATAAACGGTCACTTGAGCGTAAGAGTTGGCCCGTACAGCCACTCTAGCCAAAGGGCGGAATCTTTGTGCATGACGTGCTTACATACTTGTCCTTGTCCTTGTGAATGTTAAATTGTTCCATGCCATGTTAAACGTTTCCATGCCATGTTTTACCTGCCATGCTATAAATCATGCCATGACATATAATGCGGTTACCTTACTTGCTGTTCTCATTGCATAAAATGTCATGTCATACTATACTCTAGAACTGCTAGGTTGTTTCTACTTCCTTTAGTTTCCTTGCACAAATTCTTGTAGACTTTACTGACATGTGCCCCTTCTCTTTGGGTGACGCATGTTAGTTGCTGAGCCAGAGACTGCTGTTAAGGGCGACGAGTTCGTGGAGTTCGTGCCCGATTCTGTTGCTAGCGTTGAGTACGAGGACACCGGTTACCAGTCCTAGTGATCCTTCGCAGTACCTTGTTAGTTGTTGTTGTTGTCGGTGAGTAGCACCATTTGTTGGTTGTTTCCTTGTTGGCCATGCTGGGCCTTTTCTTTTGGACTCTTTGTTGCCTGGTGGCTTTTATGTGGTTGTTTAACTTTATCTGGAATTTGAGATGAATAATTTATTTATTTGCCTCTTTTTCTATTATTGTTATTTTTGTTCCGATGTCACATTACACGGACCTGTGTGTTATTCCAGACGCTTTACAGGCTGGAGCTTCGCAGCTCCAAGCCTGAGCGGGCCTCGTCACGCCTCGCCTCCATTTTAGGGAAGCGGGTCGTGACAGGTTTTGTTGGTGGCCCATGCAGGTCTACCCTCTGTAACTGTGACTTAATCGGAACAACGATAAGAAATTATAGAATGTCCGATAAACAATCTCGACACCCGAGTCATAGGCTGAGAGTCTGACTGTTTCGTTTTCTGTGTCATTAGATGGCTGGATGACGCAATACCCGTGCTGGTGGGGGTGTGCCCCCTCGCGTCGAGGAGCCGGATCAGGAGCCCACCTACGGGGAGATTATGCGGATGATGCATCAGATGATGCAGGTGCAGCAGGGGATGCTGCAGAATGCCCAGAATGTTCCGCCTGCTCGAGCAGCGCAGCCTATCCAGAATGTCCCTCGCTTCGATCCAGGAGCGAAGCAGTTCGGGAGCTGGGCCCCGCTTACTTTGATGGGATCAAAGGACCTCTAGCTACGGATGAGTGGACTAGGAACATGGAGGACAACCTGAAGATGTCAAAGGTCGAACCGACTGGATGGATTGACTTGGCGAAGAGGCAGCTTAGAGATAATGCTCGGAACTGGTGGGATGCCGAGGAGGAGATGCTGGAGGAGCCGATATCTTGGGCTACCTTCAATTCCAGATTCGATGAGGGGTACTTTCCGAAGACTGCTAGAAGGGAGATGGCGCAGCGCCTTATCAACCTGAAGCAGGGGAGCTTGACGGTGGACCAGTACCACCAGGAGTTCACCAGGCTGAGTCGTTTCGCACCGAAGATGGTGCAGGATGCTGATGAGAGAGCCCAGAGGTTCCTGTAGGGGCTTTATTTGGATCGCAGAGCTTTATAACTTCTTCTGATTTGGAGTCCTATCAGAAGGTGCTGGTTGCAGCAAAGAGGCAGGAGCAGATTGTGAACCAGAAGAGAGGATGTGCTTCTGGAGCTGGGAAGAGGCCTGTGGAGCAGGCCAGGGCAGTAATGAGACCAGGGTTCAGGCCCAATCAGCCGGTACAGTTCAAGAGGCCCGGAGGACCTCATACTCTGAAGACTTGCCATTTCTGTGGCAAGACTGGGCATGTCAAGGATCAATGCCAGAATATGTTGGGACAGTGTTTGGTTTGTGGTGATCCTGCGCATGTCATGAGGGATTGTCCGAAGTCCAAGCAGTCGTGGAAGGGACCTGTTGCAGCTCAGCCGTTGTAGCAGAGGGCACCTGTACCTGCTGGACGTGGAGCGCCTCTCGTTCCGCAGAGGCAGGCTTTTCAGCAGGCTGTTCAACCGAGGAGGCAGGCTTTCCTGATGACTACAGTTGAGGCTGAGACTGAGGATGAGGTTATTGCAGGTAACTCTCAACCTAGTCGTTTCTTTCTTAGTTAGTCTTGTTGTTAGAATTTGTTTGGCTGCTTGTTCTGTTTGCTAGAATAGTATTTGATTGTTAGATTGCTTGTTAGGTGTGATTTTGGTTTGCACTTTTGCTGCACGAGTACTCTTCGACTCTGGTGCATCAATGTGCATTGTTTCCCGGAGCTTTGTGGAGAAGCATTCCTTGTCGACTTCCCCTCTTTCCAAGAGTTGGGATATCGTTACAGGAAATGACGTGATCTCGGTGCATAGTGGTTGCAATTCTTGCCCTTTGGTGGTCTGTAGACATGATCTCTACGCTAATTTCATCGTCCACGACCTCATCAACTATGATGCTATCCTTGGGATGGATTGGCTTGGGAGTTTCTATGCCACGATCGATTGTCAGAGGAAGAAGGTGGTGTTCGAGATTCCAGGCCATCCGGTGTTCGAGTTCAGCCGTGGCAGCAGTTCGCTTGGCCCGGTCAGATTTCGGGCCAAACCAGTGGAGATCGTTGCTATGCAGATGGAGCAGTGTAGACCTGCGGTAGTGCGTGACTTCGACGACGTCTTTCCCGAGGAGATGTCTGGATTTTCACCCGATCGAGCTCTCGAGTTTTCGATCGAACTCATTCCATGAGTGCAGGCCATTTCGAAGGCGTCGTATCGTATGGCACCAGCAGAATTGGAAGAATTACGGAAGCAGCTGGACAAACTTCTTCAAAAGGGTTACATTCATCCCAGTGTGTCTCCGTGGGGAGCACCGGCCTTGCTGGTAAAGAAGAAGGACGGTTCGCGTCGCATGTGTGTGGACTACCGGGAGTTAAATGCAGTGACCGTCAAGAATCGATATCTGTTGCCTCGTATTGATGATATTTTTGATCAGCTTGGAGGATCGAGGGTATTCTCTAAGTTGGATCTGAGAAGTGGTTATCACCAGCTGAAGGTGAGGAAGGAAGATGTTCCGAAGACAGCATTTAGGACGAAGTATGGACACTACGAGTTTGTGGTTATGCCTTTCGGTGTAACCAACGCGCCCATAGTTTTTATGAATCTGATGAATCTGATCTTCTATGACTTGTTAGACAAGTTTGTCGTTATTTTCATTGACGACATTCTGATCTACTCGAAGTCAGAGGAGGAGCATGCGTCGCACTTGAGGACATTATTGGAGATCTTGAGGAAGCATCGGTTGTATGCTAAGTATTCTAAGTGCGAGTTTTGATTGGACAAAGTTGCTTTTATCGGGCATGTGGTGACTGGAGATGGTATTTCGGTGGACCCCGAGAAGATTAAGGCTATCAGGGAGTGGCCTGTTCTGCAGTCAGCGTCTGAGATCCGGAGTTTCCTTGGATTGGCTGGTTATTACTGGCGGTTCATTAAGGACTTCTCCCGTATGACCGAGCCGATGACCAGACTGACACGGAAGGATGTACCATTTGTTTGGTCTGATGGCTGTGAGGAGGCTTTTGGTGTTCTGAAGGAGAGGCTGATGACTGCCCCTGTTCTTGTTGTGCCTGATCAGAGTGGAGGATTCGAGATCTTTTACGATGCTTCCGGCAAGGGTCTCGGTTGTGTACTGCATCAGCATGGGCACGTGGCAGCGTATGCTTCACGTCAGCTTAAGACGCATGAGAAGAATTACCCGACACACGACTTGGAGTTGGCAGCAGTCGTGTTTGCGCTGAAGATTTGGAGCCACTTCCTGCTGAGTGAGAGGGTGAAGATCTTCACCGATCACAAAAGCTTGAAGTACATTTTTACTCAGAAGGAGCTCAACATGCGACAGCATCGATGGTTGGAGCTCATGGCTGATTATGAGATCGATCTGCAGTATCACCCTGGCAAGGTGAATGTGGTTCCGGATGCACTGAGTAGGCTTCCAGCGGTGATGTTGTTGACTTCGCAGTGGAGATTGCAGCAGGATTTTTGCGAGTCCGGTATTGAGATTGTTCTTCCTGGAGAGGCTTCTTCGTTGATGTGTATGCCGATACAGTCGACGATTGTGGATATGATCAAGGCTGGACAGGCTGGAGACCCGAAGTTGGTGAAGATTCGGGGGCTGGTGGAAGCCGGTCTGCGGACTGACTTCTTGATTCATGAGGACGGCTCATTGAGATTTGGAGCCAGGTTGTGTGTGCCAGCTGAGGACATCTGAGAGGAGTTGTTGGCCGAGGCACACAGTTCGTCGTATTCTGTGCATCCTGGTGGGACCAAGATGTATAAGGATCTCCGTCTGAACTATTGGTGGCACAGTATGAACAGGAGTGTGGCTTGGAGTGTAGCCAAGTGCCTGGTTTGCCAGCAGGTAAAGGCGGAGCATCAGCGTATGGCAGGGTTGCTACAACCACTTTCGATTCCGGAATGGAAGTGGCAACACATCACTATGGACTTCGTGACTGGAATTCCTTGGAGTCCGAAGCAGAATGACGCGATTTGGGTGATCGTAGACCGATTAACCAAATCCGTGCACTTTATTCCTTTCCGAGTAGGACAGTCCACTGAGGTGCTAGCGAGGAGATATATGGAGGTAAATCTTTTACTCGCCGTTTTTATTTCCTTTCCCTAGTTTAGATAGTGATGTAACGTGAATCGTGCAGGAGATCGTGCGACTTCACGGAGTCCCTGTGAGTATCGTGTCGGACAGAGACACGAGGTTCACGTCTCAGTTCTGGCAGAGTTTGTAGAAGAGTTTAGGTACGAGTCTGAGTTTCAGCATGGCGTACCATCCGCAGACGGATGACCAGTCCGAGAGGACGATCCAGATCTTGGAGGACATGCTGAGGGCGTGTATGTTGGACTTCAAGGGTTCTTGGGAGGATCATCTCCACCTCGTGGAGTTTGCCTACAATAACAGCTACCAGGCGAGTATTGGCATGGCACCTTTTGCCGCGCTATACGGGAAGAAATGTCGATCGCCACTGAGCTGGGATGACATTGGAGATCGGGAGCTATTAGGACCTGAGATGATCGTGGAGGATGTGGATGTTGTGAGGAACATACGGGAAAGGCTGAGGATTGCTCAGGACCGTTTCAAGCATTGGGCTGATGCTAAACGGTGTCCTTTGGAGTTTCAGCCAGGTGACCATGTGTTCCTAAAGATTTCCCCAAATCGAGGAGTGATTCGCTTTGGGAAACGAGGGAAGCTGAGCCCGAGATACATTGGACTGTTTGACATTCTGGAGAGAGTTGGCGAGGTAGCCTACCGCTTAGCCTTGCCACCATCTTTAGAAGGAGTTCACGATGTCTTCCACGTGTCGCAGCTTCGTCGATACATCAGCGACCCATCGCATGCTGTGGATTTCTCAGAGATCACCGTTCGCCTCGATCTGACGTATGACCAGCAGCCAGTGCAGATTTTAGACATGCGTCAGAAGTCACTCCGGAACAAGACAGTCGATCTTGTTAGGGTGATGTGGCGACACGGCTTGCCAGGAGAGTCTACTTGGGGGACAGAAGACGAGATGAGAGAGTGTTACCCACTTTTGTTCCCTGACACGTGAGTGTTAGGAAATTCCGAGGGCAGAATTTTTCTTAAGGTGGGGAGGATGTAACGACTGGTTTTTGTAATGACTATTATATAAATTATGGATGTTCTCTCCTTGTGTGCTTTTCTCCGTCAGATGTTTTCGTTCGGTTCATTCTGATCTTTTATCTTCCGTTGCATATCTTGATGGGGCTTGGAGTAAGTATTCTTACGATGAGCTTCATAGCGTCCATATCTTAGAGCTAGAGTGATCTTAGAAGCCATAGGAATCTTCCCGAAGCTTCGTGCTTTGATTCGGCACTTCTGGTGCATCTTAGTTGGTTCATGTAGGAGAGCCAACCGACTAGATTGCAATCTAGTCGGTCTGCAACACTTCACATACCTACTAGTTCATCTTAGTAATTTCAGCTAAGTTACTGTTTATGTTTAGTCGGTCTAAGCACATTCATCGACCGACTAGTTTCCAAACTAGTCGGTTAGAACTTGTACTCAGACCGACTAACTCTCAGTACCTTTTGTCTTTCATATTTTGCCCTTAGTCGGTCTATGAACATTCACCGACCGACTAGTTTCCTAACGAATCGGTTGACGAGCCTTCACAGACCGACTAACTCTGTCTACCCTGTACCAACCCTGTTCACTGTTTGGCTTTTAGTCGGTCTCAGTTGGATGACCGACCGACTAGTTCCCAAACTAGTCGGTCGACCACTCTTCACTGACCGACTAGTTTTCCCAGTAACCCTAGGTTAAGTCGTAGCCGTCACACCCTTTCTTTATTTAAACCCTCGATCTTTTCTATTCTTCCTTCATATTTTCTAGCCGATGTTTCTTCCCCAATCATCCCCCAACCTTCCTCTTGCCTTCCTTCATCCTCCCGTGCTTCCTCTCCCCCTCCATTGCGCCGGCACCACCCCGTAGGCCGCCGGCCGACCCCGAAAAGCCCTAAATTCTCCTTTTCTCCAGATTTTCCCCACAATCTCCCATCTCCAGATCTGCTATTTAGCCACTGCGAGGAATTCTTTTCAACCGTAGTTCTTCGGGATCGCTTCTTCCGTTGCCGTGCTAGATTCGATTTGACGACGGCAATCCGGAATCCAGCGAGATCTTCTCCTACCTGCAGATTCGTAGGCGTCTCGATCTTCGTTCTTCCGTTTCGTAAACGGTTAGTGATCTACCATTAATTTCCTAAAACCCACACTGTAAATTAGAAAACCCTAATTAAAATGGATTACTAGACGTTATAGGATTCCAATGCAATCCGGATTAGAACTCTCAAATCTGATTTTCTGTTTTGCCATAACAGCGAACCCAAATCCCCGTAGAATAGCGATCTTGACTCGATGATCAACAACCTCGGTACCAGGCAAGTGAAACTTGCCAACCTTGCTTTAGGCCATGTTTTAGGCCATTACTTTGTTTTAGCGTGAAAGAGACTAGATCGTGAAATGATAGCGGTCTAGGCGCAAATTCAAATTCTAGCTTGACAACGAAGCTAGAATTCCCCTCATCATGTCATGTCATGCATTGCCTATCATGTTTAATTTCTTTAACTGTACGCAAATTTCTATTCGAATATTTGTCATGTGCATCCATTTTACTTGTCATCTGTTTGCATGTTGCATCGTAGCACACGCTACAAATCCTTGTATAAATCTGTGTTTCCGGCTAGGCACCCGTTATGCGGGCATAATCCTACGCCATACTTGTTAAAACACTTCCTGGCTTGTGATCCAGAAGCGAGCATTCCATGTTTGGGGGTAAAGCCCTGGCTCGATACACGTGGAGGGGGTAGGGATTAACGGTCACTTGAGCGTAAGAGTTGGCCCGTACAGCCACTCTAGCCAAAGGGCGGAATCTCTGTGCACGACGTGCTTACATACTTGTACTTGTCCTTGTGAATGTTAAATTGTTCCATGCCATGTTAAACGTTTCCATGCCATGTTTTACCTGCCATGCTATAAATCATGCCATGACATAAAATGATGTTACCTTACTTGATGTTCTCATTGCACAAAATGTCATGTCGTACTATACTCTAGAACTGCTAGGTTGTTTCTACTTCCTTTAGTTTCCTTGCACAAAGTCTTGTAGACTTTGCTGACATGTGCCCCTTCTCTTTGGGTGACGCATGTTAGTTGCTGAGCCAGAGACTGCTGTTGAGGGCGACGAGTTCGTGGAGTTCGTGCCCGATTCTGTTGCTGGCATTGAGTACGAGGACACCAGTGACCAGTCCTAGTGATCCTTCGTAGTACCTTGTTAGTTTTTGTTGTTGTCGGTGAGTAGCACCATTTGTTGGTTGTTTCCTTGTTGGCCATGCTGGGCCTTTTCTTTTGGACTCTTTGTTGCCTGCTGGCTTTTCTGTGGTTGTTGAACTTTATCTGGACTTTGAGATGAATAATTTATTTATTTGCCTCTTTTTCTATTTTTGTTATTTTTGTTCCGATGTCACATTACAGGGACCTGTGTGTTATTCCAGACGCTTTACAGGCTGGAGCCTCGTAGCTCCAAGCCTGAGCGGGCCTCGTCACGCCTCGCCTCCATTTTAGGGAAGCGGGTTGTGACAACCGGTGCGCCGCCGCCCAGAACAGCGCACGCCGCCGCCCAGAACAGCACGCGCCGCCACCGTACGTCGCCGGAGCCGTCGACCGCCGGCGCCCCTCAGCCCCTCCTTCCACCGTCGTCGCGCGAGGTAAGAGCTCCCTTCTTTTTTTGTTTTCGCATGAGAGCCTTTGCTTAACTGCCGAACGTTGATAACAAAAAAAAAAGAGAAAAACTAATGGAAAGAGGCAATAGGAAGAAGAATAACGGGAGAGAGAGTGGGAGGAATTGAGATATTATAGGCTAAGTGTCAGCCTTAGTAAATACAAAAAGATAAAGAGTAAAGAATGATTTAAGGGGATGATGGGCCTTATTAAATAAAGAATGAGTAAGTGACAGCCAATGGGTTAATAAAAGAGGAAGTTTAAGATATTAAAGAAAGAGAGATGAAATGTATGCCTTGGTTTTAGATGTTAAAAGCATTGACAGAAGAGAGATACTAATAGAAGTTATTAAAGATATGAATGTAATAAAGAGATGTAGGGTAGTGCCTTGTTTATTAAAAGAATGAAAAAAATAGTGTGGCAGAGGTTATTAATAGGAGACATCATATAGTTAATAATAGAAGAGTGACAGACTGAGTATTAAAGGAGTAGGAAGAGTAATTAACTGTTAGTTTGTTTATTAACCCATAATAAATGTTAGTACTAGTAGGTTGGTGGTATTCGTCATAAGAATTAACTGACTAGTTTTTATTTTAGCAGTATGTTGTCAGTAGCCTAACTAATATTATTTAGTGCTTGTGTAAAATCTAAATGTTAATGTTAATTTCAGCATGTTATAAATTGTAAATAATGTTAGTGTAATAAAATTGAATAAAATAATGTGTACCCTGTTTATATAACACAGAATAAACACCACCCTTCCCAGAGAACCCAATAAAATTGGACGAACCCAATTTAAGGATTAATTGGATATTTTGACTTATCTCACAATAAATCTAATTCATTGAATTGTTTAACCGAAACAGAGAACCGGACATACCAACACGTAGTACCCGTCCAGACGAACCTACGACAACCAATACCACCGAAAACAGTCAAGTGATACTTGCCAGTAATTATTTAGGCCATGTTTAGGCCAATTTGTTTAGTAGCGTAAAAGAGACTAGGCGATGAAATGATAGTCGCCTAGACGCCCTTACTAGATCTAGCTTGACAACGAAGCTAGATCCGACACCTTTACCATGCTATCTTTTCATGCTGTCATGTCACGTTTACTTTCAGTTAACTGTACGCACTTTAACTGCTCATTACCATATCATGTCATGCATCAAATTGTTCTATCATGATTGCGTAGCACACGCTACAATAATTGTAACTATTGATGCTAGGCACCTGCTTTGCGGGCACAACCCTATGCCAACAACACTTCCTGGATCGTGATCCAGAAGATGGGCGCCAGTCCATATACACGTGGAGGGGTCGGGTTAAACGATCGCTTGTGCGTAGAAGTGAGCCCGTACAGCCAGTTCAGCCAAAAGATAGAAACTCTGTGCACAAAGTGATAAATCAGTGATTCGTGAATCGTGAAATAGTGTTTTCGTAGTTTCTGCTACGACGTGCTTGATTGTTATCTTTTTGTTCATTTAATTGTTGCACTATTTAATTGCCATGTCAAATCATCATGTTAGAACTGCTAGTCACATTACTTTTATTTGTACATTGAACAAAAGTCTTCTGCCTTCTTGGGAGACTTTTGCTGACATGTGCCCTTTTCTCTTTGGGTGTCACATATCAAGTTTTGAGACAGAGCAGGTAGCAGAGGACGAGCAGTTCGTTGACATTGAGTTTGATGTCCTTGCAGAGACTGAGTTCAAAGACACCTGTGACTAGTCCTAGACTCGTTTGGAGTCTCCCCTTAGTTGTTACCTTTCCTTAGTTGCTGTTAGGTTTTGGTGCATAGCACCTATCTCTCTTTGTTTTGTTTGGCCATGCTTTAGGCCTTTGTTCAGACTTTGTACTTTGTGACTTACTCTGTGATGTTTGGAATAATTGTCGGATGGTGTTGGTGGATGTTCTTTTATCTGATTTATTAATATTGTTATTTCATCGTAATGCAAGGACCTGCTACTTTTCGAAATTTTTACAGACGCTTATCAGACTGCAGCTTCACAACTCCACGTCTGAGCGGACCTCCTCACGTCTCACCTTCCATATTAGGGAAGCGGGGCGTGACAGTATTAATTTCTTTTGCAATTCTTCGGACATATTTTTCAAGAAAATTTTATAGGCACTGCGATGCACTGGCCAGGCTAGGATACTTTCAACAAAGTTAATAATCTTCCTTTTGTCTCCTGTCTTTGTAGCTTTACTGACTGTCAAAATAAGCTCATACTTTTCTGAGTCATAAACCCATATAGTAAGATTCAGAGCTTCCAATGCTCTTTGTACCAGGGCTCTTAGCTGCCTTGCCATTGTCTCAGCAAGCATATCATCATTAATAAGGAACATATTTTTCTGAAATTTTGGGACAAACCTCTTTGATCCCATTTTTTACTCTATCATAGTAATTGTAGGAAGGCTGCTACCATCCCATGCTCTTTCTGGAATTACTTGATTTAATACAATATAAATATTACTATGCTTTATAGCTTTGGAATATTCATATACTGCTTTTTACAGTTTTGGTAATGCCTTGAGATTACTCAGGCTGCTTTCAGTATAGATGCAATAGATAAGACCAGCTTTATATAGTTGGGCAACTATATAAGGGCTAACCTCAGGATGAATATATACTTTATTGATATCATAGCCATATGCTGAGTAAATTCCAGGTTATGGATTTGGCTCAGAGAGAAGTGGAGTGACTTGCTCATTGAACCATTTATAGAATTTATCCAGGTTCTCTGGACTTTGTATCATATCATCAATTTTTATTGGAGCCATAGAGCTTCCTTCATGAGACATAGCTTCCTTGATCTCTTTGTCCCTTTTTTCTATTTGTAATTCTGTTATCATATTGGTGGATAATCATATGATATAAGAAAAATATTCTTTTAATGCTGCTTTGTCTTCATTTTATCCGGGGACTAAATATTTCTGAAATATCTCTTCTGCTCTTATTGATTCTGCTTTAATCATATGGAATATGTCCTTTATCTCATCCATGTCACTGGCCTCCATCTTCAGCAATGATTTCTCTTGTTAACGTATCTGCAAGAGGATTATTAGTTCCTGCAATATGTTCAATATCAAAATTAAATTCAGCAAACCAAGCTTGCCATCTAATTAGTCTTTTATTGGGACCGATATCAGGAATTTTGTTTTTAATTCTAGCCTTAGCTGTAACAGAATAAGTTCTAACTTTGAATGGTTTATTAAGATAAATATAAAAACCTTTAATGCTGTTTTTAATTGCCAACAATTCTTTATCATTTGATTTAAAAGTTCCTGATTTATATTTACATAATTTTTCTTCATTATCCCTTACTGCTACTAGAGCAGCTCCCCAATATTGATCTGAAGCATCAGTGTAAATAACTATATCATCATTTTCTAAGGGTAAAGTGAATGTAGGCATCTGCTGACATATTTGTTTGATTTTTTGTAAATGGACAGTATCTTTTTCAGTCCATTCCCATGGTATATTTTTCTTTAGTTTTTGTTGTAATGGTGCTCTTATGTGTGCTAATTTATTTATAAAATTATCAGCATAATTTAAACATCCGAGTAATCTTTGTAATTGTTTTTTATCTTCTATAATATCTTGGAATTCAATTATTTTTATTAGGATATGTGGTTGTAATCTAATATTGCCTTTGTCAATAACCATTCCTAAGAAATCTATTTCTTATACTCCAATTACAGTCTTTTTTGCTGTTAGTGTTATACCTCTTACTATACAATTGTCAATTATAGAGTTACAATGTTTAATATGATCTTCTAAGGTTTCTGAGAAAATTAAGATATCATCTACATAGACGATACAATAATCTGTATGTTTCTTTAGAACAGCTGTAAAAGCAACTGTATCTTGAATTGAACAACTGTAAAAGCAACTGTATCCGAAGTTCACGTTAGCTGTCAAGGAGTCGGGGGATAGAGATTAGTGCCCAAGGGGGTTATGGAAAATGGGAGACTCAACAGCTACGTTTAGTATACTGTCATCTTCAGAATAATTCTGAAGTGCAGTTAATCTAAGTAATCTCTTCTTTCTGTTTAAAATTAGTTCTTGTGGACATGTACATATCTTAAACAAAAGTACACCAATCTTTCTAGATTAGTTTGTCCAAAAATAATCTTTGTTCAATTACAAAGTATAACAATTGTTTTTGATTAAAGAACGATTTAAAGAAACTTATAATGAAGACCCATTAGCCAAATGGGATAAAGATAAAACATTAGCTGAAATAAAATTAAAAGACCCTAATAAAACAATTAGGTTAGACCTATGCAGTATACACTAGAAGACTTAAAAGAATTTGAAATACAAATAAAAGAATTATTAGATTTAAAAGTCATGAGGCCCTCAAATAGTCCTCATAGTTCGCCTGCCTTCATTGTTAGAAAACATAGTTAAATTGTCAGAGGAAAAGCTAGAATAGTATTTAATTACAAAGCATTAAATGATGCAACCATCTTTGATGGATACTACTTACCAAATAAAGAAGTCTTAAAATACAAAATAAAAACTGGTTTACTTAAATGGACTGTAAAAGTGGGCCAAAATAATCTATTTATTTATAAGTTTGGTTTGTATCTTTCTGTGGATATGTTATTACAAGTGAAGAATTAATATGGGAGTTTGCCGCTCCTGTATTTATGAGAACAACAACTTCTTTATTATCAAGAAAGCCTAATATGTATAATTGTTTAGTGGATTCTAGTAAGTTTAATTTTCCAATATCTAAATCTTTTCTCTTAGATGTATTTTTGGACTTGCTACTATCTCCTTCTTCATATGTTATTCTAAATGAATTTCTACTTTGAGATTGTACAGTAGGTTGTGTAAGTAATCTTTTGCTTTACTATGCTTTATAGCTTTGGAATATTCATATACTGCTTGAGTATATGAATATTCCAAAGTATATGTACTTGTATTGTAATTACTACTTATATGGGGTAACATTTCTTCCGAGATCCCTATCCTTTTAGCCATTTTATCTAATTTATTTTTAATTGTTTGTATATTATCATCTTCAGAATAATTCTGAAGTGCAGTTAATCTAAGTTGATTATATGTTAAGATATTACCAAATAGAGAATAAATTAAATCTAGATCTTAAATACTTAGCACTATACTTAGATTGTGGCAATCTCCAAGATAGCTCTAAGCCCAATAAAAGGTTAAGTAGAAGAAAAGGTTAATTAGATGGCAAGCATGCATAGTAATACTTAGCCAGAGTTTGGATAATGGGATAAAGATAACTGGATAAATTCATGCTTCCAACACCTACTATTCCCCTAGCTATAGTAATATGTCAGGACCTAGGCAAGAACTGTTCAGATATGCAGTAAGCTGACAATACTCAGGCTTACACTATTTCTTCTACTTATCAACCCGCGCCAGATCAGCGTGGTGATACCTCCCAAAAAATTGACAAATTTCCACTGCTAAAACAAGAACAAACTCTTGCCTTTACCCTAGAAGATATTAAAGAACGATTTAAAGAAACTTATAATGAAGACCCATTAGCCAAATGGGAAAAAGATAACACATTAGCTGAGATAGTGAGGATGAGGAAGAAACAGATGTAAGACTTAACATGGTAAATGTAAAAATGTTAAATATAAAAGAACATAATTTTGCTAAAACATATAATGAAAAATTTGAAAATATTATCAAAATACCATTACCATATGATATAATTAAATTTGAAAAGAAATCAGAAAATAAAAGACTTGAACATGGGTTGATATGCTAAGCATATGGAGAAAAATAATAAAACGATAAAAGTCGTGAAGCCTGAGTAAAATGATATTCAACACTTCCTATGACAACATACATTAAATTTGTAATAGCTGGATGCCTGCTTGCCATCTAATTAGATAATACTATCTAATTTATATTTAATACAATATAAATATTACTATGCTTTATTGCTTTGGAATATTCATGATAGTCTTACCACGGAAAGTAGTTGTAATTCTGTTATCATATTCATTGATAAGCATATGATATAAGAGAAATATTCTTTTATTGCTCCTTTATCTGATTCTTGTCCGGAGACTAGGTATCTTTGAAATGTTTCTTGTTAGGGTTGAATTCTACTAATATTTGTGGGCATTAGTGGCACAATAGATGGAGAGTTCTGCTTGAGGAATCAGAAGTGTTTTTGAGCAGATTGAGCTGTATTGTTGAACATAATGTCGTTCAACAAAATGTTCAACATTCGGGATCTGGATTTCTGGTTGTATGTAGAAACGCTGGTTTGGTCTGCAGAACTATCTTGCGGATTTAGATCTGATTTGTTACCTAGAATATCGGGGATTCCTGTATATGGTTGTGGTATACCTGCATGAGAGATATTTGGAAAGCCCTTCCTAAATCGGTTGCTAAATTGAAGGGTTGTTGGGTTGAAATAGAAAGTGAATATCTCGCAGATTTGTTAGTTGGGAAGATTGATTGCTGTTGATTGCTGCAAATCTATTCTGGTATCTTCAACCTATTCTGGTATATTCTATTGGAAATATATTTGGAAGCTATTATTCTATCGGTTTTATTGTTGATTCGGTTGGAGAGAATCTCGCCCACAAATCAGTTTAATGCTAGAGGATTTTGCGGAACCAATTGCCTAATTGGTTTGGATTTTTGATAGTTGCCGCATCTGCACCGTTGGTTGAAGGCTTTCTTCTCTATCAATTCGGCAATTGAGGGGGGGGGCGGAAGATACATAACGTGGGTACGGTTTTGCGGCAAGGTTAGGACTTTTGACGAAAGTTTTGAAGAACTCCGGGAGGAGGCCGACGGCTACGCACGTAGGATCAAGGGGGTTGATCTAGTCGGTTGTGCAAGGGGAGCTTGCGGGCAAGGGGAGCTTGCCGAGAATACTCCATGGGTTGGTAGAGACCACCCATCACGGTTTGTATTGAGGGGGAGGTTGTTCCTCCTAATAAAATCACGATAATTAGTGATTGTACTCATTGATTATTTTAGTGGAGTATTCTGATTTTCTGGGCGTGGCCCCGCAGATGTAGGTGTGCGCACCGAACTGCGTTACCAAGTCTCTTGTGTCACCTTAGTGTTTATGTTTTATCTTTGTGTTTTATTTGTCGTGTTTAAGTACTGAACATTCAATTGGTATCAGAGCAGGTCACCCGTGTTTCTTTGTTAACAAAGAAGGTGTGATCTTGGATTTCAGTACTTGAATCATGGCTACACGTGAAGGTGCCTCCGTTGTTCGTCCTCCATTGCTCATTGGTGCAAATTACACTTACTGGAAGTCTCGGATGCGTGTATTCATTAAGTCCATTGATGAGAAGGCCTGGATCGCTGTCAGTGAAGGATGGACACCGCCAACTGAAATCGACGAAGATGGTGAAGAACACCTCAAGTCGGCAAGAGACTGGAGTCGGATTGAAGAACATGCGGCCGTGTGCAATTCTAAAGCAATTAATGCTATTTTTTCCGCTGTCGACGAAGAGCAATTCAAATTAATCTCTACGTGTGAGTATGCAAAGGAAGCGTGGGATATACTACAGAATATTCATGAAGGAACCAGTACGGTAAGAGCATCTAAACTTCAAATGCTCGCATCTCAATTTGAAAATCTCAGGATGAATGATGATGAGACTGTGGCCGAGTTCAATGGGAGACTGCGTGATATATCTAATCAGGCATTTCAATTGGGGAAGAAGTACTCTCAAAAGAAGTTGGTTGAAAAAACTTTGAGATCACTACCCGATAAGTTCTCTGCGAAGATTGCGGCCATTGAAGAAGTGAGAAACACATCCACCTTGAGATTGGATGAACTCATGGGATCTCTTCAAACATATGAAATGAATCTGAAGCCGAACCACAGGGATACAGGGGTGGCTCTAAAGGTTGAAGTCAGTAAAACATCTAAGCTTGAAAATGACTCAGATATTGATGATGACATTGATCTGCTGACTAAGAATTTCAACAGAATGATGCGGAAGATAAGTAACAAGGGACAAAATTACAGATCTGCCAACAAGGAATCAAGACCGTATCTTCCTACTGCTGGAAAGGCAATCAGTCATTCCGCACAGAAGTATGAGCCAAAGAGTAAGGGTAAAGGAATACAGTGCAGGGAGTGCGAAGGTTTCGGTCACACACAGGCCGAATGTGCTAATACCATCAAGAAGAAAAAGGGGAAATCTTTAGCTAGTACCTGGAGTGATGAAGATTCTGAAGGAAGTTCTGGAAATGAAGACAACACCAGCAACTATGTGGCTTTTCCGGCTATTCTTGATGATCAATCTGATGGGTACACCCCTAGCTGTGTTGGACTTAATGTTGCGACAGCTAGTACAACATTGGAGAACAAAACTGCAAATGTCAGACAGAATGTTGCAACATTATGTTCAACATCATGTTCAACATCATGTACAACATCTACAATCGAATCAGATTTTGAAGCTGACAGCGATGGGGAAGTTAGTGACAATGATATCCGTACAGCATACCAAATGATGTTTGAGAAATGGATGCAAATCTGCAATATCAACAAAGTCCTGAAGGAGGAGAATAATAGACTGAAGAAAGAAAAGGAGGAGGTCAAAACCGAATGTCTGAAAGCTGAGGGAAACTGTAGAGAATTCGAAAGAAACTTCAGAAATGTTCTTCTCAGGGCAGAGAAAGCTGAATGCACATTGGAGAAGTGGAATTCTGGAAAAACAAAGCTGGATGATATCTTGAATATGGGTAAGACTTCAGGAGATCGCACCGGAGTGGGATACAATAGAGGAGCTTTTGATGATGTGTCTGCTGAAAGAAGAAGACAAGTTAGCAAAGAACTTGAAAGAATGGGTCAGCACAAGGGCTATGATCAGAAGAAGAGGCAGATTAGAGGTATAAAAGGTGCTCGTTCTGTATGCAGTTACTGCAAGTTCATAGGCCATACTGAGAGAAACTGCTACAGTCGCATGCGACATTGGTCAGAAGGAAGAAATGTTAGACATCCTGATGTGAAGATGAAGAAGCAATGGGTCAAGAAGTCTGAATTATACAGCAAGAACACTACAGCTTCAGAGAGAACACTTCATGTTGTGACTAATGTTGTAACATTAGATACAACACAGAACAAAGTTGCTGCAGATGTTATGACACCAGACTCGACATCTCCACTCGACAATCATTGTGAGCAACCTGCGCCAAAGTCTCATGAATCTTCATCCAGAATTATCAGAGTGCTATCTCGTCGCTTTGCTCACTGCTCTTCCTCCACCGGTGCCATTGAATCTTCGCCTGTACCCTCTCCTGCACAGCAATCCACCTCTGCTTCATCTTCTGGGGCCTCATCATCTAGACTGGTTGACTTCCCTAAAGTTCGTTCACTTCTTAGCCGGTTCCAACGCATCCACGTCTCCAAATTTTGACATACAGACCACCGAAGATCCTCTGTCAACACCGCCGATGTTTTTCTATTCTCCAACTTCTTTTTGGCCCCTCAGAGCTCGACTCGGATGTGAGGTATAATGCTCTTTCTCTTATTCTGCTGTGCCTGAGAATTTATTTGCTATTAAGAGAGACAGACGAGCCTCTAGATGTGCCTCGGTTGAGTTTTTTTTCTGAATTTTCTTTTGGAGTTGTGAGGCTAGCTGAAAGGGGGAGAATGTGTCTGTATTTTCTGAGGTGATCACTGCTCGGGTTGTTCTAGTAAGGGGGAGAATGTATTTTGGATTATTGTGGCTCAAAGGGGGAGAATGTGTGTTTGGTTGGTGCTTGCTTTGGGTTGTGCCACATAATGCCAAAGGGGGAGATTGTTAGGGTTGAATTCTACTAATATTTGTTGGCATTAGTAGCACAATAGATGGAGAGTTCTGCTTGAGGAATCAGAAGTGTTTTTGAGCAGATTGAGCTGTATTGTTGAACATAATGTCGTTCAACAAAATGTTCAACATTCGGGATCTGGATTTCTGGTTGTATGCAGAAACGCTGGTTTGGTCTGCAGAACTATCTTGCGGATTCAGATCTGATTTGTTACCTAGAATATCGGGGATTCCTGTATATGGTTGTGGTATACCTGCATGAGAGATATTTGGAAAGCCCTTCCTAAATAGGTTGCTAAATTGAAGGGTTGTTGGGTTGAAATAGAAAGTGAATATCTCGCAGATTTGTTAGTTGGGAAGATTGATTGCTGTTGATTGCTGCAAATCTATTCTGGTATCTTCAACCTATTCTGGTATATTCTATTGGAAATATATTTGGAAGCTATTATTCTATCGATTTTATTGTTGATTCGGTTGGAGAGAATCTCGCCCACAAATCAGTTTAATGCTAGAGGATTTTGCGGAACCAATTGCCCAATTGGTTTGGATTTTTGATAGTTGCTGCATCTGCACCGTTGGTTGAAGGCTTTCTTCTCTATCAATTCGGCAATTGAGGGGGGGGCGGAAGATACATAACGTGGGTACGATTTTGCGGCAAGGTTAGGACTTTTGACGAAAGTTTTGAAGAACTCCGGGAGGAGGCCGACGGCTACGCACGTAGGATCAAGGGGGTTGATCTAGTCGGTTGTGCAAGGGGAGCTTGCGGGCAAGGGGAGCTTGCCGAGAATACTCCATGGGTTGGTAGAGACCACCCATCACGGTTTGTATTGAGGGGGAGGTTGTTCCTCCTAATAGAATCGCGATAATTAGTGATTGTACTCATTGATTATTTTAGTGGAGTATTCTGATTTTCTGGGCGTGGCCCCGCAGATGTAGGTGTGCGCACCGAACTGCGTTACCAAGTCTCTTGTGTCACCTTGGTGTTTATGTTTTATCTTTGTGTTTTATTTGTCGTGTTTAAGTACTGAACATTCATTTCTTCTGCTTTGATTGATTCCATTTTTACCATATGGAAATTTGTCAATTTTTTGGGAGATATCACCACGCTGAGCTGGCGTGGGTTGATAAGTAGAAAAAATAGTGTAAGCATGTTTTAATCCAGGTGCAAGTATAGGAGTTCCGTAGGGTGTGGTAAAGATAATGTGTTCGGTCAACTGTCGTGGTGATATCTCCCAAAAAAATTGACAAATTTCCACTGCTAAAACAAGAACAAACTCTTGCCTTTACCCTAGAAGATATTAAAGAACGATATAAAGAAACTTATAATGAATACCCATTAGCCAATTAGGATAAAGATAAAACATTAGCTGAAATAAAATTAAAAGATCCTAATAAAACAATTAGGGTTAGACCTATGAAGTATACACTAGAAGACTTAAAAGAATTTGAAATACAAATAAAAGAATTATTAGATTTAAAACTCATCAGGCCCTCAAATAGTCCTCATAGTTCGCCTGCCTTCATTGTTAGAAAACATAGTGAAATTGTCAGAGGAAAATTGATCTTAAATACTTAGACGAATACAATTGTGAATTTGCTAAGTATTACTATGCATCAGCACCTGATGCAGGAACTATAGAAAATGTACTAGCACTATACTTCTTAAAGCTTCATCCCCCTTGGGGAGAAGACAGAAACCATTTCAATTTTTTTTTGAATCTGTTGATATTTTTCTTGATCTAATTGTATAGATTCTTCATACCCTGATTGATCATCTCTTATATCCATTGTTTTAGAGACTTCTGTTATCTCTGTTTCCATCGTAGGAACTTCTACTGTATTTTCATTTAGTAGATTGATAAATTCATTTTCTAGAGCCACTGAATTATCTTCAGAGTTTGTCTTTGATATATCACTCTATCTGAGGATGCCAGTGAAGACTTCATATGGTAAGCAAAGACAAAAACCTGATTTCATATCAGATATTCTGATATGATCATGCCCTTATCTTTATTCTACTTATCTAATTAGATAGTCTTACTGTTGTCCGGAAGTACAACAGTAAGACTTGTACTTCCGGATCGTCATGGTAAAATCCTGCAGATAGAAACAAAAATGTTAATAGATGATAAGATACCAAAGAATGAAATTTTATTAGGAATGAATTTCATAAACAAATACATCTAACAATACAACCAACGTACATTAAGATTGATCAATATGAATTTCCATTGTTAAATAGAGATAATATTAAGAAAGAAATCACGACTTCACCTTATTCTACTTATATTGAGGGAATCCTAGAGATACCTTACTATCAAGCTATAACTTTGCATGCGTATATAGATACATGCTCTGTAATTTGTCTATGTAAAAAATACTTATTACCATCTACATGGTGGATAAATGATGGACAAGCTATTATAGCCTTAGATATTCAAGAAAAGGAAATTAAATACTAGGAATATGCTATTAATGTACCCTTTACAATAGGACACATTAAAATCAAAATACCTAGAGTATGAGCTAGTAATGTACAAGGTCCTGACATACTACTAGGAAATGATTTCTGTCTTATATATCAACCCATGACACAGTTGACCGAACACATTATCTTTACCACACCCTGCGGAACTCCTATACTTGCACCTAGATTAAAACATGCTTACACTATTTCTTCTACTTATCAACCCGCGCCAGCTCAGTGTGGTGATATCTCCCAAAAACTTGACAAATTTCCACTGCTAAAACAAGAACAAACTCTTGACTTTACCCTAGAAGATATTAAAGAACGATTTAAATAAACTTATAATGAAGACCCATTAGCCAAATGGGATAAAGATAAAACATTAGCTGAAATAAAATTAAAAGATCCTAATAAAACAATTAGGGTTAGACCATTTTGCTGTATATCTTGTAAAACCGATAGCCTAGACATTGCAATAGCTATGTCACCCAACTGTGTACCCTCTGCAACATCCCATAAGTTTTCTAATTCTTCCATAGTCATGTTGTCATATGGTGTTGTAGTTCCTATGGCTTTTATCATATTATTATTTTCTATGGGAGGTCTACGGCCTATATGAAATCCGCCAGAATTTGTAGGGGGTAACATTTCTTCCGAGATCCCTATCCTTTTAGCCATTTTATCTAATTAGATGGCAAGCATGCCGCAGAGCTTCCTTCATGAGACATAGCTTCCTTGAGCTCTTTGTCCCTTTTTTCTATTTGTAATTCGATTATCATCTTCAGACTTATATAGTTGATGGCAAGCATGTTATATTAAAATCTACTGCAAATACTCCAGAAGAATAACATATCCTCAGAAAGATACATTTGTTATTGTAAGAAAGGCTTAGATCAGGTAACCATCAAAGAATTTAGAGATAGATAGGTTTAGACCAGGATCTTTTGTTTAAGATATACTTTGGCATATTCATATACTCAAGCAGTATATGAATATTCCTAGGATTACAAATGATTTCATATTATATTAAATCAAGTAATTCCAGAAAGAGCATGGGATGGCAGCAACCTTCCTGCAATTACTATGATAGAATTAAAAATGGGATCAAAGATATTTGTCCCAAAATTTCAGAAAAATATGTTCCTTATTAATGATGATATGCTTGCTGAGACAAGGGCAAGGCAGCTTACTGCATATCTAAACAGTTCATATCTAATAGTAAGTGTTCTTTAAGTTCTTCTAGGGTAAAGGCAAGAGTTTGTTCTTATTTTAGTAGATATAATAGTTATCTTGATCAATGTATTGTGATGGTGTATTTGTTTATGAAATTCATACCTAATAAAATTTAATTTTTTGGTATCTTATCATCTATTAACATTTTTGTTTCTATCTGCAGGATTTTACCATGACGATCAAGAAGTACAAGTCTTACTGTTGTACTTTTGTTTATGATATGTACTTGTCCAAAATAATCTATGTATTTATAAGTTTGGTTTGTATCTTTCTGTGGATATTTTATTACAAGTGAAGAATTAATATGGGAGTTTGTCGCTCCTGTATCTATGAGAACATCAACTTCTTTATTATCAATAAAGCCGAATATGTATAATTGTTTAGTGGATTCTAGTAGGTTTAATTTTCCAATATCTAAATCTTTTCTCTGAGATGTATTTTTGGACTTGCCACTATCTCCTTCTTCATATGTTATTCAGAAGGAGTTTCTACTTTGAGATTGTATAGTAAGTTGTGTAAGTAAAATCTTTCTTCTATTTAGTATTAATTCTTGGGGAAATTCTATTTCTTCTGAAGTTAATTCTTTTGGCGGGATTACTTCACAAATTTCATCAAACGGTTTAGGAATGCTAATACTTTTTTCTTTTACTTTTTTATTTGTTATGTGATGTCTACTTGAATATGCATATACTAGACATGCTGTAATGCTACATACCACACTGCCTGGTGGCATTTCTAATCTATCAATCTTATGATATAACGTTATTCCTAGGTCTATGTTTTTATCAGATAATGCTATAGCAAAATCAGGAAATATTCTCAAATTTATTGTTTGATATGCAAAGTTCCCTCTTATAATGCTTATCAAGGCATCTTTAGCATCATGTAAAATTCTATCATCCGATATCCAGAATGTACATGGAACATTAATTCCTTTTTTAAATGCAGCTTTGAATATTAACTCAATTACTCCTAAGTGTAGCCACTTAGCTTGTTTCTTAAATTCTGCTGAGGATTTTTCTTTCTCAGATTTCATAATTTGTTGTATAATCAATTTGATAGGTATTTCTCCTTTCATAGTATAAACATCTATATGGTGTTCTAGGATTCTAATAATAGATTTTTCTTTGGATATATATCAAGTCAAGGCATTTCATAGTATGTTTTGTTTTTTGTATTTGTTGATATTTTCTTGGTCTAACTGTATTATTTCGTCATACCCGATTCATCATCTTTTATATCTGTTGTTTCAGAGACTTCTGTAATCTCTGTTTCTATTTTAGGAATTTCTACTGTTTTTTCAGTGAGTAGGTGTTAAATTCGTTTTCTAGAGCCTCTGAATTATCTTCAGAGTTTGTATCTGATATATCACTCTCAGAGGACATATCTGAGACTATTTCTTTAGGTTCTCTTTCTTTTACTATAGTAATTTTTCTTAATGCATCATATATGTTTGTACATTATATTTTTCTCTATCAAATATCTGTAATCTACCATCTTTCTTTTTACTAATTACTACATTTTGTCTGTTCTTCATTACTCTGTATTCTTTATGGTCACAAATATATTCGCAAGGAATCACCTTTTTATGTTTAGGTCTTTTATTTTCTGATTTCTTTTCTTTAGGATTTTCAAATTTAATTATATCATATGGTAATGGTGTTTTAATAATCTTTTCAAAATTTACATTATACGTTTTAGCAAAATTATGTTTTTTATATTTAACATTTTTACATTTACCATGTTAAGTCTTACATCTATTTCTTTTCTCATCCTCACTATCTGATACGCAATCAGATTCTGATCTTAACTCATAGATTTCTTCTTCTTCAGAAGAAGAAGAATTTCCATATAGCTCTTCAATATCTATTGGTTCTAATTCTTCAGAAAATAATCTAAATGCTTATACAGCTGTTTTAGTATATTTTTTCTTTTTTTGGACATTCATTTGCATAGTGGCCTTCTTGGTTACAGGACCAACATCTGCAAACCTTTTTAGCCATATCTTTTTTATTTTTAAAATTTTTATTTTTGAAAAATCTTTTATTTTAAAGTCATAGTTTTTATGTTTTTTAAATTTCTTAGGCTTAAAATATTTTTTAAACTTTTTAAACTTCTTTTTATTAGGATAACATCCACATTGTGTTGCCATATCAGAAGAACTACATGATAGTCCCATTTGTTTGGTATATTGTCTTGCACTTCCTATTAATGATTGTTGCATACAATAATATGCAATTTTATCTTTTGTGAATTTCATTTATAATCCTAATGATGGGAATTCTTTAGGATTATTTTTTAGAAATTTTTCATATTCTTTAGCTAAGTCTTCTCCCCAAGGGGGTGGAAGCTTTAAGAAGTATAGTGCTAGTACATTTTCTATAATTCTGCATCAGGTGCTGATGCATAGTAATACTTAGCAAATTCACAATTGTATTCGTCTAAGTATTTAAGATCACATATCGCTAAATTTGCTAGTTTAATCCTTGCGCGTCTTTTTTCATCTTCAATAATTTTTTTCTCATGTCTATTGAATTTTCAATATTTTTAGTTATCCTTAGGGTTTGTAAGTCCCCAGCCTAAGCATCTATTTAATCTATTGTGTTTTTAGCACAATCTAGATTTAATACTGATCTATGCCTTTCTTGTAGGGGCTTTTCTTTTGGTTAATACAATTCAGTATATGTTTTATAAGTTTTTTCCTTTTTTAGAAATCTATATTCAGAGTATATAGCTTCATTTTCTGTTTGTATGGCAGTTTCAATTTTAGGTCTAGTCTGTGACGTTGTTGGCTTAGGTCTAAACTGGGCAGTAACATTACTACTGGAGGTAGTTATTTCCATTTTCATGTTTTCTTTTTCTGTTTTTTGTTGTATATCCTGCAAGACTGATAACATAGACAAGGCAATCATTACTTAGGCCGAAGACCTCCAATAGAAAACAATAAAATGATAAAAAGTAATTGAAACAAAAACACTGTATGATAATATGACAATGAAAGAGTTAGAAAACTTGTGGGATGTAGCTGATGGTACACAGTTACCGTTGGAGCCAGGGGAATTGTAGGTGTTGGAAGCGTGCTAGGCCTAGACCAGGTAACCATCAAAGATTGCCCTTGGAGATTGCCGCTAAGAAATTAATTGGTTAGATTTCTTATCTATCATAGTTTAACATTAAATTCGTGGGAAAAAGAAAAAATTCAGAAAAAGATCCTGTTTGTGGTATCAGAGACATGGCGGAAATTGAACAACTTTATCTTGAATTAAAGGAAAAATTATCTGTATTTCTCTTAGCTAAAACTATAGTTGAAACAAAGGAAAAACTATTCATAATAAAAACAGCAGAACCTGAGTATTCTCTATTCGCTAATATCTTAACATATATTCAACTTAGACTAACTGCATATCAGAATTATTCTAGGGATGACAGTAAACAAACAATTAAAAATAAATTAGATAAAATGGCTAAAAGAATAGGGATATCTGAGGATATGTTACCCCCTACAAATTCTGGTGGTTTTCATATAGGCCGAAGACCTCCAACAGAAAACAATAAAATGATAAAAGTAATTAAAAAACATCGTATGATAATATGACAATGGAAGAGTTAGAAAACTTGTGGGATGTAGCTGATGGTACACATTTAGGTGACATAGGTATTGCCATGTCTAGGTTATCAGTCTTACAGGATATACAACAAAAACAGAAAAAGAAAACATGAAAATGGAAATAACTACCTACAGTAGTAATGTTACTACCCAGTCTAGACCTAAGCCAACAACATCACAGACTAGACCTAAAATTGAAACTAATATACAAACAGAAAACGAAGCTATATATTCAGAATATAGATTTCCAAAAAACGAAAAACCTTATAAAACATATACTGAATTGTATAAACCAAAAGAAAAGTCCCTACAAGAAAGACACATGTCTGTATTAAATCTAGACTGTGCTAAAAACACAACAGATTTAATGGATGCTTGGGCTGGGGACTTACAGACCCTAAGGATAACTAAAAATATTGAAAATTCATTAGACATGTTAGGAATAATAGAAAATACCTTCATAAGTAATGTTAAAAATTGGTTTTCAAACCTCACGAAAGAAGCTAAATAGTTAATAAATACTGGATCAAATAACACGTTAACACTCCTAGATCCATTAAACTTAATAGAATCTTATAAAAAGATATTAAAAACTGAATTTGGTGGAATACCATTTGAAAATGAAAAAATTATTGAAGATGAAAAAGACGTGCAAGGATTAAACTTGCAAATTTAGCGATATGTGATCTTAAATACTTAGACGAATACAATTGCGAATTTGCTAAGTATTACTATGCATCACCACCTGATATGCAGGAACTATCGAAAATGTACTAGCACTATACATCTTAAAGCTTCCACCCCCTTGGGGAGAAGACTTAGCTGAAGAATATGAAAAATTTCTAAAAAATAATCCTGAAGAATTCCCATCATTAGGATTACAAATGATATTCACAAAAGATAAAATTGCATATTACTAATAGGAAGTGCAAGACAATATACCAAACAAATGGGACTATCATGTAGTACTTCCGATATGGCAACATAATGGGGATGTTACCTAATAAAAAGAAGTATAAAAAGTTTAGAAAATATTTTAAGCCTAAGAAATTTAAAAAACATAAAAACTATGACTTTAAAAAGAAAAGATTTTTCAAAAAGAAAAATCCCCAAAATAAAAAGGATATGGCTAAAAAGGTATGCAGATGTTGGTCCTGTAACCAAGAAGGCCACTATGCAAACGAATGTCCAAAAAAGATAAAATATACTAAAACAGCTGTGAAAGCATTTAGATTATTCTCTGATGAATTAGAACCGATAAGTGTTGAGGAAATATATGAAAATTCTTCTTCTGAAGAAGAAATCTATGAGTTAAGATCAGAATCTGAATCAGATAGCAAGAATGAGGAAGAAACAGACGTAAGACTTAATATGGTAAATGTAAAAATGTTAAACATAAAGGAATGTAATTTTTCTAAAACATATAATGAAAAAATTGAAAAGATTATCAAAACACCACTACCATATGATATAATTAAATTTGAAAATCCTAAAGAAAAGAAATCAGATAATAAAAGACATAAGCATAAAAAGGTGATTCCTTATGAATATATTTTTGATCATAAAGAATATAGAGTCATGAAGAATAGACAAAATGTAGTGATTAATAAAAAGAAAGATTGTAGAATACATATATTTGACAGAAAAAATATAATGTTCAAACATATATGGATGCATTAAGAAAAATTACAATAGTAAAAGAAAGAGAACCCAAGGAAATAGTATCATATATGTCCTCTAAGAGTGATATATCAGAGACAAACTCCGAAGATAACTCAGAGACTCTAGAAAATGAATTTACCAATCTACTAAATGAAAATACAGTAGAAGTTCCTAAAATGGAAACAGAGATAACAGAAGTCTATGAAACAATGGATATAAGAGATGATGAATCAGGGTATGAAGAATCTATACAGTTAGATCAAGAAAAATATCAACAGATTCAAAAAACAAAATTTACATTATCACTAGGAACATGTTATGAGATGCCTTTAATAAGATATATATCCAAAGTAAAATATATTATTAGAATCTTAGAACACCCTGTAGATGTTTACACTATGAAAGGAGAAATACCCATCAAATTAATTACACAACAAATTATGAAAGCTGAAAAGGAAAAGTTTTCAGCAGAATTTAAGAAACAGGCTAAATGGCTACATTTAGGCGGAATTGAATTAATATTCAAAGCTGCATTTAGAAAAGGAATAAATGTGCCATGTACATTTTGGATCTCGGATGATAGAATTTTACATGAGGAAGAAACAGACGTAAGACTTAGATAATGTGTTCACTTATCGACTCCCAGAGTAATCAATCTTGTATTGTAAGAGAAGAGAGTGAGAGTTCTCCTTTGAGTGCTTTGAGTGTTGTACAATTCTCCTCTTAATATAATAAAAATTCACGTTTGCAAAAAATTGTTTTACTACTTGAATATTAATTGGTAATATCTTCCACCCCCTTAAGGAGAAGACCAAGCTGAAGAGTGTGAAAAATTTCTTAACGGCAATATCTAAAGGCATGATCATATAATCTAGATTAGTATTAATATTCCAATGAATCTATGTGGTTTTCATATCACTACTACAAAATGGACCTTTAACAGCGCTTAAATAAGGTCTTTAATAGCGCTTTACAAGCGCTGTCTATCTCGCCGCTGCTAAAGGGGGGGCTGGTTTTAATAGCGCTTTACAAGCGTTTTAAAGGGGGCCTTTAACAGCGCTTGTATGTGCAAGCACTATTAAAGGGGGGCCTTTAACTGCGCTTGTTTGTGCAAGCGCTGTTAAAGGGGGGGCCTTTATCAGCGCTTGTTTGTGCAAACGCTTTTAAAGGGCAGAACTTGTTTGTGCAAGCGCTGTTAAAGGCCCCCCTTTAACAGTGCTTGCATAAACAAGCGTTGTTAAAGGCCCCCCTTTATCAGTGCTTGTTAGTGCAAGCACTGTTAAAGGGGGGCCTTTAACAGCGCTTGTTAGTGCAAGCGATGTTAAAGTCCCCCCTTTAACAGCGCTTGTACTAAAGAAGCGCTGTTAAAGGTGGACCTTTCACAGCGCTTGTACTAAACAGGCACTGTCTATTGGGACCTTAGACAGCGCTTATTTAGTACAAGCGCTGTTAAAGATCCACCATAGACAGCGCTTGTACTAAACAAGCGATGTTAAAGGTCTCAGATAGACAGCGCTTATTTCAATTCATTTTATTGTTTCTCCCTACGTTTTATATTTAAATAGATCCATTTAATGTTCAAAATGCTTAAATAAACCACCAATAACAATAAATTACAAGAAACAATCATTACAAAAAATAATCAAATTAAATTGCTTTTATTCAACAATCACATAAATTAGACAATGTGCATTGATATTGAAAGATGATCTGTAATACAAATAAGAAACATTATCGCATATAAAACTCATCAGTCATTATCCATTAAATCACTCCTTGAACAATACATTTCCCGACAAATTGCAACTACTGATTCTGAAACAAATCACTAATGCATTTGTTTTCAACCCAACATAGAGGTAGAGCTAAAGTAAGACATCCATGAAACCGAAAGTGTTTGCGATTGCAACGATGATGAAGCCATTTTTGTCCCTTGCCTGTGACGATCGCCTGCACGAAGAATCCAAACATGGAGAACATTGCCAGCCGTCCGTTCTTGATCTCCTTCACCTTCAACTCTGTAAATGCCTCAGGGTCATCAGCAAGGCCCAATGGGTCGAACGCTCCCCCTGGGTAAATCACGTCAAGCCCCTCTCCCAATGGCCCTCCACCGACTCTGTATCCCTCAACAAAGCCCATTAACACCACCTGTGCACACAATAGCTAGTCTTAGCATTTGGGTAAATTAACAGCTTAAGCTCTTGGCTTGACAGGAGCAAAAATACCTGGCATGCCCAGATGGCGAGAATGCTTTGGATATTTAGGCATAGTGCATTTTTAAAGATGGCGAGATGGCGCGAATGCAATCGAAAAGGGTCAGTTTATGTCTGCATATTGCATTTTTAAGCTGTGAAGGAGAATCCATGACATACCTTTCCCAGTATCCGAGCAATTTGCTTGTCTCTCACTTGCTTTGATTTATAAAGATCTTGGCCCTACAAGAAGAGCAAAAAAGAAATGTCTAATTAAAATTGTTTGGGAGTCTAAATACAAACATCATAAAATATGCATATACTGCTAAAAGAAAAGTCTAACTATAATTCTTTAGGCTACATTATCCCAAGTATCATCTACATTATCCCAGGAAATAGCATATAACCATCTCATTGCAATATATCAATACTTTTCAGGCGCTTCTAATGGTCCCATGATCTCATGATATCTCTTGTTGAATAGATATTTCATGATCTAAATATGTCATTCAACTAGTGTAAGTTGTAATAGGTAAAATAACCAACACAACTCTAACCTGTTGTGGTCACATGATCTTCGTATCGGGATCATCAAGTGACTGTCGCCAGTGTGCTAAATATCCGGCCATACGAGGGATTACAAACAGAGTAGGAAAGAACTCCGTTGGAAATCCCATTGCCCTGGTTAGAAATTGATCGATTCATAATGCATCTAATAGAGGAAATAGAAATATTTTTCCAATAGTTCTAAGACATACCTGTAGATTAAGCCAGAGTAGAAATCAACATTAGGATATAGCTTCCTTTGTACAAAGTACTCGTCTGACAATACGGCTTTCTCTAGTGCAACGGCCACCTGGATCCAACATGCTTACAAGTTAAAAACTCATAACAAGCAAAGATGTAACTTGAGTCGTTTCCAGCCTATAATCAGAATTCCAATCCATCGAGAGGTTATATGGGCCGTATCTGTACATAGCTTATTGTCTTAACGCACCTCAGTGAACTAACGAGTGTATCAGTGCAAATGCACAAAAAAGGACCTACAAATATGGGGTCCCTAGGAGAAATGACAAAAAATTATAGGGAATATATTGAAATGACGAAGCACAATTCAATTTGATTCAATTTGCAGCCACAGGTGGAGAATCTAAATTTTCAGTCAGATCATATGCAACACTCTCCCCCAGCTAACCACTTTCCGTGACAGCATTTTGCATTAACTTACAGGATGGAAATTATGTTATGCATCAAATAGATTAGTTCAATTTTCTTTCAGAGTTTCGGTGAGATTTCATATTCTAGGAAACTATAATTGTTGCCAGTGGATTACACCCAACGGAACCAAATATCACTGAATGTTTCAATATGAATTTACAGACAAAGAGAGTGGTGTTAAGAGAAGAAAAGTAACCTCGGTGAGGAATTCAGATACAAGAAAGTGATGTTAAGAAAAGAAAAGTAACCTCAATGAGGGGATCCCATCCAACAATTGAGAAGACCTCCTCTGCCAGTTTACGGATGACTTTGGCACGTGGATCATAATTTTTGTACACATGGTGTCTAAAACCTGACATTTTACGCTTACTGTGCATATAAATTTGGGGAATTTTTTAAAAAAATCATAAAAATTATTCCTACTGCTGCAAGTTTAGGTAATTATTTAGGTCCAGATGCTTAACCAACCTGTTCTTCACACCTTCGATGAACTATTGGATATTCTCCACAGATCCAATCTCATTCAGCATTTTAAGGACAACATGCAAAATATTGATTGAACCAACATAAGTAGCCAGAGAAGACTGACAAATGGAGTGGATTAAGAAGGACAAGATTCAGGTTGAGGCAGGCATGAAGGGTTTGATGTGATGTGATAAAACCAACATTGGATATCACGGTGTACATAAATAAATTACGAGCTTTGTAATGTGGAAGCATTGGGTTTGAAGGAAATTAAAATAGCTTGGAAGCCTAAAACCAGTTTCAACTCAAGTATATGGCAAGGAATGATGAAGTTTCTGTAACATTTAGATGACATAAAAGTGATCTCACAGTACATATGAGTATAATGTAGGACTTGCGTCTGAAAATGAGAATAATATCTAGTGCGGACATCTTTGTACAAGAATCATCATATTTTTTTGTTCGAAAAACATTAGTAACTCATGTTTAATCACTACAATGATCTAACTTCTTTTTTAAAAGTTAATATTATATCCCAAAAGAGAGAGAGAGTGTGTGTGTGTGTGTTGGAGTAACGTACCTTGATGAAAGCCATTGGTGGCTTGGTGTATCTATTCAAAAGTGAAGCATCTCCAGTTGGGCTTTTTGTTCTCTAAAACAACAACACTAGTAATAGCAGCAGCTGCAGCAGTCTCTTGGTGTTCGCCATTTGAAGGCGTTGTTGGTTTGTGTCTCCAATGGGCAATGGAGACGGAGGAGAAGAGGCTGCATCTAAATCCTCGCAATCTCTGAAGACTTTTGCAGTGCTTGCTGAAGACTTCGCATAATCCTTTGCTCGCCGGGCGCTACCTCATCTTTCGATGGCCCATTCTTGAAGGCCCTGAAGAGTGGACCGGAGCCTTTGTCTGTAGGAAAAACTAGGCAGTCGATGTAGGCCAAAACCTCCGTCTTCCCATCATCGACCGAAATGAAAGCTAGTCTTGCTCCTCGCACCTTGTCCACCTGGGATATGATTTGGATTCAAATTGGACTCAGACAAAAAGGAGAAGCGAATATTATCCCACAACACAAAATGTTTTCATCAGGTCTATTTGACAGCGAATATCTTGATGCATGTCTTGTGTTTTCATCAGAATACAGATCAGATATGAAGCGAAAACTAAATTCAAGCAACAAGAATAAGATATGCCCTGATGTCATTAGTATTATATAATTTACAGAACTCTTTGCTAATTATGAAAAAACAAACCCGCAGACAACAATCTGAAAACAAAAATATGTAGAACGTGCAAATTCTCTGAAAGTTATGGAACTGTTTGCTAATTCTGACTAAGGCTACGAAACATACATTAGGAGGATGAACCAAGCTTCTAAGAAAACTAGAGAAATTCATCGGATTTGTAGCCTAGCATAACTGTAGAAGTAACTTCAGAGAAATTTGTTGAACGGGATAGCAAAAGGTATGCTTATATTGTTACTTTTTGTTGTTGTTTCATACCAGATAAAGACTAAAATAAGTATCACCAAATACTCTCGATACAGCAGATACTGATACTATAAACTGACCCAATAACAAGATCGAAACTAAGATTTTGAACCTTGGTGTTAAAGCTACCAAATATCATAATAGATATCCGCATAAAGGATCAAATATCTGAATATCCAACAGGATGTCCTAATGCATATAAAATCTGTCTATTTAATAACCCATCATGAAACACCATGACTGATAACTAATGTGATCTTATAAAATTTTCTTATTCCAATTGAAGGAATGAAAGAAACTTATAAATAAAAATGGCAATCAACATTGAAGATATCAATCACCTAGTAGGAACGATGAGATTAGTGCCATAATTAATTAGTATAATTTAGATATTTTTCCTTTCTCTTATGGTGCTTATTTTGTTACTAGCGAAACATTAATACTGCACGATTGTATCACTGAACCGTTCTTGTATTAACCTTTGTTAGTCTAGTCAAAAAGGACATGAACTTTAATGTTTGGCCATCCAGTCGCACGAGTATCATTTGCTAATCAATAAATACTAAGAGATTAAAAATTAGGTATATATGTTAATACAAGTAAAAATCAGTGCCATTTACACCAAAAGCAATCTAGTATTATTATATTACTCAAACCATAAGCATATCAGTCATATCTAGTATCAGTGAGAAGAGGTGATTCAATAGCCTCCGCAGAGGATGGCTCTATGTTGCCATGATTTATAGGGCCATTTCTGTTGCCTGAATCAAGCTTCCACGCATAGACCAGAGCAATAACCTTGATTCAAGCACACAATAAATCAAAAAACCATCGTAAGCAATTGAGACAGTGTGCACATCGACAGGGTTGGGGAGAGTTTTACCATGGAAATCGAGGCAACAAGCATGCTGAAACCTTTGCAATTGAACAGAGCCACGCTCGAAATGAAGAGAGCTGAAATGGTTAAAGAGGCGGGCAATTCGATTATCCATTGGGTCTTAATGCACAAAAGCTCAATTACGTAACGATAAAAATTGTATGGATATTCTGGGGAGAGGCCTCGGCTTTTTTCACTCACATGTCAATATGACTCATTACAAGCAGTGACTAGAAGCTGGCAATCGACTGCACACCAGCGATAAATCCTTGTGCCTTTACCTGTAAAATTTCAACAGGCAGCTTATGCTTTAGAAGTGGAACAAATATACAAACCACGTTTGAAATTAGCATCGTTCGATATCAGTGATGCTAATTGCGAATCCTACAGATGGAACACTCTGAACGATGACACATTTAAATGAAAAATTTAAAATGATGATTTTATACTTTTTAAGTTCAAAGTACTATACTACGGGATTATTAGTTGAGAGGCATACTTGGGCAGTTGCAACTGCTGCCTTTGACACAACTGCGTAAGTCAGTGAACGTACATAAATAAGTAGAAATTTTAATCAGATACAATTGCTATTTTATCAATCAAGTGAAGGGTAAGAAGAGAAATTGTCGTTGAAGGAAAAGTTTTCAGTCCATAAATCACTTACAGATGGTTTTACAAGAACATACACGACGCCAAATGAGGCACTGAGATACGGGACCTGCATGCCGTGTCAATAAACCCCAAAACAACATGCATTAATTTCTTTCATTAGAGAGGTAGAAAGAAAGATCAATACATAATTATACCCATGGAGCCCAAGCCAAGCCATAGAGCAGAGCCTGCATAACAGAGAAAATGTTGTCCAATGAAAGCAAGTCAAACCCAAGGGATCAAACAGTTTAGGATATTCTGATAACGAGTACAAGGGATAATTACTTTTAAGCATTTTATCAAACACATATTGCTCACAAGACCTATATGGTCACAAATCCATAATCAGAAGTAGATTAAGAAGATGAGGTATACTGAGATTCAAAAAACGAGAGATTGAGGGTGTACAAACCGTCGTGGATCCTGCAGAGGACCCAGAAGGAGAGGCCGCCGTCGACGGTAAACATTCCGGTGGTGTGCCTCATCAACCTCAAGCAGGGCTTGCAATCCGATCTCATTAGCTCCTCGACGGGGAATTCGCGGCGGAGATCAGGGATCCGGCAAAGAACGGGGCCAGGGTTTAGCTGGGGACATTCGAGTCGTCAGAGGACGCAGTGATGGCGTACGACCGGGTGGCGTACCGCATCCGCAGGTCACACGCGCTGCTTAATGTCCCGCTCCGGATCGGGGCGGATGAAGCCGGGTCGCCGGTGAAGCGTGAGTTGCCGGAGCCTGAGAGCTCGTCCTCTTCTTCGTCATCTGATTCATCGCCGAAAAGGAGGAAGAAATCAGTGGCAGTGGCGGATAATCGGGGGAGGGCTGAGGGTTTAAGAGAGAATATGTGAAGGGGGCGGAGATGGGGAACCCGAAGAGCCAGAGGGTGAAGGAGGTGAGAAGAAGAATGATGTATACGGGGGAACGAAGAAGATTAAAACAAATCCCGCGATATCAAAATTTTTTGGGGAAAATTTTGCTGATCTTTAACAGCGCTTCTAGGAAGAACAAGCGCGGTTTATCTTCTAATCTTTAACAGCGCAGCGCTTCTTCCTAGAAGCGCTGTCATCTGACCTTTAACAGCACTGGCAGAAAGAAGCGATGTCTATCATCTTCTGACCTTTAACAGCGCTTGTAGAAAGAAGCGCTGTCTATTATCAGTGTCTCTAATAAACAGCGCTTGTAGAAAGAAGCGATGTCTATTATCCGACCTTTAACAGCGCTTGCAGAAAGAAGCAATGTTTATTATCCGAATTTTAGCAGCGCTTGCAGAAAGAAGCGCTGTCTATTATATGTGCCTCTAATTAACAACGCTTATAATTGGCAAGCGCTGTTAAAGGTGTGCTATTAAAGGTCCAATTTGTAGTAGTGTATGCATCAACACTTACTATTCCAAGTCTCCCAGAGTAATCAGTGCTAGTACATTTTCTATAGTTCATGCATCAGGAATTTATGCATAGTAATACTTAGCCAAACTCTGTATTCTACCACCACGCTGAGCTGGCGCGGGTTGATAAGTAGAAGAAATAGTGTAAGCCTGAGCATTGTCAGCTTACTGCATATCTGAATAGTTCATATTACAAATTTCGAGGGTATGATCATATCAGAATAAGGTTTCTGTCTTGTTATCTTACAATAAATAAAATATGAGGAATATGCTACTAGGAAATGGTTTCTATCTTCTTTCGTGAGGTTTGAAAATCAAACATATATGTAATTATAAGAAATCTAACCATTTACTTATAAATACATAAATTATTTTGGACAAGTACATATCTTAAACAAAAGTACAACAGTAAGACTTGTACTTCCGGATCGTCATGGTAAAATCTTGCAGATAGAAACAAAAATGTTAATAGATGATAAGATACCAAAAAATAAAATTTTATTAGGTATGAATTTCATAAACAAATACACCATCACAATACAACCAACATGCATTAAAATTGATCAATATGAATTTCCATTATTAAACAAAGATAATATTAAAAAGGCAATCACTACTTCACCTTATTCTACTTATATTGAAGGATTCCTAGAGATACCTTACTATCAAACTATAACTTTACATGTGTACGTAGATACAGGCTCTGGAATTTGTCTATGTAAAAAATATTTATTACCATCTAAATGGTGGATAAATGATGGACAAGCCATCATAGCCTTAGACATTCAAGAAAAGGAAATAAAATATGAGGAAATATGCTATTAATGTACCCTTTACAATAAGACACATTAAAATCAAAATACCTAGAGTATGGGCTAGTAATATACAAGGTCCTGACATACTACTAGGAAATGAATTTCAGTAGAAATTCCTAAAATGGAAACAGAGATTACAGAAGTCTCTGAAACAACAGATATAAAAGATGATGAATCAGGGTATGACGAAACAATACAGTTAGACCAAGAAAAATATCAACAAATACAAAAAACAAAATTTACAATAGGTTGTGTAAGTAATCTCTTCTTTCTGTTAAAAATTAGTTCTTGTGGAAATTCAATCTCTTCTGGAGTTAATTCTTTTGGCGGGATTACCTCACCGATTTCATTAAATGGTTTAGGAATGCTAATACTTTTTTCTTTTACTTTTTTATTTGTTATGTGATGTCTACTTGAATATGCATATACTAGACATGATGTAATGCTGCATACCACACTGCCTGGTGGCATTTCTAATCTATCAATCTTATGATATAATGTTATTCCTAGGACTATGTTTTTATCAGATAATGTTATGGCAAAGTCAGGAAATATTCTCATTTTTATTGTTTGATATTTAAAGTTCCCTCTTATAATGCCTATCAAGACATCTTTAGCATCATGTAAAATTCTATCATCCGATATCCAGAATGTACTTGGAACATTAATTCATTTTCTAAATGCAGCTTTGAATATTAACTCAATTCCTCCTAAGTGTAGCCACTTAGCTTGTTTCTTAAATTCTGCTGAGAATTTTTCTTTCTCAGATTTCATAATTTGTTGTGTAATCAATTTGATAGGTATTTCTCCTTTCATAGTATAAACATGTATATGGTGTTCTAGGATTCTAACAATATATTTTTCTTTGGATATATATATCTAATTAAAGGCATTTCATAGCATGTTCCTAGTGATAATGTAAATTTTGTTTTTTGTATTTGTTGATATTTTTCTTGGTCTAACTGTATTGTTTCTTCATACCCTGATTCATCATCTTTTATATCTGTTGTTTCAGAGACTTCTGTAATCTCTGTTTCCATTTTAGGAATTTCTACTGTTTTTTCATTGAGTAGGGTGTTAAAGTCATTTTCTAGAGCCTCTGAATTATCTTCAGAGTTTGTATCTGATATATCACTCTCAGAGGACATATCTGAAACTATTTCTTTAGGTTCTCTTTCTTTTACTATGTAATTTTTCTTAATGCATCCATATATGTTTGTACATTATATTTTTCTCTATCAAATATCTGTAATCTACCACCTTTCTTTTTACTAATTACTACATTTTGTCTGTTCTTCATTACTATGTATTCTTTATGATCAAAAATATATTCATAAGGAATCACCTTTTTATGCTTATGTCTTTTATTATTTGATATCTTTTCTTTAGGACTTTCAAATTTAATTATATTATATGATAGTGGTGTTTTGATAATCTTTTCAAATTTTTCATTATATGTTTTATCAAAATTATGTTCTTTTATATTTAACATTTTTTACATTTACCATGTTAAGTCTTACATCTGTTTCTTCCTCATCCTCACTATCTGATTCGCAATCAGATTCTGATCTTAACTCATAGATTTCTTCTTCTTCAGAAGAAGAAGAAATTTCCTGTAGCTCTTCAATATCTATTGGTTCTAATTCTTCAGAAAATAATCTAAATGCTTTAACAACTGTTTTAGTATATTTTGTCTTTTTGGACATTTATTTGCATATTGGCCTTCTTGGTTACAAGACGAACATCTGCAAACCTTTTTAGCCATATCTTTTTTATTTTTAAAATTTTTCTTTTTGAAAAATCATTTCTTTTTAAAGTCATAGTTTTTATGTTTTTTAAATTTCTTAGGCTTAAAATATTTTCTAAACTTGTTATACTTCTTTTTATTAGGATAACATCCCCTATACTTGCACCAATTTTAATGTATTTGATCCAGTATTTATTAACTGTTTAGCTTCTTTCGTGAGGTTTGAAAACAAATTTTTAACATTACCTATGAAGGTATTTTCTATTATTCCTAACATGTCTATTGAATTTTCAATATTTTTAGTTATCCTTAGGGTCTGTATGTCCCCAGCCCAAGCATCAGTAGAATAAGCTGAAGTAGTGATTGCCTTTTTAATATTATCTTTGTTTAATAATGGAAATTCATATTGATCAATTTTAATGTATGTTGGTTGTATTGTCATGGTGTATTTGTTTATGAAATTCATACCTAATAAAATTTCATTTTTTGGTATCTTATCATCTGTTAACATTTCTGTTTCTATCTGCAGGATTTTACCATGACGATCTGGATGTACTAGTCTTACCATTGTACTTTTGTTTAAGATATGTACTTGTCCAAAATAATCTCAAAGTAGAAGTAATACCACAGCTTTTTAGATTTTTGCTTAGCATATTAACCTATGACACAATTGACTGAACACATTATCTTTACAACACCTTGCAGAACTCCTATACTTGCACCTATATTAAAACAGGCTTACACTATTTCTTCTACTTATCAACCCGCACCAGCTCAGCGTGGTGATATCTCCAAAAAAATTGACAAATTTCCACTGCTAAAACAAGAACCAACTCTTGCCTTTACCCTAGACGATATTAAAGAACGATTTAAAGAAACTTATAATGAAGACCCATTAGCCAAATGGGATAAAGATAAAACATTAGCTGAATTAAAATTAAAAGATCCTAATAAAACAATTAGGGTTAGAACTATGAAGTATACACTAAAAGACTTAAAAGTATTTGAAATACAAAAAAAAGAATTATTAGATTTAAAAGTCATCAGGCCCTCAAATAGTCCTTATAGTTCGCATGCCTTCATTGTTAGAAAACATAGTGAAATTCTCAGAGGAAAAGCTAGAATAGTATTTAATTACAAAGCATTAAATGATGCAACCATCTTTGATAGATATTACTTACCAAATAAAGAGGTCTTACTGAACAAAATACAAAATAAAAAATGGTTTACTAAAATGGACTGTTAAATTAGTTCCTGGCAAATTAAATTAAAAGAAGATTCTATACCCTATACTTCCTTCAGCTGCCCACAAGGACAATATGAATGGCTAGTAATGCCATTTGGATTAAAAAATGCATCTCAAATATTTCGAAGAAGAATGGATGATGTTCTAAAGAAACATACAGACTATTGTATCGTCTATGTAGATGATATCGTAATAGTCTCAGAAACCTTAGAAGATCATATCAAACATTGTAATTATATAATTGACACTTGTATAGAAATAGGCATAACACTCCCAGCAAAAAAGGCTGTAATTGGAGTACAAAAGATAGATTTCTTAGGAATGATTATTGACAAAGGCAGTATTAGATTACAATCACATATTCTGACAAAAATAATTGAATTCACAGATATCATAGAAGATAAAAAACAATTACAAAGTTACTTAGATGTTTGAATTATGCTGATAATTTTATAAATAAATTAGCACACTTGACAGCACCATTAAAACAAAAACTAAAGAAAAATATACCATGGGAATGGACTGAAAAAGATACATCCCATTTACAAAAAATCAAACAAATATGTCAAAAATGCCTACTCTCACTTTACTCTCATTTTACTCTCACCTATATTGGGGAGCTGCTCTAGTGGCAGTAAGGAATAATGAAGAAAAATTATGTAAATATAAATCAGGAACTTTTAAACAAGAAGAAATAAATTATCATACAAATGATAAAGAATTATTAGCAATAAAAAATTGTTTTAAAAGCTTTTATATTTATCTTAATAAATCCTTTATTGTAAGAACGGATTTTGTTACTGCTAAGGCTAGAATTAAAAACAAAATTCCTGATATTGGTCCCAATAAAAGGTTAATTAGATGGCAAGCATGGGTTGATGAATTTAATTTTGACATTGAACATATTGCAGGTACTAACAATCCTCTTGTAGATACGTTAACAAGGGAAATCATTGATGCTGATGGAGACCAGTGATATGGATATGATAAAAGAAATATTCCATATGGTAAAACCGGAATCAATCAAAGCAGAAGAAACATTTCAAAGATACATAGTCTCCGGACAAGAATCAGATAAAGCAGCAATAAAAGAATATTTCTCTTATATCATATGCTTATCCATGAATATGATGACAGAATTACAGAAGGAAAAAAGTGACAAGGAGCTTAAGAAAACAATGTCTATGGAAGGAAGTTCAGCAACTCTAGTAAAGATTGATATGATACAAAGTCCAGTGCGCCTGCATAAATTCTATCAATGGATCGGTGAGCAAGTGACTCCACTTCTCTCTGAGCCAAATCCTTATCAAGGCATTTACTCAGCGTATGGCTATGATATTAATAAAGTATATATTCATCTAGAAGCTAGCCCCTATGTAGTTGCCCAACTATATAAGGCTGGACTTATCTATTGCATCTATACAGAAAGCAGCCTTGGTAATCTCAAGGCATTACCAAAACTGCAAAAAGCAGTATATGAATATTCCAAAGCAATAAAGCATAGTAATATTTATATTGTATTAAATCAAGTAATTCCAGAAAGAGCATGGGATGGCAGCAACCTTCCTACAATTACTATGATAGAATTAAAAATGGGATCAAAGAGATTTGTCCCAAAATTCCAGAAAAATATGTTCCTTATTAATGATGATATGCTTGCTGAGACAAGGGCAAGGCAGCTAAGAGCCCTGGTACAAAGAACATTGGAAGCCCTGAATCTTACTATATGGGTTTATGACTCAGATAAGTGTGAGCTTATTTTGACAGTCAGAAAAGCTACAAAGACAGGAGACAAAAGGAAGATTATTAACTTTGTTGAAAGTATCCTAGCCTAGCCAGTGCATCGCAGTGCCTATAAAATTTTCTTGAAAAATATGTCCCAAGAATTGCAAAAGAAATTAATATTGCAAGGGATCAGTTGGGAGACTTGGAATCTCAAAGAGATAGGACAAGAAGGAATAGAGACGCAGCAAGAAGATTATACTGGAAAAGAAAAAGGGAAGCTCCTCGACATCGAATAAAGTATCTTTCCAAAAGCACATCGAATAAAGTATCTTGCCAAAAGCATATTTCTAAAGGTAAAGTTATCTTTATCAAAAGCAGAGGACGACAAAAGCAAAAGGCAAAAGCAAAGAAGACAGCTGGACCAGCCGCCTCAATAATGGAGAATCAACTTTATAAAAAGAAGAGACAGATGTATGCCACTTTCATAAAAGGACGGACAGATGTGTTATCACTTCTCTATAGCACCGCCTTACTTGTAGTATAAATAAGTCCTAAGAGTGTTGTAAGGGGGCATCGAACAACGACTCCCAGAGTAATCAGTCTTGTTATTGTAAGATAGAGAGAGAGAGTTATTCTTGTTTGAGTGCTTGAGTGTTGTAAATTCTCCTCTTGATATAATAAAAATTCCCTTTTTGCAAAATTGTTCAACTACTTTCTGTGAGAAATCCAAACTCTAAATTTCTTTAAAAAGCTTCCTTGAAAGCTTTTGGTGGAGTTTTGCTGGTTGAAGTTCGAGCTACTTCCTGGAGCAATGATCAGTACCCAGTGGACAAGGCGTTAGGCGACGGATAGCCGTGAAGCCGTTGGAGCCAGGGGAATAGTAGGTGTTGGAAGCGTGCTGGGCCTAGACCAGGTAACCATCAAAGATTGCCCTCGGAGATTCCCATTAAGAAGTTTATTATTAGATTTATTTCTCCAGAGTAGTGTAACCTAAATTTTTTTGGGAAAAATTAAAGTAGTGAAGAAAGATATTGTTTTGTGGTCTACCATCTTTCTTTTTATAATTACTATATTTTGTATGTTCTTCATTACTCGGTATTCTTTATGGTCAAAAATATATTCGCAAGGAATCACCTTTTTATGTTTAGGTCTTTTATTTTCTGATTTCTTTTCTTTAGGATTTTCAAATTTAATTATATCATATGGTAATGGTGTTTTGATAATCTTTTCAAATTTTTCATTATATGTTTTAGCATAATTATGTTCTTTTATATTTGACATTTTTACATTTACTATGTTAAGTCTTACATCTGTTTCTTCCTCATCCCCACTATCTGATTCGCAATCAGATTCTGATCTTAACTCATAGATTCTTCTTCTTCTTCAGAAGAAGAATTTTATTATAGCTCTTCAATGCCTATTGGTTCTAATTCTTCAGAAAATAATCTAAATGCTTTTACAGCTGTGTTACGCCTATTTGACTGAGGCCCGAAAGACCCAAGCCCAAAGACCCAACCGCCGATCAAGAGCCCATCTGCGCACTCAGGCCCACTCGATGAGGCCCTACGGGGGACCCCCCACATGTCGATCCGGCCCGGCCCCGATAACGCGCCGGTCGCTCACCCACTCCTGCAATAACCGCCCCCCGATCCCGCTACCACTTAATGGCAGTTATAGGTAGGTGCTGGCATGGCGCAAAGAGCGGCGACGGGGGGGCGGATTGAGGGGGCGCGATTGGGGGCGGACGAGCGACGTGGGTCGGGGATAATCACGGCGGAAGTCTATAAAGGGGCTAGGAGGACGACAGGACAAAGGACCGCCTCTGAGGTATCTAGAACCTAAGGTACTCCATCAACGGCCTAGTTCCCCCATTTCATTTCCTTCCTCCCCCGCTCGCGCCGTGAGACACCGTTCCGATCTCCTCACGAGTCGAACCGTCTCCGCCGGGCCTCCTCTTTCAGATCTCTGTCTGACTTAGGCATCAGAGGGGATTTGGCCGGAACCAAGGTCCGGCCCCCTGACGAGTGTCCTCGTCTACGCAGGAGGGCATTAGATCCATGGGCCGAGGCTTCCCCTCCGCCCCTCGCCGGCCACGCTACCAGCGGGACGATTGAGGCTTCCCCTCGTCATCCGACCGCCGAGGCCGAGCGCAACCGACCGAGGCCGAGCGTCTCGACCCGGGCCGAGGCTATCCCTCGCCCTACCAACGGCCGAGGACCCCGATTCAATCCAGTCGACGCACTCTACGTCGCCTGCTGGTCCGACTCGGGCATCAACTGCACCAACTCGACTCGCTCGAGGGACCCAAACGGGCCCCTTGACCATGTTGACCGGGTTATCCACGGTCAACGCTTTGTAGTGAGAAAACACTCTGAAACATCTGGCGCCGTCTGTGGGAACCGAACCGTCCCACGAAGAAACAACCACATCTGCGATGACGTGATCTCCCCCATCTCGGTGAAAGGGGAGCAAGGCCCTGACGCGAGGCGACAGGGCCCGCCATCGTTGGCAAGAATGGGCGCGGGCCCGACACGAGGAGGATCGTGAGGAAAGGGCCGGGAGGCCCTCCCCGTCCCCACCGGTCGGGAGACTGAGTGCATCCGTAACGGCGCGCAGCTCGGACGTGGCTTTGGTGGTGTCAGTGGTCATAGACACTACCATGGTACGGCGGCTGCTTTTCGACACCGGCAGCTCCTGTGACGTCCTCTACCTGTCAACCCTGGAAAAAATGGGGCAGCGGAAAGAAGACTTACGACCTCGCTCGGGACCCGTGGTAGGATTCACGGGTCACTCCACCCCCATCATCTGCACGATCCATCTCCTGGTAACGCTCGGAGACGCGCCGGACTCGGTAACCCTGGCGGTGGAATTCATCGTATTGGGGATAGGGTCGGAATACAATGGGATCATCGGCCGACCCCTACTCAACGCCGTCGGCGCGGTAGTCTCAACCCTCCATCAGACTATCAAGTTCCGAACGCCGGGAGGGATGGGGCAAGTCGAAGGCGACGCGGGGAGACCGAGTATCTATTATCAACTGGCGAAGGAAGCTCCCGAGGATCGTCTGGCCGACCGGATGGCCGCGCTCGACTTGAGGAGAGGGCCTAGGCCCACCCCAGCGGAGGAGCAAGAGCAGATCCCGGTCACAGACGTTGAGGGCCGATTCGTCTCGATCGGGAGAGGGCTGGGCCAGGACCTGAGGGATCAGCTGATCGAATGCCTGGAGGTGAACCTGGATATCTTTGCTTGGTCACCGGAGGACATGCCCGGCGTAGACCCCCAGGTGATCGTTCACCAGATCAATGCCGACCCCAACTTCAAGCCGGTCAGGCAGAAGAAGCGTAACCTGGGCGGCGAGAAGATGAAGGCAGCCTCCGAGGAAGTGGAGCGTCTCCTTGATGCCGGCTTCATACGAGAGGTCTGGTACCCGGAGTGGCTGTCGAACGTAGTGATGGTCAAGAAGCCCAACGGAAAGTGGCGAATGTGCGTGGACTTCAGTGACCTCAATAAGGCCTGTCCCAAGGACAGCTACCCCTTGCCGCGCATCGACCACCTGGTGGACAACGCCTCGGGGTACGAGATGCTTAGCTTCATGGACGCTTACTCGGGGTACAATCAAGTCCAGATGGACCCCCAGGACGAAGAAATGACAGCCTTCACGACGGACCGGGGGACTTACTGCTACAAGAAGATGCCCTTCGGCTTGAAGAACGCAGGGGCCACCTACCAGAGAATGGTCAACAAGGTTTTTAGCTCCCAGATCGGGAGGAACCTGGAAGTCTACGTCGACGACATGCTAGTCAAGTCAAGGCGACCAGAAGACCACATCGCCGACCTGCGGGAGACCTTCGAACGGTTGCGATGACACCACATTCGACTCAACCCCGCGAAGTGCACGTTCGGGGTAAGATCTAGCAAGTTCTTGGGATTTATGATAACTAACCGTGGCATTGAGGCTAATCCTGACAAGATCGAGGCGTTGATCAACATGTGTGAGCCGACGACAATCAAAGAGCTGCAGAGGCTGAATGGGCGCATCGCAGCCTTGGGGCGATTCCTTTCCAAATCGGCAGAGAGATCGCTCCCCTTCTTCAAGGTCCTGAGGAAAGCGATCGCGGAACCTTCAGACAACAGGAAGACGATACTGTGGGACGAAGACTGCTCCAGGGCGTTCGAAGACCTCAAAGAGTATCTCCGCAGCCCGCCTCTCCTGTCCAAGCCACGGGAAGGGGAGTCGCTGAGCCTTTACCTGGCGTGCGTGGAGGAAGCTGTGAGTTTGGTGCTGATCCGGGAAGACGGTGGGGTGCAGTGGCCGGTATATTACACAAGCCGGATCTTGAAGGGGGCGGAGGTGCGATACTCGCCCATGGAGAAACTGGCGTACGCCCTCGTCCTCTCGGCACGAAGGCTCCGACCCTATTTCCAGGCCCACACCATACTGATCCTGACCGACTCCCAACTGGAGCAGAACCTCAAGAGATTCGATCGGATGGGAAGGATGCTAAACTGGGGAGTGGAACTAAGCGAGTTCGACCTCCGATACAAACCGCGCACGGCCATCAAAGGGCAGGCTCTGGCCGACTTCATCGCCGAGTGCACAACGGAAGGAAATGGCCCCCCGGAGGAAGAAGGCCCAGCGACGGTAATTGCTCAACCCTTGTCCTTTCTTTCGGCTGACCACTTCCAGCCAAGAGATCCAGGAGCGTGGATAGTCCATGTGGACGGGCTGGCCACACAGTCAGGAGGCGGGGCTGGGATTGCAATCCGATCTCCGCAAGGGAACATTGTGGAATACGCGTTGCGGTTCGAGTTCCCAGCCACGAACAACGTGGCGGAATACGAAGCAGTGATCAACGGCCTGAGGCTGGCCCTGGAGCTCGGGGCCGAATCCGTCCGCCTCCTCAGCGACTCGAAGCTCATTGTCAACCAACTCTTGGGGAGTTACGAGGCACGGGAGGAGGCGATGCAGAGATATCTCCCTGTCGCCAGAGCGGCGATGTCCAAGTTCAAGAACGTGGAAATCTTGCACCTCCCGCGATCAGAGAATGCGCGGGCAGATGCGTTGTCGAAGCTGGCCTCGTCCTCGCCAAAGGAGCTGGGCCGCACCATCTACGTGGAGAACCTACAGTCCCCCAGCACGGAGGAGCACGAGGTGATGGCAATCGACCAAGAGCCCACCTGGATGGACCCGATCATCCGGTACCTCACTCATGGGGAGGTGCCGACCGATGGGGACGAACGCCGAAACCTGGAGAGAAAGGCGCTCCGTTACGTGATCCATGAAGGGACGCTCTACCGGAGACGCTGGACCAAGACGGATGTCCTCCCATACTTGAAGTGCATCGGACCGCAGGAAGCTGACTACGTCCTACGGGAGGTTCACGAAGTGATCTGCGGGAATCACCATGGGGGCAAGATGGTCGCACAGAAGATCTTGAGACAGGGGTACTACTGGCCGACCCTGGCCCAAGATGCAACAAGCTACGTCCAAAAATGCCAAGAATGCCAGAGGTATGCCCACCACATCTCGACTCCCCCGTCAGAGCTCATCCATATCGTGAGCCCCATCCCCTTTGCGAAATGGGGGCCCGACATCCTTGGACCGTTCAAACCGGGACGAGGGCAGAGGAAGCATCTGATTGTGGCAGTAGACTACTTCACCAAGTGGATCGAGGCCGAACCGCTGGCCACCATCACGTGGAAGAAAGCAAAAAGCTTCGTATGGAATTCCATCATCTCCAGATTCGGAGTTCCACGGGCCATCGTCACAGACAACGGGAAGCAGTTCGACTCCGCAGGGTTTAAAGATTTTTGCGAGGAATGGGGAATCAAGCTACTCTTCGCCTCTGTAGCGCACCCCCAGACCAACGGAATGGCGGAAGCGGCCAACAAGTGCATCATAGAGCCCCTCCGGAAGAAAGTGAAAGACGCCGAAGGGAACTGGCCAGAAGAGCTCCCCGGGATACTCTGGTCATACCGAATGACCCACAAGGAGGCCACTGGCGAGACCCCGTTCATGCTCACCTACGGGGCCGAGGCAGTGGTGCCGGTCGAATTGGGCGAAGAATCTCTCCGCCTCAAATACTTTGACGAAGACCAGAACTCACAGGGTCTGGGGCTCAGTTTGGAGCTCCTCGGCGAGCGACGGGAGCAGGCACTGGCCACCATCATCCGCTAGAAGCAGAAGGTGGCCCGATACTACAACGCTCGGGTGCGGGGAAGAAGCTTCCACCTTGGGGACCTGGTCCTCCGGAAAGCGGGCTTCAACACTGATACCGCTCGCAAAGGGAAGCTCGCGGCCAGATGGGAGGGACCCTACAAAGTCGTCGAGGTCCTCGGACCCGCAGCCTACCGACTAGCCGACATGGAGGGGAGGATTCTCACTCACACTTGGAATGCGGAATATTTACGCAAGTACTTTCAATAGATGTATCGTTTCCTATGAAATAAATTTATTTTGAATTCATTCCTTTCCAGATAAAGCAAAAAGATATACAGAGAGGTGCACGAAGAGGCCGAGGGGCATTCCCCTCCCTCATTTTTCTCCGGGGGCACCGGTGGAGCCACAGGCTGGCAGCCCACTAGGGTCTCCCCCCTTACTCCGTTCGACGTCAGGGTACATCCGAAGATCCTCGAAGTTGACCCCCGAGAGTGGGAACTTCTTTTGGATCTCGGACTGACACCGGGCGAAGCCCTTCTCGAACGCCTCCGATAAGGCGGTCTCAACAAAGGAGGTGGCATACTCCGCCACAGCATCCTGAGCGATCCTGGCTGGATCCACCTCCTCCAGCCCACGCATCCGGGCCTCTAAGGTCTCGTTCTGGCGTTGGTGCTCCGCCCTCTCCTTCTCGAGCTCCCGGGATTTCTCGCCAAGTTGGGCAAGAAGGGCCCTCGCCTGCTCCTCCGCCGCTTCCAGACGATCGGAGAGCTCTAAGGTCTCGGAGGCAGCAGTAGGGTTGGGGATCTGCTCGGCTCCTCCAGACGTGTCGGCGCCTCTTAAAAGCTCGACGAGACGCGCCTCGGCCTCCGACTTTGCAGCCAGAGCCAAGGCTCTCTCTCGGTCCGCCTCCTCCAGGGCAGAGGACAGCTCAGTTACACGGGAATCCAAGGACTGGATCCGCGCTTCCTCTAACTGACCTGCCTCCCCCTTCTCGCCGGGGGCCTCAGGGCCTCGCCCGGCATCGGATTTGGCTTTGGGAAGAGCCGCGAATTGGCGCCTCATGGAGAGGCCCACCGAGGACAACTGCGCCAAAGCAACGAAGGTAAGACAGCAAAAGCAGCTGGAGAAAGGGGGGACAAGCAGAGACACACTACCTGTTGACCAGCTTGTATCATGAAGGTGGCCAAACAGTCACCTCTGACTCCGTCCAACACCACCTGATCGGGAGGGAGACAACAGTTCTCGGCCACTCGAGCGGCGGCTCCGCGGCTCGAAAACACCGACTCCTTCTCCCCCACTGGGAAGCGTGGACGAAGAAGACCCTCCCCTGATGAAGGGAACTCGCCAGGTGCGGAGCGGAACGCGCCAAGATACCGACTGTAGGCATCAGGGAGAGAGTTGTCCGGGAGAGGTGAAGGGCCGACCCACGGCCAGGCAACCTCAACGGGGGCGGGTTGAGGTCGATCAGCAGTCGGCAGGACATCAACCCCCTCGACCCCCTCACGGACCCTCTTGGAAGACCCCAGCAGGGGAAGAGTGGGAGATGACACCTTCTTCCTTTTTGAGCCTCCGGTCGCGGACCCGACCCGCTGCTTCTTCCAGACCTCCAGCACATGATCCCTTCTGCGCGGATCCGGATTTGGGACCTGCACGAGAGCGCTGGCGGGAGAGGGACCAAGAGGGAATCCACCTGCACTCAAAAAAGAAATGAGAGATAGAGCAGAACCCAGACGACCTCGAAGGGCGAACGCTCAGGGAAGCTTACCTAGGGGCCATACCGTCTTACGCAAGTTGTGGTCACTAAAAAGGACGTCGATCGAGCGCTCCCTCGCAGGAATCGCCAGCATGTCCTTCGCCGTCTGCTGCTCGGCGACCGTCGGCTCACCCAGATCGAGGATGACGGCACCGGCCGCCTCCCACCGAACCGGGAAGGGTACACTCGACGGGAACGTGACAAACACGTATTCCCCCTTCCAGCGTTTCAGGGAGCTCGGCAACCCCAGCACCAGGGTCATCTTCGGGCGGGCACTGATGTAAATCCACACCCCCGACTGGTGGTGGCTCAGGCGGTAGAACTGGGCAAAGAGGCGAAGAGAGGGCGCCACTCCCTTCAGCATGCAGACAACGATGAACCCGACGAGGAGCCCGACGGCGTTGGGACAGAATTGACACAGGCACACGTTGTGGGCCTGAAGGAACTCAACGATAAAAGGATGGAGCGGGAAACGAAGCCCGAAGCGGAAGCACTTCTCATATATTCCAACCTCGTTGGGGCCAGGAAAGCAGATCCGCTCATCAGCCCCAGGGGCACGAGCCAAGTAAGGCGGAAGCAGGTAGGCGGAGCGCATGCTCCCGATGGCGGTGGCGTAGATCGACGAAGGCCACGACAAGAACTCTGGGGGCACCCCTGAAAGATCATCCCCGTGCTGACGAATCGCCGAAGGAGGGCCACCCGCCAGACCTGGAGCAGTGTCGCGCTCCGACCGAACCGAACCCGTGGCAGAGGAAGACGACATGAGGCAGAGCTCGGGTAGAATAGGGATCAGCACAAAGGAGAAAACGACGGGATGGCGGCTCACGAACCCCTCGGATTCTCAACTTAAGACGGCCCTGCGAGCGGTGGGGATAAGCTTGCAGCCACAACGTGGCAGCATCAGAGGACCGAAGACGCTTCAGAGCCCGTGCCTTAAAAGTATCGAACGGGCCAACTCATGATGACGACTAATAAATGAGTCGGCATCGACTGGCGAGCCTGTCAAGGTCGGCGGAAGTCACATCGGCCGAGCCGAACCGGCCAAGGCCGATCGACCCGACCGATGGGGGCAATTGTTACGCCTATTTGACTGAGGCCCGAAAGACCCAAGCCCAGAGACCCAACCACCGATCAAGAGCCCATCTGCACACTCAGGCCCACTCGATGAGGCCCTACGGGGGACCCCCCCACATGTCGATCCGGGCCGGCTCCGATAACACGCCGGTCGCTCGCCCACTCCTGCAATAATCGCCCCCCCGATCCCGCTACCACTTAATGGCAGTTATAGGGAGGTGCTGGCATGGCGCAGGGAGCGGCGACGGGGGGGGCGGATTGAGGGGGCGCGATTGGGGCCGGACGAGCGACGTGGGTCGGGGATAATCACGGCGGAAGTCTATAAAGGGGCTAGGAGGACGACAGGACAAAGGACCGCCTCTGAGGTATCTAGAACCTAAGGTACTCCATCAACGACCTAGTTGATTTGGGTTCAATATTGCATATTTAACCCCCCATTTAGCCCTATTTTGTGCTCATGCGATGCTATATTGGTCTCTAATACGTACGTATTTTCTACACATTTATTTATTAGAGAAAATACACTATTTGAGCACAAAACAGCATTTAACGATGCAATTCTGCACATTTTATATTTTTCTTAGCATCGTCTCGATCTCACGATTCTAACGACTATTTATTTGTATTTTTCTGAGATCTGTGCTAATTTCTATGATTTATTGAATGCAGAATACCATTTAAATGAGGAAATACGCAAGAAATACGGATATACGGTTGTAGCCCAATCCCATGCTGCCACGTGGCGATCCGATCACCGTTGGATCGCGATCCAACGGTCCACACACAAGCTGCAGCGCACGAAGCTTCGCGTACGAGCGGGGACGATCTGCACTGTTAGATCTCGATCCAACGGTCCGTACGCAAGGAACACGAAGCGGGCGAAAGCAATTACGTGGCTGGCCCTGCACCGTTAGATCTCGATCGCTCGGACGTAAGTAATGCTGCGAAACGCTGGCGACGTGGCATCGTCTCGCCCCTCCGATCGTGATCCGACGGCCTTGAATTGCCCCGCCTCGCGAAATTGATTTCGAAATCTCCGAGCGACGTGGCTTCATCTGATCCGTCACCCGAGAATCCAACGGTGGCGAACGAAGTGGAAGCGGCGAAGGGCGGGCGAAATCTCCGGGCGACGTGGCAACGTTTAGTGCGCAAGATCACCATCGAACGGTCCACAGTTCCCCGAAGCGAATTCGGATCCGCGAAGAGCTGGGCGCGAATCTTGGAAGCCACGCGTCATCCCCACGTTAGATCCCGCTTTGAGCAACGGACAGGAATTGATCCGCTCGAGATCTACGGCTGGGATTGATTCGGGTGCGATTACTGTGCGGGTTTGAGCCCGTTAAGCCCAATAAACCCGCAATCTTATTATTTAAGCGTATTCTAGGGTTTTTGGGCGTATATTTGGCGTATTGGAGCACTTAAGCCGTATTTTCTTCTGCAAAAATTCTGTAAAATTCCAGAGCCTAGTTTCTAATTTCCAGAGAGTTTTGAAGACTTTTCAGAGAGATTTGGTGATATTCTCTTCAACTTTAGCTTGTATTTTGCCTCTAAACTTCCGTATTTTGCTATGAAACTTATGAATTTGAATCTGAAAATTGTGTATTTCTGCACCATGAGTAGCTAAATATTTTATGTGCATGGTATGGATTAATTAGGTGATGTGAATCGTATTCTTTGGTTGTGTTATTGCGCTTAATCGTTGTATTTGCTAAAGTTTTAATCGTCGTTCTTAAATCTACGATTTCATATTCCAAAAGAATTGTTCTAGTAGATGATCACCCCACAAGGGTGAGATTTGATCTCTCCAAAAGAGAGCTTCATACTTCGTATATACGTTTACAACTTTAGCGATATTCTATTAGAATTGATGCGTTAACTCCCAAAAGGATATCTTCCGACGATTCGCTCCCAAAAGGAGGTTTCGTTGTGTTATACTTGATCAACCAAAGCTTACGATTCGCTGATCCTAATGAACCCATGCCATGTACATGCTTTTTATATCTATTTTTCACGAATTAGAGTTCGTTGTTTGCATTGATCGCACGTAACAATTCCATCACCACACTTTTCATACCACCTTCACCATCACTATTAAAGTGTTTAGATTTTATTCGTAGTTACTCTATTTGATTTATATTTGTGGTTTCAACAGATTCTCCCGAGGATTCGACATCTGGACTCCCAGATTTTACTACTTGAACGGACTCTTGCGCTTGAGAGAAGCACCTTTCGGAGCCCACCAAGTTTTTGGCGCCGTTGCCGGGGAGAACGGTTTGTTACTACGGTTTAATTCATTCAGAGGACCTTCGGTGAGATCCTTCCACTTTATTGTAAATAAACTTTTGTTTGCTTTCATATAAAAAAAAATATTTATGCTAGTTTATGTGGCATAGGACTCCTAGGACACATAGGTTGACTCGACGTTTTGATATGGCTAATAACAATATGGATGAAAACTTTAGCAACAATAACGAGAATAATGTGCAACCTGGAGTGCCTAGGACTTTAAAAGATTTACTTCGACCCACTAGGACTAGCACTGCTTCATGCTTTGTTTTACCTAACGATGCAAATTCTTTCAATTTTAAACCTGGGGTGATCCAGCTCTTGCCCACCTTTCATGGGTTAGACAAGGAAAATCCATATCTTCATATTAAAGGATTTGAGGAGGTTTGCTTGACATGCTTTGATGGGAAAACTAGCGAGGACACGATATATCTTAAACTGTTCCCATTTTCATTGAAAGACAAAGCTAAGAATTGGTTGAATGCATTGCCATCACGCTCTATTACTACATGGATTGATTTGCAGGCTGAATTTCTAAAGAAGTTTTTTCCTATTCACAGGACACAAGGACTGAAGCGGCAGATTATGAACTTTGCCCAGAAAAGCGAGGAAACATTCTACCAGGCATTTGAAAGGTTCAATGAGTTGCTGCTCGCTTGTCCGCACAATGGCTTCGATAAAAGCAGGATTATTGGCTTCTTCTACGATGGACTGCAGCCGCAAATGAAGCAATTTGTAGAGATGATGTGCAATGGAGGATTCTTTGATAAAGATCCAGATGAAGCTTGGACGTACCTAGAGGAGATAGCAGAAAATGCGCAGACATGGGACACCACTTCAGACTACGAGAGAGGAGGCCATTCTGCACCATCCCAGCCTACGCGAGGAGTGGTTTATAATTTGAAGCAAGATGATGCGTTGGAGGCAAAGATGGAGGCCATGATCTCAAACAAGCTTCATGCAATGAATTTGAAAGAGGCCAAGGCTGTTGAGATAGAGCAGATTTGCGCACTTTGCGACGTCAGTGGCCATGACACCAGTGCATGCCCCACACTTCCAGCTTTGAAGAGCATGCTAGGAAATCCTACTGGGGTGAATCAAGTTTCTTCGAACTACCAGAACTTCAATTCCAACAAGGGGTTGTGCAACAATCCAAACTTGAACTGGGGCCCCAATCAGCAGACTCAGCAGCAGCAGGCTCCCCCTCCGTTCCGACAACCTCAATACAACAACAACAACTATCAAGGTGGGAACTAGAGGAGGGACCCTGAGCCAGTGCAACAACAGCAGATGCAACCATTTGGCGATGCGCTTCAGCAGCTTATCCAATTGCAACAAGCCCAGATGCAGCAGCAGCAGGCTCAATTTCAGGCTCAGCAGACTCAGAATCAGCAGATGAGCGAGAGCTTGGCGAGGCTTACAGCGACATTAGAAAAAGGTAAGCTTCCATCTCAGTCAATTCCAAATCCTAATATGGGCTCATCTTTTTCTGCAGGAAATAATATGAAGCCTTGCCAAGCGGTGTCCACTTTGAGGAGTGGAAAAGAGATTCAAAAGCCTGATCCATCGAGCAAACAAGCTGAGCAGGAAGAGGAAATTCAGATCCAGCAAGAGGAAATTCAAGAGCAAGAGGAGCTGCAGGAAAAGAGCACGGAAGTGGGTTTGAGCAAAAATGTCATTAAAGAGAAGGAACCCGCAGCATACGTACCTGCAGCGCCTTTCCCTCAGCGGCTACTTCAGAAAAATAAAGATAAGTATCAAAATGAAATTCGTGAAATTTTTCAGAAGTGCCAGATCAACATTCCATTGCTCGATGCTATTAATCAAATACCTGCCTATGCTAAATTTCTAAAAGATTTGTGCACTGTTAAAAGAAAGTTAAATGTGAAAAAGAAAGCATTCTTGACTGAACAGGTTAGCTCTATTGTGCAACAAAATACACCACCTAAATTTAGAGACCCTGGATCACCCACCATCACTTGCACCATTGGCACTAAGAAAATTGGAAATGCTTTATTGGATTTAGGATCTAGTGTCAATATATTGCTATATCCTATTTTTGTGCAGCTTGGGTTAGGACAGCTAAAGCCTACATCTGTTATATTACAACTAGCTGATAGATCTATTAAAGTTCCTAAGGGATGCATTGAGGATGTCCTCGTTCAGGTGGACAAATTTTACTACCCTGCGGACTTTATAGTTCTAGACATCCAGGGACCCCAAACTGCCAATGCTACTCCTATCATCCTAGGTAGACCATTTCTAGCTACATGTAATGCTTTGATAAATTGTAGGGATGGTCAACTGAAAATTACTTTTAGCAACATGACTTTAGATTTGAATATCTTTAATACTTGCAAGTTGCCACATGTGGATGATGAGATTGAGAGGGTGCATATGATTGATTCGTTGGTGGATGATTATATTTGTTCTGAATTTTGTGATGATGCTTCTATTGTTGAGACTTTTATTAGTGATTCTGATGACATATCTTTTGTGCAGGAGAACGTGAAGGAGCTCAATGCGGTATGGGAGCCTAGGTTCGAGGCTTTGCCACCTAATGCATCAATTCAAATTTCATCTAAGGTGGAGGATCCAAAGCCAGAGTTGAAGCCACATCCTGACTATCTTAAGTATGCTTTTCTTGGCGATGAAAACAGCTTCCCTGTGGTAATATCTTCTAAACTTTCTTTAGAGCAGGAAAGCTCTTTACTTGATGTGCTGAGGAAACATAGAGGTGCTATTGGTTGGTCCATTGCTGACATTAAAGGTATAAGCCCTATTGTATGCATGCATCACATTTATTTAGAGGATGACGCCAAACCCACTAGAGAAATGCAACGTAGGTTAAATCCAACATTAAAAGAAGTGGTCAAAGGCGAGGTACTAAAATTATTGGATGCAGGCATTATATATCCTATTTCTGACAGCAAGTGGGTTAGTCCTACACAGGTTGTTCCTAAAAAGTCTGGCCTCACCGTGGTTAAAAATGAGAATAATGAGCTTATCCCAGTTAGAGCCACCACAGGTTGGAGGATGTGCATAGACTATAGGAAGTTGAATTCTAGAACTAGAAAAGATCACTTCCCTCTTCCATTTCTTGACCAAATTTTAGAGAGGGTAGCTGGACATGAATATTATTGCTTTCTAGACGGTTATTCAGGTTATTACCAGATTGAGATTGCACCTGAGGACCAGGAAAAGACCACTTTTACCTGTCCCTTTGGTACTTTTGCATTTAAAAGAATGCCGTTTGGTTTATGTAATGCCCCAGCTACTTTTCAGCGATGCATGCTCAGTATTTTTGATGATATGGTTGAGAAAATCGTTGAGGTATTTATGGATGATTTTTCAGTATATGGTAACTCTTTTCATGATTGTTTGGCTAACTTGGCTCTTGTTCTTGACAGGTGCATTGAAAAGAACCTCCTATTGAATTGGGAAAAGTGTCATTTTATGACCACAGAGGGACTTGTCCTAGGTCACCTGGTTTCTAAAGATGGTATACAGGTAGACAGAGCCAAGGTAGCGGTAATTGAGAAGCTACCAAGTCCTAAATGCGTGAAGGACATCAGATCATTTTTGGGACATGCAGGATTTTATAGGCGGTTCATCAAAGATTTTAGCGCAATATCTCGCCCTCTTTGCAACTTACTTACTTTAAATGTGGATTTTATTTGGACACCTGAGTGTCAAATTTCTTTTGAAACTTTAAAGAAGTTGCTGATTTCTGCTCCTATTTTGCAGGTGCCAGACTGGTCCCTACCATTTGAAATAATGTGTGACGCAAGCAATTACGCAGTTGGTGCAGTCCTAGGCCAAAGAAAAGACAAAGTTCCAGTGGTGATTTACTACGCCAGCAAGACATTAAATGACGCTCAAAGGAATTATACAACAACAGAGAAGGAGTTGCTGGCAGTAGTCTTTGCGTTGGAAAAATTCAGGAGCTATATTTTAGGATCACCAATTTTGATATATACTGATCACTCTGCTTTAAAATATTTATTATCTAAAAAAGATGCTAAGCCTCGATTGATACGATGGATTTTATTGTTGCAGGAGTTCAATGTCACAATCAAGGACAAGAAAGGCGTGGAGAATCTAGTAGCTGACCATTTATCACGTTTGACAGTAGGCCTTGATTCAGCAGATGTGCCTTTGAAAGACTCCTTTCCCGACGAGCATCTTTTTAGCGTCTCCACCTCTCCATGGTATGCTGATATCGTTAATTATCTGGTAACTGGTAAGACCCCTGACACTTGGTCTCTTCAAGATTTTAAACGGTTCAAGTACGAGGTAAAATATTTCTTCTTTGATGATCCGTACTTATATAAATATTGTAGTGACCAAATTGTTAGGTGATGCATTCCTGATCATGAAATAACCAGTGTGATACAATTTTGCCATGATGGAGTATGTGGTGGACACTTTTCAGCGAACAAAACTGTGGAAAAAATCTCGCAATGTGGCTTTTATTGGCCATCCATGTTTAAAGACACATTTCATTATTGCAAGATATGTGCTGCATGCCAACAATTAGGGGGTATTACTAAGCGTAACATGATGCCTCTGAACCCCATTCTAGAGATTGAAATATTTGATTGTTGGGGCATAGACTTCATGGGACCTTTCCCACCTTCATTTGGATATGCCTATATTTTGGTTTGTATTGATTATGTTTCTAAATGGGTGGAAGCTATTCCTTGCAGGTCGAACGACACTTCCGTTGTGCTTAAGTTCCTCAAAGAGAACATTTTCTCTAGGTTTGGAGTGCCCAAGGCCTTGATCAGTGATGGAGGGTCTCATTTTTGCAACCGCATGTTCGCTACTTTAATGAAGAGGTTTGGGGTCACACATAAAGTTTCTACTCCGTATCACCCCCAAACCAATGGTCAAGCAGAGTTAGCAAATAGAGAGATCAAAGGAATTTTGCAGAAAACGGTGAATCCATCAAGAAAAGATTGGAGTTTGCGCTTACCTGAAGCGTTGTGGGCCTACAGGACGGCCTACAAAACAATTTTGGGGATGTCACCTTACCGTCTAGTATTTGGGAAGTCTTGTCACTTACCTGTTGAGATAGAGCATAGATCTTATTGGGCTATAAAGAAAATGAATTTTGATACTGATGTCTCTTTTTCTTCTCGCAGGTTGCAATTGTTGGAGCTGGAGGAGTTGAGGAGAAATGCGTACGACAACGCTAAAATTTCAAAAGAGAGGATGAAATCCGTTCACGACATGATGATCTTGAGGAGGGAGTTCACCCCAGGCCAAAAAGTACTCCTATACAATTCCAGGCTACACATCTTTCCTGGGAAGCTTCGCTCTAGGTGGTATGGACCTTTCGTCGTCAAAGAAGTTTTCCCACATGGCGCTGTGCTCTTACTAAATGAAAAAGATGGAAGCGAGTTCAAGGTGAATGGCCAGAGATTGAAACATTTTCACGAGCCTTGGACCAAGGAAGCGAGCACCATGGATCTCACAGACCCACCTTCGGGTGGGAACTAATCAGGTGTGTTCTTTCCATGATTCCCTCTTCCTAACATTGAGGACAATGTCTATTTTAAGTTGGGGGGAGGGAAATAACTTTTAGGATTTTTATTTGCTTTTTCTTTTTCTTTTAGAATTTTTATTTTCTTTTTCTTTTTCTTTTAGGCTTTTATTTTTAGTTCCCTTTTTGCATTGAAAAAAAAAAAAATTTTGAGTTAAGAAATATCACCAAAGTCTATCTCTGCCTAGAAATGACCCTCATGTGATGAAATTTCTCGATATTTATTCACCACCGTACACTCGTGATTTATTTTCTCCACCACTATTATTCAACATTTCAATCTCATTTTACATGAATTTGAGTGCTTGTGGTGAATTTCTTTTTGTACATCTCAATGGCAAGATTAATTGATGACTTAATGAATCTAAGAATTATGGATTAGCAAGTGGTATGCTTTCATTGGAACACACCAAAGTTCATGTACCAATAATTCAAAAATTAACTGGAGCATTGTTCTTTATCTCGTATTCATTGCCATTTGCATGCTTGGTGTGATTTTGGGTAGAAAAACGTACCACGTCATTTGAAATGATTAGGATACCCATTCTTGTGAAAATTTAAAGAAGAGGAAGTTATCTGGCCACGTTGTTTATGCACACACAAAAGAAGAAAAAATGAGATGAATGAAGAAATAAAAAAGAATGAATAAATGTGCTATTAAAGAAATAACTTGGTTGGCTCGAGTAGTACAGTCCGAGGGGTCCTTCTTGGCCTAATGCCCTATTATCGTCTGATTTGGGAGCCATTGACCGGAACCTCAATTATTTGATGGAGCGATCCAAGTTATATACTTTTCCGCGAATGTTGCTTGATGCGCGTTACGCGGAACTATGGAGAAAAGTGAAAGAACATAGAGAATAAGTGTGCATGATTAGCGAAGCAAGAAAACTTCCAAAGCTTAAAGAAAATGCAAGATGTGGTGTGAGTTCCTATGAATAAAGATTGACGTGTGTATGTCTTGATACCATCCTATCTTTTGATGCTTGCTTTGCATGAAAACTTCTACGCTCCAAGTTAAAATATTTGATTGAACGGTGTGGGCCATTGATTTTGTGTACTATGAGCCATGAAGTAATTGATAGTGAATTTGAGTCTATTTTATAACCATTTGAGATGCTTGACTTTCATTTTTGAAAACCCACAAGTACCATTACTTGATGAGCTTGAAATTTTGATATTAGTGTGCGGTTATCTCTTTTGTCGTAGTAGTATGATGGTGAGCAATTTGAGATCTGATAAGGTGATCTAGGCGTATTTTTAATCGCTCTTTTTGCTAGAGACTAGCAAAACGCTAGTTGGGGGGTGTGATTTGGGTTCAATATTGCATATTTAACCCCCCATTTAGCCCTATTTTGTGCTCATGCGATGCTATATTGGTCTCTAATACGTACGTATTTTCTACACATTTATTTATTAGAGAAAATACACTATTTGAGCACAAAATAGCATTTAACGATGCAATTCTACACATTTTATATTTTTCTTAGCATCGTCTCGATCTCACGATTCTAACGACTATTTATTTGTATTTTTCTGAGATCTGTGCTAATTTCTATGATTTATTGAATGCAGAATACCATTTAAATGAGGAAATACGCAAGAAATACGGATATACGGTTGTAGCCCAATCCCATGCTGCCACGTGGCGATCCGATCACCGTTGGATCGCGATCCAACGGTCCACACGCAAGCTGCAGCGCACGAAGCTTCGCGTACGAGCGGGGACGATCTGCACCGTTAGATCTCGATCCAACGGTCCGTACGCAAGGAACACGAAGCAGGCGAAAGCAATTACGTGGCTGGCCCTGCACCGTTAGATCTCGATCGCTCGGACGTAAGTAATGCTGCGAAACGCTGGCGACGTGGCATCGTCTCGCCCCTCCGATCGTGATCCGACGGCCTTGAATTGCCCCGCCTCGCGAAATTGAATTCGAAATCTCCGAGCGACGTGGCTTCATCTGATCCGTCGCCCGAGAATCCAACGGTGGCGAGCGAAGTGGAAGCGGCGAAGGGCGGGCGAAATCTCCGGGCGACGTGGCAACGTTTAGAGCGCAAGATCACCATCGAACGGTCCACAGTTCCCCGAAGCGAATTCGGATCCGCGAAGAGCTGGGCGCGAATCTTGGAAGCCACGCGTCATCCCCACGTTAGATCCCGCTTTGAGCAACGGACAGGAATTGATCCGCTCGAGATCTGCGGCTGGGATTGATTCGGGTGCGATTACTGTGCGGGTTTGAACCCGTTAAGCCCAATAAACCCACAATCTTATTATTTAAGCGTATTCTAGGGTTTTTGTGCGTATATTTGGCGTATTGGAGCACTTAGAAGCCGTATTTTCTTCTGCAAAAATTCTGTAAAATTCCAGAGCCTAGTTTCTAATTTCCAGAGAGTTTTGAAGACTTTTCAGAGAGATTTGGTGATATTCTCTTCAACTTTAGCTTGTATTTTGCCTCTAAACTTCCGTATTTTGCTATGAAACTTATGAATTTGAATCTGAAAATTGTGTATTTCTGCACCATGAGTAGCTAAATATTTTATGTGCATGGTATGGATTAATTAGGTGATGTGAATCGTATTCTTTGGTTGTGTTATTGCGCTTAATCGTTGTATTTGCTAAAGTTTTAATCGTCGTTCTTAAATCTACGATTTCATATTCCAAAAGAATTGTTCTAGTAGATGATCACCCCACAAGGGTGAGATTTGATCTCTCCAAAAGAGAGCTTCATACTTCGTATATACGTTTACAACTTTAGCGATATTCTATTAGAATTGATGCGTTAACTCCCAAAAGGATATCTTCCGACGATTCGCTCCCAAAAGGAGGTTTCGTTGTGTTTTACTTAATCAACCAAAGCTTACGATTCGCTGATCCTAATGAACCCATGCCATGTACATGCTTTTTATATCTATTTTTCACGAATTAGAGTTCGTTGTTTGCATTGATCGCACGTAACAATTCCATCACCACACTTTTCATACCACCTTCACCATCACTATTAAAGTGTTTAGATTTTATTCGTAGTTACTCTATTTGATTTAGATTTGTGGTTTCAACAGATTCTCCCGAGGATTCGACATCTGGACTCCCAGATTTTACTACTTGAACGGACTCTTGCGCTTGAGAGAAGCACCTTTCGGAGCCCACCACTAGTTCCCCCATTTCATTTCCTTCCTCCCCCGCTCGCGCCGTGAGACGCCGTTCCGATCTCCTCACGAGTCGAACCGTCTCCGCCGGGCCTCCTCTTTCAGATCTATGTCTGACTTAGGCATCGGAGGGGATTTGGCCGGAACCAAGGTCCGGCCCCCTGACGAGTGTCCTCGTCTACGCAGGAGGGCATTAGATCCACGGGCCGAGGCTTCCCCTCCGCCCCTCGCCGGCCACGCTACCAGCGGGACGATTGAGGCTTCCCCTCGTCATCCGACCGCCGAGGCCGAGCGCAACCGACCGAGGCCGAGCGTCTCGACCCGGGCCGAGGCTACCCCTCGCCCTACCAACGGCCGAGGACCCCGATTCAATCCAGTCGACGCGCTCTACGTCACCTGCTGGTCCGACTCGGGCCTCAACTGCACCAACTCGACTCGCCCGAGGGACCCAAACGGGCCCCTTGACCACGTTGACCGGGTTATCCACGGTCAACGCTTTGTAGTGAGAAAACACTCTGAAACAATCTGTTTTAGTATATTTTGTCTTTTTTGGACATTCATTTGCATAGTGGCCTTCTTGGTTATAGGACCAACATCTGCAAACCTTTTTAGCCATATCTTTTTTATTTTTAAAATTTTTCTTTTTGAAATAATATTTTCTTTTTAAAGTCATAGTTTTTATGTTTTTTAAATTTCTTAGGCTTAAAATATTTTCTAAACTTTTAATACTTCTTTTTATTAGGATAACATCCCCATTGTGTTGCCATATCGGAAGTACTACATAATAGTCCCATTTGTTTGGTATATTGTCTTGCACTTCCTATTAATGATTGTTGCATACAATAATATGCAATTTTATCTTTTGTGAATTTCATTTGTAATCCTAATGATGGGAATTCTTCAGGATTATTTTTTAGAAATTTTTCATATTCTTCAACTAACTCTTCTCCCCAAGGGGGTGGAAGCTTTAAGAAGTATAGTGCTAGTACATTTTCTATAGTTCCTGCATCAAGTGCTGATGCATAGTAATACTTAGCAAATTCACAATTGTATTCGTCTAAGAGTTTAAGATCACATATCGCTAAATTTACAAGTTTAATTCATGCGCGTCTTTTTCATCTTCAATAATTTTTTCATTTTCAAATGGTATTCCACCAAATTCTGTTTTTAATATATTTTTATAAGATTCTATTAAGTTTAATGGATCTAGGAGTGTTAACGTGTTATTTGATCCAGTATTTATTAACTGTTTAGCTTCTTTCGTTAGGTTTGAAAACCAATTTTTAACATTACCTTTTCTTTTGTTTCAACTATAGTTTTAGCTAAGAGAAATGCAGATAATTTTTCCTTTAATTCAAGATACAGTTGTTCAATTTAAACGCTATCTTAGATTAAACGGCAAGACATGATGATTCAAACTCTAAATTTCTTCTACTTCGGATACAGTTGCTTTTATAGCTGCTCTAAAGAAACATACAGATTATTATATCTTCTATGTAGATGATATCTTAATTTTCTTAGAAATCTTAGAAGATCATATTAAACATTGTAATAAAATAACCCTAATTGTTTTATTAGGATCTTTTAATTTTATTTCAGCTAACATGAAACTATGAGGTAGATCAGAATCATAGTGTAAGAAGTTCACTACTGTTTCGGAGTGTTTTCTCACTACAATGCGTTGATCGTGGAGAACCCGGTCAACGTGGTCAAGGGACCCGCTTTGGGTCCCTCGGGGGCTTCGAATCGGTGCAGAAGGGGCGAGGGGAAGCCTCGGCCCTGGTTGAGATGCTCGGCCTCGGTCAGACGCGCTCGGCCTCGGCTGGGAGGGGGACGAGGGGTAGCCTCAGTCGCCCGGGTAGAAGCACGGCCGTCTGGTGGCGAGAGTGAGTCTCAGACCCGATTTGGACGCTCGGCCTTGGTAGGGCGTGCTCGGCCAAGGAAGGCTGAGGGTGAGGGGAAGCCTCACCGTCCGGTGGATCGAGTGGTCGGAGAGGGGCGAGGGGTAGCCTCGGCCCGTTGGTCTGTTGTTCACCTGCGTAGACGAGAACGCTCGTCAGGGGGCCGGACCTTGGTTCCGGCCAAATCCCCTCCGATGCCTAAGTCAGATAGAGATCTGAGAAAGGAGGCCCAGCGGAGACGGTCCGACTCGTGAGGAGATCGTGACGGCGTCTCTCGGCGCGAGCAGGGGAGGAAGGAGATGAATTGGGGGAACGAGGTCGTTGATGGAGTACCTTAGGTTTTGTTACCTGAGATGCGGTCCTTTTCTTCGTCGTCTTCCTTGCCCTTTTGTAGAGCCCCGGCGTGATCGCCTCTGACCCACGTCCCACGTCCGCCATTGACCGTGCCCCATCAGTCCCCCATCGCCGCCGCTCCCTCCACCATGCCAGCACCTTCCCATTATCGCTCTTTAGTGGTCGCGCGTTCTGGGGGAGTGGTTTTCGCAGGAGTGGGCGAGCGACTAACGGGTTATTGGGGCTGGGTCGGATCGACGTTCGAGGAGGCCTCTTGTAGGGCCTTTGTCAAATGGGCTTTGAGGACGCAGATGGGCTTTTGACCAGTAGTCGGGCTCCTGGGCTCGTGCTTTACGGGTCTCGGCCAAATAGGCGTAACAATTGCCCCCATCGGTCGGGTCGATCGGCCTCGGCCGGTTCGGTTCGGTCGATGTGACCTCTGCCGATTTTGACGAGCTCGCCAGTCGATGCCGACTCATTTATTAGTCGTCATCATGAGTGGGCCCGTTCGATGTTTTTAAGGCGCGGGTTCCGAAGCGCCGTCGGCCTTCAGATGCTGCCACGTGTAGCGGCAAGCTTATCCCCGCCGCTCGCGTAGTCTCCTTAAGCTTGGGAAGCCGAAGGGTTTGTGAGCCACCATTGGTGGGGTCGATCAGCCTCGGCTCGCTCAGATCACCCGTTATGTCTCCTGGGATCCCGAGATGCGCTTCAATCGAGGCGAGGCCATAAATGCAGGTCATGATGAGGCGGATCGATTGGTCTTCAACTGGCGCCAGTTTCGGAACGCCGCCGACTCTTCGAGCCTCGCCACGCATTCTTGTCAGGCGCTTCGAATTCTCCCCTGGCATATAAGATCCCCAGTTGTGTTGATCTCCACTTCTTCTTCGCTCCTCCCGATATTCAGAGCCTTCAGCAACCCGGAGTTCCCCGTCGCCTTCGCTTCTTTGTCCTCTCCAAAAATAGTTGAAAATAGGTAATTCCTCTCTTGCTTTCATCTTATGGCTGCTCTTAGGATAGGCGGTTCTGGCCGGAGGACGAGGGGTCCTCCGGAGTCCGGGCGGGGCGAACCCCGGCTAAGGGAGTCTGGTTCCCCCGCCGGGAGTCGTTCTCTTCAAGATAAGGGGAAGGAGAAACTTTTTCCAGACTACGCCCGTGATGACGTGGCGTTGGCTGCCGTACGGCTTAATGTGCCCCCGGTTGTCCTCCGTACGCCGTCGAGGTCCCCTCCTTCGGTGGCCGCGGAGATCCGGGAAAGATATCTCTGCTTTCCATACGAGGTTCGGGTTCCTTTTGTCGACGAGCGGATTTGCCTTCCGAGGAGCAATGAGGTCGGTGTTTACGTCGAGATGTTCCGCCTGGGTCTTCGCTTCCCGCTCCATCCCTTCTTCATCCAGGTCATGGAACATTTCACAGTGTCCCTGTGTCAGTTCACCCCGTGTTCGATCGCGGTACTGACGGGCTTCGTAACGCTCTGCTGTACCCGTGGTCTGGAGCCGACTCTCCCCCTTCTCTTCTACTTTTACCAGGCCCAGACGGTCGGTCCGGGGTCATGGCTGCTACTCCGAGCTCGTTCGAGGAGGGAATGCCTGATCGGGTTACCCCGCTGGTCAGGGGATTGGAACCTGGATTATGTCTTCGTGGTCTTCTTGGGCGAGGCCCAGATTCTGACAAGCTGGGGCAGTTCTGTCCATTCTCGCCCGTTGTTGGTTCTCTCAGACGCCGACCGGGCAGCCGCTACGCTTCTGTTGGCTCTTCCTTTGGAAACGAAGTCCATTTGGTCTTTGCTGGATGACCTACTCCTGAAGGCCGTCTTGTGGTCTCCGGGTAGGTCGCTTTTTCATCCCCGGATCGCCCTATGACTCATCCTGATTACGGTCTCCTTTGCAGGGATGGCTGGCCGTGAATTCGTCCGTGACGTTGACGAGCTGATCCGTCGTGGAGCCGCTCGGAGCCGAGGTAGTACCTCTGGAAGGGCGCCTCGGAGGACCATTGAGGAGGAGGTGCGCCGAGCCGAGCCTGCCGTGGGTAAGGTGGTGGCCGCGCCTCCCGCCTCTTCTTCTGGCGATCCCCTTCCGGGGGGTGAGGATGGTGCGAGGCGGAAGCGTTCTCCTCCGGCGCCTTCGGAGCTTCACGGGGGAAAGAAGAGGAAGGAGGACGTGGATCCCTCCGGCCCGGCAGGTTCCGCGCTTCCCGTGGCGACCGCCGGGATCCTTCGATAGCCTTGCCAGCCACTCCCCTCGCAGCGTCTTCGCCCGTATCACCAGGGGTCGGGGCCTTATTGGCGAGCGACTTGGCTTCGATTGTCGTCCCTGGGAGCTCGATGTTTGCTGACCGAGCCGTGGCCCAGCAGGTTGCCGAGGTCTCCGTCCCTCCCCGGGACCGTAGCCTCCTCAAGAAGATCCCGGCCGACAAGATGTCGGATTCCTTGGTCTGGATCCTCCAACAGGTTCGGTTATCTTGCTATCCTCTTTTTCTCTTTATCCTCTTCTTAGCACATGCCTCGTCTTTTCAGGGTTCAGCGCTCGCTGTGGAGTTGCAGTGTCGAGCCGTCCGCTTGAGGGAGATGGAGGAGTCTTCCATGGGGGCTCAGGAGCGGGCCGGGGCAGCCGAGGTGGCCATGATGGAGGCCCAGATGGAGTCTCGGCGCCTCGCCCTCTGTGTGGCTGCGTTGGAGGGGCAAGTGGGTGATCTTGAGGGAAAGCTAGGGGATGCTCATCAGTCGGCTGAGGAAGCGGCGGAATCGTTCCGTCTGGAGAGGGAGGAGCTTCAGAGGGAGCTGTCGGACCGGTGTCAGGTAATGCGGCTGGCGGAGGAGGTTGAGAAGGGCGTCGTCGAGACCCTGGGGAAGGAGATCTTCGAGGTTCTCAGGGGGGCCTTCGGTAAGTATATAGACATCATCGCCCCCCGGATCGTCGAAGTCGTCCAGTCTTCCTTCCGGGAATGTGCGGAACGTGTCCGGCAAGCCCCTCCGCCAGTCGAGTCCCCTCGCTCCGAGCAGGGCGAAGTGCCCGAGGATGTGTCCTCCCGAGCTCGGGCTCCTTAAGCAGTCCCTCCCAGCCTTATCCTCAAATTTTTAAGCATCCGCTTCGCTTTGGGCCAGTCTACTTGAAATGGATCCCCGGCCCCCGCCCTCTCCTTCAGCCCTGCGGCCAACAATTGCTGGTTGCATGGCCGCTGGCTTGGGTCACCTACTCTAGGTCTTTTGTCAACCAATTTTGCTTTGTCGGTGTCGATCTGAACTCTGTCATTTGTCGCGAGTAGACTGTTTGTAGGGTGTTCCCTTCGCCTTGATCCCCTGTAGATAAGGCGCATTTTTGTACTCGGGTTAACTATTATAAATGAAATCGACTTACTTGGAATTTTTGTGTACTTGGCGTTGTTGCCTTGTTCTTGGCTTGGGAATGGACGAAACTGGCGTTGGCTGGGGGTATTCTCCCTGGACTTAGGGGCGCAGGAGTCGGTCAGCGAGGGCGGAGCTTCTCGACTTAGGACCGGTTGGCGTCCGTGCCTCCTGGGGAAACTGCCCCCCAGACTTATGAGCGCTGGAGTCGGTCGGCGAGGGCAAAGCTCCTCGGCTTAGGACCGGTCGGCGTCCGTGCCTGCTGGGGGAATTGCCCCCAGTCTTATGAGCGCTGGAGTCGGTCGGCGAGGGCAAAGCTCCTCGGCTTAGGACCAGTCGGCATCGTGCCTGCTGGGGGAGCCGCCCCCAGACTTATGAGCGCTGGAGTCGGTCGGCGAGGGCAAAGCCCTTCGGCTCAGGACCGGTCGGCGTCCGTGCCTGCCGGGGGAGTTGCCCCCAGACTTATGGGCACTGGAGTCGGTCGGCGAGGGCAAAGCTCCTCGGCTTAGGACCGGTCGGCGCCCGTGCCTGCTGGGGGAGCCGCCCCCAGACTTATGAGCTCTGGACTCGGTCGGCGAGGGCCAAGCTCCTCGGCTTAGGACCGGTCGGCGTCCGCGTCTGCTGGGGGAAGTGCTCCCAGACTTATGAGTGCCAGAGATAGTCGGTGAGGGCAAAGCTCCTCTTCCTCCTCCAGTGAGGCGGCGGTCCCCGGCCTTTTGCGTTACTGGTGACATGTCAACTCCGTCGGAATTTTAAATAAAGACAATAAAAAGAAGGCGTTTGTACTCTCGCAGGCCCAGTTGGACCGGTACATTTGGAGGAAACGGAAATGGGGAAATGAAGCTAAACAGAGGGATGTAAAACTAGATATCTCCCTCATACTTAGGCCGCCCCCCGGGGGGAAGGATGTTGCCTGCTCACTCTATGATGCAGAGGGGGCCTTGGATGGTGTTGATCTTCTTCCCCTTGTCCGGCTGTGTGGAGGTCCCTTCTCCGTGGGCCGGCTCGTCGGCCTGATTCCTGGCGTGCTCTCGGATCATCAGCTTCTCAACGTCCTTCTTCAAATGCCAGCAATCTTCCGTTTCGTGACCATCGTCCTTATGGTACTTACAGTACTTCTCCCTGTTCTTCCTGCCTCTTTTAGCCTCTGGCGGGGGGCGATCAGCTCGCTCTTCCTTCTGTACTTGGGCGAGAATGGCGTCTGGGGTGGTGTCCCTCGCGCTTTCTCCCCGTTGCCTGTTCCTTTGTCTCTTTTCGGTCCGGTATCCTTCGGGGCTTGCTCGTCCGCCGTCGCCACGCTTGGTCCCTCGAGCGGTTTTTCCTGCATCCTCGGCCAAGGCCTCCTCGGTCAGCATAAAGCGCTCGGCCCTTGCCATGATCCCGGGGAGGTCCTTTGGGGGGTCGTTGTGCAGGGACTTCTTGAGGCCCCTGTGGCGAAGCCCTTTCTTAAGAGCCGTCTGGACCACCAGGTCGGGTGGGTTGTTCACATTTAGCCTTTCCGCATTGAAGCGGCGCATGAACTGTCGGAGTGGCTCGGCCGGGCCTTGTACTATGTTGAACAGATGTTCAGCACCAGGTTTGATCAGCCTCCCCGCCATGAACTGTTTGCAGAACAACTGGGCGAGTTGTTCGAAGCTGTCGATGGAGCGGCCGGGCAGGCTGTGGTACCAGATCCTCGCCGCTCCCCTGAGAGTAGAATAGAAGCCCCAGCAAAGCAGGTCATCGTCAGCTCCCTGGAAGGCCATGTCCCCCTCGTAGTCCATCACGTGGTGCGCCGGGTCTCCTATTCCATCGTACTTTCCCAGCACCGGGATCCGGAATCGGGAGGGGACCCGTGCGTCGGTTATTCTCCGTGACAAGGGGCATCGATCTCCGTGGATGCCCCGGGGATGCGGTACTCGCCTGCCTCTGGATCGACCGGGGGTGGGGGTACCACCGGCACCAGCGGGGCTGGCTCCGCAGCCTTCGCCACACTGGGGGCCGGGCTGTCCCGACGTTCCCGACTCCTCCTGCGGGAGCTCCTGCTCCGCCGCGATCGGTCTCTCGAGTGGTGTCGTTCGCTTCTCCTGCGGCGGGACGACCGCGATCGATGAGACGAGGCCGTCCTTGATTCGCCGTCCGTCCCTTCGGTCTCTCTTCGGCTCCTTTCACGATTGGGTGAGGAGGCGCGTGACCTCGCCTGACGAGAGCCAGACAGCGTGAACCGACGCTCCATGTTCGGTTTCCGGGTCCCGTGGTCGTCGACCACGGCGGACCGCAAGTGTGGGGGACCCCCCGCCCATCGATGGCTGTCGTCCAACGTGCCTCCGTTGGGTGGCGCAGGGCCGACGAGCTGCTGCACCGTTGCGACCAACGTCTGGAGGCTCGCGTTGGTCTCCTGAGCTAGGGCGCGGAGCTGTCCCTGCGTGGCCAGTTCTGAGCCGCCGGCTTCTTCGGTGGAGAGGGTGGGGTGGCCGCTGACGGGTGTGTCCTCGGGATTGCCGTTTGTTGTGCCATTCCCCTCCTCTGGGATGGAGGGCATGCGCTTCCTCCCATTGCTGGCTCGTGCCATTGTTGGTGTGGTTTGCTTCTTCGTGGGACGGTTTCTCGTTCCCACAGACGGCGCCAGATGTTTCGGAGTGTTTTCTCACTACAATGCGTTGACCGTGGAGAACCCGGTCAACGTGGTCAAGGGACCCGCTTTGGGTCCCTCGGGGGCTTCGAATCGGTGCAGAAGGGGTGAGGGGAAGCCTCGGCCCTGGTTGAGATGCTCGGCCTCGGTCAGACGCGCTCGGCCTCGGCTGGGAGGGGGACGAGGGGTAGCCTCAGTCGCCCGGGTAGAAGCACGGCCGTCTGGTGGCGAGAGTGAGTCTCAGACCCGATTTGGACGCTCGGCCTTGGTAGGGCGTGCTCGGCCAAGGAAGGCTGAGGGTGAGGGGAAGCCTCACCGTCCGGTGGATCGAGTGGTCGGAGAGGGGCGAGGGGTAGCCTCGGCCCGTTGGTCTGTTGTTCACCTGCGTAGACGAGAACGCTCGTCAGGGGGCCGGACCTTGGTTCCGGCCAAATCCCCTCCGATGCCTAAGTCAGATAGAGATCTGAGAAAGGAGGCCCGGCGGAGACGGTCCGACTCGTGAGGAGATCGTGACGGCGTCTCTCGGCGCGAGCAGGGGAGGAAGGAGATGAATTGGGGGAACGAGGTCGTTGATGGAGTACCTTAGGTTTTGTTACCTGAGATGCGGTCCTTTTCTTCGTCGTCTTCCTTGCCCTTTTGTAGAGCCCCGGCGTGATCGCCTCTGACCCACGTCCCACGTCCGCCATTGACCGTGCCCCATCAGTCCCCCATCGTCGCCGCTCCCTCCGCCATGCCAGCACCTTCCCATTATCGCTCTTTAGTGGTCGCGCGTTCTGGGGGAGTGGTTTTCGCAGGAGTGGGCGAGCGACTAACGGGTTATTGGGGCTGGGTCGGATCGACGTTCGAGGAGGCCTCTTGTAGGGCCTTTGTCGAATGGGCTTTGAGGACGCAGATGGGCTTTTGACCAGTAGTCGGGCTCCTGGGCTCGTGCTTTACGGGTCTCGGCCAAATAGGCGTAACAACTACTTTACATGAACAACCCCCCTTATGAAACCGAAAGATGCCTTTGGTTTGCTACTAGAAGAAAATATTTATAAGAAGTTTAACATTGTAATTCTTACTCCAGAGTAGTGTAACCTAAAGTAACATTAAAGATTGTGCTAAAAACAAGAACAAAATCTTGCCCTAGAAGACATTAAAGAAAGATTTAAAGAAACTTATAATGAAGACCCATTAGCCAAATGGGATAAAGATAAAACATTGTAATTCTATAATTGACACCTACTAGCCAAATGGAAATTGTCAATTTCCACTGCTAAAACAAGAACAAACTCTTGCCCTAGAAGACATTAAAGAAATATTTAAAGAAACTTATAATGAAGACCCATTAGCCAAATGGGATAAAGATAAAACATTAGCTGAAATAAAATTAAAAGATCTTAATAAAATAATTAGAGTCAGACCTATGAAATATACACTACAAGATTTAAAATAATTTGAAATACAAATAAAAGAATTATTAGATTTAAAGGTCATCATGCCCTCAAATAGTTCTCATAGTTCGCCTGCCTTTATTGTTAGAGAACATAGTGAAATTGTCAGATGAATGGCTAGAATATTATTTAATTACAAAGTATTAAATGATGCAACCATCTTTGATGGATATTATTTACCAAATAAAGAGGTCTTACTAAACAAAATACAAAATAAAAATTGGATTACTAAACTGGATTGTAAAAGTGGTTTCTGGAAAATTAAATTAAAAGAAGATTCTATACCCTATACTTCCTTCAGCTGCCCTCAAGGACAATATGAATGGTTGGTAATGCCATTTGGATTAAAAAATGCACCTCAAACATTTCAGAGAAGAATGGATGATGTTCTAAAGAAACATACAGATTATTGCATCGTTTGTGTAGATGATATCTTAATTTTCTCAGAAACCTTAGAAGATCATATTAAACATTGTAATTCTATAATTGACACTTGTATAGAAAGAGGTATAACTCTCTCAGCAAAAAAGGCTGTAATTGGAGTACAAAAAATAGATTTCTTAGGAATGGTTATTGACAAAGGCAGTATTAGATTACAACCACATATCCTAACAAAAATAATTGAATTTCCAGATATTATAGAAGATAAAAAACAATTATAAAGATTACTCGGATGTTTAAATAATGCTGATAATTTTATAAAAAAATTAGCACACTTAAGAGCACCATTACAACAAAAACTAAAGAAAAATATACCATGTGAATGGACTGAAAAAGATACTGTCCATTTACAAAAAAATCAAACAAATATGTCAGCAGATGCCTACACCCACTTTACCCTTAGAAAATGATGATCTAGTTATTTACACTGATGCTTCAGATCTATATTGGGGTGGTGCTCTATTAGCAGTAAGGGATAATGAAGAAAAATTATGTAAATATAAATCAGGAACTTTTAAACAAGCGGAAATAAATTATCATTCAAATGATAAAGAATTGTTGGCAATTAAAAATAGCATTAAAGGTTTTTTATTTTTCTTAATAAACCATTCAAAGTTAGAACTGATTCTGTTACAGCCAAGGCTAGAATTAAAAACAAAATTCCTGATATCGGTCCCAATAAAAGACTAATTAGATGGCAAGCATGGTTTGTTGAATTTAATTCAGGAACTAACAATCCTCTTGCAGATACGTTAACAAGAGAAATCATTGCTGAAGATGGAGGCAGTGACATGGATGAGATAAAGGACATATTCCATATGATTAAAGCAAAATCAATAAGAGCAGAAGAGATATTTCAGAAATATTTAGTCTCCGGACAAAATGAAGACAAAGAAGCATTAAAAGAATATTTTTCTTATATCATATGCTTATCCACCAATATGATAACAGAATTACAAATAGAAAAAAGGGACAAAGAGCTCAAGGTAGCTATGTCTCATGAAGGAAGCACTGCGGCACCAATAAAAATTGATGATATGATACAAAGTCCAGAGAACATGGATAAATTCTATAAATGGTTCAATGAGCAAGTCACTCCACTTCTCTCTGAGCCAAATCCATATCCCGGTATATACTCAGCATATTGCTATGATATCAATAAAGTATATATTCATCCTGAAGCTAGCCCTTATATAGTTGCCCAACTATGTAAAGCTGGTTTTATCTATTGCATCTATACTGAAAGCAGCCTGAGTAATCTCAAGGCATTACCAAAACTATAAAAAGCAGTATATGAATATTCCAAAGCTATAAATCATAGTAATATTTATATTGTATTAAATCAAGTAATTCCAGAAAGAGCATGGGATGGTAGCAGCCTTCCTACAATTACAAAGATAGAGTTAAAAATGGGATCAAAAAGGTTTGTCCCAAAATTCCAAAAAAAATATGTTCCTCTTTAACAATGATATGCTTGCTGAGACAAGGGTACAGCAGCTAAGAGCCCTGGTACAAAGAAAAGTGGAAGCTCTGAATCTTACTATATGGGTTTATGACTCAGAGAAGTATGAGCTTATTTTAACAGTCAGCAAAGCTACAAAGACTGGAGACAAAAGAAAGATTATTAACTTTGTTGAAAGTATTCTAGCATGGCCAGTTCATTGCCGTGCTTATAAAATCTTCTTGAAGAATATGACTGAAGACTTGCAAAAGAAATTAATACTACACGGTATCAGATGTGAGACGTAGAATCTCAATGAAATTGGACAGGAAGGAATAGAGACACAGGTAGAAGACTACAGCGGAAAAGACAAAGAGAAGCTCTTGGATATCGAATAAAGAAAAGCGCCAGAAGGAGCCAGAAAAGCAAAAGTTATCTTTATCAAAAGCAGAGGACGACAAAAGCAAAAGAAAAAAAGCAGAAGACAGCTATACCAGCCGCCTCAATAATAGAACAACTTTATAAAAGACAAGTGACAACTGTAAACGACTTTGAAACAGCAAAAGGACAGTTGTGTTATCCCTTTCCTGTAACCACCGCCTTATTTGTACTATAATTAAGTTGTAAGAGTGTTGTAAGGGGGCATCGACTCCCAGAGTAATCAGTCTTGTTATTGTAAGATAGAGAGAGAGTTCTTATTGTTTGAGTGCTTGAGTGTTGTAAATTCTCCTCTTGATATAATAAAAATTCCCTGTTTGCAAAATTGTTCAACTACTTTCTGTGAGAGATCAAAGCTCTAAGTTTCTTAGAAAAGCTTATTTGAAAGGTTTTGGTGGAGTTTTGCTGGTTAAAGTTAAAGCTACTTCCTGGAGCACTGATCAGTACCCAGTGGACGAGGCGTTTGGCGAGGGATAGCCGTGAAGCCGTTAGTGCCAGCGGAATGTAAGTGTTGGAAGCGTGCTGGGCCTAGACCAGGTAACCATCAAAGATTGACCTTAGAGATTGCCGCTAAGCAATTTATTGGTTAGATTTCTTATCTATCGTAGTTTAACATTAAATTTGTGGGAAAAAGAAAAAAATTCAGAAGAAGATCCTGTTTTGTGGTATCGGAGCCATGGCTGAAATTGAACAGGTTTATCTTGAATTAAAGGAAAAATTATTAGTATTTCTCCTAGCTAAAACTATAGTTGAAACAAAAGAAAAACTATTCATAATAAAAACAGGAGAACCTGAGTATTCTCTATTTGGTAATATCTTAACATATAATCAACTTAGATTAACTACCCTTCAAAATTATTCTGAAGATGACAGTATACAAACAATTAAAAATAAAGTAGATAAAATGGCTAAAAGAATAGGGATATTTGAGGATATGTTACCCCTACACATTCGGGTGATTTTCATATAGGCCGAAGACCTCCAATAGAAAACAATAAAATGATAAAAGTGTTTGAAACAAAAACACCGGATGATAATATGACAATGGAAGATTTAGAAAACTTGTGGGATGCAGCTGATGGTACACAGTTAGGTGACATAGCTATTGCCATGTCTAGGTTATCAGTCTTACTTGATATACAAGAAAAAACAGAAAAAGAAAACATGAAAATGGAAATAACTACCTCTAGTAGTAATGTTACTGCCTAGTCTAGACCTAAGCCAACAATGTCATAGACTAGACCTAAAATTGAAACTACTATACAAACAGAAAACGAAGCAATATATTCAGAATATAGATTTCCAAAAAAGGAAAAACCTTATAAAACATATACTAAATTGTATAAACCTAAAGAAAAGTCCCTACAAGAAAGACACAGGTTTGTATTAAATCTAGATTGTGCTAAAAACACAATAGATTTAATAGATGCTTGGGCTGGGGACTTACTGACCCTATTGATAACTAAAAATATTGAAAATTCAATAGACATGTTAGGAATAATAGAAAATACCTTCATAGGTAATGTTAAAAATTGGTTTTCAAACCTCACGAAAGAAGCTAAACAGTTAATAAATACTGGATCAAATAACACGTTAACACTCCTAGATCCATTAAACTTAATAGAATCTTATAAAAAGATATTAAAAACTGAATTTGGTGGAATACCACTTGAAAATGAAAAAAATTATTGAAGATGAAAAAAGACGCGCAAGGATTAAACTTGCCAATTTAGGGATATGTGATCTTAAATACTTAGACAAATACAATTGTGAATTTTCTAAGTATTACTATGCATCAGCACCTAATGCAGGAACTATAGAAAATGTACTAGCATTATACTTCTTAAAGCTTCCACCCCCTTGGGGAGAAGACTTAGCTGAAGAATATGAAAAATTTCTAAAAAATAATCCTGAAAAATTCCCATCATTAGGATTACAAATGAAATTCAAAAAGATAAAATTGCATATTATTGTATGCAACAATCATTAATAGGAAGTGCAAGACAATATACCAAACAAATGGGACTATCGTGTAGTACTTTCGATATGGCAACACAATGGGGATGTTATCCTAATAAAAAGAAGTATAAAAAGTTTAGAAAATATTTTAAGCCTAAGAAATTTAAAAAACATAAAAACTATGACTTTAAAAAGAAAAGATTTTTCAAAAAGAAAAATTTTAAAAATAAAAAAGATATGGCTAAAAAGGTTTGCAAATGTTGGTCTTGTAACCAAGAAGGCCACAAAGCAAATGAATGTCCAAATAAGACAAAATATACTAAAACAGCTGTAAAAGAATTTAGATTATTTTCTGAAGAATTAGAACCAATAGATATTGAAGAGCTATATGAGAATTCTTCGTCCTCTTCTGAAGAAGAAATCTATGAGTTAGGATCAGAATCTGATTGCGAATCAGATAGTGAGGATGAGGAAGAAATAGATGTAAGACTTAACATGGTAAATGTAAAAATGTTAAATAAAAAAGAACATAATTTTGCTAAAATATATAATGAAAAATTTGAAAAGATTATCAAAACACCATTACCATATGATATAATTAAATTTAAAAATCCGAAAGAAAAGAAATCAGAAAATAAAAGACCTAAACATAAAAAGGTGATTCCTTGCGAATATATATTAACCATAAAGAATACAGAGTAATGAAGAACAAACAAAATGTAGTAATTAGTAAAAAGAAAGATGGTAGATTACAGATATTTGATAGAGAAAAATATAATGTACACACATATATGGATGCATTAAGAAAAATTACAATAGTAAAAGAAAGAGAACCTAAAGAAATAGTCTCACATATGTCCTCTGAGAGTGATATATCAGTTACAAACTCTGAAGATAATTTAGAGGCTCTAGAAAATGAATTTAACACCATACTTAATGAAAAAACAGTTGAAATTCCTAAAATGGAAACAGAGATTACAGAAGTCTCTGAAACAACAGATATAAAAGATGATGAATCAGAGTATGACGAAACAATACAGTTAGACCAAGAAAAATATCAACAAATACAAAAAACAAAATTTACAGTATCACTAGGAACATGCTATGAAATGCCTTTAATTAGATATATATCCAAAGAAAAACATATTATTAGAATCCTTGAACACCCTATAGATGTTTATACTATGAAAAGAGAAATACCTATCAAATTGATTACACAACAAATTCTGAAATTTGAGAAAGAAAAATTCTCAGCAGAATTTAAGAAACAGGCTAAATGGCTACATTTAAGCGAAATTGAATTAAAATTCAAAGCTGCATTTAGAAAAGGAATAAATGTGCCATGTAAATTTTGGATCTCAGATGATAGAATTTTACATGATGCTAAAGATGCCTTGATAGGCATAATAAGAGGAAACTTTGCATATCAAACAATAAAAATAAGAATATTTCCTGACTTTGCCATAGCATTATCTGATAAAAATATTGACTTAGGAATAACATTATATCATAAGATTGATAGATTAGAAATGCCACCCTACAGTGTGGTTTGTAGTATTACAACATGTCTAGTATATGCATATTCTAGTAGACATCACATAACAAATAAAAAAGTAAAAGAAAAAAGTATTAGCATTCCTAAACCATTTGATGAGATCTGTGAAGTAATACCCCCAAAAGAATTAACACCAGAGGAAATTGAATTTCCACAAGAACTAATTTTAAACAGAAAGAAGAGATTACGTACACAACCTACTGTACAATCTCAAAGTAGAAATTCATTTAGAATAACATATGAAGAAGGATCTAGTAGCAATCCTAAAAATACAAACCAGTGAAAAGTTCTAGAAATTGGAAAATTAAATTTATTAGAATCCAATAAACAATTATACATATTGGGGTTTCTTGATAATAAAGAAGTTGCTGTTCTCATTGATGCAGGAGCGAAAAATTCGCATATTAACTCTTCACTTGTAACAACATATCCGCATAAAGATACAAACCAAACCTATAAGTACATAGATTATTTTGGACAAGTACATATCTTAAACAAAAGTACAACAGTAAGACTTGTACTTTCGGATCGTCATGGTAAAATCCGGCAGATAGAAACAGAGATGTTAATAGATGATAAGATACCAAAGAATGAAATTTTATTAGGAATGAATTTCATAAACAAATACATCATTACAATACAACCAATGTACATTAACATTGATAAATATGAATTTCGATTATTAAACAAAGATAATATTAAAAAGGCAATCACTACTTCACCTTATTCTACTTATATTGAAGGAATCCTAGAGATACCTTACTATCAAGCTGTAACTTTACATGCGTACGTAGATACAGGCTCTGGAATTTGTCTATGTAAAAAATATTTATTACCATCTAAATGGTGGATAAATGATGGACAAGCCATCATAGCCTTATACATTCAAGAAAAGGAAATAAAATATGAGGAATATGCTATTAATGTACCCTATACAATAGGACACATTAAAATCAAGATACCGAGAGTATGGGCTAGTAATGTACAAGGTCCTGACATACTACTAGGAAATGATTTCTGTCTTACATATCAACCCATGACACAGTTGACCGAACACATTATCTTTACCACACCCTGCCGAACTCCTATACTTGCACCTAGATTAAAACATGCTGACACTATTTCTTCTACTTATCAACCCGCGCCAGCTCAGCGTGGTGATATCTCCCAAAAAATTGACAAATTTCCACTGCTAAAACAAGAACAAACTCTTGCCCTAGAAGACATTAAAGAAAGATTTAAAGAAACTTATAATGAAGACCCATTAGCCAAATGGGACAAAGATAAAACATTAGCTGAAATAAAATTAAAAGATCCTAATAAAATAATTAGAGTCAGACCTATGAAATATACACTAGAAGATTTAAATCTTTTTAGCCATGGCTCTGTTTTGTGGTATCAGAGCCATGGCTAATATTTTTAATTATCCTTAGGGTCTGTAAGTCCCCAGCCCAAGCATGTCTACAAATAATTCCAAATAAAGGAAATATTCCATATGATTAAAGCAGAATCAATAAGAGCAGAAGAGATATTTCAGAAATATTTAGTCTCCGGACAAAATGAAGACAATGCAGCATTAAAAGAATATTTTTCTTATATCATATGCTTATCCACCAATATGATAACAGAATTACAAATAGAAAAAAGGGACAAATAGCTCATGGAAGCTATGTCTCATGAAGGAAGCTCTACGACTCCAATAAAAATTGATGATGTTTACGGGTGTTTTCTCACCACTGGATCGTTGACCGACGACTGTTCGGTCAACGTGGTCTAGGGGTCGGTTGGGATCCCTTGGATATGCCAAGCTCACGTGCACTCGGCGTGGGTTAGAGATGGAATCGAGGTCGAGCGTTGGTCCTTGGCTGAAACAGGGCTGAGGGGAGGCCTCGGCTCTGTTCAATGGGCTCGGCTTCGGTTGGATGCGCGTCGAGGGGTAGCCTCGGTGCTTCCCTTGGGGCTTGTTCTTCGGTCGGTTGCCATACCCGCTAGCAGCGAGAGTGGTCGTCGGGCGCTGAGGGGTAGCCTCGACGCCTCCTGTAACGATTGCTTTTCATGTATCTGGATTTATTATAATATAATATATGTTTTGGTGGATTTTCTCCTCTTGTGTGGTTTTCGTCTCCGTAGCTTTCATTTTCGATCGATTCGTCGTATTTTCTCGTTTCTTCCTTAGGATTGTCGATTTCGAAGAATGTCATTCGTGAAGGACTTCATAACGGTCGTATCTAACTATTAGATCAAGCCTAGGAGTCTTAGGAATCGATCCCGGAGCTCCGCGCTCCGTATCGGAACTTTTTGTGCTCATTAGCCGGTATAAGAAGGGGCACCGACCGACTAGATGACGATCCAGTCGGTCGGCAATCCTTCTTAGACCGACTAGTTGGCTTTCTAAATTTCTCAGGAGTTACTGTTTATCGTTAGTCGGTCTAAGAACGTTGGTTGACCGACTAGGTTGCAAACTAGTCGGTCGGCAATGCTTCTTTAACCGACTAACACATCATCTAATTTTAGTATCAGTTACTGGTTACTCTTAGTCGGTCTAAGAACGTTCATCGACCGACTAGATGCTAAACTAGTCGGTCAGCATTTGTTCATGGACCGACTAATTCTAAATCCTATTTTCGTTCAGATGTTACTGTTTGCACTTAGTCGGTCTGCGTTGGTCGACCGACCGACCAGTTGCCAAACTAGTCGGTCAGTGGTTGCTCTTTGACCGACTAATCTGTGTTGAAACCCTAATTTCTGGGCAGCCGCCAGCCCATCCTATTTATACCCCTCCCAAACGTTTTCTTCTTCCTCAACACGACCCAAAACCCTAGTTTCTCCCCCATTGAGCCCCCATCTTCCTCCAAGCCCTATTCCTTCATTCCAAACCCTAAATCCATCATCTAAACCCTCCATCAACTCCTTCTACCTCTCATCTTCCCCAAATCTCCAGCAAATCCCCAAAATCCCCCAAGAACCATAATTCTCCAAACTTGTCCAATCTTTTCCAGATATGATCCTAGGGTTCTCTGGAGTGTTTCTTCCGCCTCCTCTCGGTAAGAAATCGATTCCTTGGTGTTTTTATAACCTAGTTGTATTTTTATGAAACCCTAATAAATTTCATGTTGTTTGATGATTGTTCCCCATAACAGCGATTTCCCCCGTAGAATAGCATCCGTGAGACGAAGTGGTCGTCATCCCCGGTGCTAGGCAAGTGAAACTTGCCACTTAGGGTTTCGGCCATGTTTTAGGCCATTTTGCTTGTTGTAGGCGTAAAAGAGGCTAGGCGACGAAATGATACTCGCCTAGGCGCAATTTGGGGAACTAGTTTGACAACGAAGCTAGTTCCGACATATATCATGTTGCACAATTACCATGTCATGTTTACTTTCCATTAACGGTACGCAAATTAATTGTCATGTCATTGCATCCTTTAAGTATTTCTGTGATTGCGTAGCTTCGCTACAAATGCTTGTGTTCCTGGCTCGTGTTCCAGAAGCGGGCCATGTGTTGGTTGATAGCCAATGCCCGAATTGCTTGTTTCCGGCTAGGTGCACCCCTACGCCAAATGTTTAAGAATGCGAGCTCATGTGCGGGGCAACCCCGGCTCACTTGCTGAGCTCATGTGCGGGGACCCTGGCTCTATTACGTGTGGGTATTGGGGGTAAGAGTTAAGCGGCCAATCAACTGGGAGTCTGCCCGATCAGCAACTGCAGTGGTAAGGCGTAAACTCTGGGTTTTGGGGTAGTTGTTAAGCGGCCAATCAGCGAATGTGAAACCATTCAGCTGTAAGGCGTAAACATCTACAAACAACGTGAATAGTGAATTGATTGAGGTTGATAGTAGCTTGGCTACTCTTGTCTTGTCCCGATGAATGTTCTCTTGTACAAATTGTCTTGCCATGTCTTGATTGTGCACTCATGTTATAACTGCCATGTCATGCATACTAAACTGCTAGGTTGCTAGTTGCCTTACTTTCAGTTTCCTTGCTCAAGTCTTTTAGACTTGCTGACATGTGCCCCTTTACTCTTTTGGGTGACACATGTTAGATCCCGAGCCTGAGTACCTTGTTGAGGACGAGGTGTTTATTGACGCCGAGCCCGAGCTTGTGTTTGACGGGGAGTACGTGGACACTGGGGACCAGTCCTAGTGTCTTCGTTGTGTTTTACTTTTTTTTAGACGGTTGTTTTGTTATCGGTGCGTAGCACCTATACCTTGTTATGTCGTTGCTTTTGGTTGGCCTTGTTCTGGGCCTTTAGACTCTTTCTTTTAGCCTGGTGGCTTTTCTGGATGTTGGACTTATTTTCATGTTGGACAATTTATGAGATATGAGATTTTATTTCTGTCTCTCCTTGTGTTATTATTGTTGTTCCGTTGTGGTTACAGGGACCTGCTTATGTTTTATTGACGCTTATCGGGTTTGGGGCTTCACAGCTCCACTCTCGTGCGGACCTTTTCACGTCTCGCCTCCATTTTAGGGAAGCGGGTCGTGATAGGTTTTGTTGGTGGCCCATGCAGGTCCTTCTGTAACTGCGATTTTTGGAATAACGATAATAATGTTAGAATGTCCAATAAATTAAGTTCGACGTCCGAGTCATAAGCTATGAGTCTAATCTGATTTGTTTTCTGTGTCACTAGATGGCAGGAAGACGTTTCACCCGTGGTGGGGGTAGTGGTGCGATCCCTCATGATGAGGAGCCTGAGCGGGAACCCACCAACGGTGAGATGATGCGGATGATGCTCCAGATGATGCAAGTGCAGCAGGGCGTGCTTCTGCAAGTCCAGAATTCTCCACTTGCTCGAGCTGCCCGGGCTCTTCCGAATGCCCCTCGCTCTGAGCCAGGAGTGAAGCAATTTCGGGAGCTGGGTCCCGCATATTTTGATGGGTCTGAGGGTCCTCTGGCTGCCGATGAGTGGATTCGGAACATCGAGGACAATCTGAAGATGGCCAAGATCACCCCGGCTGGATGGGTTGATTTGGCGAAGAGGCAACTCAAGGATAATGCTCGGAATTGGTGGGATGCAGAAGAGAAGTTGTTGGTGGAGCCGATAGCTTGGGCTACCTTCAAGGCCAGGTTTGATAGTGAGTTCTTCCCGAAAGCTGCCAGGGAAAAGATGCTGCAGCGTTTTATCGATTTGAAGCAAGGGAACTCGTCGGTGGACCTATATCACCAGGAGTTCATGAGGCTGAGTCGGTTTGCACCAAAGATGGTGTAGGACGCTGAGGAGAGAGCTCAGAGGTTCCTGCAGGGACTTGCTTCGGAGCTCCAGAGTTTTGTGACCTCTTCTAGCCGGGAGTCTTATCAGAAGGTTCTAGTAGCAGCCAAGAGGCAGGAGCTGCTCGTGAACCAGAGGAGGGGGTCTGTTGTTGGTACTGGGAAGAGGCCTGTGGAACAGGCAAGAGCTGTGGTTAGACCTGGATTCAGGCCTAATCAGTCTGCTCAGTTTAAGAGGCCAGGAGGGCCTATTCTGAAGACTTGCCATTTCTGCGGCAAGCCTGGCCACATCAAGGATCAGTGTCGGAAGTTTTTGGGCCAGTGTCTGGTTTGTGGTGATGCTTCCCATGCCGCGAAGGATTGTCGGCATGCGAATCAGCTGCGGAGGGCACCTGTTGCAGCACAGCCGTTGCAGCAGCGAGCGTCTGTTCCTGCTGGACGTGGATCAGCTCTTGTTCCGCAGGGGCAGGCTTTTCGGCAGGCTGTTCCGCCGAGGAGGTAGGCTTTTCTGATGACCGCTGCGGAGAGCGAGGCTGTGGATGAGGTTATCGCAGGTAATCCTCAATCTAGCTGTTACTTTCCTAGCTGGTTTTGATTGTTAGATTATGTTGTTTGCTTGAACATGGTTGTTTGCTAGACTAGGGTTTGATTGTTAATTGTTTGTTAGGTGTGGTTTTGGTTTGCACATTTCCTGCACGAGTCCTCTTTAACTCTGGTGCATCGATGTGCATTATTTCTCGGAGCTTCGTGGAGAGGCATTCCTTGTCGACGTCCCCTCTTCCAAAGAGTTGGAATATCGTTACAGGGAATGGCGTGGTCTCAGTGCATCGTGGTTGCAATTCTTGCTCGTTGGTGGTCTGTGGACATGAGCTTTTCGTTGATTTCATTGTCCACGACATCATCAACTATGATGCAGTTCTTGGGATGGACTGGCTTGCGAGCTTCTATGCTATGATTGACTGCAGGAGGAAGAAGGTGGTGTTCGAGATTCCTGGACATCCAGTATTTGAGTTCAGTCGTGGTAGCAGTTCGCTTGGTCCTGTCAGATTTCGGGCCAGGCCGGTGGAGGCTGTGGCTATGCAGATGGAGTTGGGGTGGCCAGCTGTGGTGCGAGATTTTGGCGACGTCTTCCCCGAGGAGATGTCTGGTTTGCCACCTGATCGAGCTCTAGAATTTTCTATCGATCTTGTTCCAGGTGCGCAGCCGATTTCGAAGGCGCCGTATCGTATGGCACCTGCAGAGTTGGAAGAGTTGCGGAAGCAGTTGGATGAGCTTTTGCAGAAGGGTTATATTAATCCTAGCGTGTCTCCGTGGGGAGCACCGGTGCTGTTGGTGAAGAAGAAGGATGGTTCGCGTCGCATGTGCGTGGACTATCGGGAGTTGAATGAGGTGACCATTAAGAATAAATACCCGTTGCCTCGCATCGATGATATTTTTGATCAGCTTGGAGGTTCGAGGGTGTTCTCTAAATTGGATTTGAGGAGTGGTTACCATCAGTTGAGGGTGAAGAAGGGGGATGTTCCGAAGACAGCGTTCAGGACGAAGTATGGACACTATGAGTTTGTGGTTATGCCTTTCGGCGTAACTAACACGCCCGCAGTTTTCATGAATATGATGAACCTGATTTTCTATGACTTTTTGGATAAGTTTGTCGTTATCTTTATTGACGACATTCTGATCTACTCGAAGTCGGAGGAAGAGCATGCCTCGCACTTAAGGACGGTGTTGGCGAGTTTGAGGAAGCATCGGTTGTATGCTAAGTTTTCGAAGTGCGAGTTCTGGCTGGATAGAGTTGCTTTCCTCGAGCATGTGGTGACTGGAGATGGAATTTCAGTGGATCCCGAGAAGATTAGGGCCATCAGGGAGTGGCCTGTTCCGTCGTCTGCATCTGAGATTCTGAGTTTCCTAGGACTTGCTGGTTACTATCGGCGATTCATTAAGGACTTTTCTCGTATTGCTGAGCCGATGACCAGGTTGACGTGGAAGGATGTTGCTTTTGTTTGGTCGGGTGATTGTGAAGGTGCTTTTGGTGTTCTGAAGGAGAGGTTGACGACCTCGGAGTCCGAAGCAGAATGACGCGATTTGGGTGATCGTAGATCGATTGACCAAATCTGCGCACTTTATTCCATTCCGAGTGGGACAGTCCACTGAGGCGCTAGCAAGGAGATATATGGAGGTAAAATTCTTTTACTCTCCGTTTTATTTCCTTTTCCTAGTTTGGATAGTGATGTAACGTGAATCGTGCAGGAGGTTGTGTGACTTCATGAAGTCCCCGTGAGTATCGTGTCGGACAGAGACACGAGGTTCACATCTCAGTTCTGGCAGAGTTTGCAAAAGAGCTTGGATACGCGTCTGAGTTTCAGCACGGCGTACCATCCGCAGACAGATGGCCAGTCCGAGAGGACGATTCAGATTCTGGAAGACATGCTGAGGGCGTGCATGTTGGATTTCAAGGATTCGTGGGAGGACCATCTACATCTGGTAGAGTTTTCTTACAACAACAGCTTCCAGGCGAGTATTGGCATGGCGCCTTTCGCCGCTCTTTATGGGAGGAAATGTCGATCGCCATTGAGTTGGGATGACGTTGGTGATCGGGAGTTGTTGGGACCTGAGATGATCGTGGAGGCCGTGGATATCGTCAGGAATATTCGGGAGAGGTTGAGGATTGCTCAGGACCGTTTTAAGCATTGGGCGGATGCTAAACGTCGTCCTTTGGAGTTTCAGCCGGGCGACCATGTGTTCTTGAAGATTTCCCCGAATCGTGGTGTGATTCGTTTCGGGAAGCGAGGGAAGTTGAGCCCGCGATACATTGGACCATTTGACATTTTGGAGAGGGTTGGCGAGGTAGCTTATCGCTTGGCCTTGCCGCCATCTTTGGAAGGAGTTCACAATGTTTTCCATGTGTCGCAGCTTCGTCGATACATTAGCGATCCATCTCATGCTGTGGATTTTTCGGAGATTACCGTTCGCCCCGATATGACGTATGACCAGCATCCAGTGCAGATTCTGGACAGGCGTCAGAAATCGCTTCGGAACAAGATTGTCAATATTGTGAGGATAATGTGGCGACACGGCTCACCTGGAGAGTCTACTTGGGAGAATGAGGATGAGATGCGAGAGCGTTTCCCACTTTTGTTTCCGGACTCGTGAGTATTTGGAAATTTCGAGGACAGAATTTTTCTTAAGTTGGGGAGGATGTAACGACTGCTTTTCATGTATCTGGATTTATTATAATATAATATATGTTTTGGTGGATTTTCTCCTCTTGTGTGGTTTTCGTCTCCGTAGCTTTCATTTTCGATCGATTCGTCGTATTTTCTCGTTTCTTCCTTAGGATTGTCGATTTCGAAGTATGTCATTCATGACGGACTTCATAACGGTCGTATCTAACTATTAGATCAAGCCTAGGAGTCTTAGGAATCGATCCCAGAGCTCCGCGCTCCGTATCGGAACTTTTTGTGCTCATTAGCCGGTATAAGAAGGGGCACCGACCGACTAGATGACGATCCAGTCGGTCGGCAATCCTTCTTGGACCGATTAGTTGGCTTTCTAAATTTCTCAGGAGTTACTGTTTATCGTTAGTCGGTCTAAAGAACATTGGTTGACCGACTAGGTTGCAAACTAGTCGGTCGGCAATGCTTCTTTAACCGACTAACACATCATCTAATTTTAGTATCAGTTACTGTTTACTCTTAGTCGGTCTAAGAACGTTCATCGACCGACTAGATGCTAAACTAGTCGGTCAGCATTTGTTCATGGACCGACTAATTCTAAATCCTATTTTCGTTCAGAAGTTACTGTTTGCACTTAGTCGGTCTGCGTTGGTCGACCGACCGACCAGTTGCCAAACTAGTCGGTCAGTGGTTGCTCTTTGACCGACTAATCTGTGTTGAAACCCTAATTTCTGGGCAGCCGCCAGCCCATCCTATTTATACCCCTCCCAAACGTTTTCTTCTTCCTCAACACGACCCAAAACCCTAGTTTCTCCCCCATTGAGCCCCCATCTTCCTCCAAGCCCTATTCCTTCATTCCAAACCCTAAATCCATCATCTAAACCCTCCATCAACTCCTTCTACCTCTCATCTTCCCCAAATCTCCATCAAATCCCCAAAATCCCCCAAGAACCATAATTCTCCAAACTTCTCCAATCTATTCCAGATCTGATCCTAGGGTTCTCCGGAGTGTTTCTTCCGCCTCCTCTCGGTAAGAAATCGATTCCTTGGTGTTTTTATAACCTAGTTGTATTTTTATGAAACCCTAATAAATTTCATGTTGTTTGATGATTGTTCCCCATAACAGCGATTTCCCCCGTAGAATAGCATCCGTGAGACGAAGTGGTCGTCATCCCCGGTGCTAGGCAAGTGAAACTTGCCACTTAGGGTTTCGGCCATGTTTTAGGCCATTTTGCTTGTTGTAGGCGTAAAAGAGGCTAGGCGACGAAATGATACTCGCCTAGGCGCAATTTGGGGAACTAGTTTGACAACGAAGCTAGTTCCGACATATATCATGTTGCACAATTACCATGTCATGTTTACTTTCCATTAACGGTACGCAAATTAATTGTCATGTCATTGCATCCTTTAAGTATTTCTGTGATTGTGTAGCTTCGCTACAAATGCTTGTGTTCCTGGCTCGTGTTCCAGAAGCGGACCATGTGTTGGTTGATAGCCAATGCCCGAATTGCTTGTTTCCGGCTAGGTGCACCCCTACGCCAAATGTTTAAGAATGCGAGCTCATGTGCGGGGCAACCCCGACTCACTTGCTGAGCTCATGTGCGGGGACCCTGGCTCCATTACGTGTGGGTATTGGGGGTAAGAGTTAAGCGGCCAATCAACTGGGAGTCTGCCCGATCAGCAACTGCAGTGGTAAGGCGTAAACTCTGGGTTTTGGGGTAGTTGTTAAGCGGCCAATCAGCGAATGTGAAACCATTCAGCTGTAAGGCGTAAACATCTACAAACAACATGAATAGTGAATTTATTGAGGTTGATAGTAGCTTGGCTACTCTTGTCTTGTCCCGATGAATGTTCTCTTGTACAAATTGTCTTGCCATGTCTTGATTGTGCACTCATGTTATAACTGCCATGTCATGCATACTAAACTGCTAGGTTGCTAGTTGCCTTACTTTCAGTTTCCTTGCTCAAGTCTTTTAGACTTGCTGACATGTGCCCCTTTACTCTTTTGGGTGACACATGTTAGATCCCGAGCCTGAGTACCTTGTTGAGGACGAGGTGTTTACTGACGCCGAGCCCGAGCTTGTGTTTGACGGGGAGTACGTGGACACTGGGGACCAGTCCTAGTGTCTTCGTTGTGTTTTACTTTTGTTTAGACGGTTTTTTTGTTATCGGTGCGTAGCACCTATACCTTGTTATGTCGTTGCTTTTGGTTGGCCTTGTTCTGGGCCTTTAGACTCTTTCTTTTAGCCTGGTGGCTTTTCTGGATGTTGGACTTATTTTCATGTTGGACAATTTATGAGATATGAGATTTTATTTCTGTCTCTCCTTGTGCTATTATTGTTGTTCCGTTGTGGTTACAGGGACCTGCTTATGTTTTATTGACGCTTATCGGGTTTGTGGCTTCACAGCTCCACTCTCGTGCGGACCTTTTCACGTCTCGCCTCCATTTTAGGGAAGCGGGTCGTGACACCTTGGTCAGCTTCTTCCTGAATAGACGAGAAACTCGTCAGGGTGGCCAGACCTTGGTTCCGGTCGAATCTCCTCCGATGCCTAAGTCAGATCAGGGTCTGAAAAGTACTCGGTGGGGTAGGTTCGACTCGAGAGGAGATCGATACGCTGACCCAAGACACGAGCAGGGGAGGGAAAGGTAATGGAGGAAAACCAAGGTCGTTGATGGTATACCTCAGATCAGAATAACTGGGGTTCGATCCCCGTTCCGTTGTCCCTCCGGTCCTTTTATAGGGTCTTTGCCATGATTGCCCCCGATCCACATTCCTCATCCGCCCCCCCTTCATGCCCCCGCGATCCGCCTTCCTCTCTGCCCCGACGTGCATCATGGGGTGGCATTTACCAACGGGGCTTTTAATGGGCATTAAGGGGCGGCGGGTTCAAGGGAACGGTTATTTTCAAGGAGCACGAGCTGATCGTGGATCCTTGGGGGTAGATTGGCTGGGCTTCGAGTTTTATTCGCGTTCCTCGTCAGGCAGGCCCAACCTTGTTCGTGGGCTTCCTGTTCATGGCTGGGCCTCGCGTCTCTGCTTCTTGGACTTTTCCAAAACAGTCGTATCAATTGCCCCCATCGTCCGGGCCGTTCGGTCTCAGCCGGTTCGGCTCAGGCGATGTGACTATTGGAGGTTTTGACAGGTGCGTCAGTCGAGGTGTGCTCATTAAATGGGGGTTATCATGACATGGTCCGTTTGATCTTCCCCTGGTGCGGGTCTCAAAACACCGCCAATCCTCTAATGTTGCCACGTGTTCCTCTCCGGACGATTTGTATTCCTCAATTGCTTTGCATATAAAGACGCCGGCTTCCCAAACTTCAATCCTTTCGCGCTCTTCTGATCTTGGTTTTGCAAGCTCCCTCTTTTTGCCGTCTTTCTCCCTGTAGCTCCTTCTCAAGGTAACCTCCTTCTCTTCTTTTTCCCCATGGCTACGCTTAGAATAGGTAATTCGGCGTCGGGATCTAGGGACCCCCCGTTGCCCGAGTCCGGTAATGTCCAACCTTTGGGACCTGGGGTCCCATCAGGATCTTGTCCTATTCAGGACAAGGGGAAAAGGAAGCTCTTCACGGACCTCGTCGGAGATGACGTGGCTCAGGCTGTCAAGAGGTTCGACGTTCCCCCGGCGGTCCTCGAATCGCCATCTAAGGCTCCCTTTCTGGCGGCCGCGGAGATCTGGGAGAAGTATTTATATCATCCATACGATGTTCGGATTCCTTTCAATGATGAGCGGATCTGCTTCCCGCAGAGCAATGAGGTCGGTGTTTATGTCAAAATGTTTCGCTTGGGCCTCTGTTTCTCCCTTCACCCCTTCATCATCCAGGTCATAGAGTTACTGATGGTGTTCTTGTGCCAGCTGACTCTATACTCCGTCACGGTGCTGACCGAGTTCGTCATGCTCTGCCGTATCAATGGTTTAGAGCCGTCCCTCCCCCTCCTCTTTCATTACTATCGGGTTCAGACGGTCGGCCAAGGGTCGTAGCAGCATCTCCGGGCTCGCGCGGGGAGGGAGCGTTTGCTTGGTCTGCCCCGCTGGGTGGGGGACTGGAGCTCGAGCTATGTCATTGTCATTTTTCCTAAGGATGCCGAGATATTGACGGGTTGGGGAGGGCTATGTCAGTACGACTTGATGTTGACCCTCTCCGAGGCTGACCGGGCAGCCGTTCCGCTGCTGTCGTCTCTTTCCTTAGAGGAGAGGTCGATCTGGCCTCTGCTGGATGACCTACTTCTCAAGACCGTTATGTGGTCCCCGGTAGGCTCTTCACTTCTTTCTGTTTTCTCTCTCGCTTACCCTGATCTTCTTTCCTTCTGCAGAGATGGCTGGATGCGAATTTACTCGGAATGTCAACGAACTCATCCGTAGGGGTTCCAACCGAAGCCGAGGGAATCCATCGGGACATGCACCTCGTCGTACCGTTGACGAAGAGGTGCGACAGGCCGATCCTACCATGGGGAGTGTGGATCCCGTGGGTGTAGTGACGCCTCCCCCTTGGCCGCGGAGATTCTTCCCGAAGGTGAGGCCCCGAGGGCCGAACTCCCTCGCCCTGCCCAAGCTCGGGGGGGCGAAGGAGTCGAGCCGACTCCTCATGCGCCAGTGGGTGGTCGCGGTGTGGGATGTAAGCGTTCTCCCCCAACCCCCGCCGGGCCCAGCAAGAAGAAAAGGAGGAAGGAGGGTGGGGAGACCCACACTCCGGTAGCCCCCGAGGTGCCGACTGCCTCCGGCGACACTCTCCCGCTGACCCTGGTGGTCACTCCCACCGTCTCGGTCGAGCCTTCCCTGGTGGGGGCTGGCGGTGTGTTGGTGAATGTATTGGCGGGCCCCGAGGTTACCCCCAGTGACTCGGTATTCATCGATCAGACCGTGGCCGACCAGTTGGCACACGGCTCCATCCTCCCAAGGGACCGATCCCTTCTGGAGAGGGCTCCTACTGACACACTGTCGGACTCCCTGGTCTGACAGCTTCAGCAGGTTCGGCCACTTTGCTATTCCCAAATTTGTCTCCTGAGTTTTCTCTGTATAACTCCTTCCCTTGTGCAAGCCATCACGATGGCCATCGAGGCGCAGCGTCGGGCGGCCCGGGCGAGGGAGTTGGAGGAGTCTGTTGCCCGGGAGCACTCAAGGGCCAGAGCGGCCGAGGTGGTTATCCATGAGGTATGCATGGAAGCTCGGCATCTCCGACACTGGGTAGATGAGCTTGAGGCTCAAGTGAGGGACCTCTGGGGGGAGCTGGACGATGCTCAGAGGTCGGCCCGAGAGGCGAAAGAGGAGTTCCGACAGGAGAGGAGCGATCTCCAGAGTGAGCTGGTGGACCTGCGCCAGATGACCCGGTTCGTTGACGAGGTGGAAGGGGGCATCGGTGGGATTCTGGGGGAAAGGATCACGGGGGTCCTTAGGGAGGCCTTCAGCTCTTATGAGGACCTTCTTGCCCTCCGGATTATTGGCATTGTCCGGGACTCTTTTCGGCGATTTGCGGAGCATGCCCGGCAACCCCTCTCGCCCGTCGATCCCCCGAGCTCCGAGCAGGGCGAGGTGCCTGAGGATGCTTCCTCCAGTGCCCCGGGGCCCTAGGCCTTTGTATCTTGTTCCCCCCTCGCTTCTCTTTGTAATTTTGAACGATTATATATATATATAGCTCCTTTGTCACTGGGGGTCTTCCGCCCTGCGGGGGCCCTCAGCCTTTTTGGTCTTTTATTGGCTACGAGTTCTACATTTCATCGGCAATCCTTTATTGCTCGTAGGGAGGGTGAGGGGTCTTCAGGACACCGAACCCCGTTGGCATCCGGGATTAGGACCTTATTAGCGCCCTCGTCTGTTTCGTCGTAGTTTTTCCTTTAGTCTCAGTATTCGGTTTGCTCGGATAGTTTCCTCGCACGCGGCAGGGTTGTTCCCAGTCTCGTAGTCGTTCGGATCGACAGGTCGGTGAGGGGGGTTGCCCCTCGGCTTACGACCAGCCGATTCCCTCTTTCGCTGGGGAGTCGCCCCCAGCCTTACAAGCGGGTGGAAGGTTAGGTCGGCGAGGGGGCTGCCCCGCGGTTTGCTACCGACCAATGTCCCCGCCAACTGGGGGAGTTGCCCCCAGCCTTACGAGCGGGTGGATCATTCGGTTGGTGAGGGATGCCATCCCTCAGCTTACAACCGGTCGATGTCTCCGCCTACTGGGGGAGTTACCCCCAGCCTCATGGGCGGGCGGATCGTTTGGTTGGCGAGGGAAGCTATCCCTTGGCTTACAACCGACCGATGTCCCCGTCTGCTAAGGGAATTGCCCCCAGCCTTACGGACGAGTTTACGGATCGACCTGCTGGGGGAGTTGCCCCAGCCTTACGAACGAGTTTACGGATCGACCTACTAGGGGAGTTGCCCCCAGCCTTACGGCCGATTGGTTCGGTGGGCCTGCGGAGGGTTGCTCTCCGACTAAGGGCCGACCGCAGAACCCGTCCGCTGGGGGAGCTTCCCCTAGACTTACGGACGAGTCCACGGATCGGCCTGTGACGTCCCCCACGTTTGCTTGTCATAAGTGTGCAATATATGATTGGGGGCGTGAGATTTAAATATTTATAACCGCAAGCGCACAGTGTTGTAGTGTGGCTTAGGGGTCGAACTCAGGGAGGCGTGGTTGTGCTTGTGTCAAGAAGGACCAATTTCACCCCATGGGCGAGCTAGCCCGAATCGGTAGATGGGTTGTCACAGAAAATAGAATGTGAGGGATAAACAATATAAAGGGAAAACACGGGACTTCGGTTTCCACCCTATCGTGCGATTCTCGCCGATATGGCCTACGGGTAGGATAACGATCGGAATTAGGGTCTAATGGTGAGACGTTGCCTCTAAGATTCCTACCAGCATCCCATGGGCCCGATATTCCGGTTGGTGTCTAGGATGATACGCCGAACTTCCCGGGTTCGGTCAGTGGGCATTCCCATGTCCATTAACACTGACCAACTCCGGGAGCACTAAGCTCGCAACGATAACTCCCAACATCTCATCATGCCGCTCCTGCGCGCTAGGATTCGACGTCTACGCTAAGGGCGTGAGCTATGGCTAGGGAGTCAACCGCCAAGTTTATTCCCCCCTTGGCCCAACGGTCAAAGGCGGTCTTTTTCCCACCGATGACAATAAAACACTCCGCGTAACCGGTAGATTCCTAATCCTTATCGATTTCCTTGTCCTATGGACGCATCGGGGAGAACCCACAAAGGGGTTTCCACCAAAATCCCAGATTTGGGAACTACTCACACATATTTACTAAAAAGCAATCTAAATCAAAATCGACCGTTAAAAACATGATCAAGCGATTGAAAAGCAGTAAGAGCAATGCAAATAACACTATATTAAAGTTTGGTAAAGATCAGACAACTTACAAATATCTAGAAAATTACAGCCATCAAGAGAGAGAAAAAACAGTAATGTTCAATGCGAGAATTGTTATGGATTAAATTATTAAAAAAATTTAGGTCAAAAATGAATATTTGTGAACAGTGTGGATATCATTTGAAAATGAGTATTTCAGATAGAATCGAACTTTTGATCGATCCGGGCACTTGGGATCCTATGGATACAGCTCCCGAATCTAGAAACCTAGGTTCTGTATTTATAGAAAACGACATCACCCGATCAGGTGAAGAATCACCCGATCGGGTGACCTGCTGCGAACTGCGACAGCCATCTTCGAGACTTCACCTGGTCAGACGACACGGTCAGTTGATGGAAGCTGCTCGTCATTTGGATCTTTATCGTCGTCGGGTGAACAGATCGGTTGATAAATCAACCGATCGGTTGGAATAGTTGTCCAAAAGACAGTAATTTCGGACGTTTTGGGACGGTCTGCTGACGGTCGGGTGAGCTCTCCGGGTCGTCTTCTTCGGGGAAACGGCTACAGGTGAACCGATCGGGTGAATATCACCCGATTGGTTAAGTTTCAGCTCCAATTTCCAGAGAAACCAGTCAGGTTGAACCGGTCGGGGACCCGGTCGGTTGACACTTTCGTTGCTTCAGCGGCTGACCGGGTCGTGCACGCATGCATCACCCGATCGGTTGGCTGTGTCCAACCGATCGGGTGGGGGGCTGAAAGATGCGATCCTCGTCGTTTGACCCCTGGATCACGCGTGACTCCTCCCGTTGCTCCAGGGACTCAATATCGTCGTTTTATGTCCCCTACGTCGGCAAACTCCTTCAAACATACAAAAACACGGAAAAGTGAAAGAAAACAAGAAAACACGAGAAAACGAATACAAGACGGCGAAAAATAGCAGAAAAACACAAAAGAAGACGTGCGTGAATATATGAAATATAAACGCACGTCAAAATCCCCCAAGCTGAACCCTTCCTCGTCCTCGAGGAAGACGAGTGAGAGTAGGAGCTCGAAGGAAAAAAATAGAGAGAAAGAGAGAAAGAGAGGACTCTAAATCCTAAATCACCCGGCAGGGCCAACAAAATCAAAAACGTCACACCAAGCAAGCAAACGCCAAATCACATCACTAAACCGTGGAATACGAGTCCAGACAAGTGCCGTGGGCCCACGCCGTGAAGCGCGAGTGAGTGTGGTCGTGTGCTAGCAGTCGGTGTCACTATCTACATCGTGCAATAGGCTCCATATACACAAATCCAAGAATTGACCCAAATATCGATTCGATTTAGAAGTAGAGGTGCATATATAGCTCAAGCATGCATGAGAAGAGTATGAGGATAGAAACGCATCATGTGTCAAGGACTCCACAGCTAGGGACTCGGACATCACCACACTATCGCCTAGATAATAGCTAGAAATTCCCTATTCCAAGTGTTTTCAAAAGCGACGGGGGTTGAGATGATGTGGAGTAGAACACTCGGTGCAAATTCTCGCCTTCCCTTTATTCTCGATAGGTAAGGAAATATTCACACACATTTTTTTGGGTTTTGGATATATGCATTTTTTTCATTTGGATTTTTGGCTATATATATATATATTTCTTTTCTTTTCTTTTTGGATTTTTGGATATTGGAATATAAACATGTGTACTCTCCCAAGTGGGAGAACGGTACACGACGAGGGGATTTGCACTAAGTAAAAATAACAAGAAGTCGTATTCTAAACACTTGGGCAAGGGAGATATTTCGCTGATCAGAGCATAGGCTAAAATGGGTTATCCTAGTCCTAACTGTGGAATCTCGACACATGCGAAATGAAGCATACAATATGTATATTCATGCATACAAAAGCAGATAAGATAGGCAAGTACCGCATATTCAAATCGAAGCATGATAATCTAGGGGTCATTCCTGGACAGGTATATAAAACACAATCACAAAGTAGAAGCACACCAAACGGCTAGGCACGACACACGACTCACAAAAAAGCGAAATGGACCCACGATGCATGAAATGCAGGAGGACTCGACTTCCTAGGGTTAGTGAATGTGATTATCGAAGCCATGCTAGGTGTGTGTGTGTGAATTTTGTGGCAATTCATCATAGGGTTCATCTCTAGGAGAAAGAGACAAAAAAGAAGAAAAGAAAAAGAAAAAGAGAAAGACGGAGAAAAACGGCTTAAAATGAAGAAAATGACGCAAATGACGCACAAAGTGCGACTCCCCCAAGCTGAAGCTTGCATTGCCCTCAATGCAATAAAAGTAAATACGGGAGGGCAATGAAAATAGGGGGGAATGCGCACCGACACAAAAAGACATGAAGAAAAGAAAAACACACAAACGAAACTGAAAATGAGAATAAAAATAAAGATCACACCATATGACATAAAAATAGAAAATAAAAATAAAAAATCACACGACACAACATATAAAACAAACACACAAGGAAAACAACACACGACATCACACGGAAAAAATGACTTCCCCCAAGCTAGACGTGACAGTGCTAGCGATAAGATGTGATCATGAATATGCAGAGATATGCAAGGGGGAGGTCAATAAAACAAAAACGAAATCAAAAAGCAGAAGAGGAAACATCCTCGTCCTCCTCGATGGAAGAAGTGGGGGATGTGGTGTGGGTGGGTGAATTGACAGGTGTGCGGAGAAGTGGAGAAAGTGGTCGAGGTGATGGATCAGTGGGTGTGGAGGAAGTGTGGACGATGGGTGGTGTGGAGGTAATGACGGTGAGTGGGAGTGAAATGGCGACCAAGGTGGTGGTGGGTGGTGGAGGTACGGGGGTAGGTGAGGATGTTGGAGGTACGGGGGTAGGTGAGGATGGTGGGGGGAAGTGATCGAGAACGCACTTGCAATTTCTTGCGGCGCACGTATGGAGTGACGGAAGTGGAGGGTAGTGGAGCTGGGGGGGCGATAGTGGAGGGAATGGAAATGGTGGGAGTAGATGAGGTAGTGTGGATGGAAGTAGTGATAGGAGGGGATGGTCGCCTAGGTGGTGATGGTGGAAGTGAAGAATGTGATGGGGGAGGTGAAAATCGTCGTGGCGGTAAAAGTGGGGGTGAGGGGTGTGGTGTGGGAGGGGGTGGTCTGTGGACGTGAGTGAGAAGGCGGAGGATGGCGTCCACGTTCCTCTCAAGTACGAGGAAACATGGGTGTGTGAAAATAGAAGAGGATGGGACCGAGGAGGAGACGACAGCGCGGAGCGAAGCTAGCTCAGTCTCAAGAGTGAGACGAGCGGAAGTGGGACGATGAAAGGAGTAGGAGGAGGTAGTGCGGACAGGAGAGGTAGCGACAGTGGTGATCGGGACGGAAGCTGGGATGACATGACTAGGACCAGCCCCAGGGTCATCACGATGCACAGGGATGTCCTGCTCGCCTAAGTGGGTGGCAGGGGAAGGTGGTCTAGGTGTGCCCGCGATGAATGGAAGACGCAACCCCCCAAGAAACTCAGGATCAGGCAGGAAGGTCCAGTCTGCCATAAGATGGATGATCATGCGAGCGGGGTTGGGCAGAATGGTGTAGGGAGCTAGGGGTGGCCGTAGTGGAAGGTGAAACAGCCATCGGGGCGGGGCTTAATCATGTGAATATGCCGCAGGATGTCGAGGTCTAGACGTGAGGGTCCTGCGGCAGCGGGAAGATCTCAGGGGATGACAAAATTATACCTGGGAGCAGAAGCTATGATCGTGATAAGGCCCCCGCAACAAAGCTTGCCCTTGCCGGCTCGGCTAATCTCAATATGCTTTTGTATAAGCCATTCGCCGGCATGGACGGGAATGGTAGGGGTCCTAAAATAAATCCCGTCATCCCCGCGGACAAAGGGAAAGGTCATGGCCCACAGACTGAAGAGATCAGGGATGGTCACGGTGCCTGACTCATCCCTGGGGAAAAACATGCAAGAAATGATAATGTGGGCCAGACAGAAAACGGGGTGAATGATAGAGGAGGCCTTGGCCTTACCTTGGGGGTAGCGAGGGTGCAGGGTGAGGCGAACCAGAACTGATCGACGTCAAACTCGGGTGGATACCTGTAAGAACGTATAGCGTCGTTCCCCAGGATGGGAAAACCGAAGATGTCATTGATGGTGTCCAGATGGGTGCGAATGGTTCTATTACGGACCCTAAAGATGACCATCGACCCCGACTCATGGACAAGTGTGGATAAGAATTCGAGTGTGAGGGAGGGGTAGGACACTGCCGAGGCGTTTAGGAAAGCCAACCAACCTAAGTTTGTGAAGAGGGTCTCGACCTCAGTGAATACACCGAGATCGATAAGCGATTGGGTGTGTGCAAACTTGGTCGATAGATGCCCCCGAGCATTAAGCCTATGGTAAAAGTCTTTGTGTTCCTAGTTCCTAAAGTGGTAGCCATGCGGGCCCATCAGTGGGTCCTCAACTGGGACAATAGGTTGGGCCTATGCAGGCTGTGTAGGAGGGGACGTGGGTGTGGTGGACGTGTAGTTTTGTGTCTCTCGCGAGACGACCCCTCCTCTCACATGATGGCCTTACCCTTATCCTTATCTTTAGCCATGTGAGAGTGTGTGTATGTGGGTGAATGCGAAATGTGATGAATGCACACTAACACAATCGAGCAAATCAAAATTCTAGGGCAAAATATGAAATTAAGTTAAGGGGCAAAGTTACCCAAATGAGATGATGATCCTTGATCGTAGATGTTCCAACGCTACGCAACGGGGAGAAGTGTGAAGCTGCGGCAAATACTTTCAGCAAATTTTCAAAAATGAGGGTGTAAGGGCGGAAATTAGGGTTTGTGTGGGGGGTGAAATCGAAGAGGAAGGGGGGGAAGATCGATGAAGAGATGGAAAAAGAGAGGGGAGAGATCGATTGGGAGGGGTTTGCGGTCGGTTGAGTGAGAAACGAGGTCGGGCGAGGGAGAGGAAGTCCAATCGGTTAAGAGGGAATCGGGGTCGGGCGAGGGAGATGAACGGGTGAGGGGGTCGGGCTTATATAGAGTTTAAGTCAAACCGATCGGGTGAAATGTCACCCGATCGGTTGACTTTTAGGTCAAAATTTTTACTGAAAGTTGGCTACAGGCGAACCAATCGGTTGAGAACTCAACCGATCGGTTCGCCGCTTCACACTTTTTCCCGAAAGTTTAGTACAGCTCACCCGGTCTGTCACCCGACCACGCTTCGTATCAACTGATCGGTTGATCATTTCCAAAAAATTCCCGAGACTTCTGCTCAGCTCACACGGTCTTCCACCCGGTCACACTTAGCTTCACCCGACCGGTTCGCAAGGAGAGCAGATACGGCCATCGTCTGATATGTCTCACCCGATCGGTTGAGTAGTCACCTGATCAGGTGAGGGCTTGTTTCCTGCAAAAATTCACGAGTGGCTTGAGTTCCTCGACAGATGATCTCGCGGCTGAAATTAATTATTAAAATAGAAAAAATAAAGGTCATAAAAATCCTAAAAAGAAGATAAAAGTTTAGAGCATGGGTTGCCTCCCATGAAGCGCTTTTGTTTAACGTCGTTTGCTCGACGCCCATAGATGATACTCAAGGCGGACGTGGGTGATGCCCTAAAATCGGCATCGATTTGGACTCAGAGCTGGCGGTCTTCGGTGTCATCGGCGGTGAGAAGAAAACTTGCTTGACGACCCTACCCTTGTTGACGGGATCCGGGGGCGTTTCCCTCATGTTGGCGTCCACCGCCACTCGTTTCAGGATTCGGATCTTGTCACCGGTGAGACTCATGGGCTCTTTCCCTTTTCTCCTCATTGGAGGAGCATTCTGAAATCTGGGAGGGATCGAGTGTGCCGCATCCGCTTTCCCAGCAGCATCATCATTCTTCGGGCCGTCTCGTTCTTCTGAGTCCCCCATGCTATCGGGGGGATTTCTTGAAAGAATTTCCCAGGAGCTTTCCTCCCCAGCTCTCTCTTCTTCTAACTCCAACACATTGCATCTTGGATTATCCGGGGGATCGGGGTGCTTCATTGACAATCACAAGTCAAATTCGACTTTCTCATTGCCGACGTTAAGGGAAATCTTCCCATTCTTCACATCTATCAAAACTCCGGCAGTGGCCATGAAAGGCCGTCCAAGAATGATGGGGGTGTGTGCATCTTCAGGCATGTCCATGACAACGAAGTCCACATGCACATGCACCCCACTTACGTTGACAGGGAGGTCATCTACAACCCCTACCGGATATTTGACCGATCGGTCTGCAAGCTGTAGGGTCATTCCGGTGGGCTCCAAGTCACCCATCCCTATCCTCTTATACAACGACAGGGGCATCAAATTGACGCTCGCTCCAAGATCGACGAGCGCATGATGGATCTTTACCTCCCTGATCGCACAATGGATAGATAAACTCCCCGGGTCTTTAAGCTTAGGCGGATTTGCTCTCTGAATGAGAGCGCTGCATTCCGCTGTCAATACGACCTTCTCCTTTCTGGACACTCTTGTCACTAAGTCCTTTAGAAATTTGGCGTAGGAGGGAATTGTCTCGATAGCTTCGAGGAAGGTGATTTGCAAGCTTAGATCCTTGACCATGGCAAAGAATTTGCCATACTTTTCATCTATCTTGGCTTGGGCTAGCCGTTATGGAAAAGGCACAACGGGCTTGAACACTTTGAGGCTCCCTTCTTTGTTTTTCTTCGTTTCCCCATCAGTAACTCCCTCCGGAGTTGTTGGCTTTGGCGACGAAGCACCGGTGTCATTCAATTTTTCAATCGGTCGCTCCACGACCAACGGGGCTTCAGGTTCCTTTGGGGGCACTCTTGCGGGGATTTTTGTTCCGCTCCTCAACACGATAGCGGATACATTCGCATGCTCGTGTGTGAGTGCCAAAGTTTGGTTTGCTCCTGTCACGCCCCGCTTCCCATTGTACTTGGGGCGAGGACGCGACGAAGGTCCGCATGTGCTTAAAACAAGAAGGATATACTTTTTGTTTTCCTTCCTCCTTGGTTTAAGCACATTACGCGTCTGTGTGATAACATCCTGCAGGATCTTGCATGCAGCTCAAACAACACAGATAATTTATTTAATTACAATCTCAAGTCTCAGAAATAGGTTACAACAATGAATGAATAAAGAAGGGTCATAGAGCCCATACAAGTTTGAAAGAATTAACAAAGTACAAATGATACGAAAACGGAAATGCTTCTCAGCGACGGAACACTCAACAGCAGGGCACTCCAGATCAACCTGTTTAGTCTCTAAGCAAACTCCTCTGTGAACCTGTCTAATACCTGACGTATATTTCACAAGACAAGAAATATACGTCAGCGAGGGTCGCTCGGCAAGATTTAAAATATTAAGAGGTTGACCCTCGGCAAGGTTTTCAAAAATCGATTTCGTGACAATGTAAGTGACAAAATAGTTAAGGCATGAGTACGTCAAGCATAGTGCAAAAGCGGTGGCATGTAGTGTGTACAACAGATAATGTGACAAGTGTAATGTGTGCAGCAGATAATGTGACAAGTGTAATGTGTGCAGCAGATAATGTGACAAGTGCCTTGTGTACAGCAGATAATGTGACAAGTGTCTTGTGTACAGCAGATAATGTGACAAGTGCCTTATTTACAGCAGATAATGTGACAAGTGTCTTGTGTACAGCAGATAAAGTGACAACTGTAGTGCATACAACAAATAACATGGCAGTTCTAAGCAGGCTGGAATAAAGTAAGACTTGGCAATTTGCAATTTCACGTCCGTGGTTTCTATTCACTCCTAGGGTTCTCGCCTTTAGGTCGTGATGAGAAGGTCGTTCCTCTCCCGGGGGCTTACCGTGATTGACGCTAACCCACCGCATGCGGGGTGGTGCTCTTGAGGAGAGTACCTTTCATACGCCCAGTGTCCGCTCAAGCCTAACCCCACCCAAAAGTTTTCCGGAACACGAGCCGGCCTAGTCGTATTACAAGCACGAAGTTTGTCAACTCACATGACGCTCACGAAAGTCACGATTTCGTCGCTTGGGCGCATGAACTCACGATTTCACGATTTCAAATATTCTATTCCGTCAATAAGTTCTATCAAAACGCATTCCATCCATAACCAATCAATCGAAAGAGTACAAGCATGATGTGTAACGTGACATGAGGCAAAACTAGAAATTCTTGATTCAACATTTAAATGTAACGATGTAAAAAAACTGTAAATGCACACTTGCATATCAGAAAGTCACAGTTCCAAGCAATTAAAAGCAAGACATGTAAAAAGTGCACTTGCCTGAAACGACGCGATTTTGGGTGCATACACGATTGCAAGATAGGCACCGATTGATCTGCGAAATCGGGTCCTTGATACTTAGTTAAAAGTTATTAGCCGATAATATTAGAACTTCACACTAATATATATATATATATAACCATCGGCATGCAACTACTTAAATATATCAGAGTTAACTAAGTGACTAACATACCTTTTATAATTAATAAGTTGAAGACTAGCATGCTGGTATTAGGGGAAGATACTAGCTTATAGGGAGAAATAATACATGGTAGTATTGCAGGTGATGAGTTTAATATATATATATACTTGATGGTATTACGTATTTAAAAATACAACCTACTGTTCTCTAGTTACAAATTGAGTGTTTAACAAATATATAGGAGAGTAGAAAGACTTTTAGCATTTCAGCCAAATCAAAATCACTTGTACAAAGGGGGTACTGACAAAAGAAAACACCAGTACATACATAGCCATGGGGTGATGTCCTACGGGTGCACTTCACATCATGTAATATACTGACTATAAAAGTACTGATGCACACAATTCATATTGTTTAATAAAAGTACTGACTGCCTATAATAACCTACCTACTGGTTGCCCCTTATATCATCCCCTTATAGCTTACTGCTCCACTTGTTCACAAAATTAATTAAGAGCATGCTTACCTCAAGTCTACAGCTTTGGAGTTCGTCGGAGCGGCCTTCGGGGCGAGCAGAAGCTTGGCGACGAGGAAGTCGATCAGGCGGACGGCGATGCCGTGGGCGATGATCGGTGGCGGGTCTGGGCGGCAGCGGATCGGGATCGGGCGGTGGCGGATTCGGGGGCTGGCGGTGAGGTGGCGGGGCTTCGGGTCTGCGGTAGGAGGGTGCTGGGCATCTCGGCGACCGGAGGGGAAGGCGGTCGAGGTGGTGGCCACGAGGGCGAGGCTGTGGCGGCGTTGGACGGGAGGGGGTGTCGACTTCGCGAGGCCTGGGGAGCTGCGGGCTTGTGTGCGAGGGAGGAAGGGCCGCGGCTGAGGCGAGGGCGTGCCGCTGCGGGTTTGGGTGGCCGGAGAGAAGTATCGAAGGGGGCTCGGGCTGTGATCGTGTGGAGAAGGAGGAATGAATATGGGGCGGCTGTGAGTGTGTTTTTTTAGGCCTCTAGGGTTATAATAGCTAGGGTTAATTATTTTTTTATATATAAGAGAGTATAGTTACAAGGAGCACGTGAGTGTCCTATAGTTCCTCTAGGGCTCAGCACTTTTAATCCTTAGGGTTTTAATAAGGAGAATAGGGCCTGTGCTTTGTAGATGTTAGGGTTATGTACGGTGACAGCCTAAAGGTTGAGTTTGAATAGGTTTCATCAAGAGAGAGAAAGAGAGGGTATAGGGGTAGGGTGCTGGTCAGAACGTGAGCATGAGTTTAGGCTAGGTTTCCATTTATAATATGATATAGCACTAGGGTTTTTATAAAAGCTTGGTGTTTCATTCTATAGTTTATTATATACAGGAAGTAGGGTGCGGCTTGGGTGTAGGGTTGTCACGTGGGCATTGAAGGCTTGGGCTAGGGTTTTATCATTTGTTCTCCCCCCCCCTTTTGATTAAGGCTGTGTGTGCAGTTCGCCCAAGGGAGTAGAAATCAAAATGTGGCTAGGTTAGATTAGGAAAGTGATTTGAAATTTCATTAATAGTATTGCCAAGACGTTATTGCCCTTCTATTTGTGATAATGTTGCAGTGTGTTCAACTCTTTGATGATTAACCCGAAAGAAAATTAGTGGGGGGGTTTTTTTTATTAAAGAAAGAAAATTGCACCGTTAAATTCTCTAGTTGCTATAGATGATTAATCCCACAAATGGTCAACCTATGTGCAAACTGGTGAATATTTTACGAATAAAATTGAGGCTTGAAAACCATTATTGCTATGAACATGGGGTAAAGGCATCAGGTTCATGTATTAATCCTTCAATTTCCAAATGGGAAGTTAATTAATAATAGATTTAAATAGGATCTTAAATGGGAAGTTTTTCAAACATTTAAAAGTTTTAAATTTCAAATTTAATTTTTTTGAATTTCGAATTTAAAACATAATTTAAGAAAATTCAATTTAAAAATAATTTTTAGAAATGATAATAATAATATTAACAATAAGTATGAAAAGGTAGAAGTGAGTACGGGTACAGATACGGGTATGGGGACAGAACGCGAAGCTACGGATACAAAATAAATATCACACGAGAAGGAATACGGATATTACGTACCGATGAAAACCGGTCGTTACATCCTACCCACCTTAAAAATGATTCCGTCCTCGGAATCGCATCGGCTAAGGCACCGGGATTCTAACACCAACATCAACCCCAATAGAATTACCACTGATAAGACTAATCAACGTCCATGCTAGTAGTAACAATACACTTACACACATTGCTAAATACACATTAACATAACATGTTTAATATAACATCACCCTACATTTATAACCCAACAAATATTATACTCGGGTGAATAGAAATACTATACTACACCACCACATCAATTTACACACTCACATTATTACCAACACACAATACATTATCATATATCTTATACACTCACTATCTATAATGATATAGTACCATATGTCACATAAACATACCACTAATAAAAATACAATCATTCTTAGTCAATTAACACCTCAATCGTACAATCATTTTTACATACCGCTTACCACATACCCATTATAATACATACCACTACACATATATACATGCACGTATTATCTTACGCCAAAACAGATTTATACACGCCTTACTCATAATACTAGGGTCATCGTAATCTACCCACCTTAGGATCAAGTCCGTCCTCAGACTTCCCTAAATAGGCCAACACAGGGGTGCGCGGACTTAGACACTAAGGTCATTCTACCCCAGTCATATATACATCCTAATGAAACCTTATACATCCATCTGCATACACTTACTCATATATCACGCACCTTCAAATACTTATACATACGTTTATTTCACCTACAAACACATACTTACACTACTACACGCCTATCTCATATCTATATAGAACAATTATATACACACACCGGTATTCACGACCATGGTAATTTACGTAGGGTTAATACACCATTACATACATCCATATTCATAGTCACAACATCCGACTATACATATTTCCTGGTATACACATGCTCATACATCATCCCGTAGGGGTAATTATAACAATTCTACTATATATAAAACACATTTGTTCATACAATATATATATACACACACACCTATAACTAACCACATGCATATATACGCACGAGTACATGTTAGACATATCAACATATAAATCACACAATAAATCTGCACACACAGCTATACGTACACTTATTATCATTATACTTAACATGCATGTCACTAGCATATAATTACAACCATTAACAAATACGACTAAGGTACAAATACTCCTAGTAACTAGCCAAAATGAATCTAATACGCACATATATTCCTATAGTGATATGGCTAATCACTCGCCTAAGTATAAATATACGCTTACTAATCTGTACTCGACTATATACATATACCACATATTACAGTGTATGCACATATAACACAATAGTTAATCACACTATAATAATATGCTAAGGGTAAGCACACTCATACATGGGTGGCATATAGAGATTCGCATACACGGGTCCACACTCACTATCTATATGCATGCACTACAATACCACAATCTAGCTAATGGCCTTACTATACTTATACTAAAGCTGACCTAAGCGATGATAAGCACTATGTAGGATTAATTCATTGCATGATGTAACGAATCAATGATATGATATGATATGATATTGTAGACATGACCCGGGAAGAGCATTGTGGGTCTATTACGGGGTACTTCTATGGTCGTCGACAAAGAAATGTAATGTCGAAAATGATTTCAAAAATTAAAGTGGACTTATTGGGTCAACTCGTGATTAGAACCCTTAGAACTAGGATTTTTAAATGGACCAGGAAGGGTTAGAGAATCCAAGGAAAGGTATTTCTGAGAAACAAGATTGCAATCTTACTTATGTTGTTTGTAGTATTTTGCATAAGCACGACCTGCATGGGCCACCACTAAAACCTGTCACGCCCCGCTTCCCATTGTACTTGGGGCGAGGACGCGACGAAGGTCCGCATGTGCTTAAAACAAGAAGGAGATACTTTTTGTTTTCCTTCCTCCTTGGTTTAAGCACATTACGCGTCTGTGTGATAACATCCTGCAGGATCTTGCATGCAGCTCAAACAACACAGATAATTTATTTAATTACAATCTCAAGTCTCAGAAATAGGTTACAACAATGAATGAATAAAGAAGGGTCATATAGCCCATACAAGTTGTGAAAGAATTAACAAAGTACAAATGATACGAAAACGCAAATGCTTCTCAGCGACGGAACACTCAGCAGCAGGGCACTCCAGATCAACCTGTTTAGTCTCTAAGCAAAATCCTCTGTGAACCTGTCTAATACCTGACGTATATTTCACAAGACAAGAAATATACGTCAGCGAGGGTCGCTCGGCAAGATTTAAAATATTAAGAGGTTGACCCTCGGCAAGGTTTTCAAAAATCGATTTCATGACAATGTAAGTGACAAAATAGTTAAGGCATGAGTACGTCAAGCATAGTGCAAAAGCGGTGGCATGTAGTGTGTACAGCAGATAATGTGACAAGTGTAATGTGTGCAGCAGATAATGTGACAAGTGCCTTGTGTACAGCAGATAATGTGACAAGTGTCTTGTGTACAGCAGATAATGTGACAAGTGCCTTATTTACAGCAGATAATGTGACAAGTGTCTTGTGTACAGCAGATAAAGTGACAACTATAGTGCATACAACAAATAACATGGCAGTTCTAAGCAGGCTGGAATAAAGTAAGACTTGGCAATTTGCAATTTCACGTCCGTGGTTTCTATTCACTCCTAGGGTTCTCGCCTTTAGGTCGTGATGAGAAGGTCGTTCCTCTCCCGGGGGCTTACCGTGATTGACGCTAACCCACCGCATGCGGGGTGGTGCTCTTGAGGAGAGTACCTTTCATACGCCCAGTGTCCGCTCAAGCCTAACCCCACCCAAAAGTTTTCCGGAACACGAGCCGGCCTAGTCGTATTACAAGCACGAAGTTTGTCAACTCACATGACGCTCACGAAAGTCACGATTTCGTCGCTTGGGCGCATGAACTCACGATTTCACGATTTCAAATATTCTATTCCGTCAATAAGTTCTATCAAAACGCATTCCATCCATAACCAATCAATCGAAAGAGTACAAGCATGATGTGTAACGTGACATGAGGCAAAACTAGAAATTCTTGATTCAACATTTAAATGTAACGATGTAAAAAAAACTGTAAATGCACACTTGCATATCAGAAAGTCACAGTTCCAAGCAATTAAAAGCAAGACATGTAAAAAGTGCACTTGCCTGAAACGACGCGATTTTGGGTGCATACACGATTGCAAGATAGGCACCGATTGATCTGCGAAATCGGGTCCTTGATACTTAGTTAAAAGTTATTAGCCGATAATATTAGAACTTCACACTAATATATATATATATGACCATCGGCATGCAACTACTTAAATATATCAGAGTTAACTAAGTGTGTGACTAACATACCTTTTATAATTAATAAGTTGAAGACTAGCATGCTGGTACTAGGGGAAGATACTAGCTTATAGGGAGAAATAATACATGGTAGTATTGCAGGTGATGAGTTTAATATATATATATATACTTGATGGTATTACGTATTTAAAAATACAACCTACTGTTCTCTAGTTACAAATTGAGTGTTTAACAAATATATAGGAGAGTAGAAAGACTTTTAGCATTTCAGCCAAATCAAAATCACTTGTACAAAGGGGGTACTGACAAAAGAAAACACCAGTACATACATAGCCATGGGGTGATGTCCTACGGGTGCACTTCACATCATGTAATATACTGACTATAAAAGTACTGATGCACACAATTCATATTGTTTAATAAAAGTACTGACTGCCTATAATAACCTACCTACTGGTTGCCCCTTATATCATCCCCTTATAGCTTACTGCTCCACTTGTTCACAAAATTAATTAAGAGCATGCTTACCTCAAGTCTACAGCTTTGGAGTTCGTCGGAGCGGCCTTCGGGGCGAGCGGAAGCTTGGCGACGAGGAATTCGATCAGGCGGACGGCGATGCCGTGGGTGATGATCGGTGGCGGGTCTGTGCGGCAGCGGATCGGGATCGGGCGGTGGCGGATTCGGGGGCTGGCAGCGAGGTGGCGGGGCTTCGGGTCTGCGGTATGAGGGTGCTGGGCATCTCGGCGACCGGAGGGGAAGGCGGTCGAGGCGGTGGCCACGAGGGCGAGGCTGTGGCGGCGTTGGACGGGAGAGGGTGTCGACTTCGCGAGGCCTGGGGAGCTGCGGGCTTGTGTGCGAGGGAGGAAGGGCCGCGGCTGAGGCGAGGGCGTGCCGCTGCGGGTTTGGGTGGTCGGAGAGAAGTATCGAAGGGGGCTCGGGCTGTGATCGCGTGGAGAAGGAGGAATTAATAGGGGGCGGCTGTGAGTTTGTGTTTTTAGGCCTCTAGGGTTATAATAGCTAGGGTTTATTATTTTTTTATATATAAGAGAGTATAGTTACAAGGAGCACGTGAGTGTCCTATAGTTCCTCTAGGGCTCAGCACTTTTAATCCTTAGGGTTTTAATAAGGAGAATAGGGCCTGTGCTTTGTAGATGTTAGGGTTATGTACGGTGACAGCCTAAAGGTTGAGTTTGAATAGGTTTCATCAAGAGAGAGAAAGAGATGGTATAGGGGTAGGGTGCTGGTCAGAACGTGAGCATGAGTTTAGGCTAGGTTTCCATTTATAATATGATATAGCACTAGGGTTTTTATAAAAGCTTGGTGTTTCATTCTATAGTTTATTATATAGAGGAAGTAGGGTGCGGCTTGGGTGTAGGGTTGTCACGTGGGCATTGAAGGCTTGGGCTAGGATTTTATCATTTGTTCTTCCCTCCCCTTTTGATTAAGGCTGTGTGTGCAGTTCGCCCAAGGGAGTAGAAATCAAAATGTGGCTAGGTTAGATTAGGAAAGTGATTTGAAATTTCATTAATAGTATTGCCAAGACGTTATTGCCCTTCTATTTGTGATAATGTTGCAGTGTGTTCAACTCTTTGATGATTAACCCGAAAGAAAATTAGTGGGGGGGGTTTTTATTAAAGAAAGAAAATTGCACCGTTAAATTCTCTAGTTGCTATAGATGATTAATCCCACAAATGGTCAACCTATGTGCAAACTGGTGAATATTTTACGAATAAAATTGAGGCTTGAAAACCATTATTGCTATGAACATGGGGTAAAGGCATCAGGTTCATGTATTAATCCTTCAATTTCCAAATGGGAAGTTAATTAATAATAGATTTAAATAGGATCTTAAATGGGAAGTTTTTCAAACATTTAAAAGTTTTAAATTTCAAATTTAATTTTTTTGAATTTCGAATTTAAAACATAATTTAAGAAAATTCAATTTAAAAATAATTTTTAGAAATGATAATAATAATATTAACAATAAGTTTGAAAAGGTAGAAGTGAGTACGGGTACGGATACGGGTATGGGGACAAAACGCGAAGCTACGGATACAAAAGAAATAACACACGAGAAGGAATACGGATATTACGTACCGATGAAAACCGGTCGTTATAGCTCCCCTCGGGTTCACCTCCGGTTGTGGCGGCAATAGATTTTGCGACCTTGAAAGGTTTGCCACTTGTAACCCCAGCTGGGTTACTTGGTCCGTGAGAGCCTGGTGTCCCATTTCCAGCTTCAAATTTATCTTCTCCTGGTCGGTGATATATTGAGTCAAAAGGGACTCAACCGGAGAGATGGCCCTCTGTTGGCCATATTGCTGATGCTGCTGAACTGGTTGCTGATTCCTGTGAGCATATTACTGATACTGTTGTGGAGGCTGCTGCTGCTGAAACTGCTGCTGCTGAGGCCTAGCCGGCTGATATATCGGTTGCTGCTGTTGCTGAGGAGGCGACTGCTGATACGGTGCCTGGTAACTAAGGTTGGGGTGGTTCCGGTTGTTCGGAGAGTAGGCCGGGTTGAAGCTAGTCCGTGGTGGATACGGCGCATTTCCTGTAGGATTGTAGAATAGTACGCTCGCTTGGTCCAACGGTGGTGAGATGTCACCACCGTCGAATTCTCCATAGACTTCGACTTCCACCGCCGCAATATGTTGTGTACCGGCACCACCGGCTCCTACCATCAGTGCGGAGATCTGGGTCGACAGCAAGTCAAACTTGCTGGATAATTTGTCGACGTCCTCGACCCTGTGGATACCCCCAGATCTAGGTGTGGCTCTCTCGTCACACCACTGCTCATTGTTTGATGCCATATTTTCTAGAATTTGTCCGGCATCTTCTTCACTCCTGGACATGAAGGACCCTCCAGCCGCGGCGTCCATGGAAGATTTCAAGTCATCCCTCAATCCGTTGTAGAACAGATTAATTATCTGCCATTTTGGAAGCTCATGATGAGGGCATCTTTGCTGCATTTCCTTATATCTCGTCCAAGCTTCATGCAAGGACTCGTGGCTGGCCTGGGAGAAGGAGGAGATCTCACTCCTCAGCTTCATGGTCTTCCCCGGAGGAAAGAACTTCGTCAGAAAATGTTTGAAAGCTTCTCCCAAGTGTTGAACGTATTTGGGTCCTTCCCCCTAAGCCACAGCTTGGCCTTATCTCGCAGAGAAAAGGGGAATAGCTTCAGACGGATGGCCTCAGTTATGACACCATTTATCCAGAAGGTGTCACACTTCTCCAAGAAGGAGTCCAAATGTTCGATGGAGCTCTCCATGGGTGCCCCAGAGAATTGATCCTGCTGGATCCACGTCACCAAAGACGACTTAAGCTCGAAGCTTTGCGTCGTAATAGCAGGAGGACGGATGGCGGAGGTGGACTCGATGGATGGCATCGAGTACTCCAGCAGAGACTTGTGAGGTGGGGTGTTCTCCCCCATGTCTTCGGGCTCTTCTCTTATTCACTTCTCGGTGGCCAGACGCCTTAGGGTGGCGTTTATCTCGGGATCAACAGGAATCAAGTCGTCAAGACTCCTTGTGTTCCTGCGCATTAAAAACAACAAACACCCGTGAAGCGAGAAGTGGGAAGGAAAAAGATAAAACAGAAAAGAAAAAATAAAAATAAGAAAAAAAAGTGAAAAAGAAGAATGTGAAAATTATCGCGAGATAGAGGTGTGAGCTAGACTCAAGGGTTCATTAAATACTAACATAACAAGCACGTTGCCTCCCCGACAACGGCGCCATAAAGCTTGACGTCCCCCACGTTTGCTCGTCAGAAGTGTGCAATATATGATTGGGGGTGTGAGATTTAAATATTTATAACCGCAAGTGCATGGTGTTGTAGTGTGTCTTGGGGGTCGAACTCAGGGAGGCGTGGTTGTGCTTGTGTCAAGAAGGACCAAATTCACCCCATGGGCGAGCTAGCCCGAATCGGTAGATGGGTTGTCACAGAAAATAGAATGCGAGGGATAAACAATATAAAGGGAAAACCCGGGACTTCAGTTTCAACCCTATCATGCGATTCTCGCCGATACGGCCTACGGGTAGGATAACGATCGAAATTAGGGTCTAATGGTGAGACGTTGCCTCTAAGAGTGGTACCAGTGTCCCATGGGCCCGATATTCCGGTCGGTGCCCAGGATGATACGCCGGACTTCTCGGGTTCGGTCAGTGGGCATTCCCATGTCCATTAACACTGGCTGACTCTGGGAGCACTAAGCTCGCAACGATAACTCCCAACATCTCATCCTGCCGCTCCCGCGCGCTAGGATTCGACGTCTACGCTAAGGGCGTGAGCTATGGCTAGGGAGTCAACCGCCAAGTTTTTTCCCCCTTGGCCCAACGGTCAAAGGCAGTATTTTTCCCGCCGATGAAAATAAAACACCCCGCGTAACCGGTAGATTCCTAATCCCTATCGATTTCCTAGTCCTATGGACGCATCGGGGAGAACCCACGAAGGGGTTTCCACCAAAATCCCAGATTTGGGAACTTCTCACACATATTTACTAAAAAGCAATCTAAATTAAAATCGACCATTAAAAACATGATCAAGCGATTGAAAAGCAGTAAGAGCAATGTAAATAACACTATATTAAAGTTTGGTAAAGATTAGACAACTTACAAATATCTAGAAAATTACAGCCGTCAAGAGAGAGAAAAAACAGCAGAAAATAACAGCTCCTGAATCTGGAAACCTAGGTTCTGTATTTATAGAAAACAACATCACACGATCGGGTGAAGAATCACCCGATCGGGTGACCTGCTGCGAACTTCGGCAGCCATCTTCGAGACTTCACCCGGTTAGACGACACGGTCGGTTGATGGAAGCTTCTCGTCGTTTGGATCTTGATCGTCGTCTGGTGAACCGATCGGTTGATAAATCAACAGATTGGTTGGAATAGTTTCCCAAAAGACAGTAACTTCGGACGTTTTGGCACGGTCTGCTGACGGTCAGGTAAGCTCTCCGGGTCATCTTCTTCGGGGAAACGGCTTCAGGTGAACCGATCGGGTGAATATCACTCGATCGGTTGAGTTTCAGCTCCAATTTCCAGAGAGATCAGTCGGGTTGTACCGGTCGGCGACCCGGTCGGTTGACACTTTTGTTGCTTCAGCGGCTGACCGGGTCGTGCACGCGTGCATCACCCGATCGGTTGGCTGTGTCCAACCGATCGGGTGGGGGCTGAAAGATACGATCTTCGTTGTTTGACCCCTGGATCACGTGTGACTCCTCCCGTTGCTCCGGGGACTCATGATATCGTCGTTTTATGTCCCCTACATCGGCAAACTCCTGCAAACATACAAAAACACGAAAAAGTGAAAGAAAACAAGAAAACACGAGAAAACGAATACAAGACGGTGGAAAATAGCGGAAAAACACAAAAGAAGACGTGCGTGAATATATGAAATATAAACGCATGTCAGCCTGCTGGGGGAGTTTCCCCCAGCCTTACGGCCGATCGGTTCGGTGGGCCTGCGAAGGGTTGCTCTCCGGCTTAGGGCTGACCGCAAAACCCGTCCGCTGGGGGAGTTTCCCCTAGACTCACGTACGAGTTCACAGATCGACCTTCTGGGGGAGTTGCCCCCAGCCTTACGGCCGATCGGTTCGGTGGGCCTGTGGAGGGTTGCTCTCCGGCTTAGGGCCGACCGCAGAGCCCGTCTGCTGGGGGAGTTTCCTCTATACTTATGGACGAGTTCACGGATCGGCCTACTGGGGGAGTTGCCCTCAGCCTTACGGCCGATCAGTTCGATGGGCCTGCGGAGGGTTGCTCTCCGGCTTAGGGCCGACCGTAGAACCCGTCTGCTGGGGGAGTTTCCCCTAAACTTATGGACGAGTTTTCAGATCGACCTGCTGGGGGAGTTGCCCCCAGCCTTACAGACGAGTTTAAGGATCGACCTGCTGGGGGAGTTGCCCCCAGCCTTACGGCCGATTGGTTCGGTGGGCCTACGGAGGGTTGCTCTTCGGCTAAGGGCCGACCGTAGAACCCGTTCACTGGGGGAGTTTCCCCTAGACTCACGAACGAGTCCACGGATCGGCCTACTAGGAGAGTTTCCCCCAGCCTTACGACCGATCGGTTCGGTGGGCCTGCGGAGGGTTGCTCTCCGGATTAGGGCCGACCGCAGAACCCGTCCACTGGGGGAGTTTCCCCTAGACTCATGGACGAGTTCACGGATCGGCCTGCTGGGGGAGTTGCCCCCAGCCTAACGACCGATCGGTTCGGTGGGCCTGCGGAGGGTTGCTCTTCGGCTTAGGGCCGACCGCAGAGCCCGTCTGTTGGGGGAGTTTCCCTTAGACTTATGGACGAGTTCACGGATCCACCTGCTGTGGGAGTTGCCCCCAACCTTACAGCCGATCGGTTCGGTGGGCCTGCGGAGGGTTTCTCTCCGGCTTAGGGCCGACCGTAGATACTATCTGCTAGGGAGTTTCCCCTAGACTTATGGAAGATTTTTCAGATCGACCTGCTGGGGGAGCTGCCCCCAGCCTTACGGCCGATTGGTTCGGTGGGCGGCCTCCGGTCTGTCGAGTGACAGCGGTCCTCTGGGAGAGGAGGTCGAATTCTCTATCGTGTTTTGAAACGGCTATTCAACCAAATGCGGCAAAAAGAGGCTGCGTGTGTACCAACAGGGCCCTTCTTTCTTTCCATGGTCCAGTACATTTGGAGGAAAAACAAAAAACAGAGGGATCCGGGGCAGGTGAGCCCTCCCCCGGCGAGGTTGCGGCCGTTTGTCCCACCCGCTCAGTCGATGATGCACAAGGGCACCTGGACTACGTTTACTTTCTTCCCCTTGTTCAGCTGCCTAGACGTCCTCTTCACTGGAGCGGGATCGTCGGTGAAGTTCTTCAAGTGCCCCCGACTAACCGGCTTTTCTATTTCTTTCTTCAGATGCCAGCAATCGTCGGTGTCGTGGCCACTGTCCTTATGATATTTGCAGTATTTCTCTTCGCCTCTCCCGCCTCTCTTCATCCTCGGAGGTGGCTGGCTCATACGCCCCTCCTTCTAAGCGTGTGCGAGGACAACATCCAGGGCAGCTTTCAGCTGGGTGTGTCACGGCTCTTCCCTCCACTGCTTTCCTATGGCCTTCTTTTCCTGTCGATGTTCCACCGAGCCACGGCGCTCACCTTAGTCGCGCTTGGATCCTCGCCTGGTCTTTTCATCGTCGACGGCCAAGGCCTCTTCTGTCAGCATGAAGCGATCGGCATGCGCCATGACCCCTGCGAGGTCTTTCGGAGGATCGTTGTGTAATGATTTCTTCAGGCCTCTATGCCGTAATCCTTTCTTCAGGGCCATCTTCATGACCAGCTCGGGACAGCTCTGCACGTTCAACCGTTCCGTGTTGAAGCGACGCATGAAGTGCCTCAGGGATTCTCCAGGGCCCTGCACCATATTGAACAAGAGTTCTGAGTCTGGCTTTACCTGTCGCCCGGCCACGAACTGCCTGCAGAACAACTCGGTGAGCTCCTCAAAGCTATCGATGGAGCGGTTGGTCAGGCTGCAATACCAGGTCCTTGCTGCTTTCTGGAGGGTGGAGTAGAAACCTCGACAGAGCAGGGTGTCGTCTGCTCCCTGGAAGGCCATGACACCCTCATAGTCCATCACGTGGTCAGTGGGATCGCCCGTGCCGTCGTACTTCTCCAACGTCGGCACCTTGAACTTGAGGGCTCCCATGCCTCAGTTATCCTCCAGGTCAGGGGGCATCATTCCCCATTAACGCCCCCCGGCCGCCCTCCTTCGCTTATCTCGTGCTCGTCCGGTGGCAATGGGGGGCAGGTTCAGGCTTGGCTGTCCCTTGTGCCCCTGCCAAACTGGGGGCGGGGCTCGATCTGGGAGCGTCCCCTTTCTCGCCCCGGTATTCTCGCCTATCCCGCTTCCGGCGGGGACTTCCGCTCCACTGGGACCGATCCCCCAAGTCTCGACGATCATCCTGTCGGTGCCCAGATGAATATGATCATCTAGTCGAGGCGGTCACCGACTCGCCCTCAGATTGCTCGAAGCCCCCCTTGTTTCTCTCGTGCAACGAGGTGGGGGGTGGGAGACCGTGCGGGGTTGAAGCCCGGTATAGTGAATCGCCGCTCCAGGTTGGGCACCTCGTTCCCGTGGTCGGTGACCACGGTAGACCGCATGGGTTGGTGACCCCTCCCAACGGTGGGCCTCACCCACCCCATCTCCCTGGATGGGCGAGCTGTCGACGAGCTGTCGAATTGTTACGACCAACGTCTGGATGTTGGCGTTGGTCTCTTAGGCGAAGGTACGGAGTTGTTCTTGGGTGACCGATCGGGACTCGCATGTCCCCTCGGTGGTGTGGCTGAGCTGGTTCTCGGGGGGAATGTAGTCTCCCTCCTCTTGGATGGGGGGCATGCGCACCGCGCCATTGCAGATGGGTTCCATTCCGGTTGTTTGATGTGGGCTTGCTTCGTTCCCACAGACGGCGCCAGATGTTTGTGGGTGTTTTCTCACCACTGGATCGTTGACCGACAACTGTTGGGTCAATGTGGTCAAGGGGTCGGTTGGGATCCCTTGGATACGCCAAGCTCACGTGCACTCGACGTGGGTCAGAGATGGAATCGAGGTCGAGCGTCGGTCCTTGGCTGAAGCAAGGCTGAGGAGAGGCCTCGGCTCTATTCGATGGGATCGGCCTCGGTTGGATGCGCGTCGAGGTGTAGCCTCAGCGCTTCCCTTAGGGCTTGTTCTTTGGTCGGTCGCCACACCTGCTTGCAGCGAGAGTGGTCGTCAGGCACTGAGGGGCAGCCTCGGTGCCTTGGTCAGCTTCTTCCTGAATAGACGAGAAACTCGTCAGGGTGGCCAGACCTTGGTTCGGCCGAATCCCCTCCGATGCCTAAGTCAGATCAGGGTCTGAAAAGTACTCGATGGGGTAGGTTCGACTCGAGAGGAGATCGATACGCTGACCCACAGCACGAGCAGGGGGAGGGAAAGGTAATGGAGGAAAACCAAGGTCGTTGATGGTATACCTCAGATCAGAATACCTGGGGTTCGATCCCCTGCTCCATTGTCCCTCCGGTCCTTTTATAGGGTCTTCCCCATGATTGCCCCTGATCCACGTTCCTCGTCTGCCCCGCTTCATGCCCCCGCGATCCGCCTTCCTCTCTGCCCCGACGTGCATCATGGGGTGGCATTTACCAACGGGGCTCTTAATGGGCATTAAGGGGCTGCAGGTTCAAGGGAACAGTTATTTCCACGGAGCACGAGCTGTTCGTGGATCCTTGGGGGCAGATTGGCCGGTGTTTCAGAGTGTTTTCTCACTACAAAGTGTTGACCGTGGATAACCCGGTCAACGTGGTCAAGGGGCCCGTTTGGGTCCCTCGGGCGAGTCGAGTTGGTGCAGTTGAGGCCCGAGTCAGACCAGCAGGCGACGTAGAGCACGTCGACTGGATTGAATCGGGGTCCTTGGCCGTTGGTAGGGCGATGGGTAGCCTCGGCCCGGGTCGAGACGCTCGGCCTCGGTCGGTTGCGCTCGGCCTCGACGGTCGGATGACGAGGGGAAGCCTCAATCGTCCCGCTGGTAGCGTGGCCGGCGAGGGGCGGAGGGGAAGCCTCGGCCCATGGATCTAATGCCCTCCTGCGTAGACGAGGACACTCGTTAGGGGGCCGGACCTTGGTTCCGGCCAAATCCCCTCCGATGCCTAAGTCAGACAGAGATCTGAAAGAGGAGGCCCGGCGGAGACGGTTCGACTCGTGAGGAGATCGGAACGGCGTCTCACGGCGCGAGCGGGGGAGGAAGGAAATGAAATGGGGGAACCAGGTCGTTGATGGAGTACCTTAGGTTCTAGATACCTGAGAGGCGGTCCCTCTACCTGTCGTCCTCCTAGCCCCTTTATAGACCTCCGCCGTGATTGTCCTCGACCCACATCGCTCGTCCGCCCTCAATCGTGCCCCCTCAATCCGCCCCCCTGTCGCCGCTCCCTGCGCCATGCCAGCACCTCCCTATAACTGCCATTAAGTGGTAGCGGGATCGAGGGGGCGGTTATCGCAGGAGTGGGCGAGTGACCGGTGTCTTACCGGGGCCGGGTCGGATCGACATTGGGGGGGTCCCCCCTAGGGCCTTATCGAGTGGGCCTGAGTGCACAGATGGGCTTTTGACCGGCGGTCGGGTCTCTGGGCTCGTGTCTTTTCGGGCCTCGGGAAAATAGGCGTAACAATTGCCCCCATCGGTCGGGTTGATCGGCTTCAGCCGGTTCGGCTCGGCCGATGTGACTTCCGCCGACTTTGATAGGCTCGTCAGTCGATGCCGACTTATTTATTAGTCGTCATCATGAGTTGGTCCGTTCGATACTTTTAAGGCACGGGCTCCGAAGCGTCGTCGGTCCTCTTATGCCGCCACGTGTAGCTGCGAGCTTATCCTCATTGCTCGCGGGGTCGTCTTAAGTTGAGAAGCCGAGGGGTTCGTGGGCCGCCCTCGGTGGGACCGATCGGCCTGGGCCTGATCGGTTCGACCGCTGCACCTCCTGGGATTCCGAGTGGCGCTTTAATCGAGGCGTGGTCATAAATGTAGGTCATGATGAGGCGGATCGATTGGACTTCCCTTGGCGCCGATTTCGAAACACCGCCGGTTCTTCGAGTCCTGCCACGCGTTCTTGTCAGGCGCTTCGAACTCGTCTCTGTGTCTGGTATATAAGATCCCCAGCTGCGTTGATCTCCACTCCTTTCTTGCTCTTCCCATTGTTCTAGGTTTTCCTCAACTCGGAGTTTCCCGTCGCCCTCGCTTCCTCGTCTCCCCAAACTAGTTAAAAGGTAATTCCTTTCTCGCTCTCGTATTATGGCTGCTCTTAGGATAGGCGGTTTCGGTCGAGGGGCGAGGGATTCTCCAGAGTCTAGGCGGGGCAGGCCTCGGCTAGTGGGATCAGGTTCCTCTTCCGGGAGTTGTCCCTTCCGAGATAAGGGGAAGGGGAAGCTATTCCCAGACTACGCCTGTGATGACGTGGCGTCGGCTGCCGTGCGTCTTAACGTGCCCCCGATTGTCCTCCGTATGCCGTCGAGGACCGTTCCTTCGGCGGTCACGGAGATCCGGGAAAGGTATCTCTGCTTCCCGTACGATGTCCGAGTTCCATTCGTCGACGAGCGGATTTGCCTTCCGAGGAGCAATGAAGTCGGCGTCTACGTCGAAATGTTTCTCCTGGGTCTTCATTTTCCGCTCAATCCCTTCCTTATCCAGGTCATGGAGTATCTCATGGTGCCGCTTTGCCAGTTTACCCCTTGCTCGATTGCGGTACTGACGGGCTTCACTACGCTCTGCTGCACCCGCGGCCTGGAGCTGTCTCTCCCCCTTCTCTTCCACTTTTACCAGATCCAGACGGTCGGCCCGGGGTCATGGCTGTAGCTCCGAGCCCGCTCGAGGAGGGAATGCCTGATCGGGCTGCCCCGCTGGTCGGGGGATTGGGGTTCGGATTACGTCTTTGTGGTCTTCCTGGGGGATGCCCAGATTTTGACAAGTTGGGGCGGGTCTGTCCAGCCTCGCCCGCCACCAGCTCTCTCAGACGTCGACCGGGCAGCCGTCGTGCTGCTGTCGACCCTCCCTTTGGAGTCGAAGTCCATCTGGTCCTTGTTGGACGACCTACTCCTGAAGGCCGTCTTGTGGTCTCCGGGTAGGTCGCCTTTTCAGTCTTGAATCGCCCTGTGACTCATCCTGATTTTGGTTTCCCTTGCAGAGATGGCTGGCCGCGAGTTCGTCCGTGACGTCGATGAACTGATCCGCCGTGGAGCTGCTCGGAGCTGAGGTAGTACCTATGGAAGGGCGCCTCGGCGTACCGTTGAGGAGGAAGTGCGCCGAGCCGAGCCTTCCGTGGGTAAGGTGGTGGCCACGCCTCCCGCCTCTTCTTCTGGCGATCCTCTTCCCGGGGGGGCGCAAGGGCCGTACCCGCCCTGTCAGCCCATGAGGCAGGGGATAATGACGGGTCCGGGGCAGTCCCTCCTGCCCTGGGCGTGCCCCCTCAGGTTCTCAAGGGTGGGGATGGTGCGAGGCTGAAGCGCTCTTCTCCGGCGCCTTCGGAGCCCCACGGAGGAAAGAAGAGGAAGGAGGACGCGGATCCCTCCAGTCCGGCGGGTTCCGCGCTTCCTGTGGCGACCACCGGGGATCCTTCGGTAGCCTTGTCGACCACCCCCCTCGCAGCGTCCTCGCCCGTATCACCGGGGATCGGGGCCTTGTTGGCGAGCAATATGGCTTCCCTTGTCGTCCCTGGGAGCTCGATGTTTGTCGACCGAGCCTTGGCCCAGCAGGTTGCCGAGGTCTCCGTCCCTCCCCGGGACCGCAGCCTCCTCAAGAAGATCCCTGCCGACAAGATGTCGGATTCCTTGGTCTGGATCCTTCAATAGGTTTGGTTATCTTGCTATCCTCTCCTTCCTTTGATCCTCTTCTTAGCCCATGTCTCGTCTTTCCAGGGTTCAGCTCTCGCTGTGGAGTTGCAGTGTCGAGCCGTCCGCCTGAGGGAGCTGGAGGAGTCCTCCATGAGGGCCCAGGAGCGGGCCGGGGCGGCGGAGGTGGCTATGACGGAGGCCCAGATGGAGTCTCGGTGTCTCAAGCTCCGTGTGGCCGAGTTGGAGGGCCGAGTGGGTGACCTCCAGGGAAAGCTGGAGGACGTCCGTCAGTCGGCTAAGGAAGCGGCGGAGTCGTTCCGCCTGGAGAGGGAGGAGCTTCAGAGGGAACTGTCAGACCGGCGCCAGGTGACGCGGCTTGCAGAGGAGGTGGAGAGGGGCGTCGTCGAGACCCTGGGGAAGAGGATCTTTGAGGTTCTCAGGGAGGCCTTCGGTGTGTATGAAGACCTCATCGCCCCCCGGATCGTCGAAGTCGTCCAGTCTTCCTTCCGGGAATGTGCGGAGCGTGTTCGGCAAGCCCCTCCGTCGGTCGATCCCCCTCGCTCCGAGCAGGGCGAAGTGCCCGAGGATGTGTCCTCCCGAGCCCGGGCTCCCTAAGCCGTCCCTCCCGGCCTTATCCTCAAATTTTTTTAGCATCCGCTTCGCTTTGGGCCAGTCCACTTGAAATGGATCCCTGGCCCCGCTATCTCCTTCGGCTTCGCTACCGGCTCCGGGGCCAATAATTGCTGGTTGCATGGCTACTAGTTTGGGATAACTACTTTGGGTCTTTTGTCAACCAATTTTGCTCTGTCGGTGTCGACCTAGCTTCTGTAGGTGACGAACTTTGTCATTCGTCGTGAGTGGATTATTTGTAGAGAGTTTTCTTCGCCTTGATTTCCTGTAAATAAGACACATTTTTGTACCCTGGTTAATTGTTATAAATGAAATTGACTTACCCGGACTTCTCGTGTATTTTGCGTTGCTGCCCTGTTCTTGGCCTAGGACTGGATGACGTTCGCGTTGGCTGGGGGAATTGCCCCCAGACTTATGGGCGCAGGAGTCGGTCGGCGAGGGCAAAACTCCTCGGCTTAGGACCGGTCGGCGTCAGTGCCTGCTGGGGGAACTGCCCTCAGACTTATGAGCGCAGGAGTCGGTCGGCGAGGGCAAAAGTCCCTCGACTTAGGACCGGTCGGCGTTTGCGCTGGCTGGGGGAATCGCCCCCCAGGCTTAAGAGCGTAGGAGTCGGTCGGCGAGGGCAAAGCTCCTCGGCTTAGGACCGGTCGGCGTATGTGCCTGCTGGGGGTACTGCCCCCAGACTTATGAGCGCAGGAGTCGGTCGGTGAGGGCAAAGCTCCTCGGCTTAGGACCGGTCGGCGTCCGTGCCTGCTGGGGGAACTGCCCCCAGACTCATGGGCGCAGGATTCGGTCGGCGAGGGCAAAGCTCCTCGGCTTAGGACCGGTCGGCGTCCGCGCCGGCTGGGAGAATCGCCCCCAGGCTCCTGAGCGCAGGAGTCGGTCGGTGAGGGCAGTGCCCTCCTTCCTCCTCCAGTGAGGTGGCGGTCTTCATTCTTTTGCACTATTGGTGAAATGTCGATTCCGTCGAGGATTTAAGAAAAGACAAAAAGTGAATGCAATTGTACTCTTAAGAGTCCTGTCGGACTGGTACATTTGGAGGAAAGGAAATAGGGAATAAGGCTAGACAGAGGGATGTAAACCTAGATAATCCCCTCGGACCAGGCTACGACTGGGGGAGAGAGCTCGCCCGCTCACCCTACGATGCGGAGGGGTCCTTGGACGGTATTGATCTTCTTCCCCTTGTCCGGCTGCATGGAGGTCCCTTCCCCATGGGCCGGCTCATCGGCTAAGCTCCTGGCGTGCCCCCGACTCATCAGCTTCTCAATGTCCTTCTTCAAATGCCAGCAGTCCTCAGTGTCGTGGCCGTCGTCCTTGTGGTACTTGCAGTATTTCTCCTTCTTCCCACCTCTTTTCGCCCTCGGTGGGGGGCGATCGATGCGTTCTTCCTTCTGTACTTGGGCGAGGACGGCGTCTGGGGTGGCGTCTCTCGTACCTTCTCCGCGCTGCCTGTTTCTCGGCCTCTTCTCGGTCCGATATCCTTCGGGGCTGCCTCGTCCGTTGTCGCCGTGCTTGGACCCTCGAGTGGCTTTTCCTGCATCCATGGCCAAGGCCTCCTCGGTCAACATGAAGCGCTCGGCCCTTGCCATGATCCCGGGGAGGTCCTTCGGGGGATCGTTGTGCAGGGACTTCTTGAGGCCTCTGTGACGAAGCCCTTTCTTAAGGGCCGTTTGGACCACCAGGTCGGGAGGGCTGTTCACATTCAGCCTCTCCGCATTGAAGCGGCGCATGAACTGCCGGAACGGCTCGGCCGGGCCTTGCACTATGTTGAACAGATGTTCAACATCAGGCTTGATCTGCCTCCCTGCCATGAACTGCTTGCAGAACAACTGGGTGAGTTCCTCAAAGCTGTCGATGGAGCGGCTGGGCAGGCTGCGGTACCAGGTCCTCGCCGCTCCCATGAGAGTAGAATAGAAGCCTCGGTAGAGCAGGTCATCGTCAGCTCCTTGGAAGGACATGTCCCCCTCGTAGTCCATTACGTGGTGTCCCGGGTCCCCTATCCCGTCGTACTTCCCCAGCACCGGGATCCTGAATCGAGTGGGGACCCGTGCGTCGGTTATTCTCCGTGATATGGGGCACCGGTCTCCGTGGATGCCTCCGGGGATTCGACAGTCGCCTGCCTCTGGCTCGTTCGGTGGTGGAGGGTGCACAGGCGCCGGCGGGGCTGGCTCCGCGGCCCTCGCCACGCTGGGGGTCGGGTTGACCCGGCGCTCCCGGCTCCTCCGGCGGGAGCTCCTGCTCCGCTGTGATCGGTCTCTCGAGTGGTGTCGTTCGCTTCTCCTGCGGCGGGACGACCGTGACCGACGAGATGATGCATTCCTCGATTCGCCCTCCGTCCCTTCGGTTTCTCTTCGGCTTCTTTCACGATAAGGGGAGGAGGCGCGTGATCTCGCCTGACGGGAGTCAGAGAGCGTGAACCGACGATCCGCGTTCGGTTTTTTGGTCCCGTGGTCGTCGACCACGGCGGATCGCAAGAGCGGGGGACCCCCCGCCCATCGATGGCCATCGCCCAACGTGCCTCCGTTGGATGGTGCAGGGCCGACGAGCTGCTGTACCGTCGCGACCAACGTCTGGAGGTTCGCGTTGGTCTCCTGAGCCAGGGCACGGAGCTGTCCCTGTGTGGCCAGTTCTGAGCTGCCGGTCTCTTCGGTTGAGGGGGCGGAGTGATCACCGACGGTCCTGTCTTCGGGGTTGCTGTTGGATGCGCCATTCCCCTCCTCTGGGATGGGGGGCATGCGCTTCCTTCCCTTGCTGGCTCGTGCCATTGTTGGTGTGGTTTGCTTCTTCGTGGGACGGTTTTCGTTTCCCACAGACGGCGCCAGATGTTTCAGAGTGTTTTCTCACTACAAAGTATTGACCGTGGATAACCCGGTCAACATGGTCAAGGGGCCCGTTTGGGTCCCTCGGGCGAGTCGAGTTGGTGCAGTAGAGGCCCGAGTCGGACCAGCAGGCGACGTAGAGCGCGTCGACTGGATTGAATCGGGGTCCTCGGCTGTTGGTAGGGCGAGGGGTAGCCTCGGCCCGGGTCGAGACGCTCGGCCTCGGTCGGTTGCGCTCAGCCTCGGCGGTCAGATGACGAGGGGAAGCCTCAATCGTCCCGCTGGTAGCGTGGCCGGTGAGGGGCGGAGGGGAAGCCTCGGCCCGTGGATCTAATGCCCTCCTGCGTAGACGAGGACACTCGTCAGGGGGCCGGACCTTGGTTCCGGCCAAATCCCCTCCGATGCCTAAGTCAGACAGAGATCTGAAAGAGGAGGCCCGGCGGAGACGGTTCGACTCGTGAGGAGATCGGAACGGCGTCTCACGGCGCGAGCGGGGGAGGAAGGAAATGAAATGGGGGAACCAGGTCGTTGATGGAGTACCTTAGGTTCTAGATACCTGAGAGGCGGTCCCTCTTCCTGTCGTCATCCTAGCCCCTTTATAGACCTCCGCCGTGATTGTCCTCGACCCACGTCGCTCGTCCGCCCTCAATCGTGCCCCCTCAATCCCCCCCCGTCGCCGCTCCCTGCGCCATGCCAGCACCTCCCTATAACTGCCATTAAGTGGTAGCGGGATCGAGGGGGCGGTTATCGTAGGAGTGGGCGAGTGACCGGTGTCTTACCGGGGCCGAGTCGGATCGACATTTGGGGGGGTCCCCCCTAGGGCCTTATCGAGTGGGCCTGAGTGCACAGATGGGCTTTTGACCGGCGGTCGGGTCTCTGGGCTCGTGTCTTTTTGGGCCTCGGGAAAATAGGCGTAACAGCCGGGCTTCGAGTTTTATTCGTGGGCCTCGTCAGGCGAGCCCAACCTTGTTTGTGGGCTTCCCGTTTATGGCCGGGCCTCGCGTCTCTGCTTCTTGGACTTCTCCAAAACAGTCGTATAAGATGATATGATACAAAGTAAAGAGAACCTGGATAAATTCTATAAATGGTTCAATGAGCAAGTCACTCCACTTCTCTCTGAGCCAAATCCATATCCCGGTATATACTCAGCATATGGCTATGATATTAATAAAGTATATATTCATCCTGAAGCTAGCTCTTATATAGTTGCCAACTATATAAAGCTGGCCTTATCTATTGCATCTATACTGAAAGCAGCCTGAGTAATCTCAAGGCATTAACAAAATTGCAAAAAGCAGTATATGAATATTCCAAAGCTATAATGCATAGTAATATTTATATTGTATTAAATCAAGTAATTCCAGAAAGAGCATGGGATGGTAGCAGCCTTCCTACAATTACTATGATAGAATTAAAAATGGGATCAAAAAGGTTTGTCCCAAAATTCCAGAAAAATATGTTCCTCTTTAATGATTTTATGCTTGCTGAGATAAGGGCACGGTAGCTAAGAGCCTAGGTACAAAGAACAATGGAAGCTCTGAATCTTACTATATGGGTTTATGACTCAGGGAAGTATGAGCTTATTTTAACAGTCAGCAAAGCTACAAAGACTAGAGACAAAAGAAAGATTATTAACTTTGTTGAAAGTATTCTAGCATGGCCAGTTCATCGCAGTGCTTATAAAATCTTCGTGAAGAATATGACTGAAGACTTGCAAAAGAAATTAATACTACATTGTATCAGATGGGAGACGTGGAATCTCAAAGAAATTGGACAGGAAGGAATAGAGACACAAGTAGAAGACAACACCGGAAAAGACAGAGAAGCTCCAGGATATCGAATAAAGAAAAGCGCCAGAAGGAGCCAAAAAAGCAAAAGTTATCTTTATCAAAAGCAGAGGACGACAAAAGAAAAATTAAAAAGCAGAAGACAGCTGTACCAGCCGCCTCAATAATAGAACAACTTTATAAAATACACTGGACAGCTGTAAACGACTTTGAAAAAGCAAAAGGACAGATGTGTTATCCCTTTCATGTAACCATCGCCTTATTTGTACTATAAATAAGTTGTAAGAGTATTGTAATGGGGCATCGACTCCCAGAGTAATCAGTCTTGTTATTGTAAGATAGAGAGAGAGTTCTTCTTCTTTGAGTGCTTGAGTGTTGTAAATTCTCCTCTTGAGATAATAAAAATTCCCTGTTTGCAAAATTGTTCAACTACTTTCTGTGAGAGATCAAAGCTCTAAGTTTCTTAGAAAAGCTTCTTTGAAAGCTTTTGGTGGAGTTTTGCTAGTTAAAGTTAGAGCTACTTCCTGGAGCACTAATCAGTACCCAGTGGACGAGGCGTTTGGCGAGGAATAGCCGTAAAGCCGTTAGAGCCTGGGGAATAGTAAGTGTTGGAAGCGTGCTGGGCCTAGACCAGGTAACCATCAAAGATTGCCCTTAGAGATTGCCACTAAGAAATTTATTGGTTAGATTTTTTACCTATCGTAGTTTAACATTAAATTCGTGGGAAAAAGAAAAATTTCAGAAAAAGATCATGTTTGTGGTATCTAGATCCTTCTTCATTGAATAAAGTATCTTTCCAAAAGCATCTTTCTAAAAGTAAAGTTTAGAAAATATTTTAAGCCAAAGAAATTTAAAAAGAAGTATATAAAGTTTAGAAAACAGGATCCTAAAATTGTGTAATTAATTTGATAGGTATTTCTCCTTTCATAGTGTAAACATATATATGGTGTTCTAAGATTCTAATAATATATTTTTCTTTGGATATATATCTTATTAAAGGCATCTCATAACATGTTCCTAGTGATAATGTAAATTTTGTTTTTTTGACTCTGTTGATATTTTTCTTGATCTAACTGTATAGATTCTTCATACCCTGATTCATCATCTCTTATATCCATTGTTTCAGAGACTTCTGTTATCTCTGTTTCCATTTTAGGAACTTCTACTGTATTTTCATTAAGTAGATTATTAAATTCGGCAAATTAAATTAAAAGAAGATTCTATACCCTATACTTCCTTTAGCTGTCCACAAGGACAATATGAATGGCTAGTAATGCCATTTGGATTAAAAAAATGCACCTCAAATATTTCAGAGAAGAATGGATGATGTTCTAAAGAAACATACAGACTATTGTATCGTCTATGTAGATGATATCTTAATATTCTCAGAAACCTTAGAAGATCATATCAAACATTGTAATTATATAATTGACACTTGTATAAAATGAGGCATAACATTCTCAACAAAAAAGGCTGTAATTGGAGTGCAAAAGATAGATTTCTTAGGAATGATTATTGACAAAGGCAGTATTAGATTACAATCACATATTCTGACAAAAATAACTAAATTCCCAGATATCATAGAGGATAAAAAACAATTACAAAGATTACTTGGATGTTTGAAATATGCTGATAATTTTATAAATAAATTAGCACACTTTAGAGCACCATTGCAACAAAAACTAAAGAAAAATATACCATGGGACTGGACTGAAAAAGATACAGCCCATTTACAAAAAATCAAACACATATGTCAATAAATGCCTACTCTCACTTTAACCTTAGAAAATGATAACCTAATTATTAACACTGATGCCTCAGACCTATATTGGGGAGCTGCTTTAGTAGCAGTAAGGAATAATGAAGAAAAATTATGTAAATATAAATCAGGAACTTTTAAACAAGCGGAAATAAATTATCATTCAAATGATAAAGAATTGTTAGCAATAAAAAACAGTATTAAAAGCTTTTATCTTTATCTTAATAAACCCTTTATTGTATGAACGGATTCTGTCACTGCTAAGGATAGAATTAAAAAAAATCCTGATATTGGTCCCAATAAAAGGTTAATTAGATGGCAAGCATGGTTTGCTGAATTTAATTTTGACATTGAACATATTGCAGGTACTAACAATCCTCTTGCAGATACGTTAACAAGGGAAATCATTGCTGCTGATGGAGACCAGTGATATGGATATGATAAAAGATATATTCCATATGAATAAAAACGGAATTAATCAAAGCAGAAGAAACATTTCAAAGATACCTAATCTCTGGACAAGAATCAGATAAAGCAGCAATAAAAGAATATTTCTCTTATATCATATGCTTATCCATGAATATGATAACAGAATTACAGATAGAAAAACGTGACAAGGAGCTTAAGGAAACAATGTCTATGGATGGAAGTTCAGCAGCTCCAGTAAAGATTGATATGATACAAAGTCCAGTGCGCCGGGATAAATTCTATCAATGGATCAGTGAGCAAGTGACTCCACTTCTCTCTGAGCCAAATCCTTATCAAGGCATTTACTCAGCGTATGGCTATGATATTAATAAAGCATATATTCATCTAGAAGCTAGCCCTTATGTAGTTGCCCAACTATATAAGGTTGGACTTATCTATTGCATCTATACAGAAAGCAGCCATGGTAATCTCAAGGCATTACCAAAACTGCAAAAAGCAGTATATGAATATTCCAAAGAAATAAAGCATAGTAATATTTATATTGTATTAAATCAAGTAATTCCACAAAGAGCATGTGATGGCAGCAACCTTCCTACAATTACTATGATAGAATTAAAAATGGGATCAAAGAGATTTGTCCCAAAATTTCAGAAAAATATGTTCCTTATTAATGATGATATGTTTGCTGAGACAAGGCAAGGTAGCTAAGAGCCCTGGTACAAAGAACATTGGAAGCCCTGAATCTTACTATATGGGTTTATGACTCAGACAAGTATGAACTTATTTTGACAGCCAGTAAAGCTACAAAGACATGAGACAAAAGGAAGATTACTAACTTTGTTGAAAGTATCCTAGCCTGGCCATTGCATCACAGTGCCTATAAAATTTTCTTGAAAAATATGTCCGAAGAATTGCAAAAGAAATTAATACTGCAAGGGATCAGATGGGAGACTTGGAATCTCAAAGAGATAGGACAAGAAGGAATAGAGACACATCAAGAAGATTATACTGGAAAAGACAAAGGGAAGCTCCTTGACATCGAATAAAGTATCTTTCCAAAAGAATCTTTCTAAAAGTAAAGTTATCTCTATCAAAAGCAGAGGACGACAAAAGCAAAAGGCAAAAGCAAAGAAGACAGCTGGACCAGCTGCCTCAATAACGGAGAATCAACTTTATAAAAAGAAGAGACAACTGTATACCTCTTTCATAAAAGGACGGACAGTTGTGTTATCACTTCTCTATAGCTACCTCCTTACTTGTACTATAAATAAGTCCTAAGAAGGGGGCATCGAACATCGACTCCCAGAGTAATCAGTCTTGTTATTGTAAGATAGAGAGAGAGAGTTCTTCTTGTTTGGGTGCTTGAGTGTTGTAAATTCTCCTCTTGAAATATTAAAAATTCCTTGTTTGCAAAATTGTTCAACTACTTTCCGTGAGAAATCTAAACTCTAAATTTATTAAAAAAGCTTCCTTGAAAGCTTTTGGTGGAGTTTTGCTGGTTGAAGTTCGAGCTACTTCCTGGAGCACTGATCAGTACCCAGTGGACAAGGCGTTAGGCGAGGGATAGCCGTGAAGCTGTTGGAGCCAGGGGAATAGTATGTGTTGGAAGCGTGCTGGGCCTCGACCAGGTAACCATCAAAGATTGCCCTTGAGAAAAAATTAGCTGTTCTTTCTGCTTTGTGGTATCAGATAGAAATCTAACAATAAACTTCTTAATGGCAATCTCCAAGGGCAATCTTTGATGGTTACCTGGTCTAGGCCCAGCACGCTTCCAACACCTACTATTCCCCTGGCTCCAACGGCTTCACGGCTATCCCTCGCCTAACGCCTTGTCCATTGGGTACTAATCAGTGCTCCAGGAAGTAGCTCGAACTTCAACCAGCAAAAATCCACCAAAAACTTTCAAAGAAGCTTTTTTAAGAAATTTAAAGTTTGGATTTCTCACTGAAAGTGTCACGCCCCGCTTCCCAAAAATGTGGAGGCGAGACGTGAGAAGGTCCGCTCAGACTTGAAGCTGAAACGCCGCAAGTCTGATAAGCATCAAATAGAACTACAAATGGCAGGTCCTTGCAATGCAATACGAAAACAACAATAATAAGAAGAAGGAGAGATAGATAAAATTTTCAATCTCAGATTATCCATTAATTAAATTACAATATCACAGAAAAGCCACCAGGCTAAAGGAAAAAGAGTCTAAGGCCCAACATGGCCTACAAAATATAACATACAAAACAAAGGTGCCACGCACCGACAACTAACAGGAATCCTAAAACATAAAGGAAACTCAACAAATTCATCGGTGTCCACAAGACTCCTCCACAGCAAACACAACGTCCTCTGCAACAAGCTCTGGCTCTGAGTCTAACATGTGACACCCAAAAGAGAGAGGGGCACATGTCAGCAAGTCTAAAAAGACGTGTGCAAGGAAACTGAAAGAAAGGTAACTAACATCCTAGAAGTTATAGTATGATGCATAGCATGGCAAGTATCGTATGGACGTAACAAGTGAAGTACAAGTAGCAAGTAACAAGTGGTAGTTGTGACATGTAATGTCAAGTAACAAGTACAAGGGATCACTCAACGATGTGCCCTATTACCCGCAGGCTGTGTTCACGCATCAAGTACAAGGGATCACTCAACGAGTGCCCTATTGCCCGCAAGCTGTGTTCAAGTATCAAGTACAAGGGATCACTCAACGAGTGCCCTATTGCCCGCAGGCTGTGCTGAGCTCGTCTTCTAGAACACGAGCCAGAAAGTGTATTTGGCATAGGATTGTGCCCACGCAAGGTGGGTGCCTAGCCGGATCACGTATCGAGCGTTGGGATTAGCAACTTACTATGCTCTCTTCTGGTCACGAGCCAGGAAGTGTATTTAACAAGTATGACGTAGGGGTGCACCTAGCCGGAACAAGTAGCACTAGTATGTAGCGGTGCTACGCAATCACGATGAGTATTCAAGTATGCAATGACATGAGCAGATATTCGCATACCGTTAATAGAAATTAAACATGACGGGCAAAATGCAATGACATGAACAGATATTCGCTTACCGTTAATTGAATTAAACGTGACAGGCAAAATGCAATGACATGAACAGATATTCGCGTACCGTTAATTGAATTAAACATGGCAATTAAAGATGCATGGATGACATGGCATGTAGTAAGGCGTACAGTTAAAGAATCACACACGGCAGTTTAATTTGCATGAACAACAAGTTAACAGGGTTGGATCTCGCTTCGTTGTCAAGCTAGATCATTTGAGGTGACGGATCTAGTTTCGTTGTCAAACTAGATCAAATAGGCGTCTAGGCGGCTATCATTTCACTGTCTAGTCTCTTTTACGCTACTACAAGCAATTGGCCTAAGGCATGGCCTAAAACCCTAAGTGGCAAGTTTCACTTGCCTAGCACCGAGGAAGACGATCACGAAGGTTCGTCCCACAAGCGCTAATTTACGGGAATAGGACCACTGCCATGGCAAAACATCATTAGAACAATATTCAACCTAGGTTTATTAGGGTTTAACAAAAATCACAAACAGGTTATGAGGATATTAAGAGATCGATTTATTACCGAATCGTTAGCGGAAGAACGATGCCGAGCAAGCACGGCGACGGAAGAAACGATCCGAGGAACCTACGGTTCAGATCTGGAAATGGGGAGAAAATCTGGAGAAATGGGGTTTTGGGGATTTTTGGGGGTTTTCCGGCGACCTAGAGGTGGTGGCCGGCCAAAATGGCGAGAGGGAAGCTCCAAGGGAGGAAGGAATGGCTTGGGATGAATGAGGAAGGGTTTGGGGATGAAGGGGGATGATTTGGGGAAGGAGGAGGTTCAGGAGAAGAGAGGGAAGAGAAGAAAATGATTGGGGGTTTATATAGAAAATCGTGTGGCGGCTAGGGCAAACCTAGGGTTTCTGGGTGAACTATTCGGTCAAAGAAGGGTGGCTGACCGACTAGTTTGGGAACTAGTCGGTCGGTCGAATAACTGTGACCGACTAAGAGCAAACAGTAACTCCTGAAGGAAAAATGAGCTTTGAATTAGTCGGTCTGTGAAGGCTTGTCAACCGACTAGTTTGAGAACTAGTCGGTCGGTGAGTGTTCATAGACCGACTAAGAGTAAACAGTAACTCGGCTGGGAAGATGATCAATGAACTAGTCAGTTGAAGAACAATGGCTGACCGACTAGATTACAATCTAGTCGGTCGAAAGATGTTCTCAGACCGACTAAAGATAAACAGTAACTTAGGGGAAATTAATCAAAGGAACTAGTCGGTTAAAGAACAAGTTCTGACCGACTAGTTCCACATCTAGTCGGTGGGTGGTTGTTCTTAGACCGACTAACGATAAATAGTAACTCCTGAATTATAATCAAAGCCCACTAGTCGGTCCATGAAGGATTACTGACCGACTAGATTGAGATCTAGTCGGTTGGTTCTCCTTCTTCAACCAACTAACGTGCACGAAAAGTGTCGATTCGAAGCGCGAAGCTTCGGGAAGATTTATATGGCTTCTAGGATCGATTTATACTCTAAAATATGAGCGATAAGAAGCTCGTCATGAGTGACTCACCTCAAGCTCGACGATCTAAGGAAGGAAGCTAGAAAGTCACGACGATACGAACGAAATCAAAAGCTACGGAGATGGAAAATCACACGTAAAGAGAAAATCCACCAAGACTCATATAATACTCATATATAACATCGAAAACCCAAACACATGAAAAAACCAGTCGTTACATCCTTCCCAACTTAAAATAAAGTCCGTCCTCAGACTTTCTAACATATCTAGTAGCTCTAGTAACTACCCTCAATCAATATCACATTATCATTCAACCACGTATAGTCATTTCAAGTGCTTATATACGCACTAGGTAATCAAATATTAACACCACTATCATGCACATCATACACTTATACTTATTACAATCAGTCAATTTCATACACGTATTTCATTCCTTCATATAGTCACAACATCCTTATATAACTATTAAATACTTATTACATACCATGGTGCACCTACTCGCAAACGACCAAATAGTTCACGCCACATTTAGATAACTGCCTATGAACCACAATAATAAGGATACACTACTCCCTATATCTCCTAGTGTACATCCAATACCAAACAATCAACATGTGTAATCACACCACACCATTATTAAAACAAGTTCACTATATCTAATATACATTCACCATCATTATAATTTCACAATTTATAGTCATTCCAATGCATGCACACATTTCACCATATTATCACTTCATATATAGTCCTATAACTATATTCACGACACACCACACACACCATAGTCACCAATTCCTATAACTAGCACATACTTACCCGTGCATGGTGCACATCCACGCATGCTAATGTAACATTCATATATACCACTATATACTCAGCACATATACACACTTAGCTTTAGCTAGCACACATATATTCACGCAACCAAGTCCTTAGTGAATAACTATACCACAAGACCAACTCATATAACTATATATTGGTATAGCCACCCACAATCATGTGCGTAACACAACCAGACACAAACAATCCAAACATTATACATACATCATCCATCACTAAACACCAACCACATACAATACACCAATGTACATAGAGTATACCCACTCGAGCTTGAGTGAGACTCAAATCATAGCAGAGTATTCTATATACATAACACAACATCCATACATATATCAATACCAACACACGTACAACTTCATAAGCACCATGAAATTAAATACACTACGACGACATATCAAATTACACTAAAGGGCTCACCAAACTATATTAAGGTTGACACGGGCGACGACAAGCTCTATTGGCTAGACAAAAGGAAAGAAACCGAAATCAAAAGCGTGATGAATGGAAAGATCGAAAAGCACGAGTTCATCTAGGACGAAGGTAAGGAGCCAGATTGGTTAGATGAACTAGGGTAAAACTGTGATTGCTTAGGTGGGAAGAGTAAGAGGTAAGGATACCCTTATGGAATAGAGAAAAATAGTATGTAAAAGTTTTAAGTTAAAATACGAAAAGTTTGAAAACTGTTGTACTTCAAAAGTTGGTGTCCTCATTTGTATAAAAATATTTTGGAGGTCGATAAAGCAAGTTGTTCGAAATAGGTTTGAGTCGAATATACATAATAGGAGGAAACGGTTTATTGGCTTATATAAAATCATTATAAAAGGAAGTAAATCATTTATACGAATATTAAGGTCGTAGCTTAGAAAATATTACACGGTAGTAATTTAATAACGTTTGTAAAGTTTGAAATGAAATTAAATTAACTGAAGAATTTAAACTCAGGTTAAACGCTTTCAAAGTTTTTTTTATGCTAGGGAAAAATTTAAAGTAATCAATATTGAAACCACTTTTTGAGGAATCAGGATTCGCCAAAAGAAACTGATTTACACAAAGCTCTTAGCATACGAGCTCAATGAAAAATAATTGAATTCTATTTAATTTAGAAATTATTCTAAAAGCATGCATGGTAAACGGAAAGATAATATTAACTTAGTAGTATGGAAAGGAGTAAGGATATATAAAATCATCAAGTTGGCATTAAAACTTTAAAATCGTTTTATGAAGGGTCTAGGTCAGGGAATGGTTATGAAAAGTAATTTTACGAAGATCTGAACTAGGGAAAACGTTGAGCTTAAAATCGACTTACTGAAAACTGAAATCATATGCGACTTGAAAGGTATATTAAAGGAAGCGCGACGAGTCATTTGAACCGCATAAATAAGAAAGGAAAATTATAAATCGAATTGGGAAAAATAGAAATACGGCTCAGAATACAATTAATATGTGAAAAGGAACAAGATATTTAAATAGGTATGAAAAGTATAGGCTGGAAAAACATTATAAAACAATAATCAAAATCTCGTCAAAACTTTCGAAATTTCAAAATAAATTTAAGTTAACGGAAAGTATGAAGTCCAAATACATATATTTAAAAGTTTTCGAATGAGTTTAAACTTAGCGAATAAGGGAATCGAAAACACTTCCAAAGATTCAGCATTTGCGATAAAGAGATTTTAAAGTATGTATGCTAAACGGTTAGAATAAATCTCATAGTTTAGAAAAATGGTATATCGAATTTTCAAAATAGTATTAGAGTCCTTAAACCGAAATGCGAAAAAATATAGATTAGAAAATGGTTACAAGATAGTAATTTAAAATTGCGACCAAATAAACTTTAAAATCTAAGAATTGCTTTAACTTAACCTAAGGTAAGGGAAATATACGAGAAGGGGATTTAAAACAAAATTTAAATTGAGTAAAAACTTTAAATAAGGAAAGCATTTGAAAATGACTTGGAAGATTCAAGATTTGCAACGGAGAAGATTTGAAAGGTCAACGATTATCGAAACGTGGTGGTCATGGGGATCGAGGCAAGGAATTTGTCGCATGATCAAAACATAAACACGCCTAGGATATGACTCAGGAACCTACGGGAAACTCATACGGTCGACCAACTAAAGATTTGGAAACTTAGCGCTAAGACTCTCTAAGGAACTAGACAATAATGAAATGCGTTCAGCTTGGTCTGAAATCGATGAACCCAAGCGAACGACCAAAGAAATCCTAGGAATCTATCATGGTCAGAGCTAGACAGGAACCACTAAGGTAACTCTTAAGACTATCATATCAATCACTAGCATGGAGTCTACCAACAATCAGAGGCCTCTAACTAGCAAGCACCGACGTCTAACTAAGTCTTACTATAGTCCTGATCTAATGGATTTCCTACCAAGCTGGGACAGATGCTCTAACACGCCTACCAGCCACCTAAGACATAGGAACGCTAAAAATCTAGACTCCGGGATTATAACTTGGATGTTCTAATTTATTTAATGGACATTCTATAATTATTATCGTTGTTCCGATAGTTCGCATTTGCAAATGGACCTGCATGGGCCACCAACAAAACCTGTCACGCCCCGCTTCCCAAAAATGTGGAGGCGAGACGTGAGAAGGTCCACTCAGACTTGAAGCTGAAAAGCCGCAAGTCCGATAAGCGTCAAATAGAACTACAAATGGCAGGTCCTTGCAATGCAATACGAAAACAACAATAATAATAAGAAGGAGAGACAGATAAAATGTTCAATCTCAGATTATCCATTAATTAAATTACAATATCACAGAAAAGCCACCAGGCTAAAGGAAAAAGAGTCTAAGGCCCAACATGGCCTACAAAATATAACATACAAAACAAAGGTGCCACGCACCGACAACTAACAGGAATCCTAAAACATAAAGTAAACTCAACAAAGTCACTGGTGTCCACAAGACTCCTCCACAGCAAACACAACGTCCTCTGCAACAAGCTCTGGCTCTGAGTCTAACATGTGACACCCAAAAGAGAGAGGGGCACATGTCAGCAAGTCTAAAAAGACTTGTGCAAGGAAACTGAAAGAAAGGTAACTAACATCCTAGCAGTTATAATATGATGCATAGCATGGCAAGTATCGTATGGAAGTAACAAGTGAAGTACAAGTAGCAAGTAACAAGTGGTAGTTGTGACATGTAATGTCAAGTAACAAGTACAAGGGATCACTCAACGAGTGCCCTATTGCCCGCAGGCTGTGTTCACGCATCAAGTACAAGGGATCACTCAACGAGTGCCCTATTGCCCGCAGGCTGTGTTCAAGTATCAAGTACAAGGGATCACTCAACGAGTGCCCTATTGCCCGCAGGCTGTGCTGAGGTCGTCTTCTGGAACACGAGCCAGAAAGTGTATTTGGCATAGGATTATGCCCACGCAAGGTGGGTGCCTAGCCGGATCACGTATCGAGCGTTGGGGTTAGCAACTTACTATGCTCGCTTCTGGTCACGAGCCAGGAAGTGTATTTAACAAGTATGACGTAGGGGTGCACCTAGCCGGAACAAGTAGCACTAGTATGTAGCGGTTCTACGCAATCACGATGAGTATTCAAGTATGCAATGACATGAGCAGATATTCTTGTACCGTTAATAGAAATTAAACATGACGGGCAAAATGCAATGACATGAACAGATATTCGCATACCGTTAATTGAATTAAACGTGACAGGCAAAATGCAATGACATGAACAGATATTCGCGTACCGTTAATTGAATTAAACATGGCAGTTAAAGATGCATGGATGACATGGCATGTAGTAAGGCGTACAGTTAAAGAATCACACACGGCAGTTTAATTTGCATGAACAACAAGTTAACAGGGTTGGATCTCGCTTCGTTGTCAAGCTAGATCATTTGAGGTGACGGATCTAGTTTCGTTGTTAAACTAGATCAAATAGGCGTCTAGGCAGCTATCATTTCACTGTCTAGTCTCTTTTACGCTACTACAAGCAATTGGCCTAAGGCATGTCCTAAAACCGTAAGTGGCAAGTTTCACTTGCCTAGCACCGAGGAAGACGATCACGAAGGTTCGTCCCACAAGCGCTAATTTACGGGAATGGGACCGCTGCCATGGCAAAACATCATTAGAACAATATTCAACCTAGGTTTATTAGGGTTTAACAAAAATCACAAACATGTTATGAGAGTATTAAGAGATCGATTTATTACCGAATCGTTAGCGGAAGAACGATGCCGAGGAAGCACGACGATGAAAGAAACGATCCGAGGAACCTACGATTCAGATCTAGAAATGGAGAGAAAATCTGGAGAAATGGGGTTTTGGGGATTTTTGGGGGTTTTTCGGCGACCTAAAGGTGGTGGCCGGTCAAAATGGCGAGAGGGAAGCTCCAAGGGAGGAAGGAATGGCTTGGGATGAAGGAGGAAGGGTTTGGGGATGAAGGGGGATGATTTGGGGAAGGAGGAGGTTCATGAGAAGAGAGGGAAGAGAAGAAAACGATTGGGGGTTTATATAGAAAATCGTGTGGCGGCTAGGGCAAACCTAGGGTTTCTGGGTGAACTAGTCGGTCAAAGAAGGGTGGCTGACCGACTAGTTTGGGAACTAGTCAGTCGGTCGAATAACTGTGACCGACTAAGAGCAAACAGTAACTCCTGAAGGAAAAATGATCTTTGAATTAGTCAGTCCGTGAAGGCTTGTCAACCGACTAGTTTGAGAACTAGTCGGTCGGTGAGTGTTCATAGACCGACTAAGAGTAAACAGTAACTCGACTGGGAAGATGATCAATGAACTAGTCGGTTGAAGAACAATGGCTGACCGACTAGATTACAATCTAGTCGGTCGAAAGATGTTCTCAGACCAACTAAAGATAAACAGTAACTTAGGGGAAATTAATCAAAGGAACTAGTCGGTTAAAGAACAAGTTCTGACCGACTAGTTTCACATCTAGTCGGTCGGTGATTGTTCTTAGACCGACTAACGATAAATAGTAACTCCTGAATTATAATCAAAGCCCACTAGTCGGTCCATGAAGGATTGCCGACCGACTAGATTGAGATCTAGTCGGTTGGTTCTCCTTCTTGAACCAACTAACGTGCACGAAAAGTGTCGATTCGAAGCGCGAAGCTTCGGGAAGATTTCTATGGCTTCTAAGATCGATTTATACTCTAAGATATGAGCGATAAGAAGCTCGTCATGAGTGACTCACCTCAAGCTCGATGATCTAAGGAAGGAAGCTAGAAAGTCACGACGATACGAACGAAATCGAAAGCTACGGAGATGGAAAATCACACGTAAAGAGAAAATCCAACAAGACTCATATAATACTCATATATAACATCGAAAACCCAAACACATGAAAAAACCAGTTGTTACAGAAAGTAGTTGAACAATTTTGCTAATATGGAATTTTTATTATATCAAGAGGAGAATTTACAACACTCAAGCACTCAAACAAAAAGAACTCTCTCTCTCTCTCTCTCTCTCTCTCTCTCTCTCTCTCTCTCTCTCTCTCTCTCTCTCTCTCTCTCTCTCTCTTACAATAACAAGACTGATTACTCTAGGAGTCGATGCCCACTTACAACACTCTTAAAACTTATTTATAGTACAAATAAGGTGGTGGTTACAGGAAAGGGATAACACAACTGTCCTTTTGCTTTTTCAAAGTCATTTACAGCTGTCCCTTGTCTTTTATAAAGTTGTTCTATTATTGAGGCGGCTGGTACAGCTGTCTTCTGCTTTTTTCTTTTGCTTTTGTCGTACTCTGCTTTTGATAAAGATAAATTTTGCTTTTCTGGCTCCTTCTGGCGCTTTTCTTTTTTCGATATCCAGGAGCTTTTCTTTGTCTTTTTTGGTGTAGTCTTCTACATGTGTCTTTATTCCTTCCTGACCAATTTCTTTGAGATTCCAAGTCTCCCATCCAATCCCTTGCAGTATTAATTTCTTTTGCAATTCTTCGGATATATTTTTCAAGAAAATTTTATAGGCACTGCGATGCACTAGTCAGGCTAGGATACTTTCAACAAAGTTAATAATCTTCCTTTTGTTCTCCTGTCTTTGTAGCTTTACTGACTGTCAAAATAAGCTCATACTTGTCTGAGTCATAAACCTATATAGTAAGATTTAGGGCTTCCAATGTTCTTTGTACGAGGGCTCTCAGCTGCCTCGCCCTTGTCCCAGCAAGCATATCATCATTAATAAGGAACATATTTTTCTGAAATTTTGGGACAAATCTCTTTGATTCCATTTTTAATTCTATCATAGTAATTGTAGGAAGGTTGCTGCCATACCATGCTCTTTCTGGAATTACTTGATTTAATGCTATATTAATATTACTATGCTTTATTACTTTGGAATATTCATATACTGCTTTTTGCAGTTTTGGTAATGCCTTAAGATTACCAAGGCTGCTTTCTGTATATATGCAATAGATAAGTCCAGCCTTATATAGTTGGGCAACTACATAAGGGCTAGCTTCTGGATGAATATATACTTTATTAATATCATAGTCATACGCTGAGTAAATGCCTTGATAAGGATTTGGCTCAGAGAGAAGTGGAGTAACTTGCTCACTGATTCATTGATTGAATTTATCCAGGTTCTTTGGACTTTGTATAATATCATCAATTTTTATTGGAGCCGCAGAGCTTCCTCCATGAGACATAGCTTCCTTGAGCTCTTTGTCCCTTTTTTCTATTTGTAATTCTGTTATCATATTGGTGGATAAGCATATGATATAAGAAAAATATTCTTTTATTGTTGCCTTATCTGATTCTTGTCCGAAGACTTTGTATCTTTGAAATGTTTCTTCTGCTTTGATTGATTCTGTTTTTACCATATGGAATATTTCTTTTATCATATCCATATCACTGGTCTCCATCAGCAGCAATGATTTCCCTTGTTAACGTATCTGCAAGAGGATTGTTAGTACCTGCTATATGTTCAATGTCAAAATTAAATGCAGCAAACCATGCTTGCCATTTAATTAACCTTTTATTGGGGCCAATATCAGGAATTTTGTTTTTAATTCTAGCCTTAGTAGTAACAGAATCAGTTCTAATTTTAAATGGTTTATTAAGATAAAGATAAAAACTTTTAATACTGTTTTTTATTGCTAACAATTATTTATCATTTGAATGATAATTTATTTCCGCTTGTTTAAAAGTTCTTGATTTATATTTACATAATTTTTCTTCATTATTCCTTACTACTACTAAAGCAGGTCCCCAATATAGGTCTGAGGCATCAGTGTAAATAATTAGGCTATCATTTTCTAAGGGTAAAGTGAGAGTAGGCATTTTTTGACATATTTGTTTGATTTTTTGTAAATGGGCTGTATCTTTTTCAGTCCATTCCCATGGTATATTTTTCTTTAGTTTTTGTTGCAATGGTGCTCTTAAGTGTGCTAATTTATTTATAAAATTATCAGCATAATTCAAACATCGAAGTAATCTTTGTAATTGTTTTTTTTATCTTCTATGATATCTGGGAATTCAATTATTTTCGTCAGAATATGTGATTGTAATCTAATACTGCCTTTGTCAGTAATCATTCCTATCTTTTGTACTCCAATTACAGACTTTTTTACTGAGAGTGTTATGCCTCTTTCTATACAAGTGTCAATTATATAATTACAATGTTTGATATGATCTTCTAAGGTTTCTGAGAATATTAAGATATCATCTACATAGACGATACAATAGTCTGTATGTTTCTTTAGAACATCATCCATTCTTCTCTGAAATATTTGAGGTGCATTTTTTAATCCAAATGGCATTACCAACCATTCATATTGTCCTTAAAGGCAGCTTAAGGAAGTTTAGGGTATAGAATCTTCTTTCAATTTAATTTGCCAGAAACCACTTTTACAATCTATTTTAGTAAACCAATTTTTATTTTGTATTTTGTTTAGTAAGACTTCTTTATTTGGTAAATAATATCCATCAAAGAAGGTTGCATCATTTAATGATTTGTAATTAAATACTATTCTAGCCTTTTCTCTGACAATTTCACTATGTTTCTAACAATAAAGGCATATGAACTATGAGGACTATTTGAGGGCCTGATGACCTTTAAATCTAATAATTCTTTTATTTGTATTTCAAATTCTTTTAAATCTTCTAGTGTATATTTCATAGGTCTGACTCTAATTATTTTATTAGGATCTTTAAATTTTATTTCAGCTAATGTTTTATCTTTATCACATTTGGCTAATGTGTCTTCATTATAAGTTCCTTTAAATCTTTCTTTGATATCATCTAATGTAATTGCAATAGTTTGTTCTTATTTTAGGAGAGGAAATTTGTCAATTTGTTCAATAGTTTGTTCTTGTTTTAGAAGAGGAAATTTGTCAATTTTTTTGGGAGATATCACCACGCTGAGCTGGCACGGGTTGATAAGTAGAAGAACTAGTGTAAGCCTGTTTTAATCTAGGTGCAAGTATAGGAGTTCCGTAGGTGTGGTAAAGATAATGTGTTCGGTCAACTTTGTCATGGGTTGATATGTAAAACAGAAATCATTTCCTAGTAGTATGTCAGGACCTTGTACATTACTAGCCCATACTCTAGGTATTTTGATTTTAATGTGTCCTATTGTAAAGGGTCCATTAATAGCATATTCCTCATATTTAATTTCCTTTTCTTGAATATCTATGGCTATAATAGCTTGTCCATCATTTATCCACCATTTAGATGGTAATAAGTATTTTTTACATAGACAAATTTCAGAGCCTGTATCTTTTTACGCATGCAAAGTTATAGCTTGATAGTAAGGTATATCTAGATTCTTTCAATATAAGTAGAATAAGGTGAAGTAGTGATTGCCTTTTTAATATTATCTTTGTTTAATAATTGAAATTCATATTGGTCAATTTTAATATACATTGGTTGTATTGTGATGGTGTATTTGTTTATGAAATTCATACCTAATAAAATTTCATTCTTTGGTATCTTATCATCTATTAACATTTTTGTTTCTATCTGCAAGATTTTACCATGACGATCCGGAAGTACAAGTCTTACTGTTGTACTTTTGTTTAAGATATGTACTTGTCCAAAATAATCTATGTATTTATAAGTTTGGTTTGTATCTTTCTGTGGATATGTTATTACAAGTGAAGAGTTGATATGAGAACTTGCTGCTCCTGTATCTATGAGAACATCAACTTCTTTATTATCTATAAAGCCTACTATGTATAACTGTTTACTGTATTCTAGCAAATTTAATTTTCCAATATCTAAATATTTTCTCTGAGATGTATTTTTGGACTTGCTACTATCTCCTTCTTCATATGTTATTCTAAAAGAATTTCTACTTTGAGATTGTACAATAGGTTGTGTAAGTAATCTCTTCTTTCTGTTTAAAATTAGTTCATGTGGAAATTCAATCTCTTCTTGAGTTAATTATTTTAGCAGGATTACCTTACGGATTTCATCAAATGGTTTAGGAATGCTAATACTTTTTACTTTTTATTAGTTATGTGATTTCTACTAGAGTACACATATACTAGACATGCTGTAAAACTACATACTACACTACCAGGTGGCATTTCTAATCTATCAGTTTTATGATATAATGGTATTCCTAGGTCTATGTTTTTATCAGATAATGCTATAGCAAAATCAGGAAATATTCTCATTTTTATTGTTTGATATGCAAAGTTCCCTCTTATAATGCCTATCAAGGCATCTTTAGCATCATTAAAACTCTATCATCCGATATCCAGAATGTACATGGAACATTAATTCCATTTCTAAATGCAGCTTTGAATATTAACTCAATTCCTCCTAAGTGTAGCCACTTAGCTTGTTTCTTAAATTCTACTGAGAATTTTTCTTTCTCAGATTTCATAATTTTTTGTGTAATCAATTTGATAGGTATTTCTCCTTTCATAGTATAAACATCTATAGGGTGTTCTAGGATTCTAATAATATATTTTTCTTTGGATATATATCTAATTAAAGGCATTTCATAGCATGTTCCTAGTGATAATGTAAATTTTGTTTTTTGTATTTGTTGATATTTTTCTGGGTCTAACTGTATTGTTTCGTCATACCCTGATTCATCATCTTTTATATCTGTTGTTTCAGAGACTTCTGTAATCTCTGTTTCCATTTTAGGAATTTCTACGGTTTTTTCATTGAGTAGGGTGTTAAATTCATTTTCTAGAGCCTCTAAATTATCTTCAGAGTTTGTATCTAATATATCACTCTCAGAGGACATATCTGAGACTATTTCTTTAGGTTCTCTTTCTTTTACTATTGTAATTTTTCTTAATGCATCCATATATGTTTGTACATTATATTTTTCTCTATCAAATATCTGTAATCTACCATCTTTCTTTTTACTGATTACTACATTTTGTCTGTTCTTCATTACTCTATATTCTTTATGGTCAAAAATATATTCGCAAGGAATCACCTTTTTATGTTTAGGTCTTTTATTTTCTGATTTCTTTTCTTTAGGATTTCCAAATTTAATTATATCATATGGTAATGGTGTTTTGATAATCTTTTCAAATTTTTCATTATATGTTTTAGCAAAATTATGTTCTTTTATATTTAACATTTTTACATTTACCATGTTAAGTCTTACAACTATTTCTTCCTCATCCTCACTATCTGATTCGCAATCAGATTCTGATCCTAACTCATAGATTTCTTCTTCTTCAGAAGAAGAAGAATTTTCATATAGCTCTTCAATATCTATTGGTTCTAATTCTTCAGAAAATAATCTAAATGCTATTACAGCTGTTTTATTAAATTTTGCCTTTTTTGGACATTCATTTGCATAGTGGCCTTCTTGGTTACATGACCAACATCGGCAAACCTTTTTAGCCATATCTTTTTTATTTTAAAAATTTTTCTTTTTGAAAAATATTTTCTTTTTAAAGTCATACTTTTTATGTTTTTTAAATTTCTTAGGCCTAAAATATTTTCTAAACTTTTTATACTTTTTTTTATTAGGATAACATCCCCATTGTGTTGCCATATCGGAAGTACTACATGATAGTCCCATTTGTTTGGTATATTATCTTGCACTTCATATTAATGATTATTGCATACAATAATATGCAATTTTATCTTTTGTGAATTTCATTTGTAATCCTAATGATGGGAAATCTTAAGGATTATTTTTTTAGAAAATTTTCATATTCTTCAGCTAAGTCTTCTCCCCAAGGGGGTGGAAGCTTTAAGAAGTATAGTGCTAGAACATTTTCTATAGTTCCTGCATCAGGTACTGATGCATAGTAATACTTAGCAAATTCACAATTGTATTCGTCTAAGTATTTAAGATCACATATCGCTAAATTTGCAAGTTTAATCCTTGCGCGTCTTTTTTCATCTTCAATAATTTTTTTCATTTACAAATGGTATTCCACCAAATTCAGTTTTTAATATCTTTTTATAAGATTCTATTAAGTTTAATGGATCTAAGAGTGTTAGAGTGTTATTCGATCCAGTGTTTATTAGTTGTTTAGCCTCTTTAATGAGGTTTGAAACCCAATTTTTAACATTACCTATGAAGGTATTTTCTATTATTCCTAACATGTCTATTGAATTTTCAATCTTTTTAGTTATCCTTAGGGTCTGTAAGTCCCCAGCCAAAACATCTATTAAATATATTGTGTTTTTAGCACAATCTAGATTTAATACTGGTCTATGCCTTTCTTGTAGAGGATTTTCTTTTGGTTTATACAATTCAGTATATGTTTTATAAGGTTTTTCCTTTTTTGGAAATCTATATTCAGACTATATATCTTCATTTTCTGTTTGTATGGTAGTTTCAATTTTAGGTCTAGTCTGTGACGCTGTTGGCTTAGGTCTAGACTAGGCAGTAACATTACTATTGGAGGTAGTTATTTCCATTTTCATGTTTTCTTTTTCTGTTTTTTGTTGTATATCCTGTAAGATTGATAACCTAGACATGGCAATATCTATGTCACCTAACTGTGTAGCATTAACTACATCCCACAAGTTTCTAACTCTTCCATTGTCATATTATCATACTGTGTTTTTGTTTCAATTACTTTTATCATTTTATTGTTTTCTATTGGAGGTCTTCGGCCTATATGAAAACCACCAGAATTTGTAGGGGGTAACATATCCTCAGATATCCCTATTCTTTTAGCCATTTTATCTAATTTATTTTTAATTGTTTGTATACTATCATCTTCAGAATAATTCTGATATGCAGTTAGTCTGAGTCATAAACCCATATAGTAAGATTAAGGGCTTCCAATGTTCTTTGTACCAGGGCTCTTAGTTGCCTTGCCCTTGTCTCAGCAAGCATATCATCATTAATAAGGAACATAGTTTTCTGAAATTTTGGGACAAACCTTTTTATCTCATTTTAACTCTATCATAGTAATTGTAGGAAGGTTGCTGCCATCCCATGCTCTTTCTGGAATTACTTGATTTAATGCAATATTAATATTACTATGCTTTATTACTTTGGAATATTCATATACTGCTTTTTGAAGTTTGGTAATGCCTTGAGATTACCAAGGCTGCTTTCTGTATAGATGCAATAGATAAGTCCATCCTTATATAGTTGGGCAACTACATAAGGGCTAGCTTCTGGATGAATATATACTTTATTAATATCTTAGCCATACGCAGAGTAAATGCCTTGATAAGGATTTGGCTCAGAGAGAAGTGGAGTCACTTTCTCACTGATCCATTGATAGAATTTATCCAGGTGCACTGGACTTTGTATCATATCATCAATTCTTATTGGAGCCGCAGAGCTTCCTTCATGAGACATAGCTTCCTTGAGCTCTTTGTCCCTTTTTTCTATTTGTAATTCTGTAATCATATTGGTGGATAAGCATATGATATAAGAAAAATATTCTTTTAATGCTGCTTTGTCTTCATTTTGTCCGAAGACTAAATATTTCTGAAATATCTCTTCTGCTCTTATTGATTCTGCTTTAATCATATGGAATATGTCCTTTATCTCATCCATGTCACTGGCCTCCATCTTCAGCAATGATTTCTCTTCTTAACAAGAGGATTGTTAGTTCCTGCAATATGTTCAATATCAAAATTAAATTCAGCAAACCATGCTTGCCGTCTAATTAGTCTTTTATTAGGACAGATATCAGGAATTTTGTTTTTAATTCTAGCCTTAGCTGTAACAGAATCAGTTCTAACTTTGAATGGTTTATTAAGATAAATATAAAAACTTTTAACGTTGTTTTTAATTGCCAACAATTCTTTATCATTTGAATGATAATTTATTTCCGCTTGTTTAAAAGTTCCTGATTTATATTTACATAATTTTTCTTCATTATCCCTTACTGCTACTAGAGCAGCTCCCCAATATAGATCTGAAGCATGACGTGCGTTTATATTTCATATATTCACGCACGTTTTCTTTTGTGTTTCTCTGTGTTTTCCGCCGTCTTTTATTCGTTTTCTCGTATTTTCTCGTTTTCTTTCACTTTTCTTTGTTTCTCCATGTTTGCAGGAGATTGACTGCGTAGGGGACGTTTAACGACGATATCTCAAGTCCCCGGAGCAACGGGAGGAGTCACGCGTGATCCAGGGGGTCAAACGTCAAAGAATACATCTTTCAGCCCCTCACCCGGTCGGTTGGTCATCTCCAACCGATCGGGTGATGCACGCGTGCACCACCCGGTCTCAGCCAGAGCTCAAGTGAAAGTCACCCGACCGGTTCACAGGCCGGTTCAGCGGGGGCCTGTTCTCTATCTTTTCGAGCCAAATTCCAACCGATCGGGTGACTCTCACCCGATCGGTTCATCTGTAGCTGATGCTGAGGAGCTGAAGACACGGGCACCCAACCGATCACTTCACCCGATGGCGCCAAGATCCAACCGGTCACTCCAAGAACTCACCCGACCGGTTCATATGACCGGGTGAAAGCTCGCCGTTTTCTGTTCATTATCTGTAACGGATCACCTGATCGGTTGACTTGTCAACCGATCAGGTGATACGAGAGTCTATAAATAGAACCCCTAGGGTTCCAGAAACGGGGGAGCTGCTAGTTTTTACTGTTTTCTCCTATTGCGACGGCTGTAATTACTGTTCTTTTGTAAGTTTTCGGATCTTTCTCAAATTTTAGTATTGTCTTAATTACTCTATTACTTCCGCATTCCAATCGTCTGATTATGATTCCAACGGTTCATTTTCATTTAGATCGCTTTTTAATGAATTTTTGTGAGTAGTTCCCAAATCTGGGATTTTGGCGGAAACCCCTTCGGGGGCTCTTCCCGATGCATCCATAGGGTTAGGAAATCGATAGGGATTAGGATTCTAACGGTTACGCGGGGTGTTTCATTGTCATCGGCGGGAAAAAGACCGCCTTTGACCGTTGGGCCAAGGGGGAATAAACTTGGCGGTTGACTCCCTAGCCATAGCTCACGCCCTTAGCGTAGACGCCGAATCCTAGCACGCGGGAGCGGCAGGATGAGACGTTGGGAGTTATCGTTGTGAGCTTAGTGCTCCCGGAATCGATCAGTGTTAATGGACACGGGAGTGCCCACTGATCGAATCCGGGAAGTCCGGTGTATCATCCTGGGCACCGACCGGAATATCGGGCCCATGGGATGCCGGTACCACTTTCAGAGGCAACGTCTCACCATTAGACCCTAATTCCGATCGCTATCCTACCCGTAGGCCGTATCGACGAGAGTCGCTCGTTGGAGTGGAAACCAAAGTCCCGGGTGTATTTCTTATTGTTCATACCTTGCATTACTTTTTCGTGACAACCCATCAACCGATTCGGGCTAGCTCGCCCACGGGGTGATTTTGGTCCTCCTTGACACAAGCACATCCTAGCCTCCCTGTGTTCACCCCGAAGCCACACTACAACACCGTGCACTAGCGGTTACAAATATCTAAACCCTGCCCCTGCTGCCCCGCGGCAAACCACCGCCGGCGTGGCGAGGCACGTCAAGTTTATGGCGCCGTTGCCGGGGAGGCAACGTGCTTGTTATTTTAGGATCTCTTGAACCCTAGTGTCTAGCTCTCATCCCTACCTCGCGATAATTTTTGCATTCTCCTTTTTCCTTTTTATTTTTCTTATTTTTGTTTCTTATCTTATCTGTTTCTTGCCCACTTGTCGCTTCACGGGTGTTTGTTGTTTTTCATGCGCAGGAGTTCAAGAAGTCTCGACGACTTGATTCCCGTTGATCCAGAGATTAACGCCACCCTTAGGCGCTTGGCCACTGAGAAGCGAAGAAGAGAGGATCCCGAATCCATGGAGGAGAACACCCTGCCTCACAAGTCCATGTTGGAGTACTCGATGCCATCTATCGAGTCCACTTCCGCCATCCGTTCTCCAGCTAATGCGGCCCAAAGCTTTGAGCTAAAGCCGTCTTTGGTGACATGGATCCAGCAGGATAAGTTTGCGGGTGCACCCATGGAGAGCCCGATCGAGCATCTACACTCCTTCTTGGAGAAATGTGACACCTTCCGGATTAATGGTGTCACGACTGAGGCGATCCGTCTGAAGCTATTCCCCTTCTCGTTGCGAGAAAAAGCCAAGCAATGGCTTAGGGGGAAGGACCCCAACACTTTCAATACCTGGGAGAAGCTCTCCAACGCTTTTCTGACGAAGTTCTTTCCTCCGGGGAAGACCATGAAGTTGAGAAGTGAGATCTCCTCCTTCTCCCAGGCCAGCCACGAGTCCTTGCATGAAGCTTGGACGAGATACAAGGAGATGCAAAGAAGATGCCCTCACCATGAGCTTCCGAAGTGGCAGATTATTAATCTGTTCTACAATGGGTTGAGGGATGACCTGAAATCTTCTATGGACGCCGCGGCTGGGGGGTTCCTTCATGTCAAGGAGCGAGGAAGATGCCAGACATATTCTGGAAAATATGGCATCCAACAATGAGCGGTGGTGTGACGAGAGAGCCACACCCAGGTCTGGGGGTATACACAGAGTCGAGGACATCCACAAACTTTCAAGCAAGTTCGACTTGCTTTCGACCCAGATCTCCGCACTAATGGTAGGAGCCGGTGGGGTTGGTACACAGCAGATTTCAGCGGTAGAATCCAAATTCTTTGGGGAATTCGACGGTGGTGACGTCTCACCACCGTTGGATCAGGCAAGCGCACTATTTTACAACCCCACGGGAAATGCGCCGTATCCGCCAAGAACCAATTCCAACCCGGCCTACTCTCCAAACAACCGGAACCACCCTAACTTTGGTTACCGGGCACCATTTCAGCCCTCGCCACCTCAGCAGCCACAGCAACAAACATATCAACCGGCTAGGCCACAGCAGAGCCAGATTCAGTAGCAACAATATCAGCAGCAACCTCAGCAACAATTTTACGCCCACAGGAATCAGCAGCCAATCCAGCAGCAGCAGTAGTATGGCCAACAGAGGGCCGTCTCTCCGGTTGAGTCTCTCTTGACTCAATATATAACCAACAAGGAGAAGATCAATCAAAAGCTGGAAATGGGTCAGCGGGCCCTCACGGACCAAGTAACCCAGCTGGGGTTACAAGTGGCGAACCTTTCAAGGTCACAAAACCAATTGCCGCCACAACCGGAGGTGAACCCGAGGGGAGCAACCTAAACGTCGGCACTCGTGCACGAGCACGCAAATGTGTCCGCTATCGTTCTGAGAAGCGGGACACAAATCCCTACTAGAGTGCCCCCTAACAGACCGGAAGCACCGTTGGTCATTGAGCGACCGATCGAAAAATCAAACGACGCCGGTGCTTCGTCATCAAATCCTACGACTCCGGAGGGAGTCTCTTAAGAAGAGAAGAAGAAGAACGAGGAAGGGAACCCGAAAGTGTTTAAACCCGTTGTGCCATTTCCACAACGGTTAGCTCAGGCCAAAATCGACGAGAAATATGGCAAGTTCTTCGCCATGGTCAAGGACCTGAGCTTGCAAATCCCCTTCTTGGAAGCAATCAAAACAATCCCCTCCTATGCAAAATTCCTGAAGGATTTGGTGACGAGAGGGTCTAGAAAGGAGAAAGTAGTATTGACGGCAGAGTGTAGCGCTCTCATCCAGAGGGCAAATCCGCCGAAACTTAAAGACCCGGGGAGCTTCTCAATTCCTTGCACGATCGGGGCAGTAAAGATTCATCGTGCACTCGTCGATCTCGGAGCGAGTGTAAGTTTGATGCCCTTGTCGATGTATAAAAGGATAGGAATGGGTGATCTGGAGCCCACCGGGATGACCCTGCAACTTGCTGACCAGTCGGTCAAATATCCAGTGGGGATTGTGGATGACCTCCCCGTCAATGTAAAAGGGGTGCATATGCCAGTGGACTTTGTAGTCATGGACATGCCTGAAGACGCACACACCCCCATCATCCTGGGACGGCCTTTCATGGCCACTGCTGGCGTTTTGATTGATGTGAAGAACGGAAAACTTTCGCTAAACGTTAGCGGAGAAAAGGTTGAATTTGATTTGGGGTTGTCCATGAAGTACCCCGATCCCCCAGATGACCCTCGGTGTAATTTGCTGGAGGTGGAAGAAGAAAAAGATGATGATGAGAGCACCTAGGAGATTCTCTTAAGAAACCCCCCGATGACTTGGGGGATTCAGAAGACCAAGACGGCCCCAAGAACGATGATGCTGCTGGGAAAGCGAGTGCAGCAAAAATGACCCCTCCTGGGTTCCCCAAGGCTCCTCCTGCGAGGAGAACGGGGAAAGAACCCATGGGCCTCAATAAAGACGAGGTTCGGATCCTAAAGAAGATGGCGGTAAGCACCAATACGAAAGAGAAGCCCCCGGATCCCAAGAACAAGGAGAGGGTAGTCGAGCAAATCTTTCTCCAGCCGCTGACTACTCCAAAGGCCTTAAGCTCCGATGAAGAAGAGATGCCGAACTTCGGGCATCACCCGTATAAACCACCGTGAACATCACTTGCGGGCGTCGAGCCAACGACGTTAAACAAGTGCGCTTCATGGGAGGCAACCCATGTTCTAAACTTTTTCCCCACTTTTTAGTGTTATTTGTTACTTTTTAGTGTTATAAAATCAGCCACGAGAACATCCGTTCAGGGACTTAGACAATCTGTTGGTTTTTGCAGGAAACAAAGCCCCAACCGATCGGTTGATCACTCACCCGATCGGTTGGGATGTATCAGATACAAGCGGAAATCTGTCCCCAAATGAACCGATCGGTTGAAGAATGGAGAGACCGGGTGACAGACCGGGTGAGCTGGGGAGAACTCTCGGGAAATTTTTGGGGAATATCAACCGATCGGTTGAGTTCGAGCGCGATCGGTTGAAGCGATCGGGTGAGCAGCCCTCAATTCTCGGGAAAATGAGTGGAGCGGCCAACCGATCGGTTGACAAGTCAACCGACCGGTTCGCCTGTAGCACTTCTTCGGCAAGAATTTTTGAACTAACCGTCAACCGATCGGGTGACAAGTCACCCGATCGATTCGACTTAAAACCCTATATAAAACCCCGACCACCCGTTCGCATTCACCCTCGCCTGATCGCCATCGCAGCCGTCGTTTCACCTCTTTCTCCTCCCCAACAGCCGATTCTCACTCCCCCACGTCCTCCACCTCCACCTTCACCACCTCCACCTTCACCACCTCGGCGATCTTTCTCCACCACAGCCCCCCGGTGCACATCGATCCTCCTGTGCTCCAGCCTGTCGCCCCTCCTTCCCCCATAGGCACACCCTTCTCTTCCTCTGAGGATTCTTTCATTCACTATTCCCCACCCTCCTCCCCCTCCCCCTACCATTCCAGTACCAGCGAATCCGATTGACTCCTCCTTGCATATCTCTGCTTTTCACGATCACATTTTATTTGCTAGCACTGTCATGTCTAGCTTGGGGGACGTCTATTTTGGTGTGCTGTCGTGTTTTGTTTGTTTTTCTCATTTTTTGTGTGTGTGCTTGTTTTTCCCCTTTTGAGTGTCGTGTCGTATGGTTTTATTTCTATTTTGTGTCGTCTGATTTTGATTTTGATTTTTTCTTTATTTTCAGTTTCATCTCTGTATTTTCCTCGTTTTCATTTCTTTTTGTGTCGGTGCGTATTCCCCCCATCTTCATTGCCCTCCCGTACTCACTCATATTGCATTGAGGGCAATGCAAGCTTCAGCTTGGGGGAGTCGCACTGTGTGCGTCATTTGAGGCCTTCTTTTTCGTTTTTGTGTCGTTTTCATCGTGTTTTTTATTTTTTTCTTTTTTTTCTCTTCTCATCTTTTTATCTCTTTCTCCTAGAGATGAACCCTATGATGAATCGCCACAAAATCACACACACCTAGCATGGCATCGATAATCACACTCACTGACCCTAGGATTTCGAGTCCTCTTGCATTTCACGCATCGTGGGTCCACTCAGCTTTTTGTGAGTCGTGCATCGTGCCTAGCTATTTGGTGTGCTTCTACTTTGTGATTTTATTTTATATACCTGTCCAGGAATGACCCCTAGATTATCATGCTTCGATTTGAATATGCGGTATTTGCTTCTACTATATGCATGCTATATTTATATCGTATATTTCAATTCGCATGCGTCGGGATTCCACAATTAAGGACTAGGACAACCCATATAGCCTATACTCTATTTAGCGAGAATAGTTTCCTTTGCCCAAGTGTTTAGATTTCGACTTCTTTTTTGTTTTACTTGGTGCAAATCCCCTCGTCGTGTACCATTCTCCCACTTGGGAGAGTACACATGTGTATAGCCAAAAACCCAAAAATCCAAAAAAAGGAGAAAAGAAAAGAAAAACCCAAAAAGAAAAGAACAGAAAAATTTTGTATAGACAAAAAGCCAAAAAAAAATACAAATACCAAAAACCCAAAAAAATCTCTAGTGTGAATATTTTTTCCTACCTACCGAGAATAAAGGGAAGGCGAGAATTTGCACCGAGTGTTCTACTCCACATCATCTCAACCCCCATCGTTTTCGAAAACACTTGGCTTAGGAACTTTTTAGCTAGTATCTAGGCTATAGTGGCGTGATTTCCTTAACCCTAGTTGTGGAGTCCCCGATGCATGATACGTTTCACTTCTTATACTCTTCTCATGCATGCTCGAACTAATATTCACCGCAATTTCAAATTCGAATCGGTATTTGGGTCATTTCCTGGATTTGCGTATATGAGCTCATAGCACATTGTAGAAAGCGACACCATTTGCTAGCACACGACCGCACTCACACGCGCTTCACCGCGTGGGCCCATGACACTTATTGGGACTCGTTTTCCTAGGTTTAGTGATGTGATTTGACGTTTGCTTGCTTGATGTGTCGTTTTTGATTTTGTTGGCTCTGACGGACGATCTAGGATATAGAGTTTTCTTTTTCTCTCTTTCTCTCTATTTTTCCCCTCTGAGCTCCTACTCTCACTCGTCTTCCTCGAGGACGAGGAAGAGTTCAGCTTGGGGGATTTTGACGTGCGTTTATATTTCATATATTCACGCACGTTTTCTTTTGTGTTTCTCCGTGTTTTTCGCCGTCTTTTATTCGTTTTCTCGTATTTTCTCGTTTTCTTTCACTTTTCTTTGTTTCTCCATGTTTGCAGGAGATTGACCGTGTAGGGGACGTTTAACGACGATATCTCAAGTCCCCGGAGCAACGGGAGGAGTCACGCGTGATCCAGGGGGTCAAACGTCAAAGAATACATCTTTCAGCCCCTCACCCGGTCGGTTGGTCATCTCCAACCGATCGGGTGATGCACGCGTGCACCACCCGGTCTCAGCCGAAGCTCAAGTGAAAGTCACCCGACCGGTTCACAGGCCGGTTCAGCGGGGGCCTGTTCTCTGTCTTTTCGAGCCAAATTCCAACCGATCGGGTGACTCTCACCCGATCGGTTCATCTGTAGCTGATGCTGAGGAGCTGAAGACACGGGCACCCAACCGATCACTTCACCCGATGGCGCCAAGATCCAACCGGTCACTCCAAGAACTCACCCGACCGATTCATATGACCGGGTGAAAGCTCGCCGTTTTCTGTTCATTATCTGTAACGGATCACCCGATCGGTTGACTTGTCAACCGATCGGGTGATACGAGAGTCTATAAATAGAACCCTTAGGGTTCCAGAAACGGGGGAGCTGCTAGTTTTTACTGTTTTCTCCTATTGCGACGGCTGTAATTACTGTTCTTTTGTAAGTTTTCGGATCTTTCTCAAATTTTAGTATTGTCTTAATTACTCTATTACTTCCGCATTCCAATCGTCTGATTATGATTCCAACGGTTCATTTTCATTTAGATCGCTTTTTAATGAATTTTTGTGAGTAGTTCCCAAATCTGGGATTTTGGCAGAAACCCCTTCGGGGGCTCTTCCCGATGCATCCATAGGGTTAGGAAATCGATAGGGATTAGGATTCTAACGGTTACACAGGGTGTTTCATTGTCATCGGCGGGAAAAAGACCGCCTTTGACCGTTGGGCCAAGGGGGAATAAACTTGGCGGTTGACTCCCTAGCCATAGCTCACGCCCTTAGCGTAGACGCCGAATCCTAGCACGCGGGAGCGGCAAGATGAGACGTTGGGAGTTATCGTTGTGAGCTTAGTGCTCCCGGAATCGATCAGTGTTAATGGACACGGGAGTGCCCACTGATCGAATCTGGGAAGTCCGGTGTATCATCCTGGGCACCGACCGGAATACGGGCCCATGGGATGCCGGTACCACTTTCAGAGGCAACGTCTCACCATTAGACCCTAATTTCGATCGCTATCCTACCCGTAGGCCGTATCGGCGAGAGTCGCTCGTTGGAGTGGAAACCAAAGTCCCGGGTTTATTTCTTATTGTTCATACCTTGCATTACTTTTTCGTGACAACCCATCAACCGATTCGGGCTAGCTCGCCCACGGGGTGATTTTGGTCCTCCTTGACACAAGCACATCCTAGCCTCCCTGTGTTCGACCCCCAAGCCACACTACAACACCGTGCACTTGAGGTTACAAATATCTAAACCCTGCCCCCGCTGCCCCGCGGCAAACCACCGCCGGCGTGGCGGGGCACGTCAAAGCATCAGTGTAAATAACTAGATCATCATTTTCTAAGGGTAAAGTGAGTGTAGGCATCTGCTGACATATTTGTTTGATTTTTTGTAAATTGACAGTAACTTTTTCAGTCCATTCCCATGATATATTTTTCTTTAGTTTTTGTTGTAATGGTGCTCTTAAGTGTGCTAATTTATTTATAAAATTATCAACATAATTTAAACATCCGAGTAATCTTTGTAATTGTTTTTTATCTTCTATAATAACTGGGAATTCAATTATTTTTGTTAGGATATGTGGTTGTAATCTAATACTGCTTTTGTCAATAACCATTCCTTTGAAATCTATTTTTTGTACTCCAATTACAGCCGTTTTTGCTGAGAGTGTTATACCTCTTTCTATACAGGTGTCAATTATAGAATTACAATGTTTAATATGATCTTCTTAGGTTTCTGAGAAAATTAAGATATCATCTATATAGACGATACAATAATCTGTATGTTTCTTTAGAACATCATCCATTCTTATTTGAAATATTTGAGATGCATTTTTTAATCCAAATGGCATTACCAACCATTCATATTGTCCTTGAGGGCAGCTGAAGGAAGTATATGGTATAAAATCTTCTTTTAATTTAATTTGCTAGAAACCACTTTTACAATCCATTTTAATTACAATGCCATAATATCTCCCAAAAAATTGACAAATTTCCTCTCCTAAAACAAGAACAAACGGTTGCACTTACATTAGACGATATCAAAGAAAGATTTAAAGAAACTTATAATGAAGACCCATTAGCCAAATAGGATAAAGATAAAACATTAGCTGAAATAAAATTAAAAGATCTTAATAAAATAATTAGAGTCTGACCTATGAAATATACAATAGAAGATTTAAAAGAATTTGAAATACAAATAAAAGAATTATAAGATTAAAAGTCATCAGGCCCTCAAATAGTCCTCATAGTTCGCCTGCTTTCATTGTTAGTAAACATAGTGAAATAGTAAGAGGTAAGCTAGAATAGTATTTAATTACAAAGCATTAAATGATAAGACCATCTTTGATGGATATTACTTACCAAATAAGGAAGTCTTACTAAACAAAATACAAAATAAAAATTGGTTTACTAAAATGGATTGTAAAAGTGGTTTCTGACAAATTAAACTAAAAGAAGATTCTATACCCTATACTTCATTCAGCTGCCCTCAAGGACTATATGAATGGTTGGTAATGTCATTTGGATTAAAAAATGCATCTCAAATATTTCAGATAAGAATGGATGATTTTTTAAAGAAACATACAGATTATTGTATCGTCTATATAGATGATATCTTAATTTTCTCAGAAACCTAAGAAGATCATATTAAACATTGTAATTTTATAATTGACACCTGTATAGAAAGAGGTATAACACTCTCAGAAAAAACGGCAGTAATTGGAGTACAAAAAATAGATTTCAAAGGAATGGTTATTGACAAAAGCATTATTAGATTACAACCACATTGACCGGCACCTAGTTTACGGTATGGGCGCGGTGTCGTTTTACCGCAAGTGCACGGTTAGTGTAGGGTGCGGGTTTATCGAACTCAGGGAGGTGGATGGCTTGAATGGCTACTAGCCTCGCCTAGGTTGTGTGCTAGCTACGTGGATGATATGGGTGGAAGTGTAGAAATAAAAGAAAGAAATGAAAAAGACACGAAATGAATCCCCGCTAACACGGGCTAGAGCATTCATGACAATTGACATTTGACTTGACGCAGGGTGAGACATTGCCCCAAAAGGTGGTACCTAGCGTCCATGGCCCGATATTCCGATCGGTGCCAAGCACGCTATGCCTACCCGATTCCAGACGGTGGGCATTCCCATGTCCATTAACACCTTCCACAACCGGGAGCATTAAGGCCACAATGATAACACCCAACACTTTGTCCAAGCCGTTCCCACGCACGAGGACTCGATGTCTACACTAGGGGCGTGAGCTGTGACTAGGGAGTCAACCGCCAAGTTTATTCCCCCTTGGCTCGACGGTCAGAGGCGGTCTTTCTCCCGCCAATGACAATGAAACACCCCCGCGTAACCCTAATGGCCAAATAGGTCAAATGTGATTTCTAGCAATACATCGAAGCGGATCTTGACTGGACAAGCACCGGACCCCAACCCCCAACACAACTAGTGTGTTGTCGTACGAATTGGACCCAGATTGCTAGAAATCTCCATTGACACATTTCATCGAACACATGCCATGCAACCAAGCCAAATGTAACAACCCAAGCATCAATCCTACTCTAACCCGTATTATGGTTCATCAACACTACTCAATGGTGAGAAACATAAAAATAAGCAACATAAAAGAGATACAAAACGTTCACCATCAAGAAAACTTAACACAATACAAAACAATAGAAAATAGGAGGAAGAAATACTTATCTTGAGTTTGAATCTTCAATCCAATACAAGATTTATTACAATAGAAAACCTAATCTAACCTAATCTAAAACTCCCAAGAAATGGGAGGAAAAGTTGCTGAAAAAATACTGGAAGAACCCCCCAAGTCGTGCCCCAAAAGTCCTATAAATAACCCTCACAAAACCCAATCAGTTCGGGTCCAGAACTGTCAAAACAGGCCCACCCGATAGGGTGGAAACTCACCCGATCGGGTGGAATAAACAGAGACTACGAAACTGCTGAAATTGACTTCAACCGATCGGTTGGACTCCCAACCGATCGGTTGAAGTGAAATTTAAGACAGTAGCCAATTTCAGCACATAGCTGCGCTCAGAAAATTCCAGAAAAATCTAGAAAAATCGGATTTGGGCATGCGACCTATCGTTGGAAAGCTAACAACGATGCCGACGCTAGAAAAATAAGAGATCACCCAAAATCCTTCTGGAATGATAGCAGATATTCAATGAGTGCATCAGCAGCGCACAAAGGCGGAAGAAAAGGCCACCCGATCGGTTGAAACATCAACCGATCGGGTGGGCCGCTTGTTGCTTTGGCCATCGGGCTTCGGGAGCTTCAACTGGGCACAAAGGAGAGCGGGTGGCGTGACCGGGTCGTCCTTCGGAGGAATCGGCTACAGATGAACCGATCGGGTGAAGGTCACCCGATCGGTTGGAATTCAGCTCCATTTTCCCGAGAACTCTGTTGGGATGAACCGGTCAGCGAACCGGTCTGTTGACTTTGCTCCTCGCTCCAACTTCAGTCCGGGTCATGCACGCATGCATCATCCGATCGGTTGGCTGTGTCCAACCGATCGGGTGGGGGCTGAAAAGTGGCAATCTTGGTCGTTTGACCCCCTGGATCACGCGTGACTCCTCCCGTTGCTCCGGGGACTCATAATATCGTCGTTTTATGTCCCAAATGCTAGAAATTCCTGAAAAATACCAAAAACACAGAAAAGTGAAAGAAAACAAGAAAACACGAGAAAACGAATACAAGACGACGGTAAATAACGGAAAAACACGGAAGAAAACGTGCGCAAATATATGAAATATGAACGCACGTCAAAATCCCCCAAACTGAACTCTTCCTCGTCCTCAAGGAAGACGAGTGAGAGTATGAGCTCGGAGGGAGAAAATAGGGAGAAATAGAGAAAAAGAGAACTCAATATCCTAGATCGCCCGTCAGGGCCAACAAAATCAAAAACGACACACCAAGCAAGCAAACACCAAATCACATCACTAAACCAAGGAGTACGAGTCCAGACAAGTGCCGTGGGCCCACGCGGTGAAGCGCGAGTGAGTGCGGTCGTGTGCTAGCAGACGGTGTCACTATCTACGATGTGCAATAAAGCTCCATATACACGTACCCAAAGAAAGACCCAAATATCGATTCGATTCGAATAAAGCGGTGAATATATAGCTCAAGCATGCATGAGAATAGAGCAAGAATCGAAACATATCATGCGTCATGGACTCCACAACTAGGGTTAAGGAAATCACCACACTATATCCTAGATAATAGCCAAAAAGTTCCTAAGCCAAGTGTTTTCGAAAACGATGGGGGTTGAGATGATGTGGAGTAGAACACTCGGTGCAAATTCTCGCCTTCCCTTTATTCTCGGCAAGTAGGAAAAAAATATTCACACGGGAATTTTTTTGGGTTTTGGGTATTTGTATATTTTTTTTGGATTTTTGGCAATACAATATTTTTTTTTCTCTTTTCTTTTTTTTGGATTTTTCTTTTCTCTCTTTTTTTTGGATTTTTGGGTATTGTGATATTTACATGTGTACTCTCCCAAGTGGGAGAACGGTACACGACGAGGGGATTTGCACCAAGTAAAATAAAAAAGAAATCGAAATCTAAACACTTGGGCAAAGGAAATATTTCTCGCTAATCAGAGCATAGGCTAAATGGGTTATCCTAATCCTTGTTTGTGGAATCCCGACACATGCGAATTGAAATATACGATATAAATATAGCATGCATATAGAAGCAGATAGTAGAAGCAAATACCGCATTTTCAAATCGAAGCATGATAATCTAGGGGTAAACCAAGGATAGGTATATAGAACATAATCACAAGGTAGAAGCACACCAAATGCTAGTCACGACACACGACTCTCAAGAAAGCTAAGTGGACCCACGATGCATGAAATGCAAGAGGACTCGGCTTCCTGAGGTTAGTGAATGTGATTATCGAAGCCGTGCTAGGTGTGTGTGAGATTTTGTGGCAATTCATCATATGGGGTCATCTCTAGGAGGGGGAGAGAGAGAGAGAGAACAAAAGATGAGAAGAAAAAGAAAACCACGATGGAAAACGACTCAAAAACGAAGAAAACCGACACAAATGACGCACGAAGTGTGACTCCCCCAAGCTGAAACTTGCATTGCCCTCAATGCAATAATAGTTTATATGGGAGGGCAAAGAAAATGGGGGGGTGCGCACCGACACAAAAAGTGAAAAACATGAAAAACATATGAACGAAACTAAAAAAATAAAGATAAAGAAACACTCAAATAAAAGATATAAAACACGACGTAAACAAACACACGACAACGACACGCGAAAACATGCACACAAAACGATTCCCCCAAGCTGAACATGACAATGCTAGCGAAATGATATGATCAATGTGATACAGAAATATGCAAGGGGAAGATCGGAAAAGAAAAGAAAGAAATCAAAATGCAGGAGAGACGGTGTGCTCATTCTCCTCGGAAGAGGATGTGGGGTGTGGGCGGTAGAAGTGATAGAAGGGCACGACATGATGGGTTATTATGATGCAAAAGCAAATCCTAGATACGCTCCCCTCGCTAATGAAAGGAAACGAGATTATTCAAATCTAAACTAGAAAGCTGTAAATTTTTACACTACTGAATTAGGATACACCTGAGCATAGGCGGATCCAAGATCTGAAGTGGGGCAGGTAGCTGCTCTAACTGCTCCTTCTGTGGCTCCGCCAGAAGCGCTGTGCCACGTGTGCCAATGGACCCAAGCAATGCACCTCCAAGCATCCCTCGTAGGTGTCCACCTGTGACCTGTAAAGGACGAGATGCATTAGTCCATGGCAAGAAATTATTTCCCAAAATAAATGTATCCCAGAGATAGTCACCGATAAATGATGGTAAAATATATGAAATGTGGCGAACACTCCCTGGAAATGGTATGCTATCCTCTGTGCTAGCGACGATCAAATCCCCGCTCTCCATGTGAAGTTGCTCTCCAGGTGGTGACACACCGCAGCATACCTCAAGGGAAGTCGATCCTGTGTCCTGCGAGAGATATGGTGTGTCAAAAATATATAAGTCTAAAGGAATAGGACGTGAAAAGCGAGACTTAAATGTGGAGTGAGAGTGAGTATGAAAATCTCCCTGAATAGGGGCAATATGCTCCAGTAGATGCTCAGCCGCAGAAGAAGTGGAGCGTGACGGTAGAGGTAGATGTGGCTCGGGCTCCATGGAGTGGACCATCGTATCCAAGCCCTCATGCACATCCTTCTCGACGATATGCTCATACTCCACCATCTGCCCGATGTCCTGAATGACATCCTCGTGGTTGATCACGGACCAAGGAAGAAGCTGCGACAGAGATGGCTGTGGAGGTGGATGTAGAGCGGACCCCTCGTATGTGGTCATGGTGTCCTTGTCCTCATGCACATCCTCCTCGCCGGTATGCATAATCTCTGTAAACTCATCGATGCTCTCATAGGACTCATGCGGGGTATCCAAATCAAGACAAGAAGTCTCTCCCACAGATCCTATAGAAATCACCCCATCCTCACTATCATCATCAAAAAATGCTTCGTCATCCAAGTGGTAGTGATGGAAAAATGGGGTATCGGCTTGAGATGTGTCTATGGTGGCCGATGGCATGGTGGTCTCAACCATGAAAGTGGGTATATCCTCTCCTTCATCCCCTCTCCTCAGGTGTAGGCTCGGTGATTGGTACCATCAAGTTTTGTAATATTTGGCCTTGGTTAAACATGGCACTTTCAAGGTGAGACACGAGGCTTGATTCTTCTTGTGTTTGTGTAGGGGTATAAGGTTGGAGAAATGGATGGGAGGTGTTTGGGCTAAGGTTGTGGGAAAATGTTTGGCCTTGGGGTAGGGGGAGGCTCTCAAGCGTAAATGGGCAATCATAATACACGTGCCCCGTCATCCCACAAGTCTCACAAACCACAACCGAATAAGGATTGTATCCTCCCATCTGAGCATCAAATTTGATCTCCACATGGTTACACCAAAGATACATGGACAACAAAAATAAGAAAACTAGAGAGGAGCGTCAATAGTACAAGAGAATAAAAAAAAGATAATATAATAGTGGGGGGAAAATTTCTTGGTTATTGAATATATATTTTTTTAAAAAAAGAAAAAGAAATTTTTTTTTGTGTTTTTATGCGTAGTCTAACGAACCCAAGCTAAGCTAATATCAAACCGAACGCCTCCCCGGCAACGGCGCCAAAAACTTGACCGGCGCCCCGTTTACGGTATGGGCGCGGTGTCGTTTTACTGCAAGTGCATGGTTAGTGTAGGGTGCGGGTTTATCGAACTCAGGGAGGTGGATGGCTTGAATGGCTACTAGCCTCGCCTAGGTTGTGTGCTAGCTACGCGGATGATATGGGTGGAAGTGTAGAAATAAAAGAAAGAAATGAAAAAGACACGAAATGAATCCCCGCTAACACGGGCTAGAGCATTCATGACACTTGACATTTGACTTGACCCAGGGTGAGACATTGCCCCAAAAGGTGGTACCTAGCGTCCATGGCCCGATATTCCGGTCGGTGCCAAGCACGCTAGGCCTACCTGATTCCAGACGGTGGGCATTCCCATGTCCATTAACACCTTCCGCAACCGGGAGCATTAAGGCCACAATGATAACTCCCAACACTTCGTCCAAGCCGTTTCCACGCACGAGGACTCGATGTCTACACTAGGGGCGTGAGCTGTGGCTAGGGAGTCAACCGCCAAGTTTATTCCCCCTTGGCCCGACGGTCAGAGGCGGTCTTTCTCCCGCCAATGACAATGAAACACACCCGCGTAACCCTAATGGCCAAATAGGTCAAATGTGATTTCTAGCAATACATCGAAGCGGATCTTGACTGGACAAGCACCGGACCCCAACCCCCAACACAACTAGTGTGTTGCCGTACGAATTGGACCCAGATTGCTAGAAATCCCCATTGACACATTTCATCGAACACATGCCATGCAACCAAGCCAAATGTAACAACCCAAGCATCAATCCTACTCTAACCCGTATTAGGGTTCATCAACACTACTCAATGGTGAGAAACATAAAAATAAGCAACATAAAAGAGATACAAAACGTTCACCATCAAGAAAACTTAACACAATACAAAACAATAGAAAATAGGAGGAAGAAATACTTATCTTGAGTTTGAATCTTCAATCCAATACAAGATTTATTACAATAGAAAACCTAATCTAACCTAATCTAAAACTCCCAAGAAATGGGAGGAAAAGTTGCTAAAAAAATGCTGGAAGAACCCCCCAAGTCGTGCCCCAAAAGTCCAATAAATAACCCTCACAAAACCCAATCAGTTCGGGTCCAGAACTGTCAAAACAGGCCCACCCGATCCGGTGGAAACTCACCCGATCGGGTGGAATAAACAGAGACTACGAAACTGCTGAAATTGACTTCAACCGATCGGTTGGACTCCCAACCGATTGGTTGAAGTGAAATTTCAGACAGTAGCCAATTTCAGCACATAGCTGCGCTCAGAAAATTCCAGAAAAATCTAGAAAAATCGGATTTGGGCATGCGACCTATCGTTGGAAAGCTAACGACGATGCCGACGCTAGAAAATAAGAGATCACCCAAAATCCTTCTGGAATGATAGAAGATCTTCAATGAGTGCATCAGCAGCGTGCAAAGGCGGAAGAAAAGGCCACCCGATCGGTTGAAACATCAACCGATCGGGTGAGCCGCTTGTTGCTTTGGCCATCGGGCTTCGGGAACTTCAACCGGGCGCAGAGGAGAGCGGGTGGCGTGACCGGGTCGTCCTTCGGAGGAATCGGCTACAGATGAACCGATCGGGTGAAGGTCACCCGATCGGTTGGAATTCAGCTCCATTTTCCCGAGAACTCTGTTGGGATGAACCGGTCGGCGAACCGGTCGGTTGACTTTGCTCCTCGCTCCAACTTCAGTCTGGGTCATGCACGCGTGCATCACCCGATCGGTTGGCTGTGTCCAACCGATCGGGTGGGGGCTGAAAAGTGGCAATCTTGGTCGTATGACCCCCTGGATCACGCGTGACTCCTCCCGTTGCTCCGGGGACTCATAATATCGTCGTTTTATGTCCCAAATGCTAGAAATTCCTGCAAAATACCAAAAACACGAAAAAGTGAAAGAAAACAAGAAAACACGAGAAAACGAGTACAAGACGACGGTAAATAACGGAAAAACACGGAAGAAAACGTGCGCAAATATATGAAATATAAACGCACGTCACACATATCCTAACAAAAATAATAGAATTCCCAGATATTATAGAAGATAAAAAACAATTACAAAGATTACTCGGTTGTTTAAATTATGCTGATAATTTTATAAATAAATTAACACACTTAAGAGCACCATTACAACAAAAACGAAAGAAAAATATACCATGGGAATGGACTGAAAAAGATACTATCCATTTAAAAAAAATCTAACAAATATGTCAGCAGATGCCTACACTCACTTTACCCTAAGAAAATGATGCTCTAGTTATTTACACTAATGCTTCAGATCTATATTGGGGAGCTGCTCTAGTAGCAGTAAGGGATAATGAAGAACAATTATGTAAATATAAATCAGGAACTTTTAAACAAGCAGAAATAAATTATCATTCAAATGATAAAGAATTGTTGGCAATTAAAAACAGCATTAAAGGTTTTTATATTTATCTTAATAAACCATTCAAAGTAAGAATTGATTCTGTTACAGCTAAGGCTAGAATTAAAAATAAAATTCATGATATCGATCCCAATAAAAGACTAATTAGATGGCAAGCATGGTTTGCTGAATTTAATTTTGATATTGAACATATTGCAGGTACTAACAATCCTCTTGCAGATACGTTAACAAGGGAAATCATTGCTGCTGATGGAGACCAGTGATATGGATATGACAAAAGAAATATTCCATATGGTAAAAATGAAATCAATCAAAGTAGAAGAAACATTTCAAAGATACCTAGTCTCCGGACAAGAATCAGATAAAGCAGCAATAAACGAATATTTCTCTAATATCATATGCTTATCCATGAATATGATAACAAAATTACAGAGAGAAAAACGTGACAATGAGCTTAAGAAAACAATGTCTATGGAAGGAAGTTCAGCAGCTCCAGTAAAGATTGATATGATACAAAGTCCAGTGCGCTTGGGTAAATTCTATCAATGGATCAGTGAGCAAGTGACTCCACTTCTCTCTGAGCCAAATCCTTATCAAGGCATTTACTCAGCGTATGGCTATGATATTAGTAAATTATATATTCATCCAGAAGCTAGCCCTTATGTAGTTGCCCAACTATATAAGGCTGGACTTATCTATTGCATCTATATAGAAAGCAGTCTTGGTAATCTCAAGGCATTACCAAAACTACAAAAAGCAGTATATGAATATTCCAAAGCAATAAAGCATAGTAATATTTATATTGTATTAAATCAAGTAATTCTAGAAGAGAATGGGATGGCAGTAACCTTCCTACAATTACTATGATAGAATTAAAAATGGGATCAAAGAGATTTGTCCCAAAATTCCAGAAAAATATGTTCCTTATTAATGATGATATGCTTGCTGAGACAAGGGTAAGGCAGCTAAGAGCCCTGTTACAAAGAACATTGGAAGCCCTGAATCTTACTATATGGGTTTATGACTCAGACAAGTATGAGCTTATTTTGACAGTCAGTAAAGCTACAAAGACAGGAGACAAAAGGAAGATTATTAACTTTGTTAAAAGTATCCTAGCCTGGCCAGTGCATCGCAGTGCCTATAAAATTTTCTTGAAAAATATGTCCGAAGAATTGCAAAAGAAATTAATACTGCAAGGGATCAGATGGGAGACTTGGAATCTCAAAGAGATAAGACAAGAAGGAATAGAGACGCAGCAAAATGATTATACTGGAAAAGAAAAAGGGAAGCTCCTCGACATCGAATAAAGTACCTTTCCAAAAGCATATTTCTAAAAGTAAAGTTATCTATATCAAAAGCAGAGGACGACAAAAGCAAAAGGCAAAAGCAAAGAAGACAGCTGGACCAGCTGCCTCAATAACGGAGAATCAACTTTATAAAAAGAAGAGACAGCGGTATGCCACTTTCATAAAAGGACGGACAGCTGTCTTATCACTTCTCTATAGCTACCACCTTACTTGTACTATAAATAAGTCCTAAGAGTGTTGTAAGGGGGCATCGAACATCGACTCCCAGAGTAATCAGTCTTGTTATTGTAAGAGAGAGAGAGAGAGAGAGAGAGAGAGAGAGAGAGAGAGAGAGAGAGAGAGAGAGAGAGAGAGAGAGATCTCCTTGTTTGGGTGCTTGAGTGTTGTAAATTCTCCTCTTGATATAATAAAAATTCTGTAATTTTCAGTACGTAGGAATAATCAAATAAACACAAAGAGTAAACACAAGAATCAAGCAACGACAACCAAAACTTGGTAACACAGTTCGATGCGCACACCTACATCTGCGGGGCCACGCCCAGAAAATCAGAATACTCCACTAAAATAATCAATGAGTACAATCACTAATTATTGCGATTCTATTAGGAGGAACAACCTCCCCCTCAATACAAACCGTGATGGGTGGTCTCTACCAACCCATGGAGTATTCTCGGCAAGCTCCCCTTGCCCGCAAGCTCCCTTTGCACAACCAACTAGATCAACTCCCTTGATCCTACGTGCACAGCCGTCGGCCTCCTCCCGGAGTTCTTCAAAACTTTTTTCAAAAGTTGTTGTAGCTAGCCGCCAATCTCCGCAACCCTTTCAATGCTTCTCGCCCTCAATCATAGAGCGGATAAGGAAGTTTTCTTCGATCAAATCTCAGAAGATTGGCCACCCACAAAATAACTGAACCAAGATCGGAAATGGTTCAGCCAAAAATTCTAAAAATGGCAACAACAATAAGTGGGCAAGATTCTCTCCAACCGATTCTATAACAAATTCTGAGAGATAGCAACTTCCAATTATATCTCCAACAGATCTTCAATTACAGCAATATATACCAGAAAACTTAGAAGAATCTGAAAGGAGATATGAGGAATCAACCTTCAATAACCGCTGAAGACCGTCATTCGATTCCAGCCTTTTGACACAGCATGTTGGACTTTATGTTGTATCGTAACTTTCAACATATCATCCAACATTGTCACCGGACGAGATCTCTCATACCATATTTGCAGATTCATACCTTCAACCACATCGTCAGCAAATCTTATGCGTACCAGCATCCAACAGAGTATCTGGAGAAGATCTAAACAATACTGCAAGATCTGGAACCATTCAGTTAAAAAATCTTCAACCGCACATATCTTCAACCGCACATACCATTCAGTTATGAAACCAACCAGATTTTGTAACCACTATATCCAGGTAAATAACTTCCTTTTTAATGCATAATATCCGCCAATATTTGTAGGATCACTTCGGGTAAGGAATCACATATTCAAGGAACTACCGAATCTATTTCGGGTAAAAAGATTAAAACAAATCTCATGCGGATATTTTTCCCAAAGAATAAGGATCTATTTCTGGTAAATAAAACCAATAAATCTCAGCAACTATTTCCTCTCATCAATTAAGGAACTAACCCGATTCAACAAATATTCTCAGCAAACCTCCACCAATTAAGGAACTAATTCGGGTAAGAAGGAATATAAAAATCTCTCCAAGATATTCCATCAATCAATTCAGGATCCCCAACATTCTATACAGTAAATCAGATCTTAGATCACCACAACAGATCTGTAGACCAAAGCAGCGTTTATGCATACGAATCAAAATTCCAGATCCCGAATGTTGAACATTATATTGAACGGCATTATGTTCAACATTACTGCTCAAACTGCTTAAAAAGACTTCTGATTCCTCAACCAGAAAGCTCCAGATGTAGTGCCACTAATGCTAACAAATATCATCAGAAATTCAACCCTAACAATCTCCCCCTTTGGCATTATGTGGCACAACCAAAGCAAGCACCAACCAAAGCACACAATCTCCCTCTTTGAGCCACAATAATCCAAACCACATTCTCCCCCTTACTAGAATAACCCGAGCAGTGATCACCTCAGAAGAGACAACCAAAAATAGAAAAAGTTTGTCCTCATGACTCTAATACTTTTCAGCAAGCCTCGCGTCTTAAAAAAATTATTCTCCCCCTTCCTGGCTCTCTTATTAAAAAAATCCTCAGGCACAACGGAATAAGAGGAAGAACACTATACCTCACATCAGACAGTAGGGTGACGAATGGAATGATGTCCAGGGTAGAAGTCGAGCTCTGAGGGGCCGAGAAGTAGTTGGAGAGTTGAAAACATCGGCGGTGTTGACAGATGATACATGTGAAGATCCATTGGCACCGACGGAGGAAGAGCAGTGAGCAGAGCGGCGAGATAGCACTCTGATAATTCTGGAGGAAGATTCAGGAGACTTTGACACAGATTGCTCACAATGATTATCAAGGGGAGATGTCGAGTCTGCTGTCATAACATCTGCAGCAACATTGTTCTGAGTTGTATCTAATGTTACAACATTAGTCACAATATGAAGTGTTTTATCTGAAGTTGTAGTGTTCTTGCTGTATAATTCAGACTTTCTGACCCATTGCTTCTTCATCTTCATATCAGGGTGTCTAACATTTCTTCCTTCTGACCAATGTCACATGCGGCTGAAGCAGTTTCTCTCAGTATGGCCTTTGAACTTGCAGTAACTACACACAGAACGACCACCATTTATACCTCTAATCTGCCTCTTCTTTTGATCATGGCCATTGTGTTGACCTATTCTTTCAAGTTCTTTGGTAACTTGACTTCTTCTTTTAGCAGACACATTATAAAAAGCTCCTCTATTGAATCCCACTTCGGTACGATCTCCAGACATCTTACCCATGTTTAAGATATCATCCAGCTTTGCTTTTCCAGAATTCCACTTCTCTAATGTGCATTCAGCTTTCTCTGCCCTGAGAAGAACATTTCCGAAGTTTCTTTCCAATTCTCTACAGTTTCCCTCAGCTTTCAGACATTCGATTTTGACCTCCTCCTTCTCTTTCTTCAGTCTATCGTTCTCCTCGTTCAGGACTTTGTTGATATTGCAGATTTGCATCCATTTCTCAAACATCATCTGGTATGCTGTACGGATATCATTGTCACTAACTTCCTCATCGCTGTCAGCTTCAGAATCTGATTCAGTTGTAGATGTTGTACATGATGTTGTACATATTGTTGTAACATTCTTTCTGACATTTGCAGTTTTTTTCTCCAATGTTGTACTAGCTGTCGCAACATTAAGACCAACACAACTAGGGGTGTACCCATCAGATTGATCATCAAGAATAGCCGTAAAAGCCACATAGTTGCTGGTGTTGTCTTCATTTCCAGAACTTTCTTCTGAATCTTCATCACTCCAGGTACTAGCTAATGATTTCCCCTTTTTCTTCTTGAGGGTATTAGCACATTCGGCCTGTATGTGACCGAAACCTTTGCACTCTCTGCACTGTATTCCTTTACCCTTAATCTCTGGCTCATACTTCTGTGCGGGATGACTGATTGCCTTTCCAGTAGTAGGAAGATACGTCTTGATTCCTTGTTGGCAGATCTGTAATTCTGTCCCTTGTTACTTATCTTCCTCGTCATTCTGTTGAAATTCTTAGTCAGCAGATCAATGTCATCATCAATATCCGAGTCATTTTCAGGCTTAGATTTTTTACTGACTTCGACCTTTAGAGCCACCCCTTTATCCATGTGGTTCGGCTTTAGATTCATTTCATAGGTCTGAAGAGATCCCATGAGTTCATCCAATCTCATGGTGGATGTGTTCCTCACTTCTTCAATGGCCGCAATCTTCACAGAGAACTTATCGGGTAGGGATCTCAAAGTTTTTTCAACCAACTTCTTTTGAGAGTACTTCTTCCCCAATTGAAATGCCTGATTAGATATATCATGCAGTCTCCCATTGAACTCAGCCACAGTCTCATCATCATTCATCCTGATATTTTCAAATTGAGATGCGAGCATTTGAAGTTTAGATGCTCTTACCGTACTAGTTCCTTCATGAATATTCTGCAGTATATCACACGCTTCCTTTGCATACTCACACGTAGAGATTAATTTGAATTGTTCTTCGTCGACAGCAGAAAAAATAGCATTAATTGCTTTAGAATTGTACAAGGCCGCATGTTCTTCAATCCGACTCCAGTCTCTTGCTGACTTGAGGTGTTCTTCGCCATCTTCGTCAATTTCGGTTGGCGGTGTCCATCCTTCACTGACAGCGATCCAGGCCTTCTCATCAATGGACTTAATGAATACACGCATCCGAGACTTCCAGTAAGTGTAATTTGTACCAATGAGCAATGGAGGACGAACAACGGAGGCACCTTCTCGTGTAGCCATGATTTAAGTACTGAAATTCAAGATCACACCCGCTTTGATAACAAAGGAACACGGGTGACCTGCTCTGATACCAATTGTAATTTTCAGTACGTAGGAATAATTAAATAAACACAAAGAGTAAACACAAGAATCAAGCAACGACAATCAAAACTTTGTAACGTAGTTCGGTGTGCACACCTACATCTTCGGGGCCACGCCCAGAAAATCAGAATACTCCACTAAAATAATCAATGAGTACAATCACTAATTATCGTGATTCTATTAGGAGGAACAACCTCCCCCTCAATACAAACCGTGATGGGTGGTCTCTACCAACCCATGGAGTATTCTCGGCAAGCTCCCCTTGCCTGCAAGCTTCCATTGCACAACCGACTAGATCAACTCCATTGATCCTACGTGCGTAGCCGTCGGCCTTCTCCCGAAGTTCTTCAAAACTTTTTTCAAAAGTTGTTGTAGCTAGCCGCCAATCTCCACAACCCTTTCAATGCTTCTCGCCCTCAATCATAGAGCGGATAAGAAAGTTTTCTTCGATCAAATCTCAGAAGATTGGACACCCATAAAATAACTGAACCAAGATCGGAAATGGTTCAGCCAAAAATTCTAAAAATGGCAACAACAAGAAGTGGGCGAGATTCTCTCCAACCGATTCTATAACAAATTCCGAGAGATATCAACTTCCAATTATATCTCCAACAGAGCTTCAATTGCAGCAATATATACCAGAAAACTTAGAAGAATTTGAAAGGAGATATGAGGAATCCACCTTCAATAACCGCTGAAGACCGTCATTTGATTCCAGCCTTTTGACACAGCATGTTGGACTTTATGTTGTATCGTAACGTTCAACTTATCATCCAACATTGGCACCAGACGAGATCTCTCATACCATATTTGCAGATTCATACCTTCAACTACATCGTCAGCAAATCTAATGCGTACCAGCATCCAACAGAGTATCTGGAGAAGATCTAAACAATACTGCAAGATCTGAAACCATTCAGCTAAAAAATCTTCAACCGCACATATCTTCAACTGCACATACCATTCAGTTATGAAACCAACCAGATTTCGTAACCACTATATCCAGGTAAATAACTTCCTTTTTAATGCAGAATATCCGCCAATATTTGTAGGATCACTTCGGGTAAGGAATCACATATTCAAGGAACTACCGAATCTATTTCGGGTAAAAAGATTAAAACAAATCTCATGCGGATATTTTGCCCAAAGAATAAGGATCTATTTCTGGTAAATAGAACCAATAAATCTCAGCAACTATTTCCTCCCATCAATTAAGGAACTAACCCGATTCAACAAATATTCTCAGCAAACCTCCACCAATTAAGGAACTAATTCGGGTAAGAAGGAATATAAAAATCTCTCCAAGATATTCCATCAATCAATTCAGGATCCCCAACATTCTAGACAGTAAATCAGACCTTAGATCACAACAACAGATCTGTAGACCAAAGCAGCGTTTATTGACGTGCGTTTATATTTCATATATTTGCGCGCGTTTTCTTCCGTGTTTCTCAGTATTTTCCGCCGTCTTTTATTTGTTTTCTTGTATTTTCTCGTTTTCTTTCACTTTTCTTTGTTTCTCCATGTTTGCAGGAGATTGCCCGCATTTGGGACGCAAAACAATGATATCATGTGTCCCCGGAGCAACGGGAGGAGTCACGCGTGATCCAGGGGGTCAAACAACGAAGAATACATCTTTCAGCCCCTCACCCGGTCGGTTGGTCATCTCCAACCGATCGGGTGATGCACGCGTGCACCACCCGGTCTCAACTGGAGCTCAAGAGGAAGTCACCCGACCGGTTCACAGGCCGGTTCAACGGGGGCCGATTCTCTGTATTTTCAAGCCAAATTCCATCCGATCGGGTGACTCTCACCCGATCGGTTCATATGTAGCTGATGCTGAGTAGCCGAAGACACGGGCATCCAACCGATCCCTTCACCCGATGGCGCCATGATCCAACCGGTCACCCCAAGAACTCAACCGACCGGTTCATCTGATCGGGTGAATCTCCGCCGTTTTCTGTTTATTATTTGTAACGGATCACCCGATCGGTTGACTTGTCAACCGATCGGGTGGCGTTTTTCTGTGGTTTTGGACCCGATCCGTTAGGGCTCGAACTGGGGGGCTATAAATACCCGATGCTAGCAGACTTTTAAAGGAGGATTCTTCTTGGTTCCTTCTCAGATTTTTTAGGGCTTTTGCCCCTTTCCCTTGTTAGTTTAGATTAGGTCTTTTGTTAAATAAGTCTTGTATTGGATTGACGATTCAACTCAAGATAAGTATTTTCCTCTCTTTTCCTCCATTGTTTGTATTGTGTTTATTTTGCTTGATGGTGAAAGTTTATATGTCTTTTGTGTTGTTTGTTTATATGTTATTCACCATTGAGTAGTTTTGATGAACCCTAATACGGGTTAGGGTAGTATTGTTGCTTGGACATTTACATTAGACTTGGTTGCATGGCACGTGTTCGATGAAATGTGTCAATGGGGATTTCTAGCGATCTGGGTCCAATTCGTACGACAACACACTAGATGTGTTGGGGGTTGGGGTCCGGTGCTTGTCCAGTCAAGATCCGCTTCGATGTATCGCTAGAAATCACATTTGACCTATTTGGCCATTAGGGTTTCGCGGGGGGTGTTTCATTGTCATTCGCGGGAGAAACACCGCCTCTGACCGTCGGGCCAAGGGGGAATAAACTTGGCGGTTGACCCCCTAGCCACAGCTCATGCCCCTAGCGTTGACATCGAGTCCTCGCGCGCGGGAGCGGCTTGGACGAAGTGTTGGGAGATATCATTGTGGCCTTAATGCTCCCGGTTGCGGAAGGTGTTAATGGACATGGGAATGCCCACCGTCCGGAACCGGGTAGGCCTAGCGTGCTTGGCACCGACCGGAATATCGGCCCATGGACGCTAGGTACCACCTTTTGGGGCAATGTCTCACCCTGGATCAAGTCTAATGCCAAGTGTCATGAGTGCTCTAGCCCGTGTTAGCGGGGATTCACGTCGTGTCTTTTTATTTCTTTCTTTTATTTCTACACTTCACTCATATCATCCGCGTAGCTAGCACACAACCTAGTCGAGGCTAGTAGCCACTCAAGCCATCCACCTCCCTGAGTTCGATAAACCCGCACCCTACACTAACCGTGCACTTGCAGTAAAACGACACCGCGCCCATACCGTAAACGGGGCGTCGGTCAAGTTTTTGGCGCCGTTGCCGGGGAGGCGTTCGGTTTGATATTAGCTTAGCTTGGGTTAGTTAGACTACGCATACAAACACAAAAAAAAATTCTTTTTCTTTTTTTTATTTTTTTTAAAAAATATATTCAATAACCAAGAAATTTTTCCCCCACCATTATATTATCTTTTTGTTATTCTCTTGTACTATTGACGCTCCTCTCTAGTTTTCTTATTTTTGTTGTCCAGGTATCTTTGATATTACCATGTGGAGATCAAATTTCGATGCTCAGATGGGATGATACGATCCTTATCCAGTTGTGGTTTGTGAGACTTGTGCGATGGCGGGGCACGTGTATTATGATTGCCCATTTACGGTTGAGAGCCTCCCCCCACTCCAAGGCCAAACATTTTCCCACAACCTTAGCCCAAACACCTCCCATCCATTTCCTCAACCTTACACCCCTCCACAAACACAAGAAGAATCAAGCCTCGTGTCTCTCCTTGAAAGTGCCATGTTTAACCAGTGCCAAATATTACAAAACTTGATGGTACCAATCACCGAGCCGACACCGAGGAGAGGGGATGAAGGAGAGGATATACCCACTTTCATGGTTGAGACCACCATGCCGTCGGCCACCATAGACACATCTCATGCCGATCCCCCATTTTTCCATCACTACCACTTGGATGACGAAGCATTTTTTGATGATGATAGTGAGGATGGGGAGATTTCTCTAGGATCTGTGGGAGAGACTCATTGTCTTGATTTGGATACCCCACATGAGTCCTATGAGAGCAACGAGGAGTTTACAGAGATTATGCATACCGGCGAGGAGGATGTGCGTGAGGACGAGGACACCACGACCACATACGAGGGGTCCGCTCTACACCCACCTCTACAGCCATCTCTGTCACAGCTTCTTCCTTGGTCTGTGGTCAACAATGAGGATGTCATTCAAGACATCGGGCAGATGGAGGAGCATGAGCATATCGTTGAGGAGGATGTGCATGAGGGCTTGGATACGATCATCCACTTCATGGAGCCCGAGCCACATCTACCTCTACCGTCACGCTCCACTTCTTCTGCGGCTGAGCATCTACTAGAGCATATTGCCCCTATTCAGGGAGATTTTCATACTCACTCTCACTCCACATTTGAGTCTCGCTTTTCACGTCCTATTTCTTTAGACTCATATATTTTTGACACGCCATATCTCTCGCAGGACACAGGATCTACTTCCCTTGAGGTATGCTGCGGTGCGTCACTACCTGGAGAGCCACTTCTCATGGAGAGCGAGGACTTGGTCATCGCTAGTACAGAGGATATCGACCCATTCTCAGGGAGTATTCGTCACCCTTTTATTATTTTTCCATCTCATGTTGACGATTATCTCCGGGATACATTTATTTTGGGAAGTAATTTCTTGCCATGGACTAATGCACCTCGTCCTTTGCAGGTCACAGGTGGACACCTACGAGGGATACTTGGAGGTGCATTACTTGGGTCCATTGGCACACGTGGCATAACGCTTCTAGCGGAGCCACAGAAGGAGCAGTTAGAGCAGATACCTGCCCCACTTCAGATCTTGGATCCGCCTATGCTCAGGTGTATCCTAATCCAGTAGTGTAAAAATTTACCGCTTTCTAGTTTAGATTTGAATAATCTCGTCTCCTCTCATTAGCGAGGGGAGCGTATCTAGGATTTTCTTTTGCATCTTAATAACCCATCATGTCATGCCCTTCTATCATTTCACCCCCATCCTCTTCCGAGGAGAATGAGCACTGTCTCTCCTGCATTCTGATTTCTTTCTTTTCCGAGTTTCCCCCTAGCATATCTCTACTTACCCATTGGTCATATCATTTTGCTAGCATTGTCATGTTCAGCTTAGAGGAAATCGACTTTTGTGTGCATGTTTTTGTGTGTCGTTGTTGTGTGTCTGTGTCTATGTGTTCTTTTGTCGTGTTTTATATCTTTTATTTGAGTGTTTCTTTTTCTTTATTTTCTTTAGTTTCGCTCGTGTGTTTTTCGTGTTTTTCATTTTTTTGTGTCGGTGCGTTACTCCCTCCCATTTTCATTGCCCTCCCGTATTCACTACTATTGCATTGAGGACAATGCAAGTTTTAGCTTGGGGGAGTCGCACTTCGTGCGTCATTTGTCTCTTTTTCTTCATTATTTGGGTCGTTTTTCTCCGTCTTTTTCTTTTTCTTTTTCTTTTCTTCTTTTTATCTCTTTCTCCTAGAGATGAACCCTATGATGAATTGCCACGAAAACCACACACGCACCTTGCACAACTTCGATAATCACATTCACTAACCCTAGGCTATCGAGTCCTCTTGCATTTCATGCCTCGCGGGTCCACTTAGCTTTCTTGTGAGTCGTGTGTCGTGACTAGCAGTTGGTTTGCTTCTACTTTGTGATTTTACTTTATATACCTGTCCAGGAATGACCCCTAGATTATCATGCTTCGATTTGAATATGCGGTATTTATTTCTACTATCTGCTTCTATATGCATGCTATATTTGTATCGTATATTACAATTCGCATGTGTCGGGATTCCACAAACAAGGACTTGGATAACCCATTTAGCCTATGCTCTGATTAGCGAGAAATATCTCCTTTGTCCAAGTGTTTAGAATCAGATTTCATTTTTATTTTACTTGGTGCAAATCCCCTCGTCGTGTACCGTTCTCCCACTTGGGAGAGTACACATGTAAATATCCCGATTCCCAAAAATCCAAAAAAAGGAGAAAAGAAAAGAAAAACCCAAAAAGATAAGAAATGAAAAGAAAAGAAAAAAAATACAAATACCCAAAACCCAAAAAAAATTCCAGTGTGAATATTTTCCTACTTGCTGTGAATAAGGGGAAGGCGAGAATTTACACCGAGTGTTCTACTCCACATCTTCTCAACCTCCATCGTTTTTGAAAACACTTGGCATAGGGACCTTCTAGCGATTACCTAGGCTATAGTGTGGTGATTTCCTAGTCCCTAGTTGTGGAGTCCCCGATGCATGATACGCTTCTATTCTTATACTCTTCTCATGCATGCTTGAGCTAATATTCACCACAATTTCAAATTGAATCGATATTTCGGTCTTTCTTTGGGTATGTGTATATGGAGCTTTATTGCACATCGTAGATAGTGACACCATCTGCTAGCACACGACCACACTCACTCGCGCTTCACTGCGTGGGCCCACGACACTTGTTTGGACTCACATTCCTTGGTTTAGTATTGTGTTTTGTCGTATGCTTGCTTCGTGTGGCGTGTTTGATTTTGTTGGCCCTTACGGGCGATCTAGGATATAGAGTTCTCTTTTTCTCTCCTTCTCTCTATTTTCTCCCTCCGAGCTCCTACTCTCACTCGTCTTCCTCGAGGACGAGGAAGAGTTCAGCTTGGGGGATTTTGACGTGCATTTATATTTCATATATTTGCGCGCGTTTTCTTCCGTGTTTCTCCGTATTTTCCGCCGTCTTTTATTTGTTTTCTTGTATTTTCTCGTTTTCTTTCACTTTTCTTTGTTTCTCCATGTTTGCAGGAGATTGCCCGCATTTGGGACGCAAAACGATGATATCATGTGTCCCCGGAGCAACGGGAGGAGTCACGCGTGATCCAGGGGGTCAAACAACAAAGAATACATCTTTCAGCCCCTCACCCGGTCGGTTGGTCATCTCCAACCGATCGGGTGATGCACGCGTGCACCACCCGGTCTCAGCTGGAGCTCAAGAGGAAGTCACCCGACCGGTTCACAGGCCGGTTCAACAGGGGCTGATTCTCTGTCTTTTCAAGCCAAATTCCAACCGATCGGGTGACTCTCACCCGATTGGTTCATCTGTAGCTGATGCTGAGGAGCCGAAGACACGGGCATCCAACCGATCCCTTCACTCGATGGCACCATGATCCAACCGGTCACCCCAAGAACTCAACCGACCGGTTCATCTGACCGGGTGAAGCTCCGCCGTTTTCTGTTTATTATTTGTAACGGATCACCCGATCGGTTGACTTGTCAACCGATCGGGTGGCATTTTTCCTGTGGTTTTGGACCCGATCCGTTAGGGCTCGAACTGGGGGGCTATAAATACCCGATGCTGGCAGACTTTTAAAGGAGGCTTCTTCTTGGTTCCTTCTCAGATTTTTTAGGGCTTTTGCCCCTTTCCCTTGTTAGTTTAGATTAGGTCTTTTGTTAAATAAGTCTTGTATTGGATTGACGATTCAACTCAAGATAAGTATTTTCCTCTCTTTTCCTCCATTGTTTGTATTGTGTTTATTTTGCTTGATGGTGAAAGTTTATATGTCTTTTGTGTTGTTTGTTTATATGTTATTCACCATTGAGTAGTTTTGATGAACCCTAATACGGGTTAGGGTAGTATTGTTGCTTGGAAATTTACATTAGACTTGGTTGCATGGCACGTGTTCGATGAAATGTGTCAATGGGGATTTCTAGCGATCTGGGTCCAATTAGTACGACAACACACTAGATGTGTTGGGGGTTGGGGTCCGGTGCTTGTCCAGTCAAGATCCGCTTCGATGTATCGCTAGAAATCACATTTGACCTATTTGGCCATTAGGGTTACGCGGAGGTGTTTCATTGTCATTCGCGGGAGAAAGACCGCCTCTGACCGTCGGGCCAAGGGGGAATAAACTTGGCGGTTGACCCCCTAGCCACAGCTCACGCCCCTAGCATTGACATCAAGTCCTCGCGCGCGGGAGCGGCTTGACGAAGTGTTGGGAGATATCATTGTGGCCTTAATGCTCCCGGTTGCGGAAGGTGTTAATGGACATGGGAATGCCCACTGTCCGGAACCGGGTAGGCCTAGCGTGCTTGGCACCGACCGGAATATCGGCCCATGGACGCTAGGTACCACCTTTTGGGGCAATGTCTCACCCTGGATCAAGTCTAATGCCAAGTGTCATGAGTGCTCTAGCCTGTGTTAGCGGGGATTCACGTCGTGTCTTTTTATTTCTTTCTTTTATTTCTACACTTCACCCATATCATCCGCGTAGCTAGCACACAACCTAGGCAAGGCTAGTAGCCACTCAAGCCATCCACCTCCCTGAGTTCGATAAACCCGCACCCTACACTAACTGTGCACTTGCGATAAAACGACACCGCGCCCATACCGTAAACGGGGCGCCGGTCATTTATGCATACGAATCAAAATTCCAGATCCCGAATGTTGAACATTATGTTGAACGACATTATGTTCAACATTACTGCTCAAACTGCTCAAAAAGACTTCTGATTCCTCAACCAGAGATCTCCAGATGTAGTGCCACTAATGCCAACAAATAGTAGCAGAAATTCAACCCTAACAAATTCCATGTTTGCAAAACTGTTCAATTACTTTCTGTGAGAAATCCAAACTCTAAATTTCTTAAAAAAGCTTGCTTGAAAGCTTTTAGTGGAGTTTTGCTGGTTGAAGTTCGAGCTACTTCATGGAGCACTGATCAGTACCCAGTGGACAAGGCGTTAGGCGAGGGATAGCCGTGAAGCCGTTGGAGCCAGTGGAATAGTAGGTGTTGGAAGCGTGTTGGGCCTAGACCAGGTAACCATCAAAGATTTCCCTTGGAGATTGCCATTAAGAATTTTATTCTTAGATTTCTTACTCCAGAGTAGTGTAACCTAAAAGTTTTTGGGAAAAATTAAAGTAGTGAAGAAAGATCCTGTTTTGTGGTATCAGAGCCATGGCGGACATTGAACAACTGTATCTTGAATTAAAGGAAAAATTATATGTATTTCTCTTAGCTAAAACTATAGTTGAAACAAAAGAAAAACTATTCGTAATAAAAACAGCAGAACCTGAGTATTCTCTATTTGGTAATATCTTAACTTATAATCAACTTAGATTAACTGCACTTCAGAATTATTCTGAAGATGATAGTATACAAACAATTAAAAATAAATTATATAAAATGGCTAAAAGAATAGGGATATCTGAGGATATGTTACCCCCTACAAATTCTGGTGTTTTCATATAGGCCGAAGACCTCCAATAGAAAACAATAAAATGATAAAAGTAATTGAAACAAAAACACCGTATGATAATATGACAATGGAAGAGTTAGAAAACTTGTGGGATGTAGCTGAGGGTACACAGTTAGGTGACATAGCTATTGCCATGTCTAGGTTATCAATCTTATAGGATATACAACAAAAATCAGAAAAAGAAAACATGAAAATGGAAATAACTACCTCCAATAGTAATGTTACTGCCCAGTCTAGACCTAAGCCAACAACGTCACAGACTAGACCTAAAATTGAAACTACCATACAAATAGAAAATGAAGATATATAGTCTGAATATAGATTTCCAAAAAAGGAAAAACCTTATAAAACATATACTTAATTGTATAAACCAAAAGAAAATCCTCTACAAGAAAGGCATAGACCAGTATTAAATCTAGATTGTGCTAAAAACACAATAGATTTAATAGATGCTTGGGCTGGGGACTTACAGACCCTAAGGATAACTAAAAAGATTGAAAATTCAATAGACATGTTATGAATAATAGAAAATACCTTCATAGGTAATGTTAAAAATTGGTTTTCAAACCTCACGAAAGAAGCTAAACAGTTAATAAATACTGGATCAAATAACACGTTACCACTCCTAGATCCATTAAACTTAATAGAATCTTATAAAAAGATATTAAAAACTGAATTTGATGGAATACCATTTGAAAATGAAAAAATTATTGAAGATGAAAAAAGACGCGCAAGGATTAAACTTGCAAATTTAGCGATATGTGATCTTAAATACTTAGACGAATACAATTGTGAATTTGCTAAGTATTACTATGCATCAGCAACTGATGCATGAACTATAGAAAATGTACTAGCACTATACTTCTTAAAGCTTCCACCCCCTTAGGGAGAAGACTTAGCTGAAGAATATGAAAAAATTCTAAAAAATAATCCTGAAGAATTCCCATCATTAGGATTACAAATGAAATTCACAAAAGATAAAATTGCATATTATTATGCAACAATCATTAATAGGAAGTGCAAGACAATATACCAAACAAATGGGACTATCATGTAGTACTTCTGATATGGCAACATAATGGGGATGTTATCCTAATAAAAAGAAGTATAAAAGGTTTAGAAAATATTTTAAGCCTAAGAAATTTAAAAAACATAAAAACTGTGACTTTAAAAAGAAAAGATTTGTCAAAAAGAAAAATCCCAACAATAAAAAGGATATGGCTAAAAAGGTATGCAGATGTTGGTCCTATAACCAAGAAGGCAACTATGCAAACGAATGTCCAAAAAAGACAAAATATACTAAAATAGCTGTGAAAGCATTTAGATTATTCTCTGATGAATTAGAACCGATAAGTGTTGAGGAACTATATGAAAATTCTTCTTCTGAAGAAGAAATCTATGAGTTAAGATCAGAATCTGATTGCGAATCAGATAGTGAGGATGAGAAAAGAAACAGATGTAAGACTTAACATGGTAAATGTAAAAATGTTAAATATAAAAGAACATAATTTTGCTAAAACATATAATGAAAAAATTGAAAAGATTATCAAAACACCACTACCATATGATATAATTAAATTTGAAAATCCTAAAGAAAAGAAATCAGATAATAAAAGACATAAGAATAAAAAGATGATTCCTTGTGAATATATTTTTAGTCATAAAGAATACAAAGTAATGAAGAACAGACAAAATACAGTAATTAGAAAAAGAAAGATGGTAGATTACAGATATTTGATTGAGAAGAATATAATGCACAAACATATATGGATGCATTAAGAAAAAATACAATAGTAAAAGTAAGAGAACCTAAAGAAATAGTCTCCGATATGTCCTCTGAGAGTGATATATCAGATACAAACTCTGAAGATAATTAAGAGGCTCTAGAAAATGAGTTTAACACCATACTCAATGAAAATACATTAGAAGTTCTTAAAATGGAAACAGAGATAACAGAAGTCTCTGAAAAAATGGATATAAGAGATGATGAATCAGGGTATGAAGAATCTATACAGTTAGATCAATAAAAATATCAACAGATTCAAAAAACAAAATTTACATTATCACTAGGAACATGTTATGAGATGCCTTTAATAAGATATATATCCAAAGAAAAATATATTATTAGAATCTTAGAACACCTTATAGATGTTTATACTATGAAAGGAGAAATACATATCAAATTGATTACACAACAAATTATGAAATCTGAGAAAGAAAAATTCTCAGCAGAATTTAAGAAACAAGCTAAGTGGCTACACTTAGGAGGTATTGAGTTAATATTCAAAGCTGCATTTAGAAAAGGAATTAATGTTCCATGTACATTCTGGATATCAGATGATAGAATTTTACATGATGCTAAAGATGCCTTGATAGGCATTATAAGAGGGAACTTTGCATATCAAATAATAAAAATGAGAATAGTTCCCGACTTTGCCATAGCATTATCTGATAAAAATATTGACTTAGGAATAACATTATATCATAAGTTTGATAGATTAGAAATACCACCCGGTAGTGTTGGTATGTAGTATTACAGCATGTCTAGTAAATGCATACTCTAGTAGACATCACATAACTAATAAAAAAGTAAAAGAAAAAAGTATTAGCATTCCTAAACCATTTGATGAAATTTGTGAGGTAATCCCCCGCCAAAAGAATTAACACTAGAGGAAATTGAATATCCACAAGAGCTAATTTTAAATAGAAAGAAGAGATTACTTACACAACCTATTGTACAATCTCAAAGTAGAAATTCTTTTAGAATAACATATGAAGAAGGAGATAGTAGCAAGTCCAAAAATACATCTCAGAGAAAAGATTTAGATATTGGAAAATTAAATTTGCTAGAATCCAATAAACAGTTGTACATATTAGGCTTTATAGATAATAAAGAAGTTGTTGTTCTCATAGATACAGGAGCAGCAAGTTCTCATATCAACTTTTCACTTGTAATAACATATCCACAGAAAGATACAAACCAAACTTATAAATACATAGATTATTTTGGACAAGTACATATCTTAAACAAAAGTACAACAGTAAGACTTGTACTTCCGGATTGTCATGGTAAAATCTTGCAAATAGAAACAGAAATGTTAATAGATGATAAGATACCAAAGAATGAAATTTTATTAGGTATGAATTTCATAAACAAATACACCATCACAATACAACCAACGTATATTAAAATAGATCAATATGAATTTCCATTATTAAACAAAGATAATATTAAAAAGGAAAATACTACTTCACCTTATTCTACTTATATTGAAGGAATCTTAGAGCTACCTTACTATCAAGCTATAACTTTACATGCGTATATAGATACAAGATCTGAAATTTGTCTATGTAAAAAATACTTATTACCATCTACATGGTGGATAAATGATGGACAAGCTATTATAGCCTTAGATATTCAAGAAAAGGAAATTAAATATGAGGAATATGCTATTAATGTACCCTTTACAATAGGACACATTAAAATTAAAATGCCAAGAGTATGGGCTAGTAATGTACAAGGTCCTGACATACTACTAAGAAATGATTTCTGTCTTACATATCAAACCATGACACAGTTGAACGAACACATTATCTTTACCACACCCTGCGGAACTCCTATACTTGCAACAAGATTAAAACTGGCTTACACTATTTCATCCACTTATCAACCTGCGCCAGCTCAGCGTGGTGATATCTCCCAAAAAAATTGGTAGTTATTACTGTGCAGTAACATTACTACTGGGCAGTAACATTTATTTGTATAGTGAGATTAAATTAAAAGAAGAAAGATCCTAATAAAATAATTAGAGTCAGACCTATGAAATATACACTAGAAGAAAGATCCTGTTTTGTGGTATCAGAGCCATGGCTGAAATTTGATCGTAAATACTTTCTGAAATATCTCTTCTGCTCTTATTGATTCTGTTTTAATCATATGGAATATTTCCTTTATTTGGAATTAAAGTAGTGAAGAAAGATCTTGTTTTGTGGTATCAGAGCCATGGTTGAAATTAAACAGGTCTATCTTGAATTAAAGGAAAAATTATCAGAATTTCTCTTACCTAAAACTATAGTTGAAACAAAAGAAAAACTATTCGTAATAAAAATAGCAGAACCTGAGTATTCTCTATTCGCTAATATCTTAACATATAATCAACTTAGACTAACTGCATATCAGAATTATTCTGAAGATGATAGTATACAAACAATTAAAAATAAATTAGATAAAATGGCTAAAAGAATAGGGATATCTGAAGATATGTTACCCCCTATAATATCTGATATGTCCTTATGGTCTGTAAGTCCACAGCCCAAGCATCTATTAAATCTATTGTGTTTTAGCACAATCTATACTATTATTGATATAGAGTTTATTCTATGAATCCAGTTACTCCCCCCAAAAAGATTAATCAAAATTTAACATTAATTTCCCGTTTAATCAAAACACACATGCCTCTTCCTCTTGTCAAAAGATGCATTAATTAGAAACCTAATCTAATTAAACATATCCCCTACTAATCCTCTTAAGAATCAGCAATGTCTTCTTCCCTGTAACTGCAACCCCATCATCTCCTGTAAGAAAACCCTTCAGCAACCAATTTTGCCAGAAATCAAACACATCCCTTCTCATTGATCAAATAATTTAGCCCCCCCAAACAAATCAGCCCCAAATTTTAGAAATCACCCAACTTCAGAACTCTTTCAACCAACTCAATCCCCATCAAATTCTTCCCAAAATCAAATTCCCAAACCCTCCACCAACTTCACCAAAATCTGAATCAAGGGGGGAAATCTGAAACAAAACTTCAGATTCTTACAGAACTCAGATCTGAAAACAATACTTCAAATCAAACCATTTTGCAAATCCCTCTTCTCATCTCGTTGAAGGCCGACCCCCACCTCTCCCCTCGCCCGAAGGCCGCACGAGCCACCCGCCGGGGCTGCATCGCCTGCTGCGAGCCACCTGCAGCCGCCGAAAACCGTCGCTCGCGTCGGAGAGCCGCCGGCTAACCCCAACTCCCCTTGCGTGAGTCTCCCTTCTCCCCTCTCCCCGTGCGTGACTTTTCCCCTTGAGTGCGTGACCTACAGCAAGAACAAAAAAAAGAAAAAATTGACAGAGGAAAGAAGAAGGCAGGTAGACAAAGAGAGAGAGAGAGAGAGAGAGAGAGAGAGAGCGTAAAGGGATATGGTTATTATATGTTAGAGGGATAGGCGTTATTAATTTGTGTAGGTTGGTAGTACTATTAAATATAATATTAACCTTACCATTAGCTTATAAGTTGGTATTAGCAGGTTGTTAAGTATTAATTTGAAAATTAACTTGTTAGTATTAATTTCAACAAGTTAGTAGTTGTAAACAATGTTGGGATAATAACATTAGAAGTTAGAAATATAAGACTTATCATGTTAGTATAAGAATGCTATAATAACAATATTATACACGTATTGTTTAAACAATCAATTAGGATTAAACTAATCGTTTAATATTAACATCCAATGTCGCAGGTATATCTCGCCTTCCGTTGCTAGCTATTGGACACCCAGAAATGCTTCGTTCAGGCAAGTATTTATTGTATTTGAATTTGAGACAACTGCTAAAAACTAACACAATCATCATTTTAATATGCTCATATTTTATCTATTGTAGCTGACTTAAAACGGACTTTTCATGTAAATAGTCCCTTGATAAAAGAACAATTTTCTCTGCATATTATCAATTGAACCAAAACGGGACAGAGGGTAGGACACAACCCTCGAAACATAATGAGAACCCATCGATTACAGATGGAGAATGAAACTAGTTGGTGACTGGTTATGGCACTTGGGTGGAGTTGGTCCTTAGTAGTAGGGTTTGTAGATGTAGCTTGACCACCTTACGGCTCCCTCCATAACCACACCAATGGAGGTAAGCAAGAAGGCGTCACGATAAACCCCCGATGATGGGGTGCATCAAGTACATACTACTAACCCGGACATGGACTTATCACGAGCACAATAAATGAAACATACAACTGTTTTACTTTTGAACTACAAATTCATATATGCTCATACTTTACTTTCTAACTTTTTCATAAATATGTACTAACGCTTTTTGTTCCATTGCAAGTTGTTCTTAATTCTTTTACTTTAAATATCTTGCCGAGCTACTCGCTGACATATATTTCATGTGTTTGTGAAATATATGTTTGGTTCAGAGACTGATTACTTTGCAGACCCCGCTTTTAGGATCCTACCTTAGAGGTGGACCCCGCTGATCAGAGTTACTAGGACGCTGAGGTCCTCCCTACTGAAGACTAGAAAATTGTTTCAATCTTTATCTATTTAGTTATATTTGTCATTTTCAGGTGTGTTTGCTTTCAGCAGATTGTACGGCCATGCTATGCCTAATGTCACTTTGTGTACTTTGCTTTAAAAACGCTGGAATAAAATTTGCAATAAATATTTGTGATGTTTCTAAGAAATTCGCATGCACGGACCTGCTTGCTAAATAACGCTTATTATGCTTAAGTCAAGGAAGGAAGAAAAAAGTACTCCTTCTTTGCTTTAAGCACATGCGGACCCGCTCACGTTCTCGCTCCCAAGTACAATGGGAAGCGGGACATTACAGGTTTTAGTGATGGCCCACGCAGGTCTTCTTCTCCTTTTGCACTAAGCGAGACGCTTCAGAAACAGTATAGATATTATTACTTACCAGCTCGTTTAAATAAATTTGTACACAAATGTTTACGTTTTCTGTTTACAGCATGGCAAGAAGGCATAACACTCACAATGGGAATGGAGTCAATGGGAACGGTAATCCCGACATCAATGAACTCCTAGATGTTATGAGAGACATGCTAGAGATCCAGCAGCAGCTGATTCAGCAAGGACAAGTTGCGCCACTTGCACCACCGCCTCCTCCTCAAGCTACACCCGGAGCCAAGAAATTTCGGGAGCTGAACCCGAAGAGCTTCTCGGGAACAGAAGGACCGATAGGAGCTGAAGAATGGGCCAGGAGTACGGAAGACGACATGAGTCTTTCCCGTATTGATCAAGATGAATGGGTTGAAGTCGCCAAGAAGCAACTGACGGGCAATGCACGAAACTGGTGGGACAGGGCAGAAGCCCATCAGGTTAAGCCCATCAACTGGGCCATGTTTCGAGAGTGTTTCAACGCTCAATATTTTCCTCTATCCGCTAAGAGGGAACTGCATCAACGCTTTGTTAATCTGAAGCAAAGCAACCAGATAGTTGATGAATAGGAGACGAAATTCCCTATGCTCAGTCGATTTGCACCACACCTGGTGGAGGATCCTGAAGACTGCACGAATCAATTTCTCCAGGGGCTGGACCTGGATATTCAGGGTTCGATGTCTTTAACGAACCCAACCACACTTCAGGGAGTATTGGACACTGCCAGGGATTAAGAACGTGTTCAGAGGCGTAGGAAGGCGTTTCAGATCGGAGGAAGTAGACGTCCATCAGAGCCACCCATGGGCAACCTCAGGACTACTCAGACTGTTTAATTCAAGAGGCCTGCTGCTCCTGTCAATAATCGACCTTAGATGGTATGTTTTCACTGCAAGCGAACTGGACATCTCAGGAAGGACTACAGAGAGCTGCTGAACCAATGCCTGATATGCGGATCATCTGCACATGCCACCAGGGACTGCCCTCGCCGCACCAATAATTCGATGACCACTGGACCTTCTGGACCTGTTCAGCGTGGAGCTACAGGACCGAACCAACGCGGACTACCTCTGGCTCCATAGCAAAGAGATTATGTCAGGCGAGGTAGAACCAGCCGAAGCGACATGCATTTACCATGACTGCCGCAGAGGCCAAAACTGATGAACAAGTGATCTCGGGTATTACCTACACTATTCTTTTTATATGCTTATGGTATGTTTATATATGTGTGTTCGATTTATTTGCCCTTAGCTATGGTGTTTTTCTACATTCTAGGTGTTATCTTAGTAGCCTCTCATCCGGCTCTATCCCTATTTGATTCTGGAGCCTCTCACTGCTTCATATCCCGAGGATTCGTAGAGAAGCATTCTATTTATATTGAACCTCTACCAAATTGCTGGAACATCACTACTGGGAGTGGAGTAATGAAAACTTCTAGTGGCTGTCGATCTTGCCCTATAGTGATCTGTGGACACGAGTTGTTTGCAGATTTTATGATAGTCAACATACCAAACTTCGATGCAACATTCGGCATGGAATGGTTAGGAGATTTCTACGCTACCATCGATTGTCACAAGAAGAAGGTAGTGTTCGAAATCCCTGATCATCTGATGTTTGAATTCGCAAACTGAGACCATGGACCTATCAAGTTTCAGACCAAGCTGAACGAAATGATCATTGCATCAATGTTAGTCAAACCCGAGAAGCCTAGAGTGGTTCGAGATTTTGAGGATGTATTCCCTGAAGATATTTCATGATTACCACCTGATCGAGCTTTGGAATTCACCATCGACCTTCTATCGAACACTCAACCAATTTCGACGGCACCTTATCGTATGGCTCCGGCTGAACTGGAAGAACTTCGAAAACAACTTGACGACCTGCTGCAGAAGGGATTGATACATCCCAGTGTATCTCCTTGTGGGGCGCCAGTTCTTTTGGTCAAGAAGAAAGATGGGACAAAAAGGATGTGTGTGGATTACCAAGAACTGAATAAGGTAACCATAAAGAACAAGTACCTGCTTCCACGTATTGACGACATCTTCGATCAACTTGGCAGATCGCGAGTATTCTCTAAATGGATCTCCGAAGTGGTTATCATCAAGTGAAGGTCAGAAGTGAAGACATCCCGAAGACGGCATTCCGGACCAAGTATGTGCACAAATGTTTGTTCATGAACCTTATGAACTTGATTTTCTATGAGTTCTTGGTTAAGTTCGTTGTGATCATCATCGACGACATCTTGGTCTACTCAAAGAATGAAGAAGAGCATACCAAGCATCTACGGATTGTATTGCAAAACCTTGCGACATCATCGATTATATGCCAAGTACAGCAAGTGTGAATTTTGGTTAGACCGAGTCGCCTTTTTTGGGCATGTGGTATCATGAGACGGTATTTTTGTTGATCCAAAAAAGATCAATTCAGTCAGAAATTGGCGACTCATTGATCAGTTTCTAACATCCGAAATTTTCTCGGATTGGCTGGCTATTATCGTCGATTCATCAAGGACTTTTCAAAGATTGCTGAGCCTATGACTCGTCTGACAAGGAAGGATATCAAGTTCATCTGGTCCGAAGCATGTGAGAAAGCATTTGAAGAATTGAAAGCTAAGCTGAAAACTGCACCAGTTCTGGCCATACCAGACAGGACTGGAGGATTTGAAGTGTATTGTTACGCATTTGGCAAGGGTCTGACGTCCCCCGCATTTTCACGCGCGACGGGCGCACGCTATGTGTAATTGGGGGCGTGAGATTTAAATATTTGTAACCGCAAGCGCACGGTGTTGTAGTGTGGCTTGGGGATCAAACTCAGGGAGGCGTGGTTGTGCTTGTGTCAAAAAGGATCAAAATCACCCCATGGGCGAGCTAGCCCGAATCGAATGATGAGTTGTCACGGAAAATGGAATGCGAGGGATAAACAATATGAAGGGAAACCCGGGACTTCGGTTTCCACCCTATCGTGTGATTCTTGCCGATACGGCCTACGGGTAGGATAACAATCGGAATTAGGGTCTAATGGTGAGACGTTGCCTCTAAGAGTGATACCAGCGTCCCATGGGCCCGATATTCCTGTCGGTGCCCAGGATGATACACCGGACTTCCCGGGTTCGGTCAGTGGGCATTCCCATGTCCATTAACACTGACCGACTCCGGGAGCACTAAGATCGCAACGATAACTCCCAACGTCTCGTCCTGCCGCTCCCGCGTGCTAGGATTCGACGTCTACGCTAAGGGCGTGAGCTATGGCTAGGGAGTCAACCGCCAAGTTTATTCCCCCTTGGCCCAATGGTCAAAGGCGGTCTTTTTCCCGCCGATGACAATAAAACACCCCGTGTAACCGGTAGATTCCTAATCCCTATCGATTTCCTAGTCCTATGGATGCATCGGGGAGAACCCACGAAGGGGTTTCCACCAAAATCCCAGATTTGGGAACTACTCACACATATTTACTAAAAAGAAATCTAAATCAAAATCGACCGTTAGAAACATGATCAGGCGATTGAAAAGTAGTAAGAGCAATGCAATTAACACTATATTAAAGTTTAACGAAGATCAGACAACTTACTAATATCTGGAAAATTACAACCATCAAGAGAGAGAAAAAACAGCAAAAATAACAACTCCCATTTCTGGAAAACCTAGGGGTCATATATATAGAATACGATATCACCCGATCGGTTGACAAGTCAACCAATCGGGTGACCTGCTTCGTTTCTTCGGCAGTTCAGCACGGGACTTCACCCGGTCGCACGGCACGGTCGGTTGAGGGTTGAAGCTGATCGGTTGGATCTTCGTGCCGTCGGGTGAACCGGTCGGTTGAGCTCTCCGTGTCTTGGCGTCGGAGAATTGGCTACAGGTGCACCGATCGGGTGAAGGTCACCCGATCAGTTGGCATTCAGCATTAATTTCCAGAGAGTTGGGGCGTTGTGAACCGGTCTCTGAACTGACCGGTTGACTTTCCGCTCGCTTCAGCTTGTGTCCGGGTGGTGCACGCGTGAACCACCCGATCGGTTGGAAGTGATCACCCGGTCGGGTGAGGGGCTGAAAGATGCTATCTTCGTTATTTGACCCCCTGGATCACGCGTGACTCCTCCCGTTGATCCGGTGACTCATGATATCATCGTTATATGTCCCCTACACCGGAAACTCCTGCAAAATACAAAAAACACGGAAAAGTGAAAGAAAACAAGAAAACACGGGAAAACGAATACGAGACGGCGGAAAACAACGGAAAAACACAAAAGAAAACGTGCGTGAACATATGAAATATAAACGCACGTCAAAATCCCCTAAGCTGAACCCTTCCTCGTCCTCGAGGAAGACGAGTGAGAGTAGGAGCTCGGAGGGAGAAAATAGAGAGGAGGAGAGAAAAGGAGAAAACAAAAATCCTAAATCGCCCGTCAGAGCCAGCAAAATCAAAAACACACACCAAGCTAACAAACGCCAAATCACAACACTAAACCGAGGAATACGAGTCCAGACAAGTGCCGTGGGCCCACGCCATGAAACGCGAGTGAGTGTGGTCGTGTGCTAGCAAATGGTGTCACTATCTACATTGTGCAATAAGCTCCATATAAACAAATCCAAGAAATGACCCAAATATCGATTCGATTTGAATTAAGCGGTGAATATATGGCTCAAGCATGCAAGAGAAGAGTATGAGAATAGAAATGCATCATGTGTCATGGACTCCACAGCTAGGGGCTTGGACATCACCACGCTATCGCCTAGATAATAGCTAGAAATTCCCTATTCCAAGTGTTTTCGAAAGCGACGGGGGTTGAGATGATGTGGAGTAGAACACTCGGTGCAAATTCTCGCCTTCCATTTATTCTCGGTAAGTAGGAAAATATTCACACTCATAATCTTTTTTTTGGGTTTTGGATATATGTATTTTTTGGCTTTTTGGCTATACAATTTTCTCTTTTCTTTTCTTTTTGGGTTTTTCTTTTCTTTTCTCTTTTTTTTGGGTTTTTGGCTATACACCTGTGTACTCTCCCAAGTGGGACAACGGTACACGACGAGGGGATTTGCACCAAGTAAACAAAAAAAAAGAAGTCAGATTCTAGACACTTGGGCAAGGGAGATATTTCACTAATCAGAGCGTAGGCTAAATGGGTTATCCTAGTCCTAACTGTGTCATCCCGACACATGCGAAATGAAGCATACGATATATATATTCATGCATACAGAAGCAGATAGGATAGGCAAATACTGCATATTCAAATCGAAGCATGATAATCTAGGGGTCATTCCTGGACAAGTATATAAAATAAAATCACAAAGTAGAATCACACCTAACACTAGTCACGACACACGACTCACAAAACAAAAAAAAAGCAAAATGGACCCACGATGCATGAAATGCAAGAGGACTCGCCTTCCTAGGGTTAGTGAATGTGATTATCGATGCCATGCTAGGTGTGTGTGATTTTGTGGCAATTCATCATATGGGGTCATCTCTAGGAGAGAGCGAACAAAAGATGAGAAGAAAAAAAAGAAAAACACGATGGAAAACGACTCAAAAACGAAGAAAAAGAGCACAAATGACGCACAAAGTGCAACTCCCCCAAGCTGAAGTTTGCATTGCCCTCAATGCAATAAAAGTGAATACTGGAGGACAATGAGTATGGGGGGAATACGCACAGACACAAAAAGACACGAAAGACAAGAAAATCACACAAATGAAACTGAAAATAAGAAAAATCACACCACACGACATATACACAAACACACAAAGAAAAATGATACACGACAGCGAACAGAAAGATTTGACCTCCCCAAGCTGCGGTAAAGCAGGGCCCCGCAAAGACAGATGGGCACGAAAAATAGGGGGATGCAAAAACTGGATGGGAAAATATCAAGCAGAGGCACCACCTTCTGGGGGTGGTGATGGGGCCCTGTGCTTAGGACCAGGAGTGGTGGGGGGTGGGACGTGAAGCTCGAAAACATCGGGTGAGTCAGTACGAATGTGACAAATGAGGATTTGAAGGACGGGTAGGTCACGCTCGACTGACTGCAGAGTAGCCTGACCACCAACTCCCGCTAGGAGGAGCATGGACATGAACCGGTCAGCTTGGTCGTCGTCATGGAATGACACCTGATATTCGGTATCGCCAATGTAAACGGGGTCAGAGTGGCGTGGGGTGGTGGATGAATTGGTGGTGGTGGTGGGTTGGGTGGGGGATTGTGTGCGACGAGTGCGCCGGGTAGGTCTAGGGTTGGACGTGCTGTCGTTGGTGTGTTTAGCACGGCGAGGAGGCATTGTGCAGGAGTTGTGTGTGTGTGAGTATATGCAAGAGACGATGAATACACACTAAAGCAGGCAATCGAGCAGAATGAAATTCAAGGGCAAAAATATAAAATTGAGCTAAGGAGCGAAGTTACCCAATAGAGATGAAGATATTTGCTAGTAGATGTCCCAACGCAACCCAATAGGAACAAGTTTGAAGCCGCGGTAACTCCTTTCAGCAAGTTTCGAAAATGGGGGGTTTTGGGCGGAAGTTAGGGCTTTTGCGGGGGTAGAATCAATGGGAGAGGGAGAGGGATCGATGGAGAGATGGGGAAAGTGAGTGGATGGATCGATTGGGGGGGTTTGTGACCGGTGGAGAGGAGGGACGAGGTCGGGCAAGGGAGAAAATTTGACACGGCGAGAGAGAAGTCGGGAACGGGCGAGAAAATGAACGGGTGGGGGGGGTTTATTTATAGGGTTTAAGTCGAACTGATCGGGTGAGTTGTCACCCGATCGGTTGACTATTAGGTCGAGATTCTTAGCTGAAGAGACACTACAGGCGAACCGGTCGGTCGATAACTCACCCGATCGGTTGGTCACTCCACAAATTTTCCTGAGGGTTTGGTACAGCTCACCCGGTCTGTCAGCCGATCACGCTTCCTATCAACCGATCGGTTGATCATTTCCTAAAAATTCCCGAGACTTCAGCCCCAGTTCACCCGGTCTGCCAACCGGTCTCGCATATCTTCACCCGATCGGTTCGTTGAGTGACTGATATGGCCAGCAGCTGATACATCCCAACCGATCAGGTGAGTTATCAACCGATCGGTTGGGGCCTTGTTTTCTGCAAAAGTCCACAAATGGCCTAAGTCCCTCAACGGAAGTTCTTGCGGCTGGATTTATTTATTAAAATAGATGAAATAAAGTTAAATATAATCCTAAAATGGAAAAAAAAGTTTAGAGCATGGGTTGCCTCCCATGAAGCGCTTTTGTTTAACGTCGTTAGCTCGACGCCCATAGATGATGTTCAAGGTGGGCGATACGGGTGATGCCCAAAGTCTGGCATCGCATCAGCTCCACAGCTGGTAGCTTTTAGTGTAGTCGGTGGCAACAAGAAAACTTGTTCGACGACTCTCCCTTTGTTGACAGGGTTCAGGGGCTTCTCCCTCATATTGGCGTCCACCGCCACTCGTCTAAGGATCCGGACCTCATCCCCGGTGAGCCCCATGGGCTCTTTGCCTTTTCTCCTCGTAGGAGGAGCTCCCTGAAATCCGGGAGGGATCATGTGTGCCGCATCCGCTATCCCAGTAACATCATTCTTCTTCAGGTTGACTGGTTCTTCTGAGTCCCCTAAGCTATCGGGGGGATTTCTTGAAAGAATTTCCCAGGAGATTTCCTCCACAGCTCTCTCTTCTTCAAACTCCAGCACATTGCATCTTGGATCATCCGGGGGATCGGGGTGCTTCATTGACGACCCCAAGTCAAACTCGACTTTTTCGCTGACGACGTTCAGGGAAAGATTCCCGTTCTTCACATCAATAAGAGCGCCGACAGTGGCCATGAAAGGCCGTCCAAGGATAATAGGGGTGTGCTTATCTTCCGGCATGTCCATCACAACGAAGTCCACAGGCACATGCATCCCTCTAACATTGACAGGGAGGTCATCTACAACACCCACCGGATACTTTACCCAACGGTCTGCAAGCGGTAGGGTCATTCTGGTGGGCTCCAAGTCGCCCATTCCTATCCTCTTATATAACGACAAGGGCATCAAGCAGACTCTCGCTCCAAGATCAACGAGCGCACGATGTATCTTTACCTCCCCGATCACGCAAGGGATAGAGAAGCTCCCTGGGTTTTTAAGCTTAGGAGGGTTTGCTCGCTGGATAAGAGCACTACATTCTGCCGTCAAAAAGACCTTCTCCTTTCTAGAACCCTTTGTCACCAAATCCTTGAGGAATTTCATGTAGGATGGTATGGTCTCTATATCTTCAAGGAAGGGGATTTGCAAGCTTAGATCTTTGACCATGGCAAAAAATTTGACATACTTCTCGTCTATTTTGGCTTGGACTAGCCGTTGTGGAAAAGGCACAACGGGCTTGAACACTCTGAGTTTTCCTTCCTCATTCTTTTTCTTCTCCTCTTCAGGAACTCCCTCCGGAGTTGTTGGCTTTGGCGACGAAGCACCGGTGTCATTCAATTTTTCAATCGGTCGCTCCACGACCAATGGTGCTTCTGGTTCCTTTCGGGGCACTCTTGTGGGGATTTGTGTTCCGCTCCTCAAGACGATAGCGGTCATGTTCGCATGCTCGTGCGTGAGTGCCAAGGTCTGATTTGCTCCCCTCGGGTTCACCTCCGGTTGTGGCGGCAATAAGTTTTGCGACCTTGAAAGGTTCGCCACTTGTAACCCCAGCTGGGTTACTTGGTCCGTGAGAGCCCGGTGTCCCATTTCCAGCTTCAAATTTATCTTCTCCTGGTTGGATATATATTGAGTCAAAAGGGACTCAACCGAAGAGATGGCCCTCTGTTGGCCGTATTACTGTTGTTGCTGAACAGGTTGCTGATTGCTGGGAGCATATTACTGATATTGTTGTGGAGGTTGCTGTTGCTGAAACTGATGCTGCTGAGGCCTAGTCGGCTGATATATCTGTTGTTGCTGCTACTGAGGCGGCAGCGGCTGATACGGTGCCCGGTAACTATGGTTAGGGTGGTTTCGGTTGTTCGGAGAGTAGGCCGGGTTGGAGCTAGTCTGTGGTGGATACGGTGCATTTCCCATAGGATTGTAGAATAGTGCGCTCGCTTGGTCCAACGGTGGTGAGATGTCACCACCGTCGAATTCTCCAAAGACTTCGGCTTCCACCGCCGCAATGTGTTGTGTACCGCCACCACCGGCTCCTACCATCAATGCGGAGATCTGGGTCGACAGCAAGTCAAACTTGCTGGATAATTTGTCGACGTCCTCGACCCTGTGGATACCCCCAGATCTAGGTGTGGCTCTCTCGTCACACCACCGCTCATTGTTCAATGCCATATTCTCAAGAATTTGTCCGGCATCTTCCTTACTTCGGGACATGAAGGACCCTCCAGCCGCGGTGTCCATGGAAGATTTCAAATCGTCCCTCAATCCATTATAGAACAGATTTATGATCTACCACTTGTGGAGCTCATGGTGGGGACATCTTCGCTGCATTTCCTTATATCTCGTCCAAGCTTCATGCAAGGACTCGTGACTGGCCTGGGAGAAGGAGGAGATCTCACTCCTCAGCTTCATGGTCTTCCCCGGAGGAAAGAACTTTGTCAGAAAAGCGTTTGAAATCTTCTCCCAGGTGTTGAATGTGTTTGGGTCCTTCCCCCTAAGCCACAGCTTGGCCTTATCTCTCAAAGAGAAGGGGAATAGCTTCAATCGGATCGCCTTAGTTATGACACCATTTATCCGGAAGGTGTCACATTTCTCTAAGGAGTCCAAATGTTCGATTGGGCTCTCCATGGGTGCCCCCGAGAAATGATACTGCTGGATCCATGTCACTAAATATGGCTTAAGCTCGAAGCTTTGCGCCGTAATAGCAGGAGGACGGATAGCGGAGGTGGACTCGATGTAAGGCATCGAGTACTCCAGCAGCGACATGTGAGGTGGGATGTTCTCCCACATGATTTCCAGATCTTCTCTTCTTCGCTTCTCTGCGGCAAGACACCTTAGGGTGGCGTTTATCTCAGGATCTACAGGAATCAAGTCGTCGAGACTCCTTGAACTCATGCGCATTAAAAACAATAAACACCCGTGACGTCCCCCGTGTTTTCACGCACGACGAGCGCACGCTATGTGTAATTGGGGGCGTGAGACTTAAATATTTGTAACCGTAAGCGCACGGTGTTGTAGTGTGGCTTGGGGATCAAACTCAGGGAGGCGGGGTTGTGCTTGTGTCAAGAAGGATCGGATTCACGCCATGGGTGAGCTAGCCCGAATCGGATGATGAGTTGTCACGGAAAATGGAATGCGAGGGATAAACAATATGAAGGGAAACCCGGGACTTCGGTTTCCACCCTATCGTGTGATTCTTGCCGATACGGCCTACGGGTAGGATAACAATCGGAATTAGGGTCTAATGGTGAGACGTTGCCTCTAAGAGTGATACCAACGTCCCATGGGCCCGATATTCCTGTCGGTGCCCAGGATGATACACCGGACTTCCCAGGTTCGGTCAGTGGGCATTCCCATGTCCATTAACACTGACCGACTCCGGGAGCACTAAGATCGCAACGATAACTCCCAACGTCTCGTCCTGCCGCTCCCGCGTGCTAGGATTCGACGTCTACGCTAAGGGCGTGAGCTATGGCTAGGGAGTCAATCGCCAAGTTTATTCCCCCTTGGCCCAACAGTCAAAGGCGGTCTTTTTCCCACCGATGACAATAAAACACCCCGCGTAACCGGTAGATTCCTAATCCCTATCGATTTCCTAGTCTTATGGGCGCATCGGGGAGAACCCACGAAGGGGTTTCCACCAAATTCCCAGATTTGGGAACTACTCACACATATTTACTAAAAAGCAATCTAAATCAAAATCGACCGTTAGAAACATGATCAGGCGATTGAAAAGTAGTAAGAGCAATGCAATTAACACAATATTAAAGTTTAACGAAGATCAGACAACTTACTAATATCTGGAAAATTACAGTCGTCAAGAGAGAGAAAAAACAGCAAAAAATAACAACTCATGTTTCTGGAAAACCTAGGGGTCATATATATAGAATATGATATCACCCGATCGGTTGACAAGTCAACCGATCGGGTGACCTGCTTCGTTTCTTTGGCAGTTCAGCACGGGACTTCACCCGGTCGCACGACACGGTCGGTTGAGGGTTGAAGCTGATCGGTTGGATCTTCGTGCCGTCGGGTGAACTGGTCGGTTGAGCTCTCCGTGTCTTGGCTTCGGAGAATTGGCTATAGGTGAACCGATCGGGTGAAGGTCACCCGATCGGTTGGCATTCAGCATTAATTTCCAGAGAGTTGGGGCGTTGTGAACCGGTCTCTGAACCGACCGGTTGACTTTCCGCTCGCTTCAGCTTGTGTCCGGGTGGTGCACGCATACATCACCCGATCGGTTGGAAGTGACCAACCGGTCGGGTGAGGGGCTGAAAGATGCTATCTTCGTCGTTTGACCCCCTGGATCACGCGTGACTCCTCCCGTTGCTCCGGGACTCATGATATCATCGTTATATGTCCCCTACGCCAGTAAACTCCTGCAAAATACAAAAAAAAAACAGAAAAGTGAATGAAAATAAGAAAACACGGGAAAACAAATACGAGACGGCGGAAAACAATGGAAAAACACAAAAGAAAATGTACGTGAACATATGAAATATAAACACACGTCAGGGTCTCGGATGCGTAGTACATCAACATAGTCATGTTGTAGCATATGCTTCCCGACAACTGAAGACTCATGAAAAGAATTATCCAACTCATGATCTGGAGTTAGCTGCAGTTATAGTTGCTCTAAATATTTGGAGACATTTCCTATTGGGTGAGCAAGTCAAGATCTTCATCGACCACAAAAGTTTGAAGTATATCTTCACCCAGAAGGAGCTTAATATGAGGCAATGTAGATGGTTGGAGCTCATGACTGATTATGATATTGATCTTCAATATCATCCGAGAAAAGTGAATGTCGTACCAGATGCTTTAAGCTGATTACCAGCGATTATGACTCTCACAGCTCAATGGAGACTTCAGCAAGCAATGAGAGAGTTAGAAATTGAAGTTATTTTGCCCAAGACTTCAGCAACATGGATGAATATACAAATCCAGTCTACTATCGTGGATCGGATTAAAGATGCTCGTCTGGAGATGCAAAGTTATAGAAGATCAAAGAGCAAGTGGAATCAGGTCTTCGAACGGATTTTCTATCCATGAAGACGGATCTTTGAGATATGGCAGCATAATTTGCATGCCTTCAGGCGATATCCAAGAAGAGCTCAAGAATGAAGCACATAGATCTACATACTCCATTCATCCTGGAGGCACTAAGATGTACAAGGATCTTCGTCTGAATTTTTGGTGGCATGGTATGAAGAGGAGCATAGCTCGAAGAGTCGCCAAGTGCCTTGTGTGTCAGCAAGTAAAGGCTAAGCATCATCGCATTGCTGGCTTGCTTCAACCTCTGCCTATTTCAGAATGGAAGTGGCAACACATCACTATAGATTTCATGACTGGACTACCTCGGAATACTAAGCAGAATGATGCGATTTGGGTGATCGTTGACAGATTGACTAAATCAACACATTTCATACCTTTCCGAGTGGTAAAATCTATGGAAATACTCTCTAAGAAGTATATGGAGGTAATAATTTATCCTATACCTTTAAAGCTTCATTCTAGTATACATTGTGATGTAATAGATAATCGTGCATGAGATTGTTCGACTGCATGGAGTTTTGGTGAGCATTGTCTCTGATCGGGACACTAGATTCACATCTCAATTTTGGAAGAGTCTACAATCCAATCCAATCTGGATACCAGTCTTAGTTTCAGTACTGCGTATCACCTGCAGATGGATGGCCAGTCAGAGCATACCATACAGATCTTGGAGGATATGCTAAGAGCCTGTATGCTAGAACTCAAAGGCTCATGGGAGGATCACCTGCACCTAGTGGAGTTCTCCTACAACAACAGCTATCAGGCGAGCATTGGCATGGCGCCATTTGCTGCTCTCTATGGGAGGAAATGTCGATCGCCACTGAGTTGGGATGACATCGGTGATAAGAGCTCTTAGGGCCAGAGATGATAGTGGAAGTGGTTGTTTTTGTGCAAGATATCAGAGACAAGCTTCGGATCGCCTAAGACCGTTACAAGCATTGGGCCGATGCTAAACGGCGTCCTCTGGAGTTTCAGCCGGGTGATTATGTATTTCTGAAGATCTCTCCGAATCGAGGAGTGATCCGATTTGGGAAGCGAGGCAAACTTAGTCAGAGATATATTGGACCCTTCAATGTGCTAGAGCGAGTTGGAGAAGTAGCTTATCGCTTTGCACTGCCACCATCCTTAGAAGGAGTTCATGACGTCTTTCATGTGTCCCAGCTCCGTCGTTATATCAGCGACCCTTCTTATGCTGTGGACTACTCTAAGATTACACTTCGACCAGATCTGATGTATGAATAGCAACCAGTGTAGATCCTTGATCGACGCCAGAAAGTCTTCAGGAACAAGACTGTTGATCTAGTCAGAGTGATGTGGCGTCACGACTCGCCAGGAGAGTCTATCTTGGAACGGGAAGATGAGATACGAGAGCGTTATCCATATTTGTTTCTTGCTTATTAGTTGATAAGAATTCCGAGGACGGAATTTTTCTTAAGGTGGGTAGAATGTAACGGCCTGTATTTTTAGACTGTTTTAGATCGTGCGTACCTGTATTTTATTTCAGTCATCCGTATAATTTTGCGTCTGTACGTTCTTTGCTACACGTCGACGGGAACGCGTATCCGTTTTTCGTTTTTATCGTATCATCATTAATTAATTATCAAGTTTTACTAATTACTTTAACCTAATTATCTTACTAATTACTATTTGCTAATCACTTTTAAATTTTACTAATTACTTTAATTCATTTATTTTAATAATTACATTTAAATTTACTTAATTACTTATTTACTTATTTACTTTAACCTCTTACCTAAACACTAAAGACAACACACATGTTTCTATGAATCAGGTTACTCCCCCCTAAAAGATTAGTCAAAAGTTAACATTAATTTCCCATTTAATCAAAACACACACGCCTCTTCCTCTAGTCAAAAAGATGCATTAATTAGAAACCTAATCTAATTAAACATGCCCCCTGCTAATCCTTTTAAGGATCAGCAACGTCTTCTTCCCTGCAACTGCAAACCCAACGTCTCCTGCAAGAAAACCCTTCTCTTTGATCAAACAATTTAGCCCCCAAAACAATTCAACACCAAATTTCAAAAATCACCCAACTTCAGAACTCTTCCAACCAAATTAATCCCCATCAAATTCTTCCCAAAATCAAATTCCTAAATCCTCCACCAACTTCACCAAAATCTGAATCAAGAGAGGAAATCTGAAACAAAACTTCAGATTCTTAGAAAACTCAGATCTGAAAACAATACTTCAGATCAAACCATTTTGCAAATCCCTCTTCTCATCTCGTTGAAGGCCGACCCCCTACCTCTCCCCTCGCCCGAAGGCCGTGCGCCACCCGGCGGAGCTGCGTCGCTTGCCGCGCGTCGCCTGCAGCCACCTGCAGCCGCCGAAAGCCGTCGCCCGCACCGGAGAGCCGCCGGCCAACCCCAACTCCCCTTGCATGAGTCCACTTCTCCCCTTTCCCCGTGCGTGACTTTGCCCCTTGAGTGCGTGACTTACAGCAAGAACAAAAAAAGAAAAAAGAAAAAAATGACAGAGGAAAGAAAAAGGCATGTAGACAAAGCGATAAAGAGAGAGAGAGAGAGAGAGAGAGAGAGAGAGAGAGAGAGAGGGAGAGTAAAGGGGTAGGGTTATTATATGTTAGAGGGATATGTGTTATTAATTTGTGTTGGTAGGTAGTACTATTAAATATAATATTAACCTTATCATTAGCTTATAAGTTGGTATTAGCAGGTTGTTAAGTATTAATTTGAAAATTAACTTGTTAGTATTAATTTCAACAAGTCAGTAGTTGTAAACAATATTAGGATAATAACATTAGAAAATAGAAAAATAAGGCTTATCATGTTAGTATAAGAATGCTATAATAACAATATTATACATGTATTGTTTAAACAATCAATTAGGATTAAACTAATCATTTAATATTAATATCCTATGTTGTAGGTATATCTCGCCTTCCATTGCTAGCTACTGGACACCCAGAAAAGCTTCGTTCAGGCAAGGATTTATTGTTTTTGAATTTGAGACAACTACTAAAAACTAACACAATCATCATTTTAATATGCTCATATTTTATCTGTTGTAGCTGACTAAAAATAGACTTTTCATGTTAATAGTCCCTTGATAAAAGAACAATTTTCTCTGCATATTATCAATTGAATCAAAACGGGACAGGGTATAGGAAACAACCCTCAAAACATAATGAGAACCCATTGATTACAGATGGAGAAAGAAACTAGTCGGCGGCTGGTTATGACACTTGGGAGGGGTTGGTCCGTAGTAGTAGGGTTTGTAGATGTAGCTTGACTACCTTACGGCTCCCTCCATAACCACACCAATGGAGGCAAGCAAGAAGGTGTCACGGTAAACCCCCGATGATAGGGTGCATCAAGTACATACTACCAACCCGGACATGGACTTATCACGAGCACAATAAATGAAAAATACAACTGTTTTACTTTTGAACTACAAATTCATATATGCTCATACTTTACTTTCTGCATGTTTTCATAAATATGTACTAACGCTTTTTGTTCCATTGCAAGTTGTTCTTAATTCTTTTACTTTAAATATCTTGCCGAGCTTCTCGCTGACATATATTTCATGTGTTTGTGAAATATATGTTTGGTTCAGAGACTGATTACTTTACAGACCCCGCTTTGAGGATCCTACCTTAGAGGTGGACCCCGCTGATCAGAGTTACGAGGACGCTGAGGTCCTCCCTACTGAAGACTAGAAAATTGTTGCAATCTTTATCTATTTAGTTATATTTGTCATTTTCAGGTGTGTTTTCTTTCAACAGATTGTACGGCCATGCTATGCCTAATGTCACTTTATGTACTTTGCTTTAAAAACGCTGGAATAAAATTTGTAATAAATATTTGTGATGTTTCTGAGAAATTCGCATGCACGGACCTGCTTGCTAAATAACGCTTATTGTGCTTAAGTCAAGGAAGGAAGAAAAGGAGTACTCCTTCTTTGCTTTAAGCACATGCGGACCCGCTCACGTTCTCGCTCCCAAGTACAATGGGAAGCAGGGCGTGACACTTCATCATCATCATCTTTTCTTCTTTATTTATTCTTCTCTTCTCTTCTTGCTCTCTTCTAACAGCTTAAAATCCTCTAGCATAATGCCATATATGCTCTGACATCGATGCTCGTGTCCATCATCAAGTATTGCTCAAAATGGCGCCAAGTTCCTGAAAATCCACAAAACACTATGAGAATCAAATATATCGTGAAATACACAATAAGTATATAAAAGTGAATTTTGGTTGATCAAAATGAGATGAAAACATGCAGTAAAAATATGGAAAATATGGACACATCAAGAGGCAATGGATATTCTTCAAAATGTTCTTGAAGGAACCAATTTGGTAATAGTTTCTAAACGTCAAATGCTTGCTTCACAATTTGAAGGATTGAGAATGGATGATAATGAGACAATTACTGTATGTATTGGAAAACTAAGGGATATTGCAAATAAGGCATATCAACTTGGTAAGAAATATTCTGAGGTTAAGTTAATGCGAAAGGCTTTAAGATCTCTTCATGAACGATTCTCGGTTAAGGTTGCAGCTATTAGGCAAGCAAAAGAAATTTCTACCATGAGACTTGATGAGCTAATGTGAACTCTTAAGACCTATGAGATGAATCAGAAGAAGAACAAAATAGACAAAGGAGTGGCATTAAAGGTTGATGTTGCAAATGTTTCTTAAAACGATGATGAATCTGATTTTGAAGAGGATATAGTTCAGCTGACCAAAAATTTCTGTAGGATGCTCAAGAAAATTGGAAGTAAAGGGCAGAACTTCAAGAATAAAAACAATATGCTTCGGCCTGGTGATACTTCTACTAGAAAAACTTTCAACCGAAATCCAAGGTATAATTAGAAGAAGAGAGGAAAAGGGATTCAGTGTAGAGAGTGTGAGGGGTATGTTCATATTCAGGCTGAATGTGCAAACACTCTGAAGAAACAAAAAGGAAAGTCTTTGACTAGTACCTGGAGTGAAGATGAATCAGAGGGTATTGATGTAGATGAGGAAATCACTAGTAATTATGTTGCCTTTTGCAGCCTCTCTGAAGAAGCAATTTGACTACAACACTGGCAGTCATGTCAGATATGATGTTATAACTTTAGTTATGACATCGATCAACAAATCAAACAATGTCAGACCCAGTGTTACGACATCGTCCATGACATCTATAGCTGAATCAGATTCGAAAGTTGACAACGATGAGGAAGTAAGTAAAGAAGATATCTGGGCAGCATACTTAATGATGTTTTAAAAGTTGATGCAGATTTGTAGCATCAACAAAGTGTTGAAAGAAGAAAATGAAAAGTTGAAGAAATAAAAGGAAGAAGTCAAGAGCAAATACATGAATGTTGAGAAAAACTTCATAAAGCTAGATAGCAGTTTCAGGAATACTCTTCTTAGAGCAAAGAAAGCAAAGGGCACATTAAATACGCTGAATTCAGGAAAAGAGAAAATGGACAACACCTTGAGCATGGGTAAAGCTGCTTAAGATCATCGTGGAGTGGGCTATCATGGAGGATCTAATTCTAACAGTCTTACAAGAAAAGGGGTGCAGGTCACGAGGGAGATTAAGAAAATCAGCCAGTATAGAGTTAAAGATGATAAGAAGAAGTTGACCAGAAATGTCAATGGGAGAAGTCTAGTGTATGAATATTGTAGGATTATTGGTCATTCTGAGAGAAATTGTTTCAGCCTTATGCTTCACTTTATGGAAGGAATAACAGTTAGTTCTCTTTGTAGAAGAGTGAAAAGGCAGTGGGTCACGAAGACTGAGTTATATAGCATGGAGGCTCATACATCCTTAAGAGCATTTTCAAATAACATGTGGTATTTTGATAGTGGATGCTCACAGCACATGACATACAACAAGGAGTTTCTTGATGACCACAAAGTCAGTATAGGGGGATGCATGACATTTGGTGATGGTGACGTGCATTTATATTTTATATATTCACGCACATCTTCTTCGTGATTTTCCGCCGTTTTCCGTTGTTTCATACCCGTTCTTTTGTGTTTTTTGTATCTTTTCACTTTCTCTGTGTTTTTATGCAAATGCAGGAGATTTCCAGTGTCGGGGACATACAAAGAAGATATCATGAGTCCCCGGAGCAACGGGAGGAGTCATGCGCGATCCAGAGGGCCAAACGACGAAGATACCCAAATTTCATCCCCCAACCGATCGGTTGGACAAAGCCAACCGATCGGTTGGTGCACACGTATCCGACCCAGACAGGAGCTGAAGAGAAGAGCAGCTCACCCGATCGGTTCGCTGATCAGGTGAGATCGACTGAGCTCTCTGTCTTCTTGGGCTTAATTCCAACCGATCAGTTGAAAACTCAACCGATCGGTTCATCTGAAGCTTAAATTCCCAAGCGACGACCCCGTCATGCCACCCGCTCTCCTTAGCACCGGTTGAAGCTTCTGAAGCCCGATGGCCATCACGACAAGCAGCTCACCCGATCGGTTGATGCTTCAACCGATCGGGTGACCTCGTTTTTTATATATATCTGACCTATGGTTTTCTGAAACGGACGTTATTATTTTCTGTCTTTTTTCTTGGATTGTGACGGCTGGAATTTTCTTCTGTTATGTAAGTGTTCCGATTACTTTGAAACTTTAATATTGTCTTAATACAATTGCTAGCAACTGTTTTCTATTGCCTGATCATGATTTCTACCGTTGAATTTTGTTTAGATTATGATTTTGCCATGAATCGTGAGTAGTTCCCAAATCTGGGATTTTGGTGGAAACCCCTTCGTGGGTTCTCCCTAGAACAACTATAGGATTAGGATTTCGTTATGGTTTAGGAATTTAGATGGTTACTCAGGGTGTTTCATTGTCATTGGCAGGGAAAGACCGCCTCTAACCGTCGGGCCAAGGGGGAATAAACTTGGCGATTGACTCCCTAGCCACAGCTCACGCCCCTAGTATAGACATTGAATCCTAGCACGTGGGAGCGACAGGATGAGATGTTGGGACTAATCGTTGCGATCTTAGTGCTCCCGAAGTCAGTCGTTATTAATGGACATGGGAATGCCCATCGACCGAACCCGGGTAGTCCTAGCGTATCATCCTGGGCATCGACCGGAATATCGGGCCCATGGGACGCTAGATATCACTCGTAGAGGCAACGTCCCACCACTAAACCCTAAATCCAATCGTGTTCATATCCATCGTAATAGTGAGAGCACATGATAGGGTGGAAACTGAAGTCCTAAGTTTCCTTTTATATCGTTTATCCTTCGTATTTATATTCTGTGACAACCTACCGATCGTTCGGGCTAGCTCACCCATTGGGTGAACCGGTTCCTTCCTGACAGCAAGCACAACATACACCTCCCTGAGTTCGACCCCCAAGCCATACTACAACACCGTGCGCTTGCGGTATAAATATTTAAATCTGGTATCCCCGATCTTATTGCACTTGTATGCTCAAATCTAGGGGACGTCAAGCTTTATGGCACCATTACCGGGGAGGCAACATATTTGTTTTCTTTTAGGACCCTGTGAACCCTATAGTCTAGTTCACATCCTCGCCTCGCGATAATTTTCACTTTTTGATTTTACTTGGACATATTGAATATACTAGTTGTATAGAATTGGTAGACTGTGTCGCTGTACTATCATCACTACTCCTCACCTCTCAATTCATACAACACGTGCTATTGACGTGCTCTCTATTCGTGCAGATCTCCCTCTCTCCTTTTCTTGCAGGTTTTCTGCTCTACGACAAGGATGTTGTGTGCCGTTTCGGGCGATATCTGGGGACAATCAGACCACGTCAGCTGTTTGGCACAGAGTCTGACAGAATCTCTAAGCACCTCGAGCATCCTATCCCTTCTGTCAGCTGTCGTAGAAAATCAGAGGAGGAATCATGATGTGCAGCAGCATCCAATCACGACAACGCCCTTTCCTCCCGATGAAGCGACGTATATTGACTTATCCAGTTCCGAAATCCGTGGGGAAGAATTATGCATCCATGAGGAGTTTTGCCCGGAGGACTATCAGACGGAGTTTATCGAGTACGTTGAACATGAATCAATCTATCCCTTGTTGACATCTATAGAGCACCCCGGATCTTGGGATAATGAGGAAACTGAAAGTGGTGGTGGAGAACTATCGACTGTTGAGACCTGTTTTCGTGTTGAGGCCTTCTACTCGGATCATTATCATGTACCTGAGAAAGACCCAGATCCTTCCTCCGTTATCCCCTCTTTACCTTGCGAGGCTTTGCCTTGCGAAACCGCAGGTGGAAAAGTCTAGGATGCTAGCTTCCAGGGGGCCCAGGAAGAAGTCCTTTCACTGGAGGATGCTCAGCTTGAGAAATATGTGTCGGGACCCCAAGAGGTTGAGAAAAGAGCTACCTCCGGGACTGAAGTATGAATATTTGGGGGAGGATTCGATGCTTCCAGTCATAGTGAACTCCTCGCTGCCTGGAGACCAGATGACCAAACTTCTTGGTGTTTTAAAAAGATTTAAGAATGTTTTCGGGTATGCAATCGAAGATTTGAAGGGAGTAAGCTTGGGGCTTTGCTCACATAGGATACTGCTTGAAGATGAGCAAGCCTCTTCAATTGATCCACAACGTAGACTGAATCCCATCATGATGGAGGTGGTCAAGAAGGAAATTGTTAGACTCCTCCATGTCGGGATCATATACCCTATATCCGACAGTCGCAGCATTAGCCCGGTGCACGTTGTACCCAAAAAAGGAGGAATGACGGTAATTCGTCACGAGAAAAATGAGATCATACCCACGAGGACCGTCATGGGGTACCGAATGTGTATCGATTACCAGAAACTGAACAAGGCCATAAGGAAGGATCACTATCCTCTTCCTTTCATTGATCAGATGCTCGCGAGACTGGTGAAGCACAACTACTTCTGCTTTATGGATGGATACTCCGGCTTTCTGCAAATCCCCGTCCATAATGATGACTAAGAGAAGACAACCTTTACTTGTCCTTTTGGGACGTATGCTTACAGGAGAATGCCGTTTGGGCTTTGCAACGCCCCAGCTACATTTCAAAGATTAATGTCCGTAATCTTCTTTGACTACTCCCAGGATATAATGGAGGTCTTCATGGACGATTTCTCCGTCTATGGAATAGAGTTTGACTCATGTCTCCGCAACCTGACGAAAGTCCTGGAGAGGTGTCAAGATAAAGGACTAGTTCTGAACTGGGAAAAATGCCATTTTATGGTCCAAGAAGGAGTCGTATTGGGGCACATTATTTCTTCAAGAGGGATTGAGGTGGATAAGGCCAAGGTAGATGTGATTGAAAAGCTTCCGCCTCCGCTCAACCTTCGAGGAGTTCGTGGATTCTTTTGGCACGAGGGATTTTACCGCCGGTTTATAAAGGACTTCTCCAAAATTTCTAGGTCCTTGACTCAACTCCTCGTGAAGGATATGCCTTTCATCTTCGATGACGAGTGTATGGACGCTTTCTGCCTTTTGAAGCAAGCCCTTATCTCCGCACCTGTGATTCAGCCGCTCGACTGGATTCGACCTTTCGAGTTAATGTGCGATGCCAGTGACTATGCGGTTGGGGCCATTTTGGGACAGAGGAAGGACAAAAGCCTACACGTTATATAATATACAAGCAAGACCCTTGACGAAGCCCAAAAGAATTATACAACCACAGAGAAGGAATTGCTAGCTGTCATCCATGCTATGGATTAGTTCCGACCGTATCTTGTGGGCGCCAAGGTAATCGTGCATACGGATCACGCTGCCCTCAAATACCTCTTGAACAAGAAGGAAGCCAAGCCGCGCCTCATAAGGTGGATTCTCCTCCTCCAGGAATTCGAGTTGGAGATCAAAGACAAGAAAGGGGCAGAGAATGTCGTAGAAGACCACATGTCCACGATGCCCTCTCTCGATCCAGATGCTACTCCTATTGATGATTCGCTCCCTGACGAGCATCTTTTCTCCATCTCCTCCGTTTGGACTCCATGGTACGTATACATCATCAATTATCTGACATGCGGCATCGTCCCCCATAACGTGAGCTATCAACAGAAGAAGAAATTCTTTCACGAGGTCCAGAAATTTTATTGGGATGACCCTTATTTGTACAAGGCTTGCAATGACGGGGTAATACAAAGATGAATTCCTGAAACAGAAGCAACCTCCGTAATTTCTCATTGCCATGATCAACAGTGTGGAGGCCATGCGAGTGCCTACAAGACCACGGCGAAGATCCTCCAGAGTGGATTCTATTGGCCGACCCTCTTCAAGGACACCTACGCTTGTGTTCAGGCTTGCGACAAGTGCCAAAGGACGGGGAACATCTCCAAGAGGAACGAAATGCCTCAGCATTACATTTTGGAAGTGGAGTTCTTCGATGCTTGGGGAGTCGACTTCATGGGGCCGTTTCCATTGTCCTATGGAAATCAGTATATCCTGGTGGCCGTGGATTATGTGTCCAAGTGGGTAGAAGCGATAGCTAGCCCCACTAATGATTCCCGGGTGGTGGCCAAATTCTTTAAAAACAATATTTTCCCGAGGTTCGGAGTGCCTCGAGTTTTAATCAGTGACGGAGGGAGCCACTTTATAGAGAAGAAATTTGAAGCTCTCTTGAAGAAGTACGGGGTGCAGCACCGAATCGAGCGTGCCTATTACCGCAGACAAGCGGACAGGTGGAAGTTTCAAACAGAGAGATAAAGAGCATATTGGAGAAGACTGTGGCTAACTTTAGGAAGGATTGGTCTTCGAAGCTTTCAGATGCACTCTGGGCCTATATGACTACGTTCAAGACTCCAATCGGCACAACCGCTTACCGACTCGTCTACGGGAAGGCATGTCATCTTCCTGTGGAATTGGAGCACAATGCATTTTGGACCGTTAAAAATCTGAATTTCGATGCCAATGAGGCAGGAAGACACCAACTGCTACAACTAAGTGAGCTTGACGAGATCCGGCTCAACGCTTACAAAAATGCCCGGATCTACAAAGAGAGGTTGAAGCGGTGGCACGACAAGCGAATATTGAAGAAAGAATTCAAGGAAGGAGACTTAGTTCTCCTATTCAATTCGAGACTAAGGCTTTTTCCCGGGAAGCTCAAATCCAGGTGGTCAGGACATTACTGGGTCACCAAGGTTTTCCCGCACGGAGCGATTGAGATAATGGGAAGAGATGAACCGTTCAAGGTCAATGGGCAGCGGTTGAAGCATTATGCAATCAGCGACCCCGAAATATCTCTGGTCGGAATCACAATGACCGATGGCTCGCCTACAAATCCTCCGGATCCGAATTGACTGTGAAATGAGGAGTCGAGCTACCGACATTAACCAAGCGCTTCATGGGAGGCAACCCATGTTCTAAACTTATATCATTTCTCTATTTAGAATTAGTCTAGCAATTTTTAGTGAATAAATACTGCTCGAGGATTTTTTATCGGGAAACTTAGTTAATTCTTTATATACGTGCATGAAATTGCCCTCAACCGATTGGGTGATAAATCAACCCGATCGGGTTAACCGTATCTGAAGATGGCTTGTATCAGTGCAACAGCGAACCGATCGGGTGGCATATGAGGCTGACCAGGTGGAAGATCGTGTGCCATGACCACTCTATATTTTACACCTTTTTCTGCATGTTTGCATGCCATTTAGATCGCTCAAATCATGTTTTTCACGTTTATTCGACAATATTGCGATGATTTTCATGATTTGTTGTTTTTGTCGTATTTCAGGAGATTTGGAGCGATTTGGAGCGATTCTGAGATGCGCCCACTCCGGAGTATCACCGACGACTCTCTTTAGGGATATTCTATGATTGGAGAGGAGTGGAAGAAGAAAGAACGTCGTAGGAGCGACGAGGAGGAAAAAACACAAAGAATGGGCCTTTTCAGCATGCCACTCGGCCGAGTGAAGGAGTCACTCGGCCGAGCATAGACAGCCCGCTCGGCTGGCCAGATCGGACACGCAACAGAAGCTTATATCAGCGTGCACTCGGCCGGGCATCGCCAGACCACTCGGCCGAGCACTGAGTCAGCCCTCGCCCGAGTGGAGCCAAGACGATGGCAACCAAAACATCCAACTCTCTGGAATCCGTCAGTCAGCCCCAAAGACCGACTCGGCCGAGTGACGAACGACCGTCCGCCCGAGTGAAGAAAAGCCCATCGGCCGAGTGAAGAGAAGTCACTCGGCCGAGTGACCTCCGAGAAGAGGACCCCCAAGACCCCCAACTCTCTGGAATTCGTCACGGTCTCTCACTCGGCTGAGAGACATTTGTCACTCGGCCGAGTGAGCCGCGCTGCCTGTAGCGTAAAATGCGATTTTAAGGCTGCGCAGGGGCATTTTCGTCAGGGGTTTTTGGGCGATTTTGGGGGGTATTTAACCCCAGTTTTTAACCTAGTTTAGAAGGCTTTTTTTCAGAACTTTTGGCAGCCTTTTTTAGATTAAATTTTTAGGGATTAGATTTAGCTTTGAGGGAGGAGAGAAAAGTTTTATTTGGTTGGATGCTATCTTGTTCTTCATTGGTTTGTCTCTCTCCCTCTCAAAAAATCCATTTTTATTGATTTATTGAATATAGCTATGAATTCCATTCATTTTACTTGTGAATTTCTATTGAATTTGATTATGAATTGCGAGTAGTTCTATCGTCTTAGGGCGTAGGGATGAACCCTACCAGCCCTATTTCTAATTTTTGATGAATTGGTGGAATTATTGCTAGGATTGATTAGAGTTAGTTTGGGATTGATTTAATACGAATAGCTAGGGATTCATACCGATTGGGATTTGCAAGAGATTGGATCCCAACTCGATAGGAAGCCCTAGAAATTCGAATTGGGTTCCAATTGAATTTCTCCGGAATCGGTTTGCAAGAGATTGGACCGAAACTAGGGTTTTCGATTGTAATTCTTTACCAATACCCGTTTGCAAGAGATTGGACGGGTAGGAACTATCCCAACCTAGGTCGTAGCTCGAGTTTGCACGAGAGTGGGCTCGAGATACGATTGAACGATGATGTTGTTCTTCACGCTAGTTTGCCTAGGTTAGGGTTTGCAAGAGATTGGACCCTACCCAAGGTTTGCTATAGACCGGCAATAGAGCGAGAGCGTGAGCTTGGTTCTACATTTAGTTGCAACTAGTTCACCCGAATTTCAAGTCTAGCAATTGTGAAACCTACGAATCACAATGATGAGATACGGCAAGTAGCGGGGATTCCATATCCCTAAGCGTCTTTATTAATTTGGTATTTTCTTTCGTATAATTGAACGACTGTGACCGCGTCTCTGCGAACATCTCTCTACCATTCTTATAGCCAGGTGATTGAAGAAGACACTGTTATTAGGCCTCCATGTGTTCGATACCTGTCACGCCCCGCTTCCCTAAAATGGAGGCGAGACGTGAAAAGGTCCGCACGAGAGTGGAGCTGTGAAGCCCCAAACCCGTTAAGCGTCAATAAAACATAAGCAGGTCCCTGTAACCACAAACGGAACAACAATAATAATACAAGGAGAGACAGAAATAAAATTCTCATATCTCATAATTTGTCCAACACGAAAATAAGTTTGACATCCAGAAAAGCCACCAGGCTAAAAGAAAGAGTCTAAAGGCCCAGAACAAGGCCAACAAAATGGAACAACGTAACCAAGTATAGGTGCTACGCACTGACAACAAAACAGCAGTCTAAACAAAAGGAAAACACAACGAGGACACTAGGACTGGTCCCCAGTGTCCACGTACTCCCTGTCAAACACAAGCTCGGGCTCGGCGTCAGTAAACACCTCGTCCTCAACAAGGTACTCAGGCTCAGGATCTAACATGTGTCACCCAAAAGAGTAGAGGGGCACATGTCAGCAAGTCTAAAAGACTTGGGCAAGGAAACTGAAAGTAAGGAAACTAGCAACCTAGCAGTTTTAGTATGCATGACATGGCAGTTATAACATGAGTGCACAAGTAAGACATGGCGAACAATAAGTACAAGAGAACAGTTATCAGGACAAGACAAGAGTAGCCAAGCTACTAACAATCTCAATTAATTCACTAATCACGTTTCACTGTTGTTTGTAGATGTTTACGCCTTACATCTGAATGGTATAACATTCACGCTGATTGGCCGCTTAACACTACCCCAAAACCCAGAGTTTACGCCCTACTACTGCAGTTGCTGATCAGGCAGACTCCCAGTTGATTGGCCGCTTAACTCTTACCCCATCCCATACGTAAACAAGCCAGGGTCCCTGTACATGAGCCCAGTAAATGAACCAGGGTCGCCCCGCACGGGAGCTTGTTTTCCTAGTTCACAATTCAATATCGAGCGTTGGGGTTAGCAACTAATTATGCTCGCTTCTGGTCACGAGCCAGGAAACACAAGTATTGTAGCGATGCTACGCAATCACGGGATCACTTAAGGAATGCAATGACATGACAATTAATTTGCGTACCGTTAATGGAATTTAAACATGACATGGTAATTGTGCAACATGATAAATGTCGGAACTAGCTTCTTTGTCGAGCTAGTTCACCAATTTGCGCCTAGGCGAGTATCATTTCGTCGCCTAGCCTCTTTTACGCCTACAACAAGCAAATGGCCTAAAACATGGCCTAAACCCTAAGTGGCAAGTTTCACTTGCCTAGCACCGGGGATGACGATCAACGAGGGTTCGTCTCACGGATGCTAATCTACGGGGAAATCGCTGTTATGGAGAAACAACCATCAAAACAACATTCATTCATTAGGGTTTCATAAAAACACAATAGGTTATGAAAACATCAAGAGATCGATTTCTTACCGTGAGGAGGCGGAAGAAACACTCCGGAGAACCTAGGGACCAGATCTGGAAACGAATGGAGAAGTTTGGAGAAATAGGGTTTTGGGGGGATTTTGGGGATTTGATGAGATTTTGGGGAAGATGAGGGGTTGAATGTGTTGAGGGAGAGTTTGGATGATGGAGGATGAGCTTGGAATGGAGGGATAAGGGTTTGAGGAAGAAGGGGGCTCAATGGGGGAGAAACTAGGGTTTTTGGTCGTGAGGGAGAAGAAGAAATCGTTTGGGAGGGGTTTAAATAGGATGGGCTGGCGGCTGCCCAGAAATTAGGGTTTTAACACAGATTAGTCGGTCAAAGAGCAACCACTGATCGACTAGTTTGGCAACTAGTCGGTCGATCGACCAACGCAGACCGACTAAGTGTAAACAGTAACTCCTGTACATAATTAGGATTTAGATTTAGTCGGTCGATGAACAACTACTGACCGACTAGTTTGACATCTAGTCGGTCGGTGAAAGTTCTTAGACCGACTAAGAGTGAACAGTACTGATACTAAAATTTAGATGATGTGTTAGTCGGTTAAAGAAGCATTGCCGACCGACTAGTTTGCAACCTAGTCGGTCAACCAACGTTCTTAGACCGACTAACGATAAACAGTAACTCCTGAGAAATTTAGAAAGTCAACTAGTCGGTTCAAGAAGGATTGTCGACCGACTGGATCGTCATCTAGTCGGTCGGTGCCTCTTCTTACACCGGCTAATAAGCACCAAAAGTTCCGATACGGAGCGTGGAGCTCTGGCATCGATTCCTAAGACTCCTGGGCTTGATCTAACAGTAAGATACGACCGTTATGAAGCCCGTCACGAATGACTTACTCCGAAATCGACGATCCTAAGGAAGAAACGAGAAAACACGACGAAACGATCGAAAATGAAAGCTACGGAGACGATAACCACACAAAAGGAGAAAATCCACCAAAACATATATTATAATATAATAAATCCAGATACAAGAGAACCAGTCGTTACATCCTCCCCAACTTAAGAAAAATTCCGTCCTCGGAATTTCCCAACACTCACGTGTCCGGGAACAAAAGTGGGAAACGCTCTCGCATCTCATCCTCATTCTCCCAAGTAGACTCTCCAGGCGAGCCGTGTCGCCACATCACCCTCACAAGATTGACAATCTTGTTCTGAAGTGACTTCTGACGCCTGTCCAGAATCTGCACTGGATGCTGGTCATACGTCAAATCTGGGCGAACGGTAATCTCCGAGAAATCCACAGCATAAGATGGATCGCTAATGTATCGACGAAGCTGCGACACATAGAAAACATTGTGAACTCCCTCCAAAGATGGCGGCAAGGCCAAGCGATAAGCTACCTCGCCAACTCTCTCCAGAATGTCAAACGGTCCAATGTATCGCGGGCTCAACTTCCCTCGCTTCCCAAAACGAATCACACCATGATTCGGGGAAATCCTCAAAAACACATGATCTCAAGGCTGAAACTCCAAAGGACGACGTTTAGCATCCGCCCAATGCTTAAAACGGTCCTGAGCAATCCTCAACCTCTCCCGAATGTTCCTGACAATATCCACAGCCTCCACGATCATCTCAGGTCCCAACAACTCCCGATCACCAACGTCATCCCAACTCAATGGCGATCGACATTTCCTCCCATAAAGAGCGGCGAAAGGCGCCATGCCAATACTCGCCTGGAAGCTGTTGTTGTAAGAAAACTCCACCAGATGTAGATGGTCCTCCCACTAACCCTTGAAATCCAACATGCACGCCCTCAGCATGTCTTCCAAAATCTGAATCGTCCTCTCGGACTGGCCATCCGTCTGTGTATGGTACGCCGTGCTGAAACTCAGACGCGTACCCAAACTCTTCTGCAAACTCTGCCAGAACTGAGATGTGAACCTCGTGTCCCTGTCTGACACGATACTCACGGGGACTCCGTGAAGTCGCACAACCTCCTGCATGATTCACGTTACATCACTATCCAAACTAGGAAAAGGAAATAAAAACGGAGAGTAAAAGAATTTTACCTCCATATATCTCCTTGCTAGCGCCTCAGTGGACTGTCCCACTCGGAATGGAATAAAGTGCGCGGATTTGGTCAATCGATCTACGATCACCCAAATCGCGTCATTCTGCTTCGGACTCCGAGGTAGTCCAGTCACGAAATCCATAGTGATGTGTTGCCATTTCCACTCCGGAATCGGAAGCGGTTGTAGCAACCCGGCCGTACGCTGATGCTCCGCCTTCACTTGCTAGCAAACCAAGCACTTGGCTACACTCCGAGCCACACTCCTCTTCATACCATGCCACCAATAATTCAGACGAAGATCCTGGTACATCTTGGTGCCACCAGGATGCACAGAATACGGCAAACTGTGTGCCTCCACCATCAACTCCTCTTTAATATCTCCAGCTGGCACACACAACCTGGCTCCAAACCTCAGCGAGCCATCCTCATGAACCAAAAAGTCAGTCCGCAGACTGGCTTCCACTTGCTCCCGAATCTTCACTAGCTTCAGATCCTCAGCCTGGCCAGCCTTAATCCAATCCACGATCGTTGACTGTACCTGCATGTACATCAACAAAGAAACCTCCACAGGAAGAACAATCTCAACACCAGACTCGCAAAAATCCTGCTGCAATCTCCACTGCGAGGTCAAAATCATCACCGCTGGAAGCCTACTCAGCGCATCAGGGACCCCATTCACCTTGCCAGGGTGAAACTGCAAATCAATCTCATAATCCGCCATAAGCTCCAACCATCGCCGCTGTCGCATGTTGAGCTCCTTCTGAGTAAAAATATACTTCAAGCTTTTGTGATCGGTGAAAATTTTCACTTTCTCACTCAGCAAGAAGTGCCTCCAAATCTTAAGAGCAAACACAACGGCAGCCAACTCCAAATCATGCGTCGGGTAATTCTTCTCATGAACCTTAAGCTGATGAGACGCATACGCCACAACATGTCTGTGCTGATGCAACACACAACCGAGACCCTTGCCAGAAGCATCGCAAAAGATCTCAAATCCACCGCTGCGATCAGGCACACCAAGAATAGGGGCAGTCGTCAAACGCTCTCTCAGAACACCAAAAGCACTCTCACAATCACCCGACCAAACAAAAGGTACATCCTTCCGCATCAACCTGGTCATCGACTCAGCAATACGGGAAAAGTCCTTAATGAAACGCTGATAATAACCGGCAAGTCCAAGGAAACTCCGAATCTCAGACGCAGACGACAGAACAGGCCATTCTCGGATGGCCCTAATCTTCTCGGGATCCACAAAAATACCATCTCCAGTCACCACATGCCCAAGGAAAGCAACTTTGTCCAGCCAAAACTCGCACTTCGAAAACTTAGCATATAATCGATGCTTCCTCAAAATCTCCAACACCGTCCTCAAGTGCGATGCATGCTCTTCCTCCGACCTCGAATAGATCAGAATGTCGTCAATAAAGATAACGACAAACTTATCCAAAAATTCGTAGAAAATCAGGTTCATCAGATTCATGAAAACTGCGGGTGCATTGGTTACACCAAAAGGCATAACCACGAACTCATAGTGTCCATACTTCGTCCTGAACGCTGTCTTCGGAACATCTCCCTTCTTCACCTTCAACTGATGGTAACCACTCCTCAAATCCAATTTAGAAAACACCCTCGAACCTCCGAGCTGATCAAAAATATCATCGATGCGAGGCAACGGGTATTTATTATTAATGGTCACCGCATTCAACTCCCGATAGTCCACGCACATGCGACGCGAACCATCCTTCTTCTTTACCAGCAGCACAGGTGCTCCCGACCGAGACACACTAGGGTTGATATAACCCTTCCGCAAAAGCTCATCCAGCTGCTTCCTCAATTCCTCCAACTCAGCGGGTGCCATACGATACGGCGCCTTCGAAATCGGCTGCGCTCCCGGAACAAGATCAATAGAAAATTCTAGAGCTCGATCAGGTGGCAAACCAGACATCTCCTCGGGGTAGACGTCGCCAAATTCCCGCACCACAGCTGGCCACTCCAACTCCATCTGCATGGCCATAACCGCCACCGGTCTGGCCCGAAATCTGACAGGACCAAGCAAACTGCTACCTCGACTGAACTCAAATACTGGATGTCCAGGAATCTCGAACACCACCTTCTTCCTCCTGCAGTCGATCGTAGCATAGAAGCCCGCAAGCCAGTCCATCCCAAGAACTGCATCATAGTTGGTGATGTCGTGGAAAATGAAATCAGCGAATAGATCATGTCCATAGACCACCAACGAGCAAGAATTGCAACCACGATGCACCGAGACCACGCCATTCCCTGTAACGATATTCCAACTCTTGGGAAGAGGGGACGTCGACAAGGAATGCCTCTCCACGAAGCTCCGAGAAATAATGCACATCGATGCACCAGAGTCAAAGAGGACTCGTGCAGGAAATGTGCACACCAAAACCACACCTAACAATCAATTAACAATCAAACCCTAGTCTAGCAAACAACCATGTTCAAGCAAACAACACAATCTAACAATCAAACCAGCTAGGGAAGTAACAGCTAGATCGAGGATTACCTGCGATAACCTCATCCACAGCCTCGCTCTCCATAGCGGTCATCAGGAAAGCCTACCTCCTCGGTGGAACAGCCTGCTGAAAAGCCTGCCTCTGTGGAACAAGAGCTGCTCCACGTCCAGCAGGAACAAACGCTCGCTGCTGCAACGGCAGCACTGCAACAGGTGCCCTCCGCAGCAGACTCGCATGCCGACAATCCTTCGCGACATGAGAAGCATCACCACAAACCAAACACTGGCCCAGAAAATTCCTACACTGATCCTTGATGTGGCCAGGCTTGCCATAGAAATGACAAGTCTTCAGAATAGGCCCTCCTGGCCTCTTAAACTGAGCTGGCTGATTAGGCTTGAAACCAGGCCTAACCACCACTCTGGCCTGCTCCATAGGCCTCTTCCCAGCACCAGAAACATGTCCTCTCCTCTGACTCAGGTTCAGCTCCTGCCTCCTCGCAGCGACCAGAACCTTCTGATAAGAGTCCAGATTGGAGGAAGACACAAAACTCTGGAGCTCCAAAGCAAGTCCCTGCAGGAACCTCTGAGCCCTCTCATCAGCATCCTGCACCATCTTCGGTGCGAACCGACTCAGCCTAGTGAACTCTTGGTGGTACAGGTCCACCGTCAAGCTCCCTTGCTTCAGATCAATGAAACGCTGCAGCATCTCCTTCTTAGCAGCCTTCGGAAAGAATTCCTCATCAAACCTGGACTTAAAGGTAGTCCAAGCTATCGGCTCCACCAGCATCTTCTCTTCCGCATCCCACCAGTTCCGAGCATTATCCTTGAGTTGCCTCTTCGCCAAATCAACCCATCCAGCCGGGGTGATCTTGGCCATCTTCAAATTGTCCTCGATGTTCTGAATCCACTCATCGACAGCCAGAGGACCCACAGACCCATCAAAATATGCGGGACCCAGCTCCCGAAATTGCTTCGCTCCCGGCTCAGAGCGAGGGGCATCCGGAAGAGCCCGTGCAGCTCGAGCAAGTGGAGCATTCTGAACTTGCAGGAGCACGCCCTGCTGCACTTGCATCATCTGGAGCATCATCCGCATCATCTCACCGTTGGTGGGTTCCCGCTCAGGCTCCTCATCATGAGGGAGTGCACCACTACCCCCACCACGGGTGAATCGCCTTCCTGCCATCTAATGACACAGACACGAAGCAGATTAGACTCATAGCTTATGACTCGGACGTCGAACTTAGTTTATTGGACATTCTAATATTATTATCGCTATTCCGACAATTCACAGTTACAGAAGGACCTGCATGGGCCACCAACAAAACCTGTCACGCCCCGCTTCCCTAAAATGGAGGCGAGACGTGAAAAGGTCCGCACGAGAGTGGAGCTGTGAAGCCCCAAACCCGTTAAGCGTCAATAAAACATAAGCAGGTCCCTGTAACCACAAACGGAATAACAATAATAATACAAGGAGAGACAGAAATAAAATTCTCATATCTCATAATTTGTCCAACACGAAAATAAGTTTGACATCCAGAAAAGCCACCAGGCTAAAAGAAAGAGTCTAAAGGCCCAGAACAAGGCCAACAAAATGGAACAACGTAACCAAGTATAGGTACTACGCACCGACAATAAAACAGCAGTCTAAACAAAAGGAAAACACAACGAGGACACTAGGACTGGTCCCCAGTGTCCACGTACTCCCCGTCAAACACAAGCTCGGGCTCGGCGTCAGCAAACACCTTGTCCTCAACATGGTACTCAGGCTCAGGATCTAACATGTGTCACCCAAAAGAGTAGAGGGGCACATGTCAGCAAGTCTAAAAGACTTGGGCAAGGAAACTGAAAGTAAGGCAACTAGCAACCTAGCAGTTTTAGTATGCATGACATGGCAGTTATAACATGAGTTCACAAATAAGACATGGCGAACAATAAGTACAAGAGAACAGTTATCAGGACAAGACAAGAGTAGCCAAGCTACTAACAATCTCAATCAATTCACTAATCACGTTTCACTGTTGTTTGTAGATGTTTACGCCTTACAGCTGAATGGTATAACATTCACGCTGATTGGCCGCTTAACACTACCCCAAAACCCAGAGTTTACGCCCTACTACTGCAGTTGTTGATCAGGCAGACTCCTAGTCGATTGGCCGCTTAACTCTTACCCCATCCCACACGTAAACAAGCCAGGGGTCCCTGTACATGAGCCCAGTAAATGAGCCAGGGTTGTCCCGCACGGGAGCTTGTTTTCCTAGTTCACAATTCAATATCGAGCGTTGGGGTTAGCAACTCATTATGCTCGCTTCTGGTCACGAGCCAGGAAACACAAGTATTGTAGCGATGCTACGCAATCACGGGATCACTTAAGGAATGCAATGACATGACAATTAATTTGCGTACCGTTAATGGAATTTAAACATGACATGGTAATTGTGCAACATGATAAATGTCGGAACTAGCTTCGTTGTCAAGCTAGTTCACCAATTTGCGCCTAGGCGAGTATCATTTCGTCGCCTAGCCTCTTTTACGCCTACAACAAGCAAATGGCCTAAAACATGGCCTAAACCCTAAGTGGCAAGTTTCACTTGCCTAGCACCGGGGATGACGATCAACGAGGGTTCGTCTCACGGATGCTAATCTACGTGGAAATCACTGTTATGGAGAAACAACCATCAAAACAACATTCATTCATTAGGGTTTCATAAAAACACAATAGGTTATAAAAACATCAAGAGATCGATTTCTTACCGTGAGGAGGCGGAAGAAACACTCCGGAGAACCTAGGGACCAGATCTGGAAACGAATGGAGAAGTTTGGAGAAATAGGGTTTTTGGGGGGATTTTGGGGATTTGATGAGATTTTGGGGAAGATGAGGGGTTGAATGTGTAGAGGGAGAGTTTGGATGATGGAGGATGAGCTTGGAATGGAGGGATAAGGGTTTGAGGAAGAAGAGGGCTCAATGGGGGAGAAACTAGGGTTTTTGGTCGTGAGGGAGAAGAAGATTTCGTTTGGGAGGGGTTTAAATAGGATGGGATGGCGGCTGCCCAAAAATTAGGGTTTTAACACAGATTAGTCGGTCAAAGAGCAACCACTGACCAACTAGTTTGGCAACTAGTCGGTCGGTCGACCAACGCAGACCGACTAAGTGTAAACAGTAACTCCTGTACAGAATTAGGATTTAGATTTAGTCGGTCGATGAACAACTACTGACCGACTAGTTTGACATCTAGTCGGTCGGTGAACGTTCTTAGACCGACTAAGAGTGAACAGTACTGATACTAAAATTTAGATGATGTGTTAGTCGGTTAAAGAAGCATTGCCGACCGACTAGTTTGCAACCTAGTCGGTCAACCAACATTCTTAGACCGACTAACGATAAACAGTAACTCCTGAGAAATTTAGAAAGCCAACTAGTCGGTTCAAGAAGGATTGCCGACCGACTGGATCGTCATCTAGTCGGTCGGTGCCCCTTCTTACACCGGCTAATAAGCACCAAAAGTTTCGATACGGAGCGCGGAGCTCCGGGATCGATTCCTAAGACTCCTAGGCTTGATCTAACAGTAAGATACGACCGTTATGAAGCCCGTCACGAATGACTTACTCCGAAATCGACGATCCTAAGGAAGAAACGAGAAAACTCGACGAAACGATCGAAAATGAAAGCTACGGAGACGATAACCACACAAAAGGAGAAAATCCACCAAAACATATATTATAATATAATAAATCCAGATACAAGAGAACCAGTCGTTACAATAACCGCTCACCTCTACACCGTGCGCTTGCGGTAAGACTACAGTGTCACCGTCCCGGGACGTATATCCGGGGCGTGATCAAGTTTTTGGCGCCGTTGCCGGGGAGCGTAATAGTGTTTGATTCTACCTACCTAGCTATTTTTCTTTTTTGTTCTATTATTTTTATTTTTATTTTACCCTTCCTTTGTGCTAACTATTTCTTTGAAACTCTTTTCTCCCTTGCATGTACACGAGATCCTCGGCGAACCCCGAAGAAATACTCTACGATCCGGAGATCGAGCGTACATTGAGGAGGATCCGAGCGGAGAGGAGTCTCGATACAGAAGGGAATTTTATGACCGAACCTGAGACACCCGAAGACTTGGCGGATCGAATGGCGAGGATCATTTCCATAAGGGATAAGCTTCGGCCTAAGACTTCCTCTACGACCTCGTCCATAGCTATGCCGGAGTTGGCGGCCGAAAAAATTTTGAATTGAAGACCGGATTGGTGGTCCTTAAGCAACAAGATCCTTTTCATGGGAACTCCCATGAAAACCCTCATTACCACATCCAGCTCTTCTTATCAAAATGTGCCACCTTCCAGATGCCGGGCGTCTCCTTAGATGCTATCAGACTGCGCCTCTTCCCTTACACACTTAAGGACAAGGCCTTATATTGGTTGAGGACGCAAGCTGAAGGAATCTTCACCACTTGGGATGAATTGGCGAGTGCCTTCGTCGACAAATTTTACCCGCCCTCTAAGACGGTGAAGATAAGAAGTGCTCTCATGTCCTTCAAGCAAAGACCGCAGGAGACTCTCTATGAGGCATGGGAGCGCTTCAAGGACTTGCAACACCAATACCCCTATCACAGCATTGAGGATTGGGAGCTTGTCCATAGCTTTTACAATGGACTCCAACCAGGGACTAAACAGATTATCGATGCCACCGCAAATGGAGCCATTTTGTCGAAGACTCCCGATGAAGCTACGGCCTTGCTTGAGGAGATGGCCTCGAACAACCAATAGTGGGGCAATGAGCGAGGACACTCTTCGTCCTCCTTGAAGCCGTCTAGCATTTATGAGGCCAAGGCCGTCGCGGAGCGAGCCAACAAATTTGATTCTCTCCACAAGGTAGTGGAGAGATTGGAGAAGTACATTACGGAGCCTCAAGGAGCCCCTTCTACACCCAAGCTGACAAATCATATGAGTGATTGGCAAGACCAATCCCAAGCCATGTATGTAGGAGGAGAGCAAGGAGAAGGAGCTTTGGAGCAAGTTCAATATGTCGCGGGGAATTCTGGATATTGGGCCAATCCGACCGCTAGAAACCATCCGGGTTTTTCTTATGCTAATAATGATGGTGCATTGAACCCCCCCGCAACAACAACCTCCTCAAGCTCGAGCTCCATCACCACCACAACCGAATTATCAACCAAGGGGTCCACCGCAACAAAACTTCCCATTGAGGCAACAAGTGGGACCTTATAGGCCACCCGGGTATAATCAAGGGTGGAGAAATCCCAACCCTCCACAAGCTCAACAACGTTCGGATTTTGAAGCTAAGGTGGATGAGTTTATGGCGGAACAAAGAAAGATTAACGCCACTTTAAAGGCGGGACAAGATTCTCTCGCCACCGTCGTCGCTCAAATTGGGGAGCAACTTGCTTTGCTCAATAGGAACAACCAACAATTGCCAGCTCAACCCGAGCCGAATCCACGGGGCAACACCGGTCATATCAATGCGGTCGTTGCGGTTACAACGAGAGGAGGGAAGGATACCACCCCCCCATGACTCAAATTAAGGAACCCGTGGTGGAGAATCTACAAGAGAGCGAGCCGACAATTGAATCTGAAAAAGAGAAGGAGCCGCAAGGGGAAGTGAAGTCTAGAGAGGAAGAGCTTATTGATGAGGGCCGATTTATGCCACCGGTGCCCTTCCCTCAATGGCTAGCTAGAGCCAAAATGAAGAAACGGCTAGCCAAGTTTCTCGAGTATTTGAGAGGGGTGAGCCTCAATATCCCCTTCCTCGACGCTATAGTGGAAATCCCATCTTACGCCAAATTCTTAAAGGACTTGATTATGGGAAGGAAGAGGAAGGAGAAGATCATGCTCGCGGAGGAAGGGACTTGGTTCACAAAGAGAGAGAAGGAGCTCGCCAAATTTAAAGATCCAGGGAGTTTCCGGATTCCTTGCACTCTAGGCGGCATCCCCCTACAAAAAGCATTGGTATATTTGGGGGCTAGCGTTAGCCTCATGCCTCTCTCCATGTTTCGGAAGTTGAATACCGGTACGGATTTAAAGCCTACCGACATGCAGATTCAACTAGCGGACGTGCGGATTACAAGGCCGGTTGGGATCGCAGAGGACATCCCACTCCAAGTTCCGGGGGGCATATGTTTGCCATGCGATTTCGTGATAATGGACATCAAGGAGGAGGGCGATACATCGCTCATACTTGGACGCCCATTCCTCGCCACAGCCGGTGTCATCGTCGATGTGCGGGAGGGGACTCTTACCTTGAACGTTGGCAACATCGAAGTGGAGCTCCATATACTGAAGGCAATGAAGCACATGCCGTATCATGAGGAGCTAGATTACATGGACCTCCTTGATGAGGTCATTGAAGAGGAGATCCCCCACTCCATCTGCGCACCCCACGAAGATAGCTTCGAAGAAGGCCTAGATTTGGCCGAGGAAGAGAAGATGGAGCACTCCCCCAATATCTCCATGGCGATTGATGATGGCGACGCTGATGTCGCAAGAATACGGGAGCTCTGCAAGCTCTCGAAATTGAGGAATCCGAAGAAAGCTCCACCGATACGACGATCGATGTCACCGACAAAGTCGAAGCCCGAAACAAGTTCTCGCTTGGGGGAGCCACCCCCCCAACATTGCCCATGATGAAGGGGCGCTGAGGAAGACCACACACCACCATGATCCAAATCCGAGCGGTCTTCCCGGCAAGTTCGACGGGTGCATCTCATATGCACCCAACATCCCGCGCTAAATTGAAAATTTAAAGGGGTCAAGCTCAAGACCTTAAACTAGCGCTTGTCGGGAGGCAACCCGACGGTTATCACATTATTTCTATTTTAGTTTTTATTTTTTTTAGACTTTGTGTGTTTGAGTCGTTTACCCGAAAGATTGTGACAACGGGTCCTATTTTCTTTGACAGGAGGAGGAGGAAAGAATATCTATCATATGGAGGATGACCGAGGCAAAGAAGAGCGCTCCAGGAATGCGCTCGAGGCTTAGGAGGAAGAAGAAACTACCTGGAGGAAGAAAAACAGAGAGTAGAGCCAAAACGGAGCATTAAAGCAGAAAACAGAGCCTCACTCGGCCGAGTACTATAGCCACTCGGCCGAGCGAAGAAAGCCGTCCGCCCGAGTGGCGCACCAATGAAGGAAGTCTGATGTACCCAAATCTCTGTCTTTTTTGTGATTTCAGTATAAACTGCCACTCGGTCGAGTATATTTCTTCACTCGGCTGAGTGAAACTAATACCCCCTAGGGCAGGTGTCTGCCGAGTAGCTTGTGCCACTCGGCCGAATGGACTTTTTCCACTCGGCCGAGGATGGCAAGGCCACTCGGCCGAGTCGTAAGCGGAGGGAGAAAATTTAAAAAACTTTTCCGTTACGATCACTCGGCCGAGTCGTAATTTCACTTATATAAGGCGAACAGGCTCGGTGTGACTTTCGAAACCCCCAAATCAGTTCTCGCCCGAGCTCACCCGCGACCCTTCGTCTCCTCGCCCGCGACAGCCACTCCCTCGCCCGATTCACCTCGCTGCCGCCACCGCTCATCGCGCCACCGCCGGCGACGCATCGCCTGACCGCCGCCGACCTCCGGCGACCCTCCTCGCCGTCAGCTGAGCTCCGGTGATCCCCCATTTAGTGCAAAATTCGTTTTTCTCCTCATTTTTGACGATCCGTAGACCCGTAGCGCCCAAAAATCAAATTAAATTGTTTATCTATCTATTATACCCCCTCTCCCCCACGTATTTTGAATATTACCCGCTGATATCGTTGTTTGATTTCCAGTCCATCTGGGGGAGCTTAGGGGAGCTTTCGGATGCGCTATTAGCTTCGTGGAGGCGGCGTCTTCGCACCTACCCGCTGTTTTGCTCTCGTGGCGTGTTCATGTACCTTCGTTCCATTTTTTTAGCACACCGCATTTTCCATTAGTTGGGTGAGCACTCGGGGCACACATGCCGTCCCGTACACGGCCACGTACTCGGGGAGCTTCCGCCAAGCGGAAGCGGACGGATGAGCCCGGCCCCTCCCACGCTAAGGAGGACTCCCCTCCACCTTCACCACCTCACCCCACACAGCCGCTTCCCGCTGACCCCGTACACGTGCAGCCACTTCCAGCCGACCCCATTCATGCACAGCCACCACCGGCTCCGGTTGTCGGGCCGCTGGGCATCACGTTCAGAGACGACGCACAGCGCGTCCGATTTGAGCGTATCACCCAGCGCCCGATAGTACCCTCCAGGTTCGCTCACTTAGCAGACCTAGACTGCCTGGGGGTACTAGAGGGGATGCTCATGTTGTACGACAACGTGGGTTGGCGAGATTTTCTTTCCGTGTCGGCGGACACCTACGTCCGTCCGACACTCGAGGTAATCAGCTCGATCACCCGGACCGATGAGGGATGCTCCTTTAGACTCATGGATCGAGAGTGTCGGATCACTCTCGATATGCTTAGAGCATTCTTTCAGTGGCCCGCAGTCCCCACGCCCGACCGAGCCTACGCCCCCACACACATCCCTCCCCCATCTTTCGATTCCCACGCCTTTTGGGCCAGGATCACGGGTTTACCACACGCCTTTGACCCTAGTAGGGCCAAGGCCTCAGCCATAGTCCACCCCTGCCTCCGCATAGCACAGCGCCTTATGACGACCACTTTTCTAGCGAGGTACGAGCCTGGGACGATGTCTATGCCTGAGCTCTATATGCTCTACGCGATGACTCGCCCCAGAGTTCTGGATAAGGATGGTGTTGCGCTGGTCCCCGCCAATGAGATTGACGTCGCTAGCTGGTTTTTGGACCGCATCATCGTATCGGTGGGTGCTCGCTCCCCGATATGTTACGGCGGCCTGATCACCCTGCTAGCCCTGATGACCGGCGAGGACCTTCCGGCCGACATGCGTCAACCTTCGGGCCCCACTTCACTTTCGATAGACGTCATGGCCCGGATGAAGATGCTTCATCCGCACGGTCAGCGGCACTGGGTATGGTTGCACGGTCCTTTTGGTGCTGACTACATGATCCTCCCGAGCCCTGCTCGGACACACATAGGACCGGCACACGAGGACTGGCTTCCGGTGATGGATCTCCTGATCCCCGCCGCTTACGTGCTTGAGGCCGAGGAGGTCGAGCAGGCACCCCCCGCACCTGTAGACCCTGTGTTCCCTCAGCCTGAGCCTGCATTTTCTACCGCTCCTGACACCTCTGTCCCTACTTCTGCCAGTGTCGGGAGTTCACTTGCTGAGCCGTCCTCCACGCCCACCACCACCACCACCCCCACCACTGCTGTGCCCCTGTCGGTTGAGCCTCTCACCTCTTTGCTACCCAAGCGTCCACCTTCTATAGTTGAGAGCGGCGAGTCTTCCTTTCCTGATGTCGTACGGTCCCTGTCTAGCTTGTTGTCCGCTGGGGTATCACCTTTTGGTCCATTCACTTCCTCCCCAGTGGTCGACCCCTCTGTCTCCACCGTAGCCGTCCTATCTGAGAGTGTCGTGACGTCTGTTCCCACGTCTGTGTCACTGACCTCTCTTGCCGCCTCGTCACCGATTTTGTCTTCCACTTCCACTGCTGCTGCTTCCACCTCACACCAGCCTGCGTCCCAGCCTCGCACTGAGGTTGGGCATCCACTAGTGAGCACAGCCCCCTTTCCACCCATGCCTGCTGTCCCGATCACCTACACTGCCCATATCAGACAGCCCCGACCTGCTCAGCCTAGACCTGTCTGTCCCCCCGCTCCACCACCCCCTGACGCCTTAGTTCAGAGCTTTCGTGCTCTTGAGGCGGCGATGAGTGGAATCAGGGGCGATTTTAGGGCTCTGTCTGCCACAGTCACTGCCATGCAGCACCGCCTCGAGCTACTTCCCAGCATTCACTTTTGCCTGACCCAGATTCTCGAGCGACTTTCACGACCACCACCCACCCAGCAGACACGTCCACCACCACCACCCCACCTCCGCCTCAGGACGGAGATGGCGCAGCACCACCAGCTTAGGCACACCCTTGATGCCATCGATATTTTTTGTCGTTATGCTGCCCATGCTCTGCTTGGTCCTGATGATTTTTGCCCACCCCCTCCTCACATCACTATTTTTGTCCACACTTTGATCATATCATTCTATATCCTTTTTCGGGAGTGAGGGAGAGTATTTTTGGTGTCACACACATATCTGCATCACTCTTACCCTTGCATGCATCACATTCGCATCATATTTTTCATTTTGTTATTTTTATTTCTTTTTATCATGCATGCATACCCACCCTCCCTCCCATTACACGTCTCTCGGTGTGCCACACTTCGCACATTGAGGACACTGTGCACTTTAGCTTGGGGGAGTGAGTTCTCACACTTTTGGCTTTTATCACCTTTATTTTTAGTTTTTCCACGTTTTTTCCACTTTTGCACCCATTTTTCATCACTTTTTCATTTTTTTTTACCATGCATCACGTTTTTCATTTTTTCTTGTGTGTTGCATTGTAAATAGTTTTTATTTTCTTTTATCTTTATTTCTTTCATCTTTTGCTAGAGATGACTTTTCTGTGATGATGATGACGTGGTGTTAGCTTTTCTCTATATGCATGTTATATTTATCGTGTCATAGCTTTTTATTTCTGATATCATATGCTATGTTCTGCTTTGCATTTAGAAATAGTAACCCACTCTCTTTTGCTGTATGAAAATGGATGAAATTCTATTATTAGCTGATGTCTGATGATTCATATGTATGCTATCGTAGAAAACACACCAAGATTCACGCATTGATGCTTATATCTGGAGTACTGCTTTCCTTTCTCACATCACTTCTATTTGCATGATTTGTACACTTCACTTCGGGTTGATTGAATGTTTGCTAGCTTTGATAAATCTGGATTAGTTTACTTTTTGAGATTAAACTGAGTAGATTATATTACCCTGCTGAAGTTGTCATGCACGTCCTATAGAGTGAGCTGAGAGATACATTTATTTATTTCTCCACATATCTTGAACATTATTTCTCTATTTTATTTCATTGGTGAATCTCCCCTTAGCGATTCTATTATTGGCATTCCCCCGTTATTATATCACATGCTCCAAATTCCCCAAAATCCAAAGAAAAAAAACACTTGTATATCCTTCTCTTTGATTTGGGATCATTGTGTATATATTTCATTCAAAAAAAAGAGAAAAATATTTGAGAATAAGTGAAGAAAAGAGAAAAGAAGTTCGAAAACGATCCCATCTCATACCCTTTCTCTCTTTCTTCCTTCTTTTGCTTTTATTTTTGTTTTCTTTGATTTTTGGAGCTTCATAAGAAACGGGGATGTAAATAGTATTTTGTATACGCCACCACGCTTATAGATAAGCTTGGGGGAGAGGATCCTATGATGTGTGTGAGAGTGACTACCTGACGGTGCATGACAACCTAGGCTAAGTAATATTTTATACTCGGTGAGATTGCTAAAGTCTCACGAAATCCAGAAATCTACGCTTAGCATTCATTTCATGAAAACCACACTTTTTCTATTCTTACTACTCTACCATCTCTTATACTCCTTATAGAAAGCATTCAATTGAAAAGTGTGTGATCTACGATATTGTATACCGCTTTAGATGCTTCAGACGATGTTAATCTCAGAATTATTCCATTTTTCATGCTATATTGATATTCTTGGGTTTTCTATCTCAAATGCACCATTATACTATGATATCGAGATAAAAGTCTTTGACATGTGTTTTATATTCAATGCACGCTATATGAGTAAGCAAAACCCACATCCTGAGAAAAATGATCTAGCAACCTCCCTCTTCGTTTTCTATTTTGTTTTCCGTTTTTCATTTTCCGCCTTTCCATCGTTTTTATTTTATCTTTATCCGCCGGGTTCGCTTTTTTTACTCATCTTCCTCGAGGACGAGTAAGAGGTAAGCTTGGGGGATTTTGATCACTCCATATTTTACACCTGTTTTCTGCATGTTTGCATGCCATTTAGATCACTCAAATCATGTTTTTCACGTTTATTCGACAATATTGCGATGCTTTCACGATTTGTTGTTTTTGTCGTATTTCAGGAGATTTGGAGCGATTTGGAGCGATTCTGAGATGCGCCCACTCCGGAGTGTCACCGACGACTCTCTTGTTGGATATGGATGACATAAATACACCCATGAGGGGATGTATGAGGGTATACGGACCTCAGATGTCGCATGCACGAAGGCGTGCGCGAAGGGAACCTTTTCTCGTGTGAAAAGGACCACTCGATAAGTGAAAAAAGCCACTCGATAAGTGGAAAAAGCCACTTTATAAGTGCAAAATGGCACTTGATAAGTGGATAAAGAAGAAGATAAATGAATGTGCTAATATAGGCTAATAAGCTTATAATTGGTTATTTCCTACAATAACCACCCCTAAAGCCTATAAATAGGACCCAAGGGCAAGGCATTCATTCACACTTTTCGATGCCATAAGTTTGCATAAGGCATCCTTATGTTCTTCTTCTCCCTTCCATTAAAATCCTCTTCTGGTTAGAGATTTAGGCGGTGAAACTCTGCTTCGATCCTCCGTGATGAAGTATCGACCGTTGTGTCGAATCCGAGGGCGAAGTTTCGAGATTACGGTGCCGCGTACGCAAGCATAAGTCTCAACTTCATTTATCGATCCTAACGTTGTTTTGACAGGATCCTACATTGGTATCAGAGCCATACGGGTTCGCCCCGGTCAAACCGTCGCCCCGTCGAACCGATGAACGAGGCGTTATCTTTTTCACGAATGGGTATCATACCATTATGGATATGGTAGGAACGCTTCGTGACGGAGAGAACGCAGCGGTTGTTCTTTTCACGTTAGGGTCTTCTACCATTACGGATATGGTAGGAACTCTCCGTGACGGGAAAAACCGACCGTTCATATCGTCAAGCTCGCTCTCTTCATGGATGCTAAGTCTCCATTCATAGGGAATGTGAACTCTCTTCATGTGGAGCGTGGAGTTTACGAACTTTAAAGTGGGTTATTTTTTCATTTTGGCACACGGCCATTAGAGAATAACTACTTTCTCGACGAACGGTTGCTTCATCGACCAACGGGTGCTTCATCGAGGAAGAAGATGGTAGTTATTCCCATCGGGGAAGATAACTTTTGGTGCATGATCACCATGGCCAAATGGGCTATGGAGGCAATGCATTCCCCCTCCCCATGCGGAGGGGGTTGGCTACGGCCAATAACGACGAAAACCACCACGACCACCCCGTCGAGGGGGAGGAGTGCATGCGGCCACCCCATGCAAGGGGGGAGACCGGCCATGTAAGGGGGCCCTGGCCGGCCTCGGCCAAAGCCAGGGGCCTGCCTGGCCGGCCTGGCCGTCCCTGGCAATGGCCAGGGACGGCGCCCTGGCCTCTGCCAGGGGCTGGCCTGGCCGGCCTTGGCAGTGGCCAGGGCCGGCGCCCTGGCCGGCCTCGGCCAGGGCAGAGGCCCTTGGCCAGCCCTTGGCCAGCCCCGGCCAGGGCAGAGGCCCTGGCCAAAGGGGTGCCAAATAACTGATTGGTCGGTATTGGTCGACCAATTCGGGATTATTGGTCGACCAATTTAGCCAGAGTCCTTGACAATGGTTTCGGCCCCGGCAACCTACAAGCCTAGCCCATACGGGGCCGACGACAGTCATCTGCGGCAAAATTCTCCAATAAGGGGGAAACACCTGGATCCATACGGGAGCTGGCGACGATGGCTTGCAGAAAAATCCCCAAAGGGGGATCCGGCCTTGGTACAAGTACGACTTATCCCGGCAAATGGCCAGGGATTACCGTACATTTCACTAGTATCATAAGGGTACTAAGTTGGAATATCGCATTTTTTCCCAAGGGGGGATCTGGCTTTGGCCAAGTTGCGATGGCAACTCTCACTTCAAAAGGAAGATGAATTCGACCTTGCCACGGCACGACCCCGATAATGGCCGGGGAAATTGTCGAAATGTTTTGGCTATAACACCCTATAATGGGGTATAGGCCTTGCAAAATACGTTTGCAAAATGCATTTGAAAAATACGTTTTCAAAATACTGCAAAATACGTTTGCAAAATATTTTTTTGAAAAATACGTTTTCAAAAACACTTTTCCGCTACGAAGTACTATAAGAGTACTATCGTTTGATAAGTGAGGGTGAAATATTGAAGGATTGTTCTAGATGGTGATTAGAATCGTAGAAACCTTTTCGATTCTATAACAACATCTTCAATATTTTTCGAAAGTAACTTATCAAATTGTAAATATCATTCCAAGTGGGAGTTGAATTTAGAACTATCCAAATGGGATATTCTATTATCACTTCAAATGGGAATTATATTTTAAGAAATTTTCAATGCAATGTATTTGATCAAACCTTTGGTTTTGTGTCTTTTGCAGCATTTTAAAAGTAAAATGTCTTCCGCTTCAAAGAATATCGTCGCTGAGTTAAACAGAGGTGAAAAACTCAACGGCGATAATTACAAACTTTGGTCCATCAAGATACAATATGTTTTAGAGGAGCAAGAAGTGCTCGAAACTCTAAAGAACGTAATGATTGAACCCGAGTTGGGCACTACGGCCCAATACAGACGAGACAAGGAAGCTTTTGATGCTTGGTCTCGGAAGAACAAGATAACACGCATTACGTTATTAAGCAGTATGGCTGATGACATAATGCGCATCTTCCGAGAGCATGACTTAGCCATGGACATATGGTCCAAGCTTAAGGAGAAGTTTGGTGGCACATCGGTGTCCAAACTTCGTGTCTTAACTATAAGATTTGATTCATACAAGAAATGTCCAGATCATTCCATGGGGAAACATATGCGACATATGGCGAATCTAATCTCAGAGTTAAAGAATGCATGTCATGTCCTCACAGATGAGCAACAAATCCAAGAAGTCATACGTTCCCTACCAAATGGGTGGGACCAAATGAAGATGCATCTCACTCACAATGAGAGCATCAAGACATTCAGCGATGTTTCGAAGCACCTCGAATTAGAGGAAGAGCGGCTTGCGGCCGCCAAGCCAAGTGCAGAAGTGCACATGGTTGCTAGTTCCTCACACGGGGGAAAGAAACGAACAGATCGTTTGAAGTCTTCTAATGAACGTAGTAAGCAACCTGAGTCTACCAAGAAACCCAAACATAAGAGTGGGCACAAGAAATGGCACAAGAAGAAAGACTTGAAGAGGATCAAGTGCTTCAAGTGCAACAAGTTCGGTCACTGTGCTCGTTCGTGTACGAGTGGAAGTGACGAGGTAACTTGTAATACTAGTTACATATGTGTTTCTAGTTCAATATTTCTTGTGGAATCTAATCCATTTTGGATAATTGATTCAGGTGCCACCGACCACATAGCAAGGGACAGACAGTCCTTCGTGGAGTATCACCGGATACCCCAAGGAACGAAGTGGATCTATGTAGGAAACAACACACTTGTTGAAGTGAAAGGCATTGGGACTTGCAAGCTAGTCTTGGACAACGGCCGCACTCTCCTACTTCATGATGTTCTCTTCGCTCCAGATATTCGAAGGAATATAATTTCTGTGGTCGTGTTAATGGGTCTTGGCTATAACTGGTTTTTTCATGATTGTAATGTGGACTTAAGTTGTAATAATACTCTTATTGGTACTGGGTTTGTATTTAAAGGATTTATTATAATGAGTACAATGTATGATTCCTCGTGTAATGAAAATTTCCTTATTACAAATTCTAAGACTTATGAGTCTGATGTGATTTGTTGGCACGCAAGGCTTGGTCATATTGGACCAACGCGTATGGATAGACTTGCCAAACGTGGCCTTCTATCCAATGTTTCAAAGGTTGAAATGTCGACCTGTGAACATTGCCTAGTGGGGAAATCTTGTCGCAAGCCGTTTGGAACCGGCACAAAGGCCGAGGTTCCATTACAGCTTATCCATTCGGACATATGTAGTCCGATGAATGTCAAGACAAGACGCGGGAAGTCCTATTTCATCACTTTTATTGATGATTTCACCCGATTCGGACATATCTATTTGATATCCCACAAAAGTGAAGCATTGGCTTGCTTTAAAAACTATATGAGTTTAGTGGAGAATCAATTAGATCGCAAGATTAAGGTCTTGCGAACCGATAGGGGCGGTGAATATCAATCAACAAGTTTTAAGGAACTTAGTGATGAAAAAGGCATAGTACATCAGGTAACTATGCCTTATACTCCTCAACAAAACGGTGTTGCAGAAAGGAGAAATAGGACTTTAATGAAAATGGTCCGTTCAATGATGGCGCAAACTAACTTGCCAATCACCTTTTGGGGTGATGCATTATTGACGGCCGCTTTCATTTTAAACCGCGTACCCTCGAAATCAGTTAGCTCCACTCCTTATGAGTTGTGGAAACAAAGGTCTCCTGACTTAAACATTTTGAAACCTTGGGGTTGTGCATCCTACGCACATATTTCCTCCCATAAGTATGGCAAACTTGGGCCAAGGGGAAGGAAATGTATCTTTATACGATACGCAGAAAACTCCAAAGGTTATGTTTTTGTTAGTCAGGAAGACAATGGTGGGCTAATTGAGTTTGAGTCGAGGGATGTCACTTTCTTGGAAAACGAGTTTCCAAGACAGGGCGAGATAAGTCAGGACTTATCTCTATTTGAGATTTATGATCAAGAAGGATTACCTCATTCGAGTGGGAGAATTCTTGGTGAAAATGAAAATACGTTTCAACCTTCACCAATGGATTATACGAATGACGATTATCCTATTCCATACGGGAATAATGATCCAAGTGGGAGCAATTCTAACGACATTCCAAGTGGGAGTGATATTAGAATTGATCTAAATTCGAGTCAACAAGGACTTGAAGAATCTCAAATACGACGTAGTAGTCGTACAAGGTTGGCTCCTCTAAGATTTGAGGATGAATTTCCGCAAACCTTTATGACTTTACTACAAGAAGATGACGAGCCTGCTACTTTCAAACAGGCCGTATCTTGCCCTGCTAAAGACAAATGGATGGAAGCGATGCAAGAGGAGTTAGAATCCATGAAAGTTAACCAAGTCTGGGACTTAGTTGACTTACCCAGAGGACGTAGAGCTATTGGGAACAAATGGGTTCTCAAGATCAAGCATAAGGCTGATGGCTCTATTGACAGATATAAAGCTCGCCTTGTCGCGAAAGTTTTACGCAACAGGAAGGGATAGACTATGAAGAGACCATCTCACCTATTGTTCGTTTTACCTTGATTCGCCTGATTCTGGCAATGGTAGCTTGCTTAGGCCTCGAATTACATCAAATGGATGTAAAGACTGCCTTTCTCAATGGAGAATTGGACGAGGAGATCTATATGGAACAACCAATATGGTTTGTAAAAGAAGGAAACGAACATAAGGTTTGTAAACTTCTTGTCACGACCCGCTTCCCTAAAATGGAGGCGAGACGTGAAAAGGCCCGCACGAGAGTGGAGCTGTGAAGCCCCAAACCCGATAAGCGTCAATAAAACATAAGCAGGTCCCTGTAACCACAACGGAACAACAATAATAACACAAGGAGAGAACGAAATAAAATCTCACATCTCATAAATTGTCCAACATGAAAATAAGTCCAACATCCAGAAAAGCCACCAGGCTAAAAGAAAAGAGTCTAAGGCCCAGAACAAGGCCAACAAAAGCAACAACGACAAAGTATAGGTGCTACGCACCGATAACAAAACACCTGTCTAAACAAAAGTAAAACACAACGAAGACACTAGGACTGGTCCCCAGTGTCCACGTACTCCCCGTCAAACACAAGCTCGGGCTCGGCGTCAGCAAACACCTCGTCCTCGACAAGGTACTCAGGCTCGGGATCTAACATGTGTCACCCAAAAGAGTAAAGGGGCACATGTCAGCAAGTCTAAAAGACTTGGGCAAGGAAACTGAAAGTAAGGCAACTAGCAACCTAGCAGTTATAGTATGCATGACATGACAGTTATAACATGAGTGCACAATTTAAGACATGGCAAGACAATTTTGTACAAGGGAACAATTATCGGGACAAGACAAGAGTAGCCAAGCTACTAACAATCTCAATCATTTCACGTTGTTTTGTAGATGTTTACGCCCTTCAGCTGAATGGTACATCATTCACACCGATCGGCACTAAACACTACCCCACCCCAGAGTTTACGCCTTACAACTGCAGTTGCTGATCGGGCAGACTCCCAGTTGAATGGCCGCTTAACCCTTACCCCATCCCACACGTAAACAAGCCAGGGTCCCTGTACATGAGCCCAGCAAGTGAGCCAGGGTTGCCCCGCACGGGAGCTTGTTTCTTAGTTCACAATTCAATATATCGAGCGTTGGGGTTAGCAACTCATTATGCTCGCTTCTGGTCACGAGCCAGGAACACAAGTATTGTAGCGATGCTACGCAATCACGGGATCACTTAAAGAATGCAATGACATGACATTTAATTTGCGTACCTTTAAAGGAAAGTAAACATGACATGGTGATTGTGCAACATGCTAAAAGTCGGAACTAGCTTCGTTGTCAAGCTAGTTCCCCAATTTGTGCCTAGGCGAGTATCATTTCGTTGCCTAGCCTCTTTTACGCCTACAATAAACAAATGGCCTAAAACATGGCCTAAACCCTAAGTGGCAAGTTTCACTTGCCTAGCACCAGGAATGACGACCACTTCGTCTCACGGATGCTAATCTACGGGGAAATCACTGTTATGGGGAACAATCATCAAACAACATGAAATTTATTAGGGTTTCATAAAAATACAACTAGGTTATAAAAACACCAAGGAATCGATTTCTTACCGAGAGGAGGCGGAAGAAACACTCCGGAGAACCCTAGGATCAGATCTGGAAAAGATTGGAGAAGTTTGGAGAATTAGGGTTTTGGGGGGATTTTGGGGATTTGATGGTGATTTTGGGGAAAATGAGAGGTGGAATTAGTGGATGGATGGTTTGGATGATGGGTTTAGGGCTTGGAATGGAGGAATGAAACTTGGAGGAAGATGGGGGCTCAATGGGGCAGATTTTAGGGTTTTGGGTCGAGTGGAGGAAGAAGAAAACGTTTGGGAGGGGTATAAATAGGTTGGGCTGGCGGCTGCCCAGAAATTAGGGTTTTAACATAGACTAGTCGGTCAAAGAGCAACCACTGACTGACTAGTTTGGCAACTAGTCGGTCGGTCGACCAACGCAGACCGACTAAGTGTAAACAGTAACTTCTGAACGAAAATAGGATTTTAGAGTTAGTCGGTCCATGAACAAATACTGACCGACTAGTTTAGCATCTAGTCGGTCGATGAACGTTCTTAGACCGACTAAGAGTAAACAGTAACTCGACTAAAATTAAGATGATGTGTTAGTCAGTTAAAGAAGCATTGCCGACCGACTAGTTTGCAACCTAGTCGGTCAACCAACGTTCTTAGACCGACTAACGATAAACAGTAACTCCTGAGAAATTTAGAAAGCCAACTAGTCGGTCCAAGAAGGATTGCCGACCAACTGGATCGTCATCTAGTCGGTCGGTGCCCCTTCTTATACTGGCTAATGAGCACCAAAAGTTCCGATACGGAGCGCGGGGCCCCGGGATCGATTCCTAAGACTCCTAGGCTTGATCTAATAGTTAGATACGACCGTTATGAAGTCCGTTACGAATGACATACTTTGAAATCGACAATCCTAAGGAAGAAACGAGAAAATACGACGAATCGATCGAAAATGAAAGCTACGGAGACGAAAACCACACAAGAGGAGAAAATCCACCAAAACATATATTATATTATAATAAATCCAGATACATTTAAAGCAGTCGTTACATCCTCCCCAACTTAAGAAAAATTCTGTCCTCGGAATTTCCAAATACTCACGAGTCCGGAAACAAAAGTGGGAAACGCTCTTGCATCTCATCCTCATTCTCCCAAGTAGACTCTCCAGGTGAGCCGTGTCACCACATCACCCTCACAAGATTGACAATCTTGTTCCGAAGCGACTTCTGACGCCTGTCCAGAATCTGCACTGGATGCTGGTCATACGTCATATCGGGGCGAACGGTAATCTCTGAAAAATCCACAGCATGAGATGGATCGCTAATGTATCGACGAAGCTGCGACACATGGAAAACATTGTGAACTCCTTCCAAAGATGGCGGCAAGGCCAAGCGATACGCTACCTCGCCAACTTTCTCCAGAATGTCAAGCGGTCCAATGTATCGCGGGCTCAACTTCCCTCGCTTCCCGAAACGAATCACACCACGATTCGGGGAAATCTTCAGAAACACATGGTCGCCCGGCTGAAACTCCAAAGGACGATGTTTAGCATCCGCCCAATGCTTAAAACGGTCCTGAGCAATCCTCAACCTCTCCCGAATATTCCTGACGATATCCACGGCCTCCACGATCATCTCAGGTCCCAACAACTCCCGATCACCAACGTCATCCCAACTCAATGGCGATCGACATTTCCTCCCATAAAGAGCGGCGAAAGGCGCCATGCCAATACTCGCCTGGAAGCTGTTGTTGTAAGAGAACTCCACCAAGTGTAGATGGTCCTCCCACGAACCCTTGAAATCCAACATGCACGCCCTCAGCATGTCTTCCAGAATCTGAATCGTCCTCTCGGACTGGCCATTCGTCTGCGGATGGTATGCCGTGCTGAAACTCAGACGCGTACCCAAGCTCTTCTGCAAACTCTGCCAGAACTGAGATGTGAACCTCGTGTCTCTGTCAGACACGATACTCACGGGGACTCCATGAAGTCGCACAACCTCCTGCACGATTTACGTTACATCACTATCCAAACTAGGAAAAGGAAATAAAACGAAGAGTAAAAAGAATTTTACCTCCATATATCTCCTCGCTAGCGCCTCAGTGGACTGTCCCACTCGGAACGGAATAAAGTGCGCAGATTTGGTCAATCGATCTACGATCACCCAAATCGCGTCATTCTGCTTCGGACTCCGAGGTAGTCCAGTCACGAAATCCATAGTGATGTGTTGCCACTTCCACTCCGGAATCGGAAGCGGTTGTAGCAACCCGGCCGTACGCTGATGCTCCACCTTCACTTGCTGGCAAACCAAACACTTGGCTACACTCCGAGCCACACTCCTCTTCATACCATGCCACCAATAATTCAGACGAAGATCCTGGTACATCTTGGTGCCACCAGGATGCACAGAATACGGCGAACTGTGTGCCTCCACCATCAACTCCTCTCTAATATCCCCAGCCGGCACACACAACCTGGTTCCGAACCTCAGCGAGCCATCCTCATGAATCAAAAAGTCAGTCCGCAGACCGGCTTCCACCTGCTCCCGAATCTTCACCAGCTTCGGATCCTCAACCTGGCCAGCCTTAATCCGATCCACGATCGTCGACTGCACCTGCATGTACATCAACGACGAAGCCTCCCCGGGAAGAACAATCTCCACACCAGACTCGCAAAAATCCTGCTGCAATCTCCACTGTGAGGTCAACATCATCACCGCGGGAAGCCTACTCAAAGCATCTGGAACCACATTCACCTTGACAGGGTGAAACTGCAAATCAATCTCATAATCCGCCATAAGCTCCAACCATCGACGTTGTCGCATGTTGAGCTCCTTCTGAGTGAAAATGTACTTCAAGCTTTTGTGATTGGTGAAAATCTTCACTTTCTCACTCAGCAGGAAGTGCCTCCAAATCTTAAGAGCAAACACAACGGCAGCCAACTCCAAATCATGCGTCGGGTAATTCTTCTCATGAACCTTAAGCTGACGAGACGCATACGCCATAACGTGCCCATGCTGATGCAACACACAACCGAGACCCTTGCCAGAAGCATCTCAAAAGATCTCAAATCCACCGCTGCGATCAGGCACGGCAAGAATAGGGGCAGTCGTCAACCTCTCCTTCAGAACACCAAAAGCACTCTCGCAATCACCCGACCAAACAAAAGCAACATCCTTCCGCGTCAACCTGGTCATCAGCTCAGCAATACGAGAAAAGTCCTTAATGAACCGCTGATAGTTACCAGCAAATCCAAGGAAACTCCGAATCTCAGATGCAGACGACGGAACAAGCCACTCCCTGATGGCCCTAATCTTCTCGAGATCCACTGAAATTCCATCTCCAGTCACCACATGCCCCAGAAAAGCAACTCTGTCCAGCCAGAACTCGCACTTTTAAAACTTAGCATACAACCGATGCTTCCTCAAAATCTCCAACACCGTCCTTAAGTGCGAGGCATGCTCTTCCTCCGACTTCGAGTAGATCAGAATGTCGTCAATAAAGATAACGACAAACTTATCCAAAAAGTCGTAGAAAATCAGGTTCATCAGATTCATGAAAACTGCGGGTACGTTAGTTACGCCGAAAGGCATAACCACAAACTCATAGTGTCCATACTTCGTCCTGAACGCTGTCTTCAGACCATCTCCCTTCTTCACCCTCAACTGATGGTAACCACTCCTCAAATCCAATTTAGAGAACACCCTCGAACCTCCAAGCTAATCAAAAATATCATCGATGCGAGGCAACGGGTATTTATTCTTAATGGTCACCGCATTCAACTCCCGATAGTCCACGCACATGCGACGCGAACCATCCTTCTTCTTCACCAACAGCACCGGTGCTCCCCACGGAGACACGCTAGGATTAATATAACCCTTCTGCAAAAGCTCATCCAACTGCTTCCGCAACTCTTCCAATTTAGCAGGTGCCATACGATACGGTGCCTTCGAAATCGGCTGCGCACCTGGAACAAGATCGTTAGAAAATTCTAGAGTTCGATCAGGTGGCAAACCAGACATCTCCTCGGGGAAGACGTCGCCAAAATCTCGCACCACAGCTGGCCACTCCAACTCCATCTGTATAGCCACAGCCTCCACCGGCCTGGCCCGAAATCTGACAGGACCAAGCGAACTGCTACCACGACTGAACTCAAATACTGGATGTCCGGGAATCTCGAACACCACCTTCTTCCTCCTGCAGTCAATCGTAGCATAGAAGCTCGGAAGCCAGTCCATCCCAAGAACTACATCATAGTTGATGATGTCGTGGACAATGAAATCAGCGAAAAGCTCATGTCCACAGACCACCAACGGGCAAGAATTGCAACCACGATGCACCGAGACCACGCCATTCCCTGTAACGATATTCCAACTCTTTAGAAGAGGGGACGTCGACAAGGAATGCCTCTCCATGAAGCTCCGAGAAATAATGCACATCGATGCACCAGAGTCAAAGAGGACTCGTGCAGGAAATGTGCAAACCAAAACCACACCTAACAAACAATTAACAATCAAACCCTAGTCTAGCAAACAACCATGTTCAAGCAAACAACATAATCTAACAATCAAAACCAGCTAGAAAAGTAACAGCTAGATTGAGGATTACCTGCGATAACCTCATCCACAGCCTCGCTCTCCACAGCGGTCATCAGAAAAGCCTGCCTCCTCGGTGGAACAGCCTGCTGAAAAGCCTGCCTCTGTGGAACAAGAGCCGCTCCACGACCAGCAGGAACAGACGCTCGCTGCTGCAATGGCTGAGCTGTAACAGGTGCCCTCCGCAGTGGACCCGCATGCCGACAATCCTTCGCGACATGGGAAGCATCACCACATACCAGACACTGGCCCAAAAACTTCCGACACTGATCCTTGATGTGGCCAGGCTTGTCGCAGAAATGGCAAGTCTTCAGAATTGGCCCTCCTGGCCTCTTAAACTGAGCAGACTGATTAGGCCTGAAACTAGGTCTAACCACAGCTCTCGCCTGTTCCACAGGCCTCTTCCCAGCACCAACAACAGATCCCCTCCTCTGGTTCACGAGCAGCTCCTGCCTCTTGGCTGCTACTAGAACCTTCTGATAAGACTCCCGGTCAGAAGAGGTCACAAAACTTTGGAGCTCCGAAGCAAGCCCCTACAGGAACCTCTGAGCTCTCTCCTCAGCGTCCTGCACCATCTTTGGTGCAAACCGACTCAGCCTCATGAACTCTTGGTGATATAGGTCCACCGACGAGCTCCCTTGCTTCAAATCGATAAAACGCTGCAGCATCTCCTCCCGGGCAGCTTTCGGGAAGAACTCGCTATCAAACCTGGCCTTGAAGGTAGCCCAAGCTATCGGCTCCACCAGCATCTTCTCTTCCGCATCCCACCAATTCCGAGCATTATCCTTGAGTTGCCTCTTCGCCAAATCAACCCATCCAGCCGGGGTGATCTTGGCCATCTTCAGATTGTCCTCGATGTTCCGAATCCACTCATCGGCAGCCAGAGGACCCTCAGACCCATCAAAATACGCGGGACCCAGCTCCCGAAATTGCTTCGCTCCTGGCTCAGAGCGAGGGGCATCCGGAAGAGCCCGGGCAGCTCGAGCAAGTGGAGCATTCTGGACTTGCAGGAGCACGCCCTGCTGCACTTGCATCATCTGCAGCATCATCCGCATCATCTCACCGTTGGTGGGTCCCGCTCAGGCTCCTCATCATGAGGGATCGCACCACTACCCCCACCACGGGTGAAACGTCTTCCTGCCATCTAGTGACACAGAAAACGAATTAGATTAGACTCATAGCTTATGACTCGGACGTCGAACTTAGTTTATTGGACAGTCTAATATTATTATCGCTATTCCAAAAATCGCAGTTACAGAAGGACCTGCATGGGCCACCACAAAACCTGTCACGACCCGCTTCCCTAAAATGGAGGCGAGACGTGAAAAGGTCCGCACGAGAGTGGAGCTGTGAAGCCCCAAACCCGATAAGCGTCAATAAAACATAAGCAGGTCCCTGTAACCACAACGGAACAACAATAATAACATAAGGAGAGACCGAAATAAAATCTCACATCTCATAAATTGTCCAACATGAAAATAAGTCCAACATCCAGAAAAGCCACCAGGCTAAAAGAAAAGAGTCTAAGGCCCAGAACAAGGCCAACAAAAGCAACAACGACAAAGTATAGGTGCTACGCACCGATAACAAAACAACTGTCTAAACAAAAGTAAAACACAACGAAGACACTAGGACTGGTCCCCAGTGTCCACGTACTCCCCGTCAAACACAAGCTCGGGCTCGGCGTCAGCAAACACCTCGTCCTCGACAAGGTACTCAGGCTCGGGATCTAACATGTGTCACACAAAAGAGTAAAGGGGCACATGTCACCAAGTCTAAAAGACTTGGGCAAGGAAACTGAAAGTAAGGCAACTAGCAACCTAGCAGTTATAGTATGCATGACATGGCAGTTATAACATGAGTGCACAATTTAGGACATGGCAAGACAATTTTGTACAAGGGAACAATTATCGGGACAAGACAAGAGTAGCCAAGCTACTAACAATCTCAATCATTTCACGTTGTTTTGTAGATGTTTACGCCCTTCAGCTGAATGGTACATCATTCACACCGATCGGCACTAAACACTACCCCACCCCAGAGTTTACGCCTTACAACCGCAGTTGTTGATCGGGCAGACTCCCAGTTGAATGGCCGCTTAACCCTTACCCCATCCCACACGTAAACAAGCCAGGTTCCCTGTACATGAGCCCAGCAAGTGAGCCAGGGTAGCCCCACACGGGAGCTTGTTTCTTAGTTCACAATTCAATATATCGAGCGTTGGGGTTAGCAACTCATTATGCTCGCTTCTGGTCACGAGCCAGGAACACAAGTATTGTAGCGATGCTACGTAATCACGAGATCACTTAAAGAATGCAATGACATGACATTTAATTTGCGTACCGTTAATGGAAAGTAAATATGACATGGTGATTGTGCAACATGCTAAAAGTCGGAACTAGCTTCGTTGTCAAGCTAGTTCCCCAATTTGCGCCTAGGCGAGTATCATTTCGTCGCCTAGCCTCTTTTACGCCTACAACAAGCAAATGGCCTAAAACATGGCCTAAACCCTAAGTGGCAAGTTTCACTTGCCTAGCACCGGGAATGACGACCACTTCGTCTCACGGATGCTAATCTACGGGGAAATCGCTGTTATGGGGAACAATCATCAAACAACATGAAATTTATTAGGGTTTCATAAAAATACAACTAGGTTATAAAAACACCAAGGAATCGATTTCTTACCGAGAGGAGGCGGAAGAAACACTCCGGAGAACCCTAGGATCAGATCTGGAAAAGATTGGAGAAGTTTGGAGAATTAGGGTTTTTGGGGGATTTTGGGGATTTGATGGTGATTTTGGGGAAAATGAGAGGTGGAATGAGTGGATGGATGGTTTGGATGATGGGTTTAGGGCTTGGAATGGAGGAATGAAACTTGGAGGACGATGTGGGCTCAATGGGGGAGATTTTAGGGTTTTGGGTCGAGTGGAGGAAGAAGAAAACGTTTGGGAGGGGTATAAATAGGTTGGGCTGGCGTCTGCCCAGAAATTAGGGTTTTAACACAGACTAGTCGGTCAAAGAGCAACCACTGACCGACTAGTTTGGCAACTAGTCGGTCGGTCGACCAACGCAGACCGACTAAGTGTAAACAGTAACTTCTGAACGAAAATAGGATTTTAGAGTTAGTCGGTCCATGAACAAATACTGACCGACTAGTTTAGCATCTAGTCGGTCGATGAACGTTCTTAGACCGACTAAGAGTAAACAGTAACTCGACTAAAATTAAGATGATGTGTTAGTCGGTTAAAGAAGCATTGCCGACCGACTAGTTTGCAACATAGTCGGTCAACCAACGTTCTTAGACCGACTAACGATAAACAGTAACTCCTGAGAAATTTAGAAAGCCAACTAGTCGGTCCAAGAAGGATTGCCGACCGACTGGATCGTCATCTAGTCAGTCGGTGCCCCTTCTTATACCGGCTAATGAGCACCAAAAGTTCCGATACGGAGCGCGGGGCCCCGGGATCGATTCCTAAGACTCCTAGGCTTGATCTAATAGTTAGATACGACCGTTATGAAGTCCGTCACGAATGACATACTTCGAAATCGACAATCCTAAGGAAGAAACGAGAAAATACGACGAATCGATCGAAAATGAAAGCTACGGAGACGAAAACCACACAAGAGGAGAAAATCCACCAAAACATATATTATATTATAATAAATCCAGATACATGAAAAGCAGTCGTTACACTTCTTAAATCCATATATGGTCTTAAACAATCCTCGAGGCAATGGTATATACGATTTCAAGAAGTTGTCTTATCAAATGGTTTTACCATGCTTGATGAAGATAACTACGTATATATCAAGAGGATTAAAAGCAAGTATGTTATCATGTCTCTATATGTAGATGACATTTTAATAGCCGGAAATGACAAGGGCTTTGTGATGGATATCAAGGCTTGGCTTTCATCAGTTTTTGAGATGAAAGACATGGGAGAAGCCGCATATATCCTTGGATTTAAGATTTCAAGGAATCGTTCGAAGAAACTTCTTTCTCTTTCACAGGAGACTTATATAAAGAAGGTTCTAGAACGATTTAATATGCGGGACTGCAAGTCCATTGATACTCCTATAAGCAAAAGCGATAATTTATGTCTGAAATCATGTCCTAAGAACCAAAAGGAGAAAGATATTATGGAAAAAGTTCCATAGTCCAGTGCAGTTGGTAGTCTTATATACGCTAAGATGCGTAAAAGACCAGACATCTGTTTTACCGTTGGAATGGTAAGTCGTTACCAATCGAACCCAGAGCAAGAACACTGGAAAGCAGTTAAGAGGATAATGCAGTATCTTAAAGAAACTACAGACTTGCAAAAGACTATGATAAAACCAAGAAGGTAGACATAAGGTACATATCTACGCATGAGATGATAGAGGATCTGCTTACGAAAGCGATCCCCAGAAATGTGTTTTATAAACACTTATCATCCCAAGGATTGCGTAAGAGCTGAGTTGTACCAATATATATTCCCATGTCTGAGAAAGATCAAATTTAATAAAAGAATAAGTTCTTTTTCAAACATTGCATATGAATCTCTTGAGAAATGTTTGTGTACATTTTTGAAATCTCAGCTGAATTCTAGTATGTCGGACAGATTGAGGTTGGCTCTCTCACATGAGCAACCGCCTTATTCTATCAGACGGATAGAATAGAGATGAGACCTGTTTAAAGTCAAAATCATCAGACGGATGATTTAGATTCATGACTTAAACAAAATGGTTGCATGAAAGATGTGCATCATATGGATGCTTACAGAAGATCTAAGAGGATTTTTGAAATCCTATCTGTCTAAATGCGGGATGTGGGTCCAAAGGATTATTTGAGTAGAAAAAGGGACTCAAAGTCAGACATTGTGGTGTCTGATCATCATCCTTACAACATCATTGAGACATACACTCCCTGGGAAAGGAGCAATGTTGTAATACGTATTCATACTACGTATGCATTTTGACCATTGGGTTAGAATAGTAATTGTGTTTACTATTGTTACGCCTATTTGACCGAGACCCAAAAGACACGAGCCCAGGAGCCCGACTACTGGTCGAGAGCTCATCTGCATCCTCAAGCCCATTCAACAAAGGCCCTATAAGGGATCTTCTCGAATGTCGATCCAACCCGGCCCCGATAACCCGCCGGTCACTCGCCCACTCCTGCGAAAACCGCTCCCCCAGACGCGCGACCACTAAATGGCGGTAATGGGGAGGTGCTGGCATGGCGAAGAGAGCAGCGGCGAGGGGGCGGATTGATGGGGCACGATCGAAGGCGGGCGTGGGACGTGGGCCAGAGGCAATCACGCCGGGAGCTCTACAAAAGGGCTAGGAAGACGACGAAGAAAGGGACCGCATCTCAGGTATCTAAAACCTAAGGTACTCCATCAACGACCTAGCTCCCCCATCCTATCTCCTTCCTCCCCCGCTCGCGCCGTGAGACGCCGATCCGATCTCCTCACGAGTCGAACCGTCTCCACCGGGCCTCCTCTTTCAGATCTCTATCTGACTTAGGCATCGGAGGGGATTTGGCCGGAACCTAGGTCCGGCCCCCCTGACGAGCGTTCTCGTCTACACAGGTGGACAGCTGATCAACGGGCCGAGGCTCCCCCTCGCCCCTCTCCAGCCTCACAGTCAACTGGACGAGTGAGGCTTACCCTCACCGTCCGTCAGGCGCGGCCGAGCGCATCCTACCGAGGCCGAGCGTCTCAACCCACGCCGAGGCTTCCCCTCGCCCATCGCCGAACACACATCTAGCCGGCCGACTGAGGCTGCCCCTCGTCGTCCTACCTCCGAGGCCGTGCTCGTCTGTCCGAGGCCGAGCGTCTCAACCAGGGCCGAGGCTTCCCCTCGCCCCATCTGCACCGATTCGAAGCCCCCGAGGGACCCAAGCGGGCCCCTTGACCACGTTGACCGGGTTCTCCATGGTCAACGCTTTGTAGTGAGAAAACACTCTGAAACATCTGGCGCCGTCTGTGGGAACGAACTGTCCCACGAAGAAACAAACCACATCTGCGATGACACGACCTCCCTCATCTCGGCGAAAGGAAAGCGGGGCCCTGACGCGGGGCGACAGGGCCCGCCATCGTTGGCAAGAATGGGCACGGGCCCGACGTGAGGAGGATCGTGAGGAAAGGGCCGGGAAGCCCTCCCCTTCCCCACCGGTCGGGAGACCGAGTGCGTCCGTAACGGCACGCAGCTCGGACGTGGCTTTGGTGGTGTCAGTGGTCATAGACACTACCATGGTACGACGACTGCTTGTCGACACCGACAGCTCCTGTGACGTCCTCTTTATGTCAACCCTGGAAAAGATGGGGCGGCGGAAAGAAGACTTACGACCTCGCTCGGGTCCCGTGGTTGGATTCACGGGTCACTCCACCCCCATCATCGGCACGATCCATCTCCCGGTAACGCTCGGAGACGCACCGGACTCGGTGACCCTGGCGGTGGAATTCATCGTATTGGGGATCGGGTCGGAATACAATGGGATCATCGGCCGACCCCTACTCAACGCCGTCGGCACGGTAGTCTCAACCCTCCATCAGACTATCAAGTTCCGAACGCCGGGGGGGATGGGGCAAGTCGAAGGCGACACGGGGAGACCGAGTACCTGCTATCAACTGGCGGAGGAAGGTCCCGAGGATCGTCTAGCCGACCGGATGGCCACGCTCAACTTGAGGAATGGGCCTAGGCCCGCCCCTGCGGAGGAGCAGGAGCAAATCCCGGTCACGGACATCAAGGGCTGGTTCGTCTCGATCGGGAGAGGGCTGAGCCAGGACCTGAGGGACCAGCTGATCGAATGCCTGGAGGCGAACTTGGACATCTTTGCTTAGTCACCGGAAGACATGCCCGGCGTAGACCCCCAGGTGATCGTCCACCAAATCAACGACGACCCCAACTTCAAGCCGGTTAGGCAGAAGAAGCGCAACCTGGGCGGCGAGAAGATGAAGGCAGCCTCCGAAGAAGTGGAGCGTCTCCTTGATGCCGGCTTCATACGAGAGGTCTGGTACCCGGAGTGGCTGTCGAACGTGGTGATGGTCAAGAAACCCAACGGGAAGTGGCGAATGTGCGTGGACTTCAGTGACCTCAACAAGGCCTGCCCCAAGGACAGCTACCCCCTGCCGCGCATCGACCACCTGGTGGACAACGCCTCGGGGTACGAGATGCTAAGCTTCATGGACGCTTACTCCGGATACAATCAAGTCCAGATGGAACCTCGGGACGAAGAGATGACAGCCTTCACGACGGACCGGGGAACTTACTGCTACAAGAAGATGCCCTTTGGCTTGAAGAACGCGGGGGCTACCTACCAGAGGATGGTCAACAAGGTTTTCAGCTCCCAGATCGGGAGGAACCTGGAAGTCTACGTCGACGACATGCTTGTCAAGTCAAGGCGACCAGAAGACCACATCGCCAACTTACGGGAGACCTTCGAGCGGTTGCGGTGACACCACATTCGGCTCAATCCCGCGAAGTGCACATTCGGGGTAAGATCTGGCAAATTCTTGGGATTTATGATAACTAACCATGGCATTGAAGCTAATCCTGACAAGATCGAGGCGCTGATCAACATGCGCGAGCCGACGACGATCAAAGAGCTACAGAGGCTGAACGGGCGCATCGCAGCCTTGGGGCGATTCCTTTCCAAATCAGCGGAAAGATCGCTCCCCTTCTTCAAGGTCCTAAGGAAAGCGATCGCGGAACCTCCAGACAATAGGAAGACGATACTTTGGGACGAAGACTGCTCCAGGGCGTTCGGAGACCTCAAAGAGTATCTCCGCAGCCCACCTCTCCTGTCCAAACCACGGGAAGGGGAGTCGCTGAGCCTTTACCTGGCGTGCGCGGAGGAAGCTGTGAGTTCGGTGCTGATCCGGGAGGACGGTGGGGTGCAATGGCAGGTATATTACACGAGCCGGATCTTGAAGGGGGTGGAGATGCGATACTCACCCATGGAGAAACTGGCGTACGCCCTCGTCCTCTCAGCACGAAGGCTCCGGCCCTATTTCCAGGCCCACACCATACTGATCCTGACCGACTCGCAACTGGAGCAGAACCTCAAGAGATTCGATCGAATGGGAAGGATGCTGAACTGGGGAGTGGAACTGAGCGAGTTCGACCTCCGATTCAAACCGCACACGGCCATCAAAGGGCAGGCCCTAGCCGACTTCATCGCCGAGTGCACAACGGAAGGAAATGGCCCCCCGGAGGAAGAAGGCCCGGCGACGGTAATTGCTCAACCCCTGTCCTTTCTTTTGGCTGACCACTTTCAGCCAGGGGATCCAGGAGCGTGGATAGTCCATGTGGACAGGTCGGCCACACAGTCAGGAGGCGGGGCCGGGATTGCAATCCGATCTCCGGAAGGGAACATTGTGGAATACGCGTTGCGTTTCGAGTTCCCAGCCACGAACAACGTGGCGGAATACGAAGCAGTGATCAACGGCCTGAGGCTGGCCCTGGAGCTCGGGGCCGAGTCCGTCCGCCTCCTCAGCGACTCGAAGCTCATTGTCAACCAACTCTTGGGGAGTTACGAGGCACGAGAGGAGGCGATGCAGAGATATCTCCCTGTCGCCAGAGCGGCGATGTCCAAGTTCAAGGACGTGGAAGTCTTGCACCTCCCGCGATCAGAGAATGCGCGGGCGGATGCGTTGTCGAAGCTGGCCTCGTCCTCGCCAAAGGAACTGGGCCGCACCATCTACGTGGAGAACCTGTCGTCCCCCAGCACGGAGGAGCACGAGGTGATGGCGATCGACCAAGAACCCAACTGGATGGACCCGATCATCCGATACCTCACTCATGGAGAGGTGCCGACCGATGGGGACGAACGCCGAACCCTGGAGAGAAAGGCGCTCCGATACGTGATCCATGAAGGGACGCTCTACCGGAGACGTTGGACCAAGATGGACGTCCTCCCATACCTGAAGTGCCTCGGACCGCAGGAAGCTGACTACGTCCTACGGGAGGTTCACGACGGGATCTGCGGGAATCACCACGAGGGCAAGATAGTCGCGCAGAAGATCTTGAGGCAGGGATACTACTGGCCGACCCTGGCCCAAGATGCAACAAGCTACGTCCAGAAATGCCAAGAATGCCAGAGGTATGCCCACCACATCTCGACTCCTCCGTCAGAGCTCATCCCTATCGTGAGCCTCATCCCCTTTGCGAAATGGGGGCTCAACATCCTCGGACCGTTTAAACCAGGACGAGGGCAGCGGAAGCATCTGATCGTGGCAGTGGACTACTTCACCAAGTGGATCGAGGCCGAACCGTTGGCCACCATCACGTGGAAGAAAGCGAAAATCTTCGTATGGAATTCCATCATCTCCCGATTCGGAGTGCCACGGGCCATCGTCACAGACAATGGGAAGCAGTTCGACTCCGCAGGGTTTAAAGATTTTTGCGAGGAATGGGGAATCAAGCTCCTCTTCGCCTCAGTAGCGCACCCCCAGACCAACGGGATGGCAGAAGCGGCCAACAAGTGCATCATAGAGCCCCTCCGGAAGAAAGTGAAAGACGCCGAAGGGAACTGGCCAGAAGAGCTCCCCGGGATACTCTGGTCATGCGTTTATAATTGCAAATAGGTTGATAGATCTATCCTTAGGAGTTAATCGAACCCAACCCCGACATAGTATAGAATTTGGCTAGGGTTGTTTCTTAAGGGCTTGATTTAGAAAATGTTTTTAGATCTGTTTTTCGCTGCTTTTATGGTTTTGTCATCTGACCGACTTAGCCCGAACCTCGATTTTATGGCCCTAAGGACCCACAGAGCCTTACGGTGGTATCAGAGCTAGGTTTACTTGATCTATAATTTTTGGGATTATAAAATGTATATGATACAACATGTTTCTCCATCAGATGAATGTTTTAATTAAACTATTAAATTGTCGTTTTCATGTGCTAAATTTCGAAAATATTGTTTTTTGAAAATTAGATCTAATTTTATAAATTATGTGATAATTTTGAATATTTGATCTTGATAATTGTATGATAATTATTGTTGTAACTTTATTATGAGATAATTTTAGTTCCAAGTGTTAATGCCAAAATTTTATGTGATAAAATTTTTGTATCTTTAATTGTTTTATAATATTTCTTGTTAATTATGTGATAATGCAAGAAGAGCTATTAGGTTAGCCATTAAAAGCTTTCTGAAAATTATAAGATAATTTTTGATGGACATGCCATGATTTAAACTTGTTTAAATGCCTAATACATGATTAGGACAACACCCTAAAATTCATTCCTTATAGTTGATAAGGACATTAATAAAAGTTATTCATCAATCTAATAATTTCGAGTTTTAAGATTTAACTAGTTGATAGGATTACTAGTTGTAATGAAGCCATTTCAAGTCGATGGCACACATATGCATAATTAGTATCCTTTAATGGACCATGATCCGGTCTAGTGTTGTGGATCACCCTAGCTCGATTGGGGATAGTGATCCTGGCCTAGCCAAATACCTGGCCGTGTTTCGCTGGACTGCAAGGATGCGAATTATGATATGTGAAACCATTGTTTAAATCTAGTCAATTACGTTTAAAATCTTCTTCAAGGTTAGCCATAACCCTCCTTGTTTTAGAGGTTGGCAACTATAGGTTCTATGTTGTAGTTGTTGAGCACACTCAAGCTATGTCATAGCTACTTTATGGAAACCAACTTCTCATTACATGCGATGTAGTCTACATCTAACCTAAATCGTCGCGTCGTGACCATACACCGAGCACCGGCGTAAGTTAGGCTAGACAAGAAAACAAGGGTCAGACTAGACTAGTCATTTTGATTTGAATGAGCACACTCATGATCATAAGTGGCTAAAGGTAAAAACCAATAAGGGAATAAATATGATATGATTGATGAAGAGTCATCTACCAATCGCATAGTCAAGAAATTTTTTTAGCACACTCAAGGTTGTGAGGCTCGTGGTGGTTGGATCTCTTTCCCATTAAATTTAATTTATTTAAATCGTTCATTATTATGGCTAAAAATGATTGCAAAAGTAGTGGAAGAATATATTAGTTAAAAGCCATTCTAACAATATTTAAAATTGAACATATGCTAAACTATGGTAGTTCTATGTTTACCAATGAAATCCAAAACATAATATCCTAAAAGAATAAGTTACTTGTCAAAATGGTTGGTAAAGGAATATCAACTCAAATTCTAATGGATAGACTATACTATGTTCTCACTGACATTAAAAATGTCCTTCTTAGCACAGGATTAAGGACAAAGATGTTCTTGAGATCTAGGTCCAACAAAATAAATGCATGCTATTGTTGGATCGTGATCTAAGCCTAGAAGGGGGTGAATAGGCTTATAAAATTTTTTCGAGGATACACAAACAATGGCCTACTCAATCAAACAATCACATGAAAATATGGTGCAAAAATAATAAAGCAGCATCAAACACAGAGTGCACATGATATTTACCCTAGTTCGGTCGCCCTAACGATCTACTTCAGCCCCAAAACAAATACTAGATTTAATAGTATCAAGATACAAACTATATAGAGCTACGAGCCCCAACTCTACGCTCACCAAGTACTGTACCCCACTCACCAAAGTGTCAAACACTATAAATCTAGTACAAGTTTTATCTTGACTAGCCCCAACTAGTCAAGACCCCAAAAACCACAAAATGAAAATAAAAATAAATACAAAGATCTACTAGATGATATCACAAATATAAATGAGATAGGGAGTTAAGAGCGCTTAGTTTGTGATGGTTTCGTAATCCTTGTCAATCAGCTCGTCGTCAGCTTCGCGCTGGCACAAACGGTGTCTCAATCCGGTGTCAGGATCTCAAGATATAGCCCTCCAAAGTTCGATGTGCAAATCTGCCCGAATCTGGTCTGTGCATAAACAATTCTCAGTTCTACAGAATCAGCAACAGTCTGTGCGTAAAGTAACCAGATAGCATATCTTCTAGACAATGCAGTAAATCGTCCTGAGCTTAGAAAAATCCAATTAAGAATTCCTAGGAATCGTGTGCTCTCCGCTTTGAAATAAAAATAATAAAAGACAGATTTGATTACTTTTGTAGAGATGAATTCTAAGATCTTTGAAGTGCGTCGTAGTGTTTGATATAGTATTCGTGCGGCAAGGAGAAGCACTTGGAGCTTTTTCTTCTTTGAAGATGATGAAAGCTATGAACCTCTTCAGAATACAACTCAAGCTAAAATAAAAATCACTGATTTAATACAGAGATTAAGATCAGAATAATATCACCATAATGTAGAGCGTTGAGTTGTGATCGTCACAGCACAAACAATTCGTCGATTCGAGCACCGTGGAGAGAGTTATGCACTTTTAAGCGTCTTCCGTCGAGCACCTTCTTCTTCCTGTGAATTTGATGATCTCTTTGAAGCTTGAGGAGAATAAATCGGCCAAGATGAAGGAAAATAAGTCTAGAGCCGGCCTTGTTTGCTTGTTCTCTCTTCTTGGGGAGTTTTCCTTGTAGAAATATGGATTGTATTTATAGTGCTTGGACCCAAGTAATTAGATTGAATTAAAACTCCTTGAAATTGATTTGATATCTCCAAATTGATTTGCTCTCATCTCATCTCTTTGGTCCAATGAACTTGGTCAATATCCTATTCAAAATAGAACTCCTTTTGTATCCAAATGAGATCTAATTTGAATCAAAATTTAATCAAATTTGATCTACTCAAATCCCCTTAATCCAAACTGATTTGGACTTGATTTTGATCTATTTTTGAATTTAATATTTTATCACTCCACATCATGTTGACCAAGTCTAATTCTAGCAATTTACGTGATTTCCATCTCTCCATCTTTTGCTTGAATTTATGTCATTGCCATTACTCCCTATTTTCCAGATTGCCATTGATTAATAATCACATCATTACCATTGATTGATCCATGTTTATTTCCACCCAAAAACACTTACCAAACACATCAAAATTATTCACGAAGGTTTGTTTGTAAGGACCATGTCTATGGGGAAAACACTAGAATGGGGGTTGAATAGTGTTTATGCAAATTTAAAAGGAATTTACGCCAAATAAAAAGCAATCCAACAAATAGTGCGGAATAGAAAAACAACCCAAAAATAAACACACGCAAACACAGAGATGTTTCAAGGGTTCGGATTACCCAAGTCAACTCCCGACTTGTTCCCGGTAATCCTACGTCCCTACCACCCGGATACCACCGGATACTCAAGTTAGAACCATAACTTGAGGTTTACTTAAAGCCCACTTGTAGCAACCCTACAAGTGCAATCGAATACAATCGATGTCCTTGACTCCCACAACCAGGGAGCAAGCAAAACTACTCTCACAACCGAGAGCACAAATCAAATAACGAAAGTTATAAAATACTGAAAACAACACTTATAATCACCTATGCCTTGAAGTAGAACTTGAAGGTGGAGTGTGATGTGGGTTGAAGAACTCTCTTGGAAGAGAGGAAGAAGCCCTTTCTCTTGACTGCACCAATTGCCTAGAAGATCACTCTTTGGTTCTAGGTTGGAGAGCAAGAGAACAAGATTTGGAAATACTTAGGGCTTTGGATTTGAGAGCTTTAATCTTTGGAAATGAAAGCTTGAGAGATTTTGCAAATGAATGAGTAGTCTTTCAATGGAACAATAAAAGCTCTATTTATAGTTTTCTCAAATCCACAAAATAGTTTAAGCAAAAACCCAATTGGAATCCGCGAGAAAAATCTCAACGGATAGAATCTGAACTTGCGACAGTTGACTGTTGAACAATCCACAGTCGACTGTTGCACAGTCAGTAAGGATAGGTGAGAATTCATAACGGTAACTTACCACGTGGACAGTCGATTGATGAAGCAAAGAAAAATACTGGAAATCTCACAAGTAACAGGACAGACGACTGATGCAAGGAACACAGTTGACTGTAAATCAGAACAGGCGACTGTAAATCCTTAAACAGACGACTGTCAAAAGCCTGAGAAATTTCCAGAGAGCCGAGTCAAAGAAATGACTCACAGACAGATGACTTTTGCAGCATAGACAATCGACTGATCTAAGAGACAGTCGACTGTATATTCAACAGTAGTCAACTGGCCGTGAAAGACAGATCAAACTAGTTTGGGCAAAGGATAGATAGGTGACTGATTTACAAAACACAGTCGACTGTCACTTGGACAGGTGCCTGTGAATCGTTCATCAGTAGCCTTATGCTAATTCTTCCCCAATGCCATTGGGTGTATCGTTGGGTTTGTCGTTCTCTGTGTGCTGAAGGGGATCGAGCCGTCCCTTCGACTTTTTGCTCAATTCTTCCTTCTGAGCCATCATCAGTCGGGGGCCTGGCTTTACATCAGTGATCAACCAAAGAAGAGCTTGGTACTGGGGCTGCCTAGTTCTTTGAAACATTGGAAAGGGGAATACGTCTTTTTCAGCTTCCCATCAGAGGTGGATTTCCCGGTCTGCTGGGGGCGGCAAGTACGCTGGTTCTCGAGCTAGGGATTTCGACCGACGCCGAGCTCAAGGAGGTTGACACCTTGTTAGCGATCCCTGCCAGGGATCGGAGAATTGACGTCCTCTTCTCCGACCTTAACCTACGGAAGACTGTGTGGCCCACCGGTGAGTTTTACCGAAGTCCAGAATATGGGGAAGTCGGTGTCCGAGGCCCCTTTAGATGATTCTGATCCCTTCTTCTGCCTTCTTGTACATGTGGATTCGCCCATGGTTCTTCACAGCCCTCTCTTCCAGCCACAGTCCTGGATCCTAACCCGCGACGAAGGGATTAAGTACTGGAAGTCCGGAAGAAACAACAGGTCGGGCCCTCTGGAGCCGGTTCTAAGAGAACAAGGGAGCAAGCCCCATCCCCTCCAGTGGAGGTCACCCATAAAAAGGCCCGCATCCCTACAACGATGGCCAATGTCCCTCCGCCTGAGGGTCATGCCCAGCCTTCCCCAACGGAGGACTCATGGCCCTGGGCCGGGCCCTTGTCTCCCCCATTGGGGCTGCTCCCTGAAGTTCATGAGCGGTCCCTGGGCACGTTCCACTCAGCTTAGGCTAATCTTCCCCAATCAGGCAAGGGTTTACTCCGTCCCCGTTTCCCCGTGGGGTTAAAGGAGTCAGTTTTCTCCGATTATAGAGTGGCTGCTCAGTTGGCTGAAAACTATAGCCCCCCACAGACCAATTCATGCGGGACTGGGTAAAAGGTGATCGCCTGGCCGCCTTCATAGTTCAGCCTGGTCAACAGGTGAGGACTCTCGCATACTCCGTCCCTTGTAGTGGCCTTCAACTCATTCTCATCTCTTATGCAGTTATCCTCGGTCGGGCTTTCGATAAGGCGCCAATTTGAGGCACTCTCGTGGGCTAAGGCCGACCAGGGTCAAGTACCGGAGGCCGAGGAGGTCAAAGGAGAGGCGAGTCAACTAGCCAAGGTGCGCTAGGTCATTGGAAACCTAGGTGGCCGAGGTCTCTGCTGCCCTGGAGAAGTCAGAGTTGGAGAAGGCCTTGGCCTTAGTCGAGAAGGAAAAGGCCAAGGATCGGATAACCAAGCTTACGAAGGCCATCAAGGCGGGTGTGGACATCGGTCCAGTTGTCAAAGCCGACACCATGAAGCTTGCCAGCCTCCTGGAGGCGGCAGAGGAGAGAGAACTGGTTCTTTTGGCCAAGCTCAACACGAGTTCCAGATAGATCAAAAAGGAGCGGGCGGAGCACCAGCGCCAGGTTGTTGTACTCGAGGGTCGGATTCAAGAGCTGGGAGTGGTGGATCCCGAGCGGATTTCCCGGGATGCCGTGGATGAGTATGCCTCGTCTTTTGTAGCTGGGGTGATGTTCAAAGTGTTCGAGAGGGGATTCTCCCGCTGCCAATCTAAGATTCAGCGAAAATTCCCGCTCTCTGGGATTCGTTTTGAGGAGCTCTGGCTGGACTCTGAGGACGAGGAGGAGGCACAGGGTGGACCCCCTGAGCAGTCCGGCAACGCTCCCGAAGGGGCTCCGGGTGCTTGTGATGGAGAGGAGTCTTAGCCCTTTAGCCTTATCGTTTTTTGTGTATCCGTGCTCAGTTTTTGTGTAATATGCCCCCTTTTGGTTTTGCAATGGAGTTCCATTTTTGCTTGTGGTTGTTCATCCTTCTCCTTCCGCCCGGGACAGGGCATTCCTGCGGGGCTGGTCGGAGAAATTTCATTGCTCGCCTCGGAGATCTAGTCACTGAGCTGCTTCTCTAGGATTCTCAGCCGCTCTGATGGCAGAGGTACCATTCTCAGCCTCGGGGAGGGAGCTGATTGCTCTACGGGAGGTTCCTGTCTCGGGTCATACAGGCGATCGGACTGCCAGCCTGCTAGGGGAGTTGCCCACAGCCTTATGGTGGGCAGGGTCGGTCGCCCAGCTGGGGGAAGCTATCCCTCAGGCTCATGGTCGACCGATACACCAACATACTGGGGGAGTTTCCCACAGCCTTACGGTCGGTTGGATCGGTCAGCCAGTTAGGGGTGCGACCCATAGTCTTACGATTGATCGTCGGGCATGCCCGCTGGGGGAGTTGCCCCCAACCTTTGGCCTTGTAACCGACCCACTGGGAGAGTAGCCCCCAGCCTTACGGTCGGTCAGTTGATCGACCCGCTGGGGGAGTTGCCCCCAGCCTTACAGTCGGTTTGTGTCGTCCAGCCTGCTGGGAGAGCTACCCACATTCTCACGACTGGACAACAGACCGACTGCTGGGGGAGTTGCCCCATCCTTACGATTGTTCCTCCTAATTGGCTGGTCTGGGGAAGTTACCCCCAACCTGCCAGCCGGTTGCACGGTCGGCCCGCTCGGGGGTTCGTTCCCCATTCTTGTGGTCAACCATCAAGACGCTCAGCTAATAAGGCTTCCCCCATCCCGAGCGGGCCTATCAAATGAATAGAGATAGGAAGATTTGTTCCGTCTTTTTTCAACGCATTCGTTCGGATAAAAGGAAGGGGAGGATACGTTGGTGGCCGATCTCACTGATAGTACTTGCGCAAGTGTTCGGCGTTCCAGGTGTGAGTCAGGACCTTCCCTTCCAAATTGGCTAGCCAGTAGGTCACGGGTTCGAGGACTTCGGTGACCTTGTAAGGTCCTTCCCACTTAGCTGCTGGCTTCCTTTTGTGGGTAATCTCCGGGCTAAAGGCCGCCTTTCTGAGGACCAGATCCCCTTGGTGGAAGCTTCTTCACATAACCTGAGAATTATAAAAACGTGCCACCTTCTGTTTTTGTCAGATGATAGTGGCCAAGGCCTTCTCCTGTCACTCGCCTACGAGTTCCAGACAGATCTCCAAGCCTTCTGAGTTTCTCTCCTCTTCGAAATGCTTTATGCAAAGAGATTCCTCGCCCACCTCGACAGGTAACACCGCCTCGGTGCCATATGCAAGCATGAAAGGGGTTTCACCTGTGGCATGCTTATGGGTCATTTGGCATGACCAGAGTATCCCATGGAGTTCCTTCGGCCACCTCCCTTCAGCATCTGCAACCTTCTTGCGGAGGGGCTCGATGATGCATTTGTTGGCGGCTTCGGCCATCCTGTTGGTCTGAGGGTATGCCACTGAAGCGAACACGAGTTTGATCTTCCATGCCACGCAGAAATCCTTGAACCCTGTGGAATCAAACTGCTTCCCATTTTCCATGACGATGGATCGGGGAATTCCAAACCTGGAGATGATGAAGTTCCACATGGAACTCTTTGCCTTCTTCCAGGTGATGGAGGCTAGGGGTTCCGCTTCAATCCACTTGGTGAAGTAGTCCATCGCCACGATCAAGTACTTCCTCGGCCCCCTCCCAGAAGTGAAGGGGCCGAGGATGTTGAGTCACCATTTAGCGAAAGGCACGGGGTAGATTATCGGGACGAGCTCCGACGGGGGGGTGAGCTGAGTTTGGCGAACATATGGCATTCATGGCACCTTTGGACGTATTCTCTAGCATCGTTGACTAAGGTTGGCCAGTAATACCCTTGCCTCAAGATTTTCTTGGTGATCGTCTTGCCCCCATGGTGATTCCCGCAGACCCCCTCGTGCACCTCTCGGAGGACATAGTCAGCCTCCTGAGGTCTGAGGCACTTTAGGTAGGGAATGAAGGATCCTGTCAAAACAACGTTAGGATTGATAAATGAAGTTGAGACTTACACTTGCGTACGCAGCACGGTAATCTCGGAACTTCGCCCTTGGATTCGCCACAACGGTCGATACTTTGTCACGGAGGATCGAAGCAGAGTTTCACCGCCTAAATCTCTAACTAGAAGAGGATTTTAATGGAAGGGAAAATAAGAACATAAGATGCCTTATGCAAACTTATGGCATGGAAAGTGTGAATGAATGCCTTACCCTTGGGTCCTATTTATAGGCTTTAGGGGTGGTTATTGTAGGAAATAACAAATTATAAGCTTATTAGCCTATATTAGCACATTCATTTATCTTCTTCTTTATCCACTTATCAAGTGCCATTTTGCACTTATAAAGTGGCTTTTTCCACTTATCGAGTGGCTTTTTCCACTTATCGAGTGGTCCTTTTCACACGAGAAAAGGCTCCCTTCGCGCACGCCTTCGTTCACACGACATCTGAGGTCCGTATACCCTCATACATCCACTCATGGGTGTATTTATGTCGTCCATATCCAACATCTCCCACTCACACTTGAGGGGATTGTAAGGAAACTTATTTTCCTCTAACTCTTCTGTTTGTCATACCGAGAAATAGGCCGTGTGACCGTCATGTGCATAGAGTCCGCTGTTGTGCACTTGTTAGAGATACACAACACTCCTCGAGATGCAAAGTTGAGTAGATCAACGCATGCTTTACCCTAGATTATTTCTTCACATTTCTTATACTTTATATTCAACAATTGAATCCCATCTGGATTGCAATTGGCTGGCCAGCTTTGAATCTTTAAAGTCCAAATGTGAATGCGAAATTAATCTTCCTCTTCTTGCGATCCTTTTGATCTTGACTTGACTCGCTTTTCTAATATGCCCCACCGGACCGAATTAACCATAGTCCATAAGTAACATGCTAAGATAGCAATCACCCAGTCAAATCTTAAGGAACCAATTAGAGTCCATAAGGGTAACGAGTTAAGACCCATGTGGTCTTTGGGTCTCACATAATAGTAAACTTATTTACTATTCTAACCCAATGGTCAAAAATGCATACGTAGTATGAATATGTATTACAACATCGCTCCTTTCCCAGGGAGTGTATGTCTCAATGATGTTGTAAGGATGATGATCAGACACCACAATGTCTGACTTTGAGTCCCTTTTTCTACTCAAATAATCCTTTGGACTCACATCCCGCATTTAGACAGATATGATTTCAAAATCCTCTTAGATCTTCTGTAAGCATCCATATGATGCAGATCTTTCATGCGACCATTTTGTTTAAGTCATGACTCTAAATTATCCGTCTGATGATTTTGACTTTAAACATGTCTCATCTCTATTCTATCCGTCTTGATAGAATAAGGCGGTTGCTCATGTGAGAGAGCCAACCTCAATCTGTCCGACATACTAGAAAGTATAGCTGAGATTGCAAAAAATGTACACAAACATTTCTCAAGAAATTCATATGCAATGTTTGAAAAAGAACATATTCTTTTATTAAATTTGATCATTTACAGACATGGGAATATTGGTACAACTCAGCTCTTACGCAATCCTTGGGATGATAAGTGTTTGTAAAACACATCTCTGGGGATCACCCTCGTGAGCGGATCCGCTATCATCTCATGCGTAGATATGTACCTTATGTCCACCTTCTTGGTCTTATCATAGTCTTTTACAAATTTGTAGCGGATATCAATGTGTTTGGTCTTACAATGAAATTTAGGATCTTTGACATAAGCTATAGATGCTTGACTGTCGCTGTGTATAGGTACAGCACCTGAGTCACTTGCATCAATTAGCCTGTCTAAGAATTTCCTAAGCCAAACAGCCTCTTGGACTGGCATGCTAAATGCTACAAACTCGACTTCCATAGTTGAAAGTGCGATGCAGGATTGTTTCTTGCTACTCCAGGATATTGCACCAAATCCGAGTAGAAAAACATATCCTGAGGTCGATCGTCGCTCATCAAGATCACCCGCCCAATCAGCATTAGTGTAGCCTTCGAGCCTCAAGGCATCTCCTTGATAGCATAAAGCAAAGTCTGCAGTTCCTTTGAGATACCGCATTATCCTCTTAACCGCTTTCCAGTGTACTTGCCCTGAGTTGGATTGGTAACGACTTACCATTCCAACGGCAAAACAGATGTCCGGTCTTGTACACATCATAACGTACATAAGACTACCAACTGCACTGGAATATGGAACTTTTTCCATAATCTCTTTCTTCTTTTGGTTCTTAGGACATGATTTCAGACATAAATTGTCGCTTTTGCTTATAGGAGTATCAATGGACTTGCAGTCCTACATATTAAATCGTTCTAGAACCTTCTTTATATAAGTCTCCTGTGAAAGAGAAAGAAGTTTCTTCGAACGATTCCTTGAAATCTTAACTCCAAGGATATATGCGGCTTCTCCCATGTCTTTCATCTCAAAAACTGATGAAAGCCAAGCCTTGATATCCATCACAAAGCCCTTGTCATTTCCGGCTATTAAAATGTCATCTACATATAGAGACATGATAACATACTTGCTTTTAATCCTCTTGATATATACGCAGTTATCTTCATCAAGCATGGTAAAACCATTTGATAAGACAACTTCTTGAAATCGTATATACCATTGCCTCGAGGATTGTTTAAGACCATATATGGATTTAAGAAGTTTACAAACCTTATGTTCGTTTCCTTCTTTTACAAACCCTGTTGGTTGTTCCATATAGATCTCCTCGTCCAATTCTCCATTGAGAAAGGCAGTCTTTAATCAGGCGAATCGTGGTAAAACGCACAACAGGTGAGAAGGTCTCTTCGTAGTCTATCCCTTCCTGTTGCGTAAATCCTTTCGCGACAAGGCGAGCTTTATATCTGTCAATAGAGCCATCAGCCTTATGCTTGATCTTGAGAACCCATTTGTTCCCAATAGCTCTACGTCCTCTGGGTAAGTCAACTAAGTCCCAGACTTGGTTAACTTTCATGGATTCTAACTCCTCTTGCATTGCTTCCATCCATTTGTCTTTAGCAGGGCAAGATACGGCCTGTTTGAAAGTAGCAGGCTCGTCATCTTCTTGTAGTAAAGTCATAAAGGTTTGCGGAAATTCATCCTCAAATCTTAGAGGAGCCAACCTTGTACGACTACTACGTCGTATTTGAGATTCTTCAAGTCCTTGTTGACTCGAATTTAGATCAATTCTAATATCACTCCCACTTGGAATGTCGTTAGAATTGCTCCCACTTGGATCATTATTCCCGTATGGAATAGGATAACTGTCATTCGTATAATCCATTGGTGAAGGTTGAAACGTATTTTTGTTTTCACCAAGAATTCTCCCACTCGAATGAGGTAATCCTTCTTGATCATAAATCTTAAATAGAGATAAGTCCTGACTTATCTCGTCCTGTCTTGGAAACTCGTTTTCCAAGAAAGTGACATCCCTCGACTCAAACTCAATTAGCCCACCATTGTCTTCCTGACTAACAAAAACATAACCTTTGGAGTTTTCTGCGTATCGTATAAAGATACATTTCCTTCCCCTTGGCCCAAGTTTGCCATACTTATGGGAGGAAATATGTGCGTAGGATGCACAACCCCAAGGTTTCAAAATGTTTAAGTCAGGAGACCTTTGGTTACACAACTCATAAGGAGTGGAGCTAACTGATTTCGAGGGTACGCGGTTTAAAATGAAAGCGGCCGTCAATAATGCATCACCCCAAAAGGTGATTGGCAAGTTAGCTTGCGCCATCATTGAACGGACCATTTCCATTAAAGTCCTATTTCTCCTTTCTGCAACACCGTTTTGTTGAGGAGTATAAGGCATAGTTACCTGATGTACTATGCCTTTTTCATCACAAAGTTCCTTAAAACTTGTTGATTGATATTCACCGCCACTATCGGTTCGCAAGACCTTAATCTTGCGATCTAATTGATTCTCCACTAAACTCATATAGTTTTTAAAGCAAGCCAATGCTTCACTTTTGTGGGATATCAAATAGATATGTCCGAATCGGGTGAAATCATCAATAAAAGTGATGAAATAGGACTTCCCGTGTCTTGTCTTGATATTCATCGGACCACATATGTCCGAATGGATAAGCTGTAATGGAATCTCGGCCCTTGTGCCGGTTCCAAACGGCTTGCGACAAGATTTCCGCACTAGGCAATGTTCGCATGTCGACATTTCAACCTTTGAAACATTGGATAGAAGGCCACGTTTGGCAAGTCTATCCATACGCGTTGGTCCAATATGACCAAGCCTTGCGTGCCAACAAATCACATCAGACTCATAAGTCTTAGAATTTGCAATAAGGAAATTTTCATTACACGAGGAATCATACATTGTACTTATTACAATAAATCCTTTAAATACAAACCCAGTACTAATAAGAGTATTATTACAACTTAAGTCCACATTACAATCATGAAAAAACCAGTTATAGCCAAGACCCATTAACACGACCACAGAAAATATATTCCTTCGAATATCTGGAGCGAAGAGGACATCATGAAGTAGGAGAGTGCGGCCGTTGTCCAAGACTAGCTTGCAAGTCCCAACGCCTTTCACTTCAACACGTGTGTTGTTTCCTACATAGATCCACTTCGTTCCTTGGGGTATCCGGTGATACTCCACGAAGGACTGTCTGTCCCTTGCTATGTGGTCGGTGGCACCTGAATCAATTATCTAAAATGGATTAGATTCCACAAGAAATATTGAACTAGAAACACATATGTAACTAGTATAATTACAAGTTACCTCGTCGCTTCCACTCGTACACGAACGAGCATAGTGACCGAGCTTGTTGCACTTGAAGCACTTGATCCTCTTCAAGTCTTTCTTCTTGTGCCATTTCTTGTGCCCACCCTTGTGTTTGGGTTTCTTGGTAGACTCAGGTTGCTTATTACGTTCATTAGTGAACTTTGAACGATCTTTCCGTTTCTTTCCCCCGTGTGAGGAACTAGCAACCATGTGCACTTCTGCACTTGGCTTGGCAGCCGCAAGCCACTCTACCTCTAATTCGAGGTGCTTAGAAACATCGCTGAAAGTCTTGATGCTCTCATTGTGGGTGAGATGCATCTTCATTTGGTCCCACCCATTTGGTAGGGAACGTATGACTGCTTGGATTTGTTGCTCATTAGTGAGCACATGACCTGCGTCCTTTAACTCTGAGATAAGATTCGCCATATGTCGCAGATGTTTCCCCATGTAATGATCTGGACGTTTCTTATATGAATCGAACCTTATAGTTAAGGCGCGAAGTTTGGACACCGATGTGCCACCGAACTTCTCTTCTAGCTTGGACCATATGTCCATGGCTAGGTCATGTTCTCGGAAGATGCGCATTATGTCATCAGACATACTGTTTAATAACGTAATGCGTGCTATCTTGTTCTTCCGAGACCAAGCATCAAAAGCTTCCTTGTCTCGTCTGTGTTGGGCTGTAGTGCCCAACTCGGGTTCAATCATTACGTTCTTTAGAGTTTCGAGCACGTCTTACTCCTCTAAAACGTATTGTATCTTGATGGACCAAAGTTTGTAATTATCGTCGTTGAGTTTTTCACCTCTGTTTAACTCAGCAACGATATTCTTTGAAGCGGAAGACATTTTACTTTTAAAATGCTGCAAAAGACACAAAACCGAAGGTTTGATCAAAAACATTGCATTGAAAATTCTTAAAATATAATTCCCATTTGAAGTGATAATAGAATATCCCATTTGGATAATTCTAATTTCAACTCCCACTTGGAATGACATTTATAATTTGATAAGTTACTTTCGAAAAATATTGAAGATGTTACCCTAGAATCGGAAAGGTCACTACGTTTCCAATCACCATCTAGAGTAATTTTAGTATTTCCCCATCACTTTATCAAATAAAAGTACTCTTATAGTACTTTGCAGCGGAAAAGCGTTTTTGAAAACGTATTTTTCAAAACGTATGAAAACATATTTTTCAAAAAATATATTTCAACATAGTACCCTTATGATACTAGTGAAATATTCGGCAATCCCTGGCCATTGCCGGGTTTAAGCCGTTGTCGTGCAAAGGTCGGATCCCCCCTTGAGGAGATTTTTCTGCAAGCAATTGTCACCGGCTCCCGTATGGATCCAGGCGCTTCCCCCTTTATAGGAGAATTTTGCCGCAAATGACTACCGTCGGCCCCGTATGGGCTAGCCTTGCAGATGGTCAGGGCTGAAATTACTGGCAAGGCCTCCGGCTGAATTGGTCGACCAAAAAACCCGAATTGGTCGACAATGCCGACCAAGGGTTCTGGCACCCTCCACCCCTGGCCAGGGCCTCTGCCCTGGCCGAGGCTGGCCAAGGGCCGGCCAGGGCCTCTGCCCTGGCCGAGGCCAGGGCCTCTGCCCTGGCCTCTGCCAGGGCATTGGCCCTGGCCTCTGCCAGAGCCGGCCAGGCCGCGGCAGTGGCCAGGGCGCCGGCCCTGGCCGATGCCAGGGCCAGCCAGGCCGGCCCCTGGCCCTGGCCGAGGCCGGCCAGGGCCCCTAGGCCTTGGCCTGGCCTCGGCCTGGCCTGACCTTGGCCACGGCCAGGGCCCCCTGGCCCTGGCCGGGGCCGGCCAGGTCCGGCCATGGCCGGCCATGGCCATTTGACCTTGGCCGGCCATGGCCCATATGGCCATGGCCGGCCACCCCCTTATATGGGGTTGCCGCACACCCCCGCCAGAGGGGTGGCCATGGTGGTTATTGGCCGTAGCCAACCCCCTCCGCATGGGAAGGGGGGGTGTGTTGCCTTCATAGCCCATTTGGCCCTGGTGATTATGCACCAAAAGTCATCTTCTCCGATGTAGATAACTACCATCATCTTCCTCGATGAAGCACCCGTTTGTCGATGAAGCACCCGTTCGTCGAGAAAGTAGTTATTCTCTAATGGCCGTGTGCCAAAAATGAAAAATAACACACTTTAAAGTTCGTAAACTACGCGCTCCACATGAAGAGAGTTCACATTCCCTATGAATGGAGACTCAGCATCCATGAAGAGAGCGAGCTTGACGATATGAACGGTCGGTTCTTCCCGTCATGGAGAGTTCCTACCATATCCGTAATGGTAGGAGACCCTAACGTGAAAAGAACAACCGCTGCGTTCTCTCCGTCACGAAGCGTTCCTACCATATCCGTAATGGTAGGATACCCATTCGTGAAAAAGACAACGCCTCGTTCATCGGTTCGACGTGGCGGTGGTTTTGACCGGGGCGAACCCATATGGCTTTGATACCAATGAAGGATCCTGTCAAAACAACGTTAGGATCGATAAATGAAGTTGAGACTTACGCTTGCGTACGCATCACGGTAATCTCGGAACTTCTCCCTCGGATTCGCCACAACGGTCGATACTTCGTCACGGAGGATCGAAGCAGAGTTTCACCGCCTAAATCTCTAACTAGAAGAGGATTTTAATGGAAGGGAGAAGAAGAACATAAGATTCCTTATGCAAACTTATGGCATGGAAAGTGTGAATGAATGCCTTACCCTTGGGTCCTATTTATAGGCTTTAGGGGTGGTTATTGTAGGAAATAACCAATTATAAGCTTATTAGCCTATATTAGCACATTCATTTATCTTCTTCTTTTATAAGCTTATTAGCCTATATTAGCACATTCATTTATCTTCTTCTTTATCCACTTATCAAGTGCCATTTTGCACTTATAAAGTGGCTTTTTCCACTTATCGATTGGCTTTTTCCACTTATCGAGTGGTCCTTTTTCACACGAGAAAAGGTTCCCTTCGCGCATGCCTTCGTGCACGTGACATCTGAGGTCCGTATACCCTCATACATCCCCTCATGGGTGTATTTATGTCTTTCATATCCAACAGGGAAGGACATCCGTCTTCGTCCATCGTCTTTTATACAGTGCCCCTTCATGGATCACGTACCGGAGTGCCCTTCGCTCCAAGGATCGATGCTCGTCCAGGTCCAATGGAACCTCTCTTCTGGAGAGATACCGAACGATCGGATCCATCCAAGTGGGTTCCTCATTGATGGCCATGACTTTCTTCTCCTCCGTACTGGGGAACTTGAGGTTCTCCACATAGATGGCACGACCTAACTCGTTGGGAGAGGAGGAGGCCAGTTTTGACAGGGCGTCCACACGGGTAATCTTCGATCGTGGGAGGTGGAAGGTCTCAGCTTGCTTGAATTTGGATAGCTCAGTTCTGGCCGAGGCAAGGAAGAGCTGCATCACCTCTTCGCGAGCCTCATAGTCTCCCCGTAACTGGTGGATTACAAGCTTTGAATCACTGAGGAGGCGTACGGATTCTGCACCGAGTTCTTGGGCCAGCCTCAAACCGTTTATGGCGGCTTCGTACTTGGCCACGTTGTTGGTGGCCAGAAACTCGAACCGGAGCGCGTATTTGACGATGTTCTGTCAGGCGGTCAGATGACGATACCGGCCATATTCCCTGCCCGGGTAGCTAATCCGTCTACATGGACTACCCATGTGTCCTGGTCCCCTGGACGATCGGTAAGAACGATATCAGTCGAAAGGAAAGACAAGGGTTGGGGAGTTACTGCGGTCAAGGATGTTTCCTCAGAGGGGCTTCCTCCTTCTATGGTGCATTAAGTAATGAAGTCTGCCAGGACCTGCCCCTTTTATGGCCGTCCGTGGCTTAAACCGAAGGTCGAACTTGCTCAGCTCCACCCCCCAATTTAGCATCTTCCCCATTTGATCGAACCTCTTAAGGTTCTGCTCGAGTTGGAAATCGGTGAGGATCAATATCGTGTGAGTTTTGAAGTAGGGTCGGAGTCCCCTGGCCGAGAGTACGAGAGCATATGCGAGCTTCTCCATGGGTGTGTACCACCCCTCTGCATCCTTCAAAACTCGGCTGGTATAGTACAATGGCCTCTGCACTCCATCGTATTCCCTAATCAGCACTGAGCTCGCTGCCTCCCCCGTACAGGCTAGGTAGAGGCTCAGTGATTCCCCCTCTCTGGGCTTGGAAAGGAACGGTGGACTACGGAGGTACTCCTTGAGCTCGGTGAACGCTCGGGTACAGTCCTCGTCCCATCGCATCGTCTTCCCCTTATTGGCAGGCTCGGCAAGTGCTTTCCTCAGGGTCTTGAAGAAAGGAAGGGACCTCTCCGCCGACTTGGACAAAAACTCCCCAGAGCGGTAATGCATCCATTTAGTCTCTGCAGCTCTTTGATTGTCGTCGGTTCCCGCATGTTGACCAAAGCCTCGATCTTGTCGGGGTTAGCTTCGATGCCGCGATTAGTGATCATGAACCCTAGAAACTTGCTGGATCTCATCCCAAACATGCACTTCATGGTCTTGAGTCTGATGTTATGTTTCCACAGCCACTCGAAGGTCTCCCCGAGGTCGACGATGTGGTCAGTTGGGCCTCTTTGACCAACATATCGTCCATGTAGACTTCCAGATTCCTCCTTATCTGAGAGTCAAACACCTTGTTTACCATTCTCTGGTAGGTCGCCCTCGCGTTCTTCAGGCCAAATGGCATCTTCTTATAGCAGAAGGTCCCTCGGTTTGTGGTGAAGTACGTCTTCTCTTCGTCCCGAGGGTCCATCTGGACCTGATTGTACCCGGAGTAGGAATCCATGAAGCCGAGCATCTCATAGCCAGAGGCGCTGTCCACGAGATGATCGATGAATGGTAGCGGGTATCTGTCCTTGGGGCAAAGCCTTATTGAGGTCACTGAAGTCCATGCACATTCACCACTTGCCGCTGGACTTTTTCACCATTACGATGTTGGACAGTCACTTCGGGTACCAGACTTCCCGGATGAAGCCGGCGTTGAGCATGCATTCCACTTCCTCGAAGGCGGCCTTCCTTTTCTCACCACCCAAGTTCCTCTTCTTCTGCCTGACCAGTTTGAAATTGGGTCGGCATTCAGCTGGTGCATGATCACTTGGGGATCCACGTCGGGCAAGTCATCGGGCGACCATGCGAAGACATCTAGATTGGCCTCCAAGCACTCGATCAACTTGCCTCTCAAGCTCGGGTCCAGCCTGGACCCGATGGAGACGAATCTTCTGTCGACATCCGTGACAGGGATCAGCTCCGGCTCCTCCCCAGGGGTGGGCCTCGGTCCGTACCTTAGGTCAAGTAAGGCCATCGAATCATCATGTCGCTCTGCGTGTTCCACATTGGCCAGCTGGTAGCAGATCTTCGGCTTTCCCGGATCGCCCTCAACCTGTCCGATCCCCCTCGGAGTCTGGAACCTGACCGTTCGATGGAGGGTTGAGACCACCGCTCCGATGGTGTTGAGGAGCAGGCGACCGATGATCCCATTGTATGCTGATCTGATTCTCAGTGCCACGAACTCTATCGCCACGGTTACTGAGTTGGGCGGCTTTTCGAGCGTGACTGGGAGGCAGATCGCCCCTATGACAGGTGTGGAGGGACCCGTGAAACCTATCATGGGCCCCGAGCACGGCTCCAGGTCCTCGTCCCATAGGCCCATCCTCTCAAGGGTCGACATGAAGAGGGTGTCGCATGAGCTGCCGGTGTCAACGAGCAGCCGTCTCACAACGGCAGCATCGATGACGGCAGAGACTACGAGGGCTTCATTGGGCCGTAGCTTCTCCCTCCTCTCGTCCCCCCTCCGAGGGGGAGGAGTGAGGAAGGGCTTCCGTCTTCCATGTCATTACCCCCTGCGGGGCCAGACCGGGGCATGTCTGGCCCTCCGGTCCGGGAAGCGCGTCGAGCAGTCAAGGCTCTCCCATGTCGATCTTGATACGACCCAGGTACCGATATCGGGGCTGCGGCCCTCCTTCGTCGGGGAGAGAGGTTCCACGTCATTGTTGGTGTGGTTGCTTTGTGTGGGTACCATCTAGTTCCTACAGACGGCGCCAGATGTTTAAGGGTGTTTTCTCACCACTGGATCGTTGACTGGCGGTTTGATGGTTAACGTGGTCAAGGGATCGATTGGAATCTCTTGGTCCCACCAAGCATGTGTATTCTCAGCGAGGTTTGCGCGAGGCCCCACTTCGACTTGGGAAATGGCTCGCTTGAAGGATCGAGGACGGGCGGGCTCTTCATCTGGAGTGTTGGGCCTTGGTCAGCAGGGTGCAGGGATAGCCTTGGCACCTAGGTGGGTGCTAGGCCTCGTTTAAACAAGTGCTGAGGGATAGCCTCGGTGCCCTGATTATCGTTTGGACTTAATTGACGGTGATGCTCGCTAGTGGCGAACAGGCTCGCTGTCGTGCAGGCCTTGCTTCGGTGAGTTCTGCACTGAGGGGTAGCCTCAGTGCCTTGGATCCACTTCTTCCTGGGAAGACAAATTAACTCGTCAAGGGGCCGGACCTTGGTTCCGGCCAAGTCCCCTCCGATGCCAAAGTTAGAACGGATCCTGAATGATACTCGGCAGGACCAGTACGGCTCGCAGGGTGGCCGGCACGCATATCCTCGGGCCGAGCTATGTGAGGGAAGATAATGGGGAAAACAAGGTCTTTGTAGTAGAATACCTCTGTTGTTGATGTCGGTGATTTGATCTCTCTCTCGGTTGCCTCTGAAATCCCTTTATCGGGTTCGTCCCTTGATTGCCCCTAGGCCACGTCCCCTGATCGCTCCCCTCTCACGCCCCCGTGATCTGCCTCCTTCAAGGTGCCTGCGTGCATCGTGGGGGTCGATTAATGGGCTCCTTAATGGTCATTAAGGTGCCGCGCTCTTAGGGGAGCGGTTATCTCCTACGGGCGGGGGCTGACCGA